>CAJZCY010000002.1:13967500-14567500 GCA_914969975.1 Anopheles atroparvus
GAAGGGGTTATTTTTTTAAAACAGTGATAGGAAAGAACACAACGTAAAAAAACTGTTTCGAAAAAAGCCGCCCTTCATCGGTGATATGCTTGCAGACGGCAAAATGTTATTTCTGCCTCAATAGGCAATAAAATCCTTCCACACGATGCTCATATCCATCACCATGTGTTCATAATCTTTTTTAATAAAGAACGTATGATAAAAATGCAAAGGACGATGGATGCATCATATGTAACGGCTTCCTACACAATACTGTTCCTAGGAATATTCACAATACTATTTCCCGTCCGAGGAAGTCCTTTCTATTATTTGTATTTATTATATTTTATCCTGTTCCGAGTGAATTTCGTTTGCATGTGCATTTACATTGCACGTCCGATGTTATTCATCAACCTTCACTTGTGAATGTTTAGCCATTTGCAGCTCCGTTAATTTGTATGATAGGATGAGGCAAACGTGAAAGTGCCTTGAAAGTAAGAGAAACAATTTTTTATTGTTTATTTTAAATTATTTTAGAGCATTTGAACGATTCGGAATTAAAATTCTTTTCCACGGATTTCAAGCCAATCATTTGTTAACATCTAATTGGTTTTAGTTTGCATTTGTTCTGCAAAACGAACAGAATATAAACAATAATACAAACTAGAAACACTGCATACACTTCTCCCCTCCTCAATTAAAATGAGAATAATCGAAGCGTTAGAAATCGGTGGTGATTGTTAAACTATAACCGGACATTTATCTTCATCGCTGGAGTGCGATAAAAATGGGCAAACAGATTAAACGATTTGCTACGGTTCGTTAGAATCCTCCAATCGATGTCGATGGATACGTGGACATACCTTAGCGGGAAGGAGAACCTTTGTCCTCTGCTTGTCGTAGAACTAGCGAAAGACAGTTGATGAGCAAGAGAAGACATACCAGTTGAAGCAATTTCAACCATGTTACCACCACCGTGCGTTAGAAGCAATCCTAATCGACTTACCTGGAACGGAAAAAAGGGAAGAAAAATAATGAAAAATCATTAATCATTCGCGTCATGCAGGGGGGAAATTTGATGTTGGTGAATGCTCAATATTTGATGAATTGCTGAACGCTAATTAACAATTTGCCGTTAAAATCTTATAATTTGTTCGCTTACTCCACTGGACCAAAACCAAAAAAAGATAATTATTGTTGCACGTGAATTCTTTGCATAAATGGGATTTATTTACACAAGTATAAAATATCTCATTATTTATAATGGTTGTAATATTTTCCACTTATACATTTTTTTTTTGTCACATGATGGACAGCAGCGCGGCGTTGCTGCCCCATTCGACTTCATTTCCATTTTAAATTGGTCCGAGCGGTGGTTGAAATTTGTTCGACCAAGCGCAAACTCACCGAGAAAGCAAACAAAATAAACACGAAAATGGAACGAAAACTAAATGGAATAAAAACACAAACACCAAAGCCTCAACATGTTCACCCGTGGGGGGGAAGGTTGGAAAAATAAGGAAACGAATTTTCAGACTATCACGGGCAAAAAATATACCACGAAGGAGAATATTTGGTTTACCGTCCTTTCAAACGTTCTCCCCAGCCGTTACTCCGAGACTTCATTACTTGATTCCGCGCGTCGGATAAATAAAAACATCCTTCCTGGCGGTCCCTGGCTGTGTACATATGGTTTTTTTTTTCTTTTTTGTTTCCCTCCTAGCTGATTGCCTGACCCTCGCTCTTCCATTACCTCCTCACTCCGTTGACTCACCCCCTTTTCCATCCTTTTTTCTCCAGCTCATGTCTCTTGGCTCGTGGTTGAGAGTTGTTGTTCCATTTGTGTGTGTTGTCTCTGCCGATTCCCCCCGTTGTACTCACATGGGACTAGGAGTATGTTTTCCGAGCCATTTCCACCCCCGGCTTGTAACCGTGCTTTTGCATCGGTTCCTGTATCGTCTCACCCGCGCTATTCCCACAAGCGTAGTGCAATCAGTGAAAAACCCAATAATGATAATTTCTTTCACCTTCATTCTTCGCCTCTAATTCACCCACCCTCGACAGGGAGGCGGAAAGAGTGACATGATACAATCACGTATGATTAGGGCCACTTCCCACCCACCCGTTCCTACGCGCGCGGGTTCACGCACACCATCTGTCGGGGGTCTTTCTCCAACCAAGACGTGAGCCGAAAGGAAGTCATGTTTCCTGCATCCGGCCGGCGAATTATCCACACTACCTTCCGGACAAGGTGGGACTTGGAGGCGCAATTAAAGGACACAGAAGGGCATAATCAACGGGGGCGCCAAAGTTTTCACTATTGCCCCCTTGACTTTCGCAACACAAAAATACTTGTGCAGAAGGTTTAATTTTTCAAGTGCAAAACCGGAATGCTTTCCGCATGTCAAGAATGTCAACCTGCCGCCACATTCTCATGTCTTTCCTGAAAAAAACCTGTCTTGGACACGATAACAAAAAAAAAAGGATACTTTCTTTTTCTCTCCCTCGGACGACACAAAAAGAAACTGCCAGCTAAATGAGCCAGAAAAACGGAAAGGCAGGCAACAGAAGCGCATGATTAATATTTAAAAAAAATATGATTTTTAAATCGTTAGATCGGCGCCAGCAGCGAAAATTCAAAACCCTGATCTAATTGCAACATTGACATTGATCCGGCAGTTTCTTTGAGTATGCTGCTTAAGTTATTATTAGGAGTCTAATTGGATGTTTTAGATGATAAGAGTGCCATCAGTTTTTTTTAATGATTTAGTTGAAAAAAATGAATTGAATCATTTTTATTGAGATTTAAGAAATATTTTTCCATTTTCCTCGCATTGAAGACCATGTCCGATTGTTTACCATCCACTTCATACTTTCAGTTTCATACCACGTCCTAAAGCTGATTTCACCAGAGGAAAACGGTGGCGGTCATCAATCCGGTAATAAACTGGTGATAACAATCATAACAGAATGAGACCCGCGAACATCGACCCCAGCCGGCAGACCCTTTTTATGGGTCGTATAACAAGATGATGGGTTGGCCGTCGTGCAAAGTGCAACAGCAATCCAAACAACGGACCGTGGAGGGAAATCAATCCGCGTTTCGAGGTCGTTTTTTGCATCGTTTTGGCGAGTTGTACCGGATTGTTGAATCTCTAGGACGGTAGGTCGGAAAGAAGACATAAACGTTACGCTGCAGCCGCTGGTGGCGTGGCGGAACGTGAATCGAATCTCCATAATGAGCACAATAATCAGTATCATATCCCGCGGAGCAGCCGCCGGGTGACGCCCCAGAAGCACAAGGACAAGAACGACTCCCAGGAATCGTAAAATGGACAATAAAATCAGTTGTATTCTTAGCGGAGTGTAAAAAGAAGTAAGTTCCATCCGCTATTAGGGTCCCGTTTCTCTCCCCGGCATAGAATAGAGAGAAAAAAAACAATGAATATGGGTAGCACGAGCAGAGAGCGACGGCTGAGGAACGGGGGCAGCTGCTGCCCAAGAATGTCCCAAGATTTGGGGCAGACATTTTATGGAGTCTCGCCGAGGAGTCTCATTAAACAAACGGGGTCGTAGCCCGCGTGTTTTATGACATTCTTTTCCTGTTAAGGTTCATTTTTATTTCATCTTTTGGGGAGCAAAGACAAAAACGGAACAACTGCAACTTGAAGCGCGCGTGGATTGACGTCGCGAGTTTTCCTTTCACTTTTCTTGTCCTATAAAAGCAGCCAGAATGAGTTTTTACTCGTCGTCGTCAGACAAAAGTGCTAGAAAGTTGACAATCATAACCCAGATGCAACTTGTGGTGTTTTTTTTCTGTTAGTTTCCTTTTCTTCTTCTTCTTGGCGTAACGATCAATTGGTCAAGTGTACCCTTTTGTAAGGCGTACGAAACTATGCCCCTCCCCCCCTACCCCTATACCAGGGGTAGGCTTCGTACCAGGGGTAGTCCGGGGTAGTTTGATTCTGTTAAACATTAAAACAGAAAACTATCTTTATGAACAATAGCCTTTTGTAAACACCAATCATAATTTTAAATCGTATATTTATTACTTTGGAAAAGACAGAATTAATACACATAAAAGTAGTATTAATAAGTAAAAAGAAAATAAAATAAAAGAAGTATTAAAACACCGAAAATACACATAAAAATACAACAAAAGCATTAAAAGTTGTAATGTAGAAGAATGGGGACAATTATTAAGACAACTGCTGCTTCATAGGAAAGAAAGGAAATATGCGAACACGCCTGTGCACACATGTGTAAAATAATTCACTGTCCAGGATCAGCGAGACTCAGGAAGTTGAGTAAGAAAAGCTTCCGCTTGAATCTGTGCGGCTACATATGTGTGAGTGCGACGTTGGAAAAGCCAAGCGTTTGTTGTCGTACGGGAAACCATCGCTCGCTATGTGCACACGCCCTAGCCGCCATCCTTCTTCCACCCACTGCTCTCCGAAACCCTCATCACCAACCCTTTCTGCATGTATGGTAATTTATTTTCCTCCTAGTTCCGGTTCGCCGGACCCTTTTCCCGGCCTTTCCAGTGTTCCTTATTCGGGCTGCTTTGGGGAGTCATTTTCCATCCCCCCCCCCCCCCCTTATTACCGTGTTTTGCCTGTCCCTCTCCTCCTCCCTTGACCTTCGCCTAGATGATGAACGATTTCTGTCAACCCTTGCGCCCTCGTGCGTCTCGTGCTCCGGCCGCTTCCTTTTAACCAGCAAACAAGTACCCACAGCGGGAAAAGCGGCGGTTTCGTAAACTTTAAGCAAATTTTAACTCTTTTAGTTGACGCTTCCGATTGCTTTTACATCTGTTTTGCCCATACAAATAATACTATCACGTTAACATGAAACGTTGCTATTGCATATAAAAACAAAACTACGAGCAGACTTTGGCAGTTTCACGATGGAATCGAAGAACGCCTCACACTCAGGTGCGTGCCCTGAGAAACTCGTCTTATCTTCATCAGCAAGATTGATAGTGTATTGAAACCATTAAACTAACATTAGCCTATCTGATCGACCGCAGGCGGCGGATCTCGGGCTGATGGCACAACCGCATACACACACATTCACTCACGCCTAGATTGTCAGTTTTCCAGATTGCCAGAGCGTTTTAAACCTTAAGCAAAAGGGAACGCAACATAAGAAAACATTCGACCAATGAAGCAGCAAAATGGATCGAGCTAGAGGCGATCAACGGCAACAACAAACTAATGTATTAAGAAACCGAATAAAACCGAAAGGAATGGACGCCGGTCTCCTCCTCTATCCTGCCAAACCCCCTAACGTCTCGTGACAGCACAGATGGCCGGAACCCAGGGGCGGAAAGTGCACGATGATAATCCACCACCGTAAGGTGGAAAAGGATCAGGGGAGAGGGCTCAAAATTAATATCGGTGGGTGGAGTAAATAATAAATTATTGTTATTATAAACAAAAGCTTGGCCGGGGCGGTGCGCGAACGGTGGGTGGCATGGGCGGGTAGCCCTTCTCTCCATTGGCGTTTCGGTTTCCGGAGGTTCGGGATCGGGTCTCTGAGATACATGCACCAACACCTCCGCGTCGGGTTCTAGAAAGTGTGGCGCGCGTGGTTGTGAATTGCATCCATCGTTCCTTAAGACCTAGAGGAGCGGCAGTTGCACAGGGGGCGAGCGAGAAGGCGAAATATTGAAAATGCAAAAGTTCGCGCGGGATCCAAACCGAGGCCAAAAGGGCGGTCCACTCACACACCAAGCGCACTCGACAAAGCGGAGGATGGAGCTCCAAGTCAAGGGGACGCATAATGAAGGCTTGAGCAAGCGTAGATAACGCATTTTCTTCTGGCATCTCCTCCCTCTAACGGGAGCCCCACTGTTGTCTGCGGGATTACACACAGAAACGCAAACGCACACGCACACACACACACACACACATGTGCATTATAAAGCTCCGTGAGTTTGAGTGTGATCCAACGCCCATAACACACCCTCACGGTCGCTTTCCTCGCTGGTTTCCCTGGATTTATGGAACAAAAGCCAAGCAAAATTGTGTCCGATCGGGAAAAACGATACCGAGGCGAATGCAAGGGACAGCAAAAAAAAGAGAGATGCCATTGAAAGAAGGACAGAGACAGAGACAACTAACGAGAGTGAGGCGATGATCGTTGCATTTTGAGACCGTAATTTTTGTCTTTTTATTTTGCTGCCAGCAGCATAGCGGAAGTGCACTGATGCTGCTATGCTATCAAACATCGGTCTGGGCTCTATTTATGCTCGATGAAATTAACGACCCGCCCGCAATACACCCATTCCCCCCCCCCCCCCCCCCCCCCCTGTGGTGGTGTATTAGTTCCGATCAGTTTCCCGGTCCGTCCGCCCAACCTACCAACCCTTCTATCGCCTCCCACCCAACCGGAAGGGAATGGAGGAAAGGCTGAAAATTAAATTGCAATATTAAATTTACGACAACGAAGGAAAATTATAATTACGATGCAGATTTGTGGCTTCCAGGCGGCAACGAGGGAAGCCCCGGTCGCGAAACGCCGCCGGCGACGAACTTCCTTTGTTCTGCTGTGGCTCTGCTGCATCGGGGGCCTTTGGCATTGCATTTTATACACCCCACCAACACGCCCCCCCCCCCCCCACACCTCCCAGTCCAATGCTCTATACGACGCGTGTGCATCTGTGTATTTGTGTGCACTTTATTCCCTTTTGCTTTCCTCCTTCTTCGCCATTATGCCCGCGCGATCTTATGAAACACTTTTTTTTGTTATATATATTCCTCCAGCGTGTGGGAAGAGATCGACGATCGCAAGGTTCACGGTCACGCCGGTGCTTGCATGCACGGCCTCCTTTTAGCTTGCCCTGGTTTAACCGAGACGATCAAGCGTGATCTATGTTGCTGCTGCGAGAGTACAGCCGTAGGACGCATATTTGCGTTAGACAAAGTGACGCCATAAAAGGGACAGTTTTAAATCCTTACAGATGTGTTTTATCAAATATTTCCATAGAACCAACACCAACAACCACAAAAGAAAATTGAATATTTTCGCGTTATAAATACTGCTTAGTTTGTACAACAAGCCAAACGGAACGAATGTTCCTGGAAACTGCATTTTATACATAAGCACAGGAACGACGAAGCTGAAAGTCAACCATACGCTCCAGCCAAACCCAACAAGAGCACAACAACTAACGATACCAACCAGCAGCATCACACAAACACAATATTTCCAACTCCTCCCGCTTGCCCACTCCCGCATGGCGATCCTCTCCGCCCCCTTCTAGTGCATAATAATTCAATTTAATTTAATCAATCTTGTACATCATACGTTGCAATCTGCGCCGTACATATTAAATTAAAGCGATAAATTATAAGCGAAACTGGAGAGAAAGTGCCTTGGCCGTAAGTCGCCGGTACGGTGCCCGTGTGCTGCTGCTCCGCGTCTGGAGCAGTGTATGTGCATATATAAGGAGTTTTTGTTTGCTTTGTTTTGCACAGATAAGTCCAACAAAAACCATCTCTTTCGGCAGGGTAAAGGATAAAATGTGTCTATTTTGTAGCTCGTGTTATGTTTATAATCATTCGGGGCGGGTTCACAGCAGGGTGTCTCGTTGGCATTTAAAAATGAGTGAGATGAAATAGATGTTCACCCGGAAAAAAACAACCTTCATGTACAAAAATGGCCCAGCTCACGAAGAGGCTCGTGTCCGTACTAGCTTCTTTCGGCAGAAGGAAATCAATCGAAGCGCCGCTCCCCAATCGGTCAAAAACGGTCGAGACGGCGGGTCTATGTTCGTTAAATGAAGCCCGTTAATAATCACGCAACCAAAACTGAAAGGTGTCATAAATTGCAACAGTTCACCGCGGCAAAGTGGGGTTACCGTGTACATCTGAGCTAGAATTTAATCATTTAACAAATTTGCCAACGGTACCTTCGTGATCCGTTCTGCCCGGGTAAAAATGGTTTCAAATTTAGACTCAGAAAACTCAACCATTAGTTGTTGGTGCAGCTCTATAAATTACGGAGCACCTTTTCACCCTTTCTTCGAACTTTTCCATCTAAAACGGCTCGGCAAACCCAAAAGCAGGCAACATTACCGCATTCAATAAACCTGCTATCACGGCAACGCTGCATCCGTGGCCTTCCGGGCTGGAGCCCCGGGGCACGAGAAGCCTTATCTTCCTGCGATCGAATGTCCAAAGTCATTATAACCACCTCGACGACCGGCGACGCCTTACCCTAGGTTGTTTGGGAGGGGGGGGGGGGGGGGTCCATACCACCAAGGCTTTGCAGAATAATGGAGCAATATCGAAATCAATCTCCTCGCCGTGTGGAGCACACCATACTTGAGATGGCGCCAGCGGGTGGGCGAAGGTGGGTGGGACAGTTTTGCATATAATGTGCAATTTTCCTATGTTTTTGCATGCTGCTGCGTCGCCCATGTATCTAGTTCCCGCCGCCGCATGGCGTACGTCCCAAACTCTCGCAACGCGTACGGAAAATTCACTAACGACTAAGTCGTGCTGGGGAGCTTAGACCCGAAAAAGGGTGGAGGGATGATGGTGATGATGATGCTGCCGGCCCGCACCGTGCGCACACACAGGCGTAAGATGGATGGCTCAGGGTGTCCGCTAACACACACGGAAAAACGGAAAGCTTCCGCAAGCGCACTCGCGTCAGTACGGGGATGGAGGCGGTATTGGAAAAGTCATGGCACTATCCTTCGCGCGTTCGACGGTCCAATCCGGATCGGGCGCACGGATCGGGCACACATACGGTGGCGGCGTGACGCACACACACACACGCACCTCATGTGGGCGATTTTATTCCCGTTTTCCCAGGAGATGGAGAATCCGCTCGCCATCGTGATGCGAACGGCCAAGGCCTTTCCCGGTTATCCTTCCGGCCACAGCCAGCCAGCCAGCCAGCCAGTTGTTGCAGGGAAAAACGCACATCATCCCGGCCTGCTCCACCCACGTCTCAGAGCCGCAGTGCTGTGGATTTTCGCTGAACGAAACAGGAAAACCGGCCGCCTTTTGTTTAAACGAGCCAACGTCATCGTCATCGTCGTCGTCGTAGTCGTCGAAGTCGACCTCCGCTTTTTGTTCAGCTGCGCAGCAGGATCGCATCACCATATCCTCATCCTATAGTCGTTGTCGCCGTCGTCGTCGTCGTCGGCGTCGTCGTCGCACGCTCGGACCCGGGGAATGGACGACGACCAAGTGCAGCAGCCCTCAGAGCTCGGCCTTTTTGCAACAGACATCTCCTCTTGAAAACCTGCGAACCTCGAGCGAGACAGAATGCGGCTGCTGCTCGGCCGAACAAGAATGTGCTGTGTGTGGGATGGGGGAGTGGGGGGGGGGGGGGGTACCCCCATGTGCATAGTTCAGCCTATGTGCGTTCCGTTCCTTTGCGTCCTATGTAGACACGAGCGCGCACCCTGGACAACGGACCACACTATTCTCCTCCCATTTTTGGGCGAAAAATCGTTCGAAAACGTTGCGTTGAAGAGAGAGAGTAGAATAGTGCGTGCGGTGCAAGTCCAGAGTGTACGCAGATCCACCCGAAAACTTTCCCGGCCCTCTTATTAGTGCTTAGGAAAGTGATTTTTTGCGTGCATCGATCATTTTTTATAGTTGTTGCACTTTTGCCAACTATTCCGTTTCACCAGAAGAAGAGGCAGGCAGGCCAAGGCACCCCTTTTTAATCCGGAGTACATGAGACGAGGTCCACCACGGACCATACCATCGGTAAAGGAGCAGCATGAGGTGGCGAGATGTTTGTTGGTGTGTCCCGCTTTTGCACGCCGAGGAAACACGAGGGATCCGTGGGTCGACATGGGTAGTATATCCTTTCGATAATCGAAGCGGAAAAGAAGCGCGTTGATCAAGCATGATATGGCGGCTACTGCCCGAAATGCAAGCCACCCTCCAAAGGGCGACGGGCACAGCAGCTGCAGGAATCAATTTTATCAAATTTAATTTCGCCACGTCGCTCCGCATCCCATATTCCCTCCGGTGCCGATGACGAACACACCTTCACTGTCACGGGGCCAAAAGCAGGGTCGGAACGGGGAGAGATAAGCGCAAATGGTTTGTGAAGCGATAATTAAGCGCTTGGATGAGAGCCGACGGCTGCACAGTTGGCACTTTTGGAGCCTAATCATCGCACCAGAAGACGTGGGACTGCCATGCATATCTTGTGGCTTGACATGGGGATAATTGCAAGCAAATGGATCGCAATGGATTGCTTCTAGGCGGGAAATTGATTTGGAGCAAAAGCATACACAATGAAGATCTATGTCTCCAGCTGGAGATAATAATGATTGAAATTTATTTTTCTTAGCAAACCAGCAGTGTACCGTAGGTCTGTTCGCAATCTACGCGTCAAGAAAATGTGAAGGTGGTCAATTAAACTATCATGGACCCAAATCTAAAACACTGAACTAGGCGAAACAAAGCGTCATCATTTGGAGTTCGTTTGAACGATTTAGAAATTTAATTTTTTCGGGGTCCAGGATAGCCGACCGGGTGCGTACGCCGATTAAAACAAGACCCACGGATGGATCCAAATCCATACCAGTCCTCCCCCGTACTATCCACGTACGTAAAATAAATCTCGTAGACTCTAAAATGAGAAGGCTAGACCCAAGGTCGTTAAAAAATGAGAAGAAAAAGAGAAGTCTTTTATTTAATGCTCAACTTTTTTTTTGTAGCAATCTGGTTTGCCATTTTGATTCCAGTATAAGTCTTCCCCGTTTCCATCAGGCATAAAGTCAAATTCCAGAAACAATAAATGGTCAACATAAACCTCCTTCACCAGAAGTTGTTTTCCTCGGACGATCTAATCCTTTCCAATGCGCCTGCAGCAACAGGAAGCAACACTTTGAACCAGAAAGCCAGCCAAGAGTGGTGCGAAGACCAGCACAAGACTGGCAGTGGAAGAAGAAAAATGCCATTTTCGCTTTCTCTTGAGTTCTTTCCCCGGAGGCAGAGCGGTGGTTCCTACTCTTCCCCGAACCACACCTGAGCCACCCCGTCGTGACTGCTCATTCATGCTTCCGTGGGTTGAGTTTTTTTTTTTTCATTTCACCTCCAGTGCCGGTCGGGCTATGGTGTGCTTCTTCACAATTAGATTCATTACTATAAATCATACTTATATCACGTTATTTATCGCACCGTTTATGCACACCTTTATCATTTTGCCATTCTCACTTCCTTGCCCGTGGCGTGGCACCGAGACTCACCAAAAAGGGCACAACTTTTTCCCACACATACTCGCGGTGCGCGGTACGCAAGACCAGGCGGAAAGAGGAAGACTGGCGGCCTTGCTCCCATCCGACACGCAAACTTTGCTACAGGCGAACGGAAAAAGGTCCTCCATCTTCCAGCGGGAGCCCGGCAGACGGCAGGTCGTCGTGTGAAATACATTCTCCAAAGAAGAGTGAAAGCAGGAGTCGTCGTCGAGGTTTTAGTCATCGCCGACACGGGTAAACACAAGGCTGGCCGACTTCTTTCAGAGCTCGACACGGCTACGTCTGTCTACCGTGTTTCGCTCAGAACACGCCAAGCCGGTACGAAAGAATGCGAAGCGTAACGGTGAATCGGTCGAGAAAACCCCTCAAGTAAGACGTCACACGCTAGGTTCCGCCGGGCAGGGTCCTGCTACCAAGTCCATAACCACCTCCGGTCACGTTGAACCGGCGAAACTGTAGAACGATCAACGCCGGTTGGTCTGGTGTTGCTGTTGGTGCCGTGGAGTAGACGCCCTCAGCTATGGATGGAACATGCTGCACAACATTCCCGATGCCTCCGTGGTCCGATGAGTCAGAAGAATCGGTTGTGACAGCGGCGGTGGCAAGTCGGAAAAAGTTTGCCTCAATCCTGCACATTCGAGACCGAAGCAAGGCCAGTATGCCGGACCTTCGCTCTTCTGAGCAACCGAGAACGACTTCATTGCCATGACAAACACATCTACGAACACAAACATAAGACAAGGACGGTCCACTCCACGCGTTGGGGGCACTCCGAGACGACCGAGACCTATAATAATCGGCCATGCTGCTGCGGGGAAATATGAACACCAAAACGTGTTGCAAAAGCAGTCCAGAGCTCGACGGTCGATTGGATCGTGCTCTGCAGAAAAGCTGCCGGGCATCCAGGCCGGACAAGAAACCGGACCAGCACTCCCGGTACCCGGACTGGACTTATGCGGAGGTGTGAAAAATTACACATAACTCGAACACCTCCGGCATACTTCGCTTCGCATTGCATATCCCGATCTTCCTAGAGGAAGCTAAGAAGATAAGAACCGAACGGAGCGAGAGCGTACAGGACGCGCCATCGAAAGCAAAATCAGGTCGCTGTCGGCTCTTGCTACCTTCCATTTCTGGCGACGCACATCATCTGATTGGTCGGCGGCGACCGACCGGTATTCCGACATAATCGACACACGACCAAACTAACCTAACTTAATTAAGTTCTTCAAGTTCCTACTCCCGGAGACACGCCGGCGTTGCGCCATCGAGATCCAGGCGCACTTGTCACCGTCCTCACCTGATTCTGGACGATTCTCCTTCTTGTGAGAAAACTTGGCAAAACTGGTTCACCACAGTGGTGGGGCGCTGCGATGCAGTACTCTGCCTTCTTGCCATTTTTTTCCGTGCGCTCTCGTGTCGCAACTCTTAGCGGTAGCAGAGTACGAGCCCTGGGGTAGTTCCTTCATTCCAAGTGGTTCCAATTAAAGTGTCAGAGTACATAAGAGGCAAGAGGGTCCTCGTTCGGCGCTTCGTTGCACACGGGGGACGACACTCCAAACACATACAGCGGGCGTGGGACGGCTTTGGAGTGGTTTACGACACTTAAGGAAGCCGGAATGAACGGTGCGAAACAAACGAGAAGGAGCCACGTTGGTTCCCGCCGGGCCAGCTTCACCATCCGCCAGGAGTAAGTGAGGTGCAATTTTACACGATCACTGCAACAACTTGCTCCTCTGGACCCCAGGTACCCCAACCGGCGTCCAGGATGGAAAGGCACTCTCAAGAATGATAATTATACACGCGTTAATCACGCAGTCGGAAAGCGTACTTCACACTGGCAAAGGCGGCGGCCCTAGAAAGGTTTTGTGTCGTGCTTTTCCGCTGCTCACTCACTGCACACTCTCAGCGGAGGCTTATGGGACTCTGGGCGGTCGCAGCAGCTGCAGGAACGAACCTCTTAGCGCCAAAGGTTCGTCGGCCAGCCATCGTCATCGTCTTCCTCGACGGAGTGCTTATTTTCACCTAGCGCAAGGGCGAAACCACATTTTTACACGCCGAAGAGAGGTGTTTCCGACCGGCGGTAATAATAGCAATCATAACTCAAGACAGAGTTGTCTTTTGGTCGTACACCCCGTAGGCTCCGCGGTTCCCTATCTACTACGACTACCTCTTCTCTAAACGAGGCGGGTGGATGCTGGCCATCTACTATCGCGACCCAGAGTGAGTGGGTCGGGCGAGTGTGTTCCGGAAATTGTACAAAATTGTACACTCAGCTGTGAACCAGGGAGAGACCCCCACGGTGCGACACCACTTTCCCCTTCCTATCGATCCTGCCTCCCTTATGCGCAATATTGGTGGAGCGCAGTGGTTATGGAATCGCGTATCCACCCACCGATTGCGATGCGAAATTGGGTCCATTTCTGCGGTGTGCAATTATTCCCGCGGGCAGCAGCCCATTAAACGGGGAAACCTCCTGCGGCGCCTTGCCGAGAGCCCGGGGAGAGCTTTCTATGGCAATCAACGACGCTCTTTAGCGTAAGGTGGGTTTCTTGCTCCAACGAGATTTTATAACAAGCCATCGCATTGCCTCGTAAATGTTCACAAAGTGGAAACAAAGCACTGCTTGCTTGGAGGAAGATAATAAAATAATTTCACCTATTTTTACCATCGAGTTAAAAACACATCGCTCGTTTTTGAAAGGTTCGAAACGACAATGAGAACAATAAGGGAGCCCCCCTCTGGAAGGATAATCCAAGGCATATGTGCACATGCCACAAATGTTTCCTTTGCGGAGTGGGTGATCCCATCTTTCACCGGCACTCTCAAGAGTTCGCGAACTAATATTACAAAACGGAGGAAAATAAAACACAGCCCACCGACGTCAACTTTAGCGAACGATGAACCTGCGCACTGCAACTCGAGTGCTTCAACTGCTCGGTGCAAGAGGCGAAGGCGGCGCGCGATGGACGAAGGAATGAATGATGATTGTAAATATTGCTTCGTAAGCAATCATTAGCGTCATTATTACAGTCATTAAAAATATTGCCCTCCTCGGGGGCGTGCGCGGCAGCGGTGTGAGGGGCATCGGATCGGAGCGCGATAGGCGTTGCAATCTTTCCGATCGTCCTTCTGCCATCCTTGTCCTTGCCACCGAGTTGTGATTCCAAACGCGAGAAAACTGGCCTTGATACAACCAACAATTTTGCTGCAGTGGATGGAAAATTGCACTCCTTCGCAGAAATGGTTTCATTTGTTATCGATTGCAATGGTGGTCTGGAAATATTCCTGCACAAGCTCATCAAGACCGAGGTGAGTGGTTTTCGTAAAACTGAAATTTGATGCTTTTACTGTTTGTGTAGTATTTATTTTTCACAAGCTGCAGCAACGCAGCTTTCAAAACAAATTCTCCAAAGGAAAATAAATGAAGATATGTGCCTGAAGGATTAAAACACATTCAATAAAAGACCTCGAGACGAACGAGAGAAAAAGCATATTTGTTCTGGGTAATCTAACCTGCTTTTAGCTAATTTTTCCATCATTTTTTTCTTCATTCCAGCATGCTGTTGTTGCCATGTTCCTTCCATTTGCTCCGAAATTACTTTCCCCTCAAACCACGCTCCGTCACAACACCCTCCCTGTGCTATTCTTCTTATTCCTGATTGGCCTCCCCAGTCACCTCAGCCGTCCCCAACATGCCAACTCGTCTCAGCTGTCTGCCTCCCTCTTTGTCAATTCCCGCGCCCTCGTGGTCCATGCACATTCTCCAGCGCGCCGTCGTGCATCGTTCATCTTATTTGATTTTGATGTCTTGGCTTTGATGTTTCGTTCTTTGATTTTGTCAGTTTCGCCTGAAATTGGTTCGGCTCCGTTGCATCTTGGAAGATGGCGCCGAAGACTGCGGCAAAGATGCAGACATCCGACGACGGTGTCTCCTCGTCATCGTGGCAAGGCATGGAAAAGGAATGAAGGTGGGGCCGACGGCATGATAGTTAGAGTTGATTGCAAGTGGAAAGGGGGCAAATTTGCTTTTCATTTATGGCAAGCCGTTTTAGCCGTACTGTGATCCCATCCCTACCAGCACATCAGCTTTAAGATTTGTTTTGACAAGGTTCAACGATACGATCGGCTCATTACAAGCTGCCCCTAATCGGCTTATTAAAGGGACTTCAACGTAGTAGAATATTAAATACATTAAGGATATTCAATAATTTAGTAGAAACTGATTCTAGTTCAGAACGACTTAAATCACTGCAAAATCGGAGCACTTTACGCGGTTCTTCGGTGCATAAATTCCGTCCGCTTCACGCATGACTCTCTTCCATTCCATTTAAAACAGTGGAAAGCAATTTCGAAATTTCCTCCCTCGCAGCCGTCGCCATTCGCAACCGGTACTGCGTGTTTCCCTCCTCGGGCTACGGACAGGGAAACGATCGAGTACAAGAAATATCGCATTCCGCATCTATCTATCACTTTAGTCACACATGACCCGTTTCTCAAGTGTTCTCAAGCGTTTCGTTCGCTCGGGTGCGTGTGCATGGACGTACGTGTCCAAGCCAAGCCAGGGGCAAAAAGCTTTTCCAAAACGGTGGTGAAAGGGGTACACACACTGACGGAAGGTTGAGGACGTTTTACCATACTGGAAATCCTTATTTTCGAGATTTTATTTTGTGTAGATGTTTTTTTTGTAAATTTTTTGCTAGCAGCTTTTTTTCCAGCGTTAATTTAGAATTTCGAGATAGGATATAGGGCGAAAACGGATCTGTTTTGTTTTTACACGCTATCGTCCACATCCAATGTTTTTTACAGTTTTTTCAGCATACACGACCAAGCAAAAGGAGAAAAGAAAAATGACGATCTACCAATAGGCGATCCGTTTCTTTCAAGTTGAAACCCTGCGCACACATTTGCAACTCCACACGCACCGGAGACGGAAGGAAAAACAGCAATGACACAAAAAACCGGCTAACAAATCGCAAAGCAATTTTAGCGTTTTCGACATTTTTCGCGAAAGAATGCAAACGATCATGGACGTTGCAAAACAAAAAAAAACGAAGAGGAATATGTAGGGGGGAAACACAAGTGAGCACAAAGATTACCGAAAGACTGGCTGAAACAGGACGAAAGGGGGCGGAGTGGATTGCCATTTTTTATGCGAATCGTGCATCGCATCACTAGTGCGCGGCGGCATAGGCAAGTAATTGGAATCTCATTCGCACCCTTTTCCACCCCGCACGAATTGGAGAGGGAAAAAACCAAAAAAAAACGGACGCTCTTCCGCGTAGGAGCGAACCCCTCCCTTCTTTCGAACGGCTTTTTCCAGGACGAGCCGCCAGCTTTTCCCACCCGTAATCCTTTGCATCTCTTGCGTTTTCCACCCATACGTCCAACAATACATCAGCGATCCCCCCATGCCATGCCAGAAATCGTCTCGAACGCCAGCCATCGCTCCCCTCCTTCCAACTCGATCGATGGAGGGGAATGAAAATATAAAGAAAAAAAAACGCAACGCGTCATACCTTTGCCGCTGCGTTCCCCACGGTGGAGGAGCCGGATGGATAGCGCCGAAAATAGGAAAAATCACCCTTGCGTGATGTGTCGTAAACTGTGCATGCGTGTGTGGGTGCATGTGTGAGGGGGGGTGTGCACCCCCACGTTAGACGGATAAAGGACCTTTGCGAGATTGCTAGTGCGCGATCTTCTACCAAAAGGACGAAGCTCGTGTGTGTATGTGTGTGTGTGTGTAGGTGGGGGGGAGGGGGGTGGTAGTGCTTGTGAATGCTTTAACGTTGTGGTATTTTCGTCCATCGTTTTTTTTTTCGTTTTTTTTTTGTTGAAACGCCTTTCTGACTTTAAGAGAAACATGGCTTTAAGGGCAAATGGTAAAATAACAGAACACATTCCATGTACAACAACACACAAACACAACCATTTGCACTGCAAGGGGTTTAAGTTGGAGAGGATGCGAGAGAGTGAAACCGACCCTCTTCTTTTGCCAAATTTATATTGAGCATGAACTTGATCGTGCAGGAGGGGCTGAATGGTGGATTTTTGTTTTAAAATTAGAATTTACCGAGGAAAAAAGCAACACGAAGCAATAATGGCATGCTAAAATGGCATCATATGATGATGGTTTAATTAAATAATGTGTAGCTCTTAAATGGCAACCAGTTCTACATTTAAATTAAATCCTTACTCACTGTTCTCAGTGGAAGAAAAAATAATTTAGAACAGTTACCAAAAATAGATTAACACTCTCGACGGAAAACAATATCTCCCGCTTCGATCGGTTACCTAAACTGCTCTTATTACCGGCAAAAATATTTCATAAGTATATCATACCTGGCGAATTATGTTTTTACAACACGCACCCACAGTAAGGCCATACCGCACCGGCAAGTGGCAGCAACAACAAAAACTCACAATAAATAATGCGATAACGTTTAATTTAAAAATCTCGCGCACAAACACGATATCGTTCCCTGAAGTCGACAGTCGGCCGATAACACCGTGGGTTTCAGTGGGCGGGGAACAAAAAAAAAAAACCAAAAACCGGAAGCGAACAGGTCGAGCACGGAGATAGGGAAAGGATAATAACGTACAATCAGTGGGGCGCATCGTGAGGGAATAAATTTTCGCTCCAATAATAGAAGGCCAGCCTTCGTCCAACACACGAACGAACGAGCGTACGCCAGGTGCGCTGCATCTTCACATTCCTGGTAACTTTTTTCTGTACCAAAATGCTCCGGTGTGCGTTGTGTACAATGTTGCAGCAACGAGCGTATTGCACAACATATTTTAAAACCACCCTAGAGGTTAAGAATTCAAAAACAAAAAAAGGTCAATGTCAGCCACTCGGCAATAAAATCAATGGAAATCATAATCCGAGGGACACATTTTCCACAGGATGTTCTTCACCATCCACAATCATTGGCTAAGCAAAAGAAACAGTTAAAAAAAAAAAACTGCAATTTTCCTCCACTCTCCCAATTCGATGTGCGTTTGATCATAAATCGGATAAATCGGGGAACAGTGCAACCTGCACCTAACACTTCTTTTCTTTGGCGTTTCTTGGGTATAACCACACCGGTTAAAAGGAAAGGAATCTTCCCCGGAAAGCGCAGGAAATTTGTGGGCAGGTAATTTTTCTTTCGGGCTGTAAATTGCCGCTTATCATGTGTAATTTCTCGCGAATCTGTTCCGATCGGACGGAAGAGGGCGCGCAAAGGGCGGTACCCGGGAGGAGGCGCATAATTTAACGTTTATCACACGACGGATCGTGCAGGAGCGAAGCGACGAGTGACGAAGAAAGAAAGATAAAGCGAGTGAAAAGGCTGTTGTTTGCGAGCGAGCGCGGGGAAATCGATGCAAAAAGGAGCTGCAGTGCAATAAAACAGTAATTAGAAGGATAGACAACAGCCTTCCATAAATTATAGACGCGCGCTCCTGGCAACACAAACACACATGCACCTAGACACATGCATACAGAGGAGTAAATGAACAATGGCAGGCACGCACGAACGCACGAAATCGGCTCGGCGGCTACACGCTACGTCGTGGCAACGTTGATGCATGATTCTCGGTGGGTTAGACGATGATGGAGTTGCCTTTGACTTTGTTCCTCCCACCCTCCCTCACTTCCACTTTTCCTCCATCAGGACAATGGTACCCGCGCGAAAAGTCGTACCGGTCGGAAAAGATGCACCAAGGCAGACAGACGCGGCGGACAAGATTGTAGTGCGGGTAAATTATGCGGCAAGCCAATTTACTGCACTGGAAAGCCTGCACTCCACTGCCACCTCGCTTCCTGTGACTTCCACCCCCCCCCCCCCCCCTTTGGGCGTCAATTCAATGCAGGACGCGAATGGAAATGCTATAAATCGTTAAATAACTGACAGCGCCGGTAAAATGAGCCGACCTTGAAAGGGCCTGCTAATTATTGTGTCCGTAGCACGATAGTTGCTGCATTTTGTAGCACAGTTCCAACAGTTTAAGTAAAAAAGGGATAAAAGTCAAAGCAGGTCAAGCGTAGGAAATGTATTAGAAGCTCATGAAAAAGATGTGGTAGATAACAACCAAAACGAAATGATTTCGAAATATAAATTGATCATCAATTTGTTGATTGATTCCTAGGATCGAAATTTTAAGAAATTGTATTTTTTTCGATCTTCTTTACGCATGTTAAAACATTACATTCAAATGAAGACAGCGGAAGAACAGGGTAGAGCGGAAAGCTTTTCTCGAGGCTAATGGATTAAAAACGATATGCTTGTGAAACAAATATGCAAAAACATATGCGACGAATACGAGTAGTCCGAATGAAGTGCATGCATTAAAAGGAAGGAAAGAAAATTTGCTTCACCCTGCTGCATTTCTGCATTGCTCGCAGGCTATCTCCAAAGGTCTCGTCTCGGCCAAGGTTTGTCAATACCTTTACCTCAAAAGCTTCGAGACGAGAGTTCGGCAGGGGAGGAAAATCAAAGCCAGGCAACGGCAAAAAACGGCGAGCGGATAGAAAACTCCGAAACACGCATGGCCAACGGCTTTCCACCATCTTTTGCGACAGCGGCTGGTTATTGGCCTCTCGCGCAGCAAAGGGAGCAGCAGCAATTCCGGTCCGTCGTTCCTCGTCCTGCTCCAAAGAAAAAGGACACCCTTTTCGGCCAAATATCCTTGCGAAAACGCTGGGCCGCCTATGTACATGTGTGAGACACTTCCCGGCGTATTGACCAAGCACACACTGTGCGCAAAAAGGTATCGCACTCTCGCCTACTCGTTTTTCCTGCCGTCTCTTTCACGTTCTATCATTTTTCCACTGCCTCCGCGATCCATCCCCCGCTCATTTGCTCTTTGCATCGTTCGTCCTAGTGTGTATGTACTTCTTCGATGTGGAAAACTCACTCTCGGTGCCTCCGCTCGTCCCACGCTTTTCTGTCCACCGAAGGGATCGTACTTTATTACTCTCCTCCGCAGGCTCCTTCCGCCCACCGTCCGCATTTTTCCTTCCGCATTCCCATACCCGACAGCATGCATGGTGTATATGTAATTTATGCAATTTATTCCCGCCACAATACACTTGCCATCGCTCCGGACTCCACCATTCACACACACACACACTGCTCTCCTTTCCGTTTCGTCCAAGCAAGCTCTTGAAGGCAAATTTAGAAATTGCTTCCTTTCTATCTTTTATTCCGCTAGCTTTTCCAATCAACAACAGCGATACCGCCACCCCGTTCATCCCAGGCCGCCGTCGTCGGCGAACCTTGGCCCTTCTAGGAGGACGTGGAAGAGTGATCGTGTGTGAGCCATGTGTGTGTTTGTGTGTGTGTGTGAACGGCTCCAACGCATCCACATCCATCCACAGCCGATGACCAACCGAGGCGAGCATACATAAGGACGCAGGACGACAACGACGACGACGGACATCTTGCCGAGCGAGTGCATGCACACCAACCAAGTTCGCCAAGTCGGCGTACATATGTACAGGCGCGGGCAAGGACTAGACATAGCTGAAGAACGCAACATCCAACCAGCAGCAGCAGCAGCAGCAGCAGGATATGGCGGCAGCGACGTTAGCTGGAGCTGGAGATGATGAACGCATAAAAACCATAAACAACCCGAACGAAAATCGCACCCTCAGCCAAACGGCTTTTCCCCCTTCGTGTCCACAGCTGGAGCTCCCGGAATTGTTGCGAAAATCTTTTTCGCTGCATTCGTGTACGCATTTCCACGAACATTCCACGAAATGACTCTGTGACTCCTCTTCTTCCACCCAGGCCTGCCAGCGTTGGGGGTTTAATTTTCTTCGCCCGCCCCAACCTGGCTTTTGCTTGCGTCGGCTTCCGGAAGGCGTCATCCGCTTATTTATGTGTTCATGCCACCTTCCGGTCCGTTCCGGACCTTCCCATCATTGGTAAACCGCGATCCGGTGCAGCAGGTGCAGTAGCGGGTGCGCTGCAATTTCAGCGAAATTGCACACCGGTGGCATTAGAAATAGGCCCGGCTTCGTGCGGTGGCGTCCGCAGCATCAGAAACGAACGTACGTGCTCGGGCTGACCGGTCATGTGAGTGTGTGCAGCTGGCAGACCTTCTCCTCTGCCGGCGAGCCCAAAGGAGGCTGAAATGTTTCCAGCAATTGTCCACCCCACGATGCCGACCCCATCATCTTCTCAAAGCCTTTTCCTCCTTTTCCTCCTCCAAAAGTGCGTCATGATGGCGCTCATGGAAAACACGCACCTAGTACGCATCGCACCGGGCGGAGCCAAGTGAAGCTTAAAGGACTCGCAGGACACGAAGGTGGACCTGCTGCTGGTGATCTATGGTCGTTGTTGCTGGTGACCAGCGCAATTTGAACCGGGAAACAGATAGAAAGAGAGAGGCAGGAAAGGGTGGGGGGGGATCAATTTGTTCCCAACACGTGCCACCCAACCCAAGCGCGAAACCATTCGTCCTTTCCTGTTTACCTTCACTTGCTGCATGCCAGCAAGACATTGCTTCCCTATGCAACTAAATTCAATGAACGTTGCGTTAGGATTTTCCAAACCAAGTAGACCTTACAAAATCAGGATAAGGAAAATCGCAAACTAAGCTCCGATACTCTAGTATACTTTACATATTTTAAAGTATTTGGAAATATTTGTCCTGCAAAAATAACTCAACAAACAAACCCTGATGGATTTTTTAAACTCGTTGAATATTAATCTTTTAAAATAAACTTTTCGCAACTTGCATAATCGAATGCTTTCGTATTTGTAAGTTGTAATATAAACAGCAATGAAATTTTCAAGGAAAAATATTTTTAAATAAATAAAACCTTTTAATCAAGTCCACCACGCTGAACGAGTTTTCTCTGGAGTGGAAAATTTCAAATCTGCGCTCACATGGTTCAATCGTGTTTTCCAAAACATAAAATTCTGCAAGGTTCTAGAGAGCATTCCGCTAGTTCGAGCTAGCGAAACCCACCAAGCAGCAGACGGCAAATAAACTCGATCAATCAAACGTCAACGGCGACAATTCGATCCCATGACGCTAAAACGTTCCCCCTTGCCCCCAACAAGTGACTCTGTCTCTCTCTCTCTCTATCTCTCTTTCTCTCTGTATCGATTCTAAGGTGCGTAGGATCACACTTTTGCGCGGATTGAGAATGCAATCACTTTCCTCCTGTGTGTTGGGCTTTGCTTTTCCCCGGCTCGTCCTTTCCATTGCACCAGTGCGTCGGTTCTCGTTACCAGCAGCAGGAGCAGCACCTCATCCCGCTTTTCCGCTGTGGAGGGAAAGCGGACACCAGAGGGCCCGGAAAAAACCCGGCGCTAAGACGAGCAGCATTCAATCCGGCGCCGACGTCCACGCGATGCGAAGGACGCAAGGAGGGGATTCGCATGCGGGAAGGGTTTCCATCAGGCGCAGCAGCTACAGAGAATGCTTTTTCATCGTTCTCCATTCACTCACCCACAGCCATCCATCGATCGTCAGGCGTCTCTGCCCTTCCATCGCAGCTACTTTAAGCCGGAAAAGCCGACACACACCAACTAACATGGATTGAATGGAATGGTGGAGAGGGGAAAGGGGGTAAGCGGTGGTGTAGGAGAGCGGACGAAAAGAGAACCAAACGAATCCTCGGCACCGCTCAACGCTGGTCCTGCGAACCGCAGCAGCAAGGACACCGTTTTTCGCTTCGGCAAAACGAAGGATTCAACTCACAAGCGAACCAAAACACACACACACACACACACACACAGGACACGTACACAAAATAAAAGCAACCAGGGGAGAGGTGAAAAACACCATTTTCCGGGTAGCATGTAGCGGGAAAACGGGTAAGTTTCCCACAGGAAAAAGCACAAGCGCTGTACCGTTTTCTCAAACGGTGCTGGGCTAGTGTTGGTGATGACGACGGTGTCGACGACGACAACGACTTCGACGACGGTGTTAGAGAGTATAGAAAAGCAGCGCTAAATCTAGCCAGGAGAACGTTTGTGTTAGTGCGAGGAAAATAAACGGAGGAAAAACTAAACGAGGGACGACTTTGGTGTTGGTGTTCGCTCGTCGTGAGGAGGAAAGAGAAAGAAAGAAATATAGCGTTAGAGACAGAGAGAGTAAGGTAAAGATTGAGCGAGACGGATAGAAAGAAATGCGATTCTAAAGTGTGCGGCGTTAGATGAGAAAGAGTATCTCCCTTATATGCGGCTCCTATATCCTTCTTTCTACATAGAAACAAATGGCCTCCTGCAAGGTGGAGAGCGGTGGTGTGAAATGGGGTGGGGGGTTGGGGGGTGTAAAGAAAAACCGTACACACTTCTACCGACCGTGAAGGAATGAAGGCGGCGGCATTTGTTTGTGTGAGGGTGTGCTCGGTGGATGTGTTCCGTATATCATGCCGCCGTTTTTAACACAAGAAAATACTCTTTCCCGGCGGAAACGTTGGCCGGGTGGAGAAGGGTGCGAGAAGAAACGATGAACCACGCCGTGCAGCAGATGCGGTGCGGAACAAAATGGATGGAGGAACGGCAGGCGCGAGACCGGGAGGGGGCCTAATGGATGGCCGGGAGGAGCTTATTGGAGCGAGCTGCGGAGTGATGGAAAATCGCTGCTCAATAGTAGGGGTATGGTAAACAAGGGCGGGCAGGGCAGCGAAGAAACACGAGCAACCCGAAGAGCGCGCGCGAAATACTATTGCGCAGAAAATCGATACAAGGAAATTTATTTTAATTCCCGCAAAGACCCCCGGTTCATACAGAGAAGAAAAGAAGGGAAGAAAAAAGGAGTCGGAAAAGTTTCCATTCCAAATTGCACTTAAAAAAGCTACACGGGAAACGGGGCCATTAAGATCCGGAAAGGGACGGAAAAGCATTTTCTAAAATCGCTTTTTGCGATGCATTTTTGCTTCAAGTTTTTCAAGTGAAACCATTCGACGGCTATAGCGTGAAAGGACAGATTTAATTTTCCTAAATCCTTCCGAGTTCTTCGGTTTGAGACTGGAAAGGAAAAGCCTTGCGATTTTGTCCTAACGATGAAGCACAAGAACGCAGCTTCTCAGTTCATTGCTGCGGTGCATTTTCTCGAAGCAAACTTTTCGCTTCAAACGAACACATCCACGTGGCAGCCATCCATTTACTCGCGTTCTCCTATTTCCTGCGACGACCCCCTCAACCCCCCCCCCCCCCTCCCTCCCTCCCCTCGAGAGAAGGAACTTTGCACACAACTATATATACATGTGCAGCAGCAGCCGGCGGCGACGGAGACGACTGTCAATCTCATCCTCGGCGGCGTCGTCGATAGCCTGCCTGGTCGGCAAACGCGCCGCCACCAGCACATCCACCTGCCGCTTGCCACGCCCCCCTCTCCGGCCCATCCGAAAAAGGCAATCAATATTTTGCAGCAGCAGAAAAGTCCGCCGCTGCTAGGTTTTCCGCATTTCGCAGCAGCAGCAGCATCTCTTTCCGTTGAAGGACAAGGAGGAAGGGGGTTCTACGGGAGCGTGCAAGATTTCCGCAACCCGAAAGCGTTTGTGCGTATATTTGTGCTGCGGTGTGTGCAACTCCTGGCGGTGCATTTTCCGGACGCGCAGGATAAATTGCCCTTCTGCCCGCTCGGGTTGAAAACCGCTCTCCCTTCGATGGGCTATGGGGAAAACTAGGAGGTTCCGTTGAGGTTATGTTCCCTTCCATATGGCATAGTGGTGGGCGGGGAGAAAGGGTAAAAATCAATCTGTGGCCCGAAAAATATACCCTTAAGTCTACGACCCGTGTTGCTCGGGTCTCAAAACGATTTATGTTGAAAGTGTTCCCGAGAAGGCGTTTCTGCCTCTACAACATAGAAGAAGAAACATTCTTCGACAAAAAAACGGAGCAAAAAAAATTACTAAGTCACCATTTCCACCTCCAACGAACGCTCACGCTTAGCTTCGCTCCAACTTCACCCTACCTGGCCAGCAGCATGTGCCACTAATGTAAGTTATTTATATTGAATAATTTTCGCATTTAAGCAAACGATTTTTCCTCCCTCCCTATTCCCTTGCTCTAGTTCTCTATCCCTCACTCGTTCTAACAATAGAGTTCTCCCAGGCGCTATGGAGTATGATGGCGAAGCTATGGAGTGTGATTTTATGTCGACCGTCGCGGCCAAGGTGAAACCACCAACCCCGTCGCCCGGGAAAACCCTCACCGAAGCATTGCCCGGAACGTAACGGATGATATTTCCCGGCAGCAATGGAACACGGAGGGTTTGCATATTTTTCTACTAAATATTCTAAGCTTGTTTTGTGGATGCCGAAGCCGAAGTGTTCGTTCTATAGCACGGAGGGGTCGCCAAAATCGCGGGCATGTTGACCAGACATTATTTCGCACCTTCGGGACGCTCGGGTGAAAGAGGAAAAATCGCCTGCAACCGTAGATGTGTATGTATTCGCGGACATCGCGGTGGTGGCCCCTGTGGGGGTCCCATTTTCTTGTCGGTCGTATCCCTTTAGCCCTCTCGCCCTGACGCTGCGGTAACTGAAACCGAGCGGCAAGAAAAGAAACAGACTTTCCAGTTCGGGAGGGCAGGACCACCACACACGCGCGCGCACGCGGAAAACAAAACACATTTCCAGCTTGGAAAAATGGCAGCGCCCAGGGGTGAAGGAAGCTGGTACAGGCTGGGCAGAGCGAAATCTCATCAAATTCTGACGAAAATCGATTTTCCTTGGCGCACACTCCACCCATCGTCACGAGCCGTCGCTCGCAACTCCGCGCGGTAGATATTTTCCGGATTTCTACAAAACTTGTTCGTCCCCGGGTGGTGGGGGCTGGTTTTTTGCGGTTTTTTGTTGTTGTTTTTCTTCATTTTCCAGCTGCCAGGATCTACGCGCACCGAAAGGAGATTTCAAAGCTTGTGCACGGGTGGGTGCGTGTGTTCATGTGAGATGTGAGCGTACAAGCAGCAGCAGCTTCTAATGCCGTTAAGGTAACACGCGGAATCCATGCGTGTCCTTGTGAGGGTGTTTGTGGGTGGGTGGCTGTGCTGGTGTGTGTGTGTTAGTGTGTGGGGGAGTCCGCGCGCTGGCAGGAATTAATTGGCTCTCCTCGGTGGCGGCGCAAAAGGAGCAACAATACGGGCGGAAGACCAGCGGCAGGAGCAACCGCAAAAAAACTGCCTTCCGCCCATCGCGAGATGTTACAGTACAGCGGCGCGTACAGTATTGAATCGAGCATGTGCATGAGGTTTTTTTTCATTTTTTTTTTTAAAACACCCGCGGCAATCTGCTGTCCGGAACAGCCGCACCAAATAATGAATGACGTCAACGTAAATGATGGGTTGAAACCTTACACAATCCAAAATAAGGAAAAGCATTCAATCTAGCAGCTTTCAACTTACCTAAAACGAAAAAACAGAAAAAGAATACCATTAAAATCACGTTTTAAATTGCTTAATGGTTGTAATATTTAGTACGATTAGCAAAAATATTACCGCCGTTACAAGTTTCTAGGCGGAGTTGTCAAAAATAAGAAGCTGCTTGCAAAGATGCTGAACGTGTTTGCACAAACGACGGTAAAAACTGGTAACGGCTGTATTTTGAACGAAAATGTCATGAAGAACAGTCCTTGATTGAATTCCATTACAAATTAAAGCCTTATCTGCAGAAGACTCGCAAGAAGACTCTTAAAGACTCGAAGTTTACGTTCATCAAAAGGATTCAAAGTTTTCCTCGGGAGGCTTGAAGGGCAATGTTTTCCTTGGGCGCACATACGCGCAGTAGAGGCCTGCCGCCTTGCTAGCCTAACGGTGTTACGTGCGACTGTAAATCGGTCTTAAATAGGTTCTTTTCGGGGGGGCAAAAACAAATAAAAAAGAAAGGAGCCGAGACGCGGCATGCCAGCGATACGCGAGACGCGCTGGGAAAAGTTAGTCAAAACTTTTTACGCTCGACGCCCGCCTCGACGCCTCTCTCAAGGGGCAAATTTCATTCATTTTCCATCGGTGGATTTCCTCCTCCCTCCTCCCGGTGGTGGAGTAAAATTCGTAGTACCTACTTTTACTCGTCAGATTGATTGAAGGAGGCTCTCGTCGTTGAGGCAAACCCGACCTCGGCAACCTCCATTAACAGTTTGCATCCGTGTCCTTAATTTTATTGCCATTTTTTTCATGTTCCTTTCCTTTCATTGCCACCTGTTTTTCTTGCACATGGGGAGAAAGAAAATGCTGCTCTTCTCGCCCGTCGGCTGCGCTGGTCCTTGGTTTCAATGTCATCGACATTTGTGGGAAAAGCAGGTCCCCTTGCGGCTTGCCTATCTTCCCCCGGAAAGGAAAAAGCCGGTTAGGCAAAGACCTAGACCTTCGGCAACATTCCTACCACACAAGCAACCGGTTCTCGCTTCAAACTCCCAAGAAACGAACTTCCATATCCTGTCGCAAGAAAGAAGCAAGCGAGTGTAAACGACAGCTCTGCCAAAATCCTATCCGCAACCTGGAAAGGGGAGGGAGGTGAGAATGGTGGTTCGAGCGTAAACGAGGGACGTCGTCTTTTCTTTTCCTCGACCAAAAAGGACCATTACGCTTCATTTGATGACCTTTCGGTTTCGTCCGGCAGAGCTGTAATTCTCCACCAGTTCGGCTCCACCTTTTTTTGTCTCAGCGGCATTTTCCCCTTCCTGGCTCTGTCTCACTCTTTCGTCTGGGAAAGGGATTTTAATGTCCTTACCCCTTGCCGCGCACTCTGCCCATCCGGTTCAAGGACATTCCACATTGGGCATCATCGGAAGCGACATCCGATCCGAACGATGAACTTTTCCCCCTTTTTTACCATTGGAAACGAAAATTTCGAACGATGGACCAAGAAAAGGACCGAGTGGCCAGCTCTTCGCCATTCTTACGTTCCTCAAAACTCCACTCCTCCGAGAATATTGTTGTCCCTTCTCCTTTTCCCTGATCATTGCAACGAAAAATAGCTCGTATAGAAATAAGTATTCTCGTCCTTTCGTACCGGCAACGCAAGGATGTTCACGCTCCTCTCTCTCTCGCGCCCGGTTTTGTTCTTTCTTCGTTGGGAGGGTTGAGGAATGTAGTTTGCTCCTTGGAAACTTTTCCCACCGGTCGACAGGCGGAGAAGCGATTCAGGGCAACGACCTACAGGTTGAATATTTACTACCGTCTGAGCGAGCGCTGCCAATGATTACAGATAAAGGTGTCCCGGGTACGTAGCCGGCTCGGCGATCGCATTTTATGTACTTTGGCTGACTTGACATCAATCCATCAATCAATTCAAGGCACGAGAGATTGCCACATCCTTTGGTGTAAAGAGGAGAAGTAGAGAAACATCTGTATGCATTTAAAATCCATTCCGGGCAGCAGACATAAAAATGGTCGAATCAATCGAAAGCATGACCGGATACAAAACCTAATCCTTGTGCAGCGACATTTTCAGTTTCATTCATGAATCACTACGCGAACAGCTGATTGCATGTACATGTTACGAGGAAAAGCATCGGAAACATTCAGTTCACGTATATGACACCTTTTTGCATTTCAAAAAAGGCCATGGAAAAAGCCGTTTTAAAACATATGCACACGGAAAACCCTAGCGCACGTGGCAGCGAAACGCATTAAATGCAATGAGAACCATCTGCAGTCGTGCGTACGACAACACAAGCGCCGTACGCCGATCATCCATTCATCGTTTGTCGATTTTTGTGCGCGAATAAACGAAAACACAGTCCATCGCCCCACGCTTCCCAGAGCCGTGCATTTTCCCAAACACATGTTTTCAGCTGCTAAACCACACTAGTAGGATCGTGTGGGAAAAAAAAGGATTCAAAAGGTCCTTTCCGAAAACACACCCAACAATCAAACAGTGTTTCGACACATTTTCGCAACTTTTGGGTTCACAAGGGTGAGACAGAGACGCACCCAATATGCACCGAAACATATCATCGGGTGCATCACGCTCGCTCGTGTGTGTGTGTGTTTGTGCGTGTTTCCTTTTACCTCTCCTGTCCCTTTGAAGCTTGCGTTTGTGTGTGTTGTGGAAAATCATCGGTAAGCTTCCCCCAGCTGCAGGTAAAGTGACAAAAATCCGGCCGGCGGGGCAGGAAACGCGCAACAGGGCCTCTAGTTAGTTGTGAATGAAAATGAATTAAATGTGATGGTCGCGAGACGGTCGCCCTCTCCATTTTCCTTGCCCCGATCGGTCTGTGCCCGATGGGGATTTTGGGGGCTCACGAATTGGGGGCATCTGTCTGCATTTTATGTTTGCACTCCCGTTGGCAACGGAACACTGGGGATGATGATGATGATGATGATGATGATGGTCCATTGCCCGAATCAGACTTTGGCCACATTTAAATGTCGAATATGCGCGCCACACACGTGGACATAGGTAAATAGTGGGCGAACAAGGAAGGGCCCAAAAAATCCCCCGTCATTTCCGCCCTGACTCAGGCCCGGAGCCCGTGGATAAACCACCGGGCAAAGCAGCGCGACGATCGCCGGAAAATGTGAATGAACGTGAGGGCCCAAAACGCGGACTCGCAATGAATTGTGCTGGTGCAAATGCAGGTGGAGTAAAACAAGCCATACAGCTGAAAAAACAAAAACCAAACACACACTCACGAGAAAATCTACATCCTCCATCAACCGGAATGGAAATTGTAGCATCACACACTACGATATCACGTACATCCCCCTTGCAGGAGTAGCACTTCCCGTTGGCAAAAAATGCTCGCAATTGGGAAAGCACGCTGTAGAACGAGTTAAATATTTACTATATGTTTAAATTAGAGCACATGCATTTAACCTTGACCACCGCGGTTTGGTTTCGGCCGAAGCTTTTCCCGGATTGCCGCTAACGAGAGTTCGGTGGCACTTCCAGGTTCTTTTTTTGTTTTACCTCTCTGTGAAAATCGTGAACTACTGCCAGTGTATGCTTTTTCTTTCCGTTCCACTATCGGTTTGCTACTGAATGATCTGTTGCACTGTGTATATTTGTATTCTTTTCACAACTGAACCCTGGTGGTTTTTTTTGTATATAGCCGCAGCATTCATGAATGGGACTAATTCGACGCGCCACCAAAAAGCCGATTGTGGAAAACTGTCCAACAAACTGTACCTCTGGTGTCGCAAAATAAAAAGCAAAGGAAGGCGTCAAACATGGGAAAGCCGGTTTTACTTTCCTGGATGGAGAAAAAATGCTCGCCATTGGAAAAGGAAGAGGATGATAAAATATGTTTATTGATCGATTGATTAACAAATGAATCTTTAAACAGAACCAAAAACCATTTCAACGGTGAAAAACCATAAAACAAACACAAAGCTGCAAATTGCTTTCGTTTTTTTTTTTTTTGGAACTCAGAAATTTTGCAAATAAACCTACTACGTAACGAATTCGTCTTTGAAACAAACTTTCAAAGTTGTCTGCGTCCTCAATAAAATTCCAAAATCGCTTATTCCTTAACTGAAAAACTTAAACTAACTGGAGCTCTAACAAGGTTGAACCTTAAACGAACCAGCCGGGTCTTTGCTGAAAAAAACGCTTATTGCACATCTTTAAAGTCGTTCGACGGCGATAACTTTTCATTATCTTAACGTCATTGCCAACTTCGCCTTCGAAAAGCTCATCAGACGCGTCTGAGCTGCTCGTGTAGTGCGATTTTGGGCGCGAGGGGGCAGAGAAGAACGAGGCACCAAAACAGGGCACGTAATTTAATTAACACAACTCCACAACATAACACCCCGGCGCGCACACCCCTGTCACATGCGTCCCTATCGTGACTGAGGATCTGAAAAAAAGGGAAATCGACTGCAACAAAATGGCGGCCGCATAGAACAAACGACAGGACACAGGAGTTTGGGTCTCAGTTTCGCAAAGCGGCATGCACACTGGCGTAGGAAATCGCAAAGCATCGTCTCTTTCGGGTTTGCCGAACACGAACTTTTATCCTCCAGACAGAGCACACTTCAGGGCCCCACTCTTTTCACTATCCTCACTCTCGTTGCAGATGGCGTCCAACCTCGCAGCAGCCAGCGGAGTCAGTGTACGGGTAAGTGCCCTAAGGCTGCACAAGTGGTGCATTCGAGAGTGGGCAGCAGAGCACGCGGGCTGGCAGTGAAATGACGCCCGGCTGAGCTGCTCGGTGATTCTCGGTTTGCCCGGCGTTTACGACTGCCAAACACGTAAACCCATCATTTCAGTCCGCCGGCGGAAAGCTTAAACCGAGCAGAAAAGGAAAATAAACGCGGAGGGGAAACAAAATTGGAAAAGAACAAAACAACCAGGACCTAGAGTAGCGATAAGCTTCCAGACACCCTCCACCAGACCTCCGATGCAAAACATTCGCCACCCTCTGGCTGTGTTGGGGCTGCGACGAATATCCACCATAAACCATTATTGGCTGGCGCGGGTCGTGGAAAACACGGTTGGTCATTTTGATTCCTGTGTTGGGAAACGGACACCGTGGACGTGGACTGCATGCGCCAAAAATGCTTCCAAAACTGAGGAAGATAACTGAAAACGAAGCTGAGCGTTCCTGCACGATGGATTTTGCCTCTGCGAAATGGAAATTCCAGATCGAAATGGAATCAGAACCAGGAATATATCTCGAAATTCTAGTTTTAGCTATGATGTTTTTAATTTCTGTTTTGTATTTTTTAAACCGAATAATTTTGTATTAAAATTGTTGGCCTAAAAATTAAAATCTTGTACTTATAAGTATAAGATTAGTACTTTAGTATTAACTGAACTTACAAACAATCCTACGACGATTTCAAACTCAACTAGCCTTACCGCAACAACAACAAAAAGAAAATTGCAGAAAAAAAACGTGCCGGTTTGAAAAGAGAAAGTTTCCCTCCAAGTCATCGAAACACGGAACAACAATTCACCCACGCCAGCTTGACTTCCACCAGAAGACGTCCAGCTCCCAGGTTGGGTTGGAGGAGGTATAAAAAGTGAGAAGGCAAAACAAATCCAAAACCGGTCCTGCACAAAGTGGACTTGGTTTGCGGAACTTCTTTTTGAGCTGCATTGAGAGTAAGCTTTAGTCGATCTGATTGGAGAGTGCTGCAAGGAAACTGAGGCTTAAAACAAAACTAGCACAACAGGCACTCGTAAATGCTAGAACACAATTTGAAAGCATTCAAAAACCATTCTAAAAAAACAGCTCCAACATTCATGCCTTCGATGCGAACATCAAGATATCCTACTGCTTATAATACTACGAAACCTGTTGCTCATCGCTCCAAGTGCAAAAAGCGTTCACTTTCTCCCTTGAAGACGTGGCAATGGCTTGCCCTTGTTGCAGCAAGCGAAAAAGAAAACTCAGAATTCGTCAGAGAATTGTTGTCGTCGTACAATCATTAGCTCCCGAACACGGTCGAGGAACTGCTCCTGCTTAATTTGCATCCTCCATTTGCCATTGAGAATCTCGACGATGCGCGTCCAAGAACTGGTTTTTCTCTGTTTCGCAACTCATGCGCGCTTTGCTCCTACGCTGCTCCGGTCAGGTTTCCTCGACTGAACACTGCAACTGCATTTCCTTCCATCCGTGGATCGCTTTGTCGGTGAGTTTATATTTTAATATGCATAACATAAATACAACAAGCAATGTATAGAAGCAGCAGCAGCAGAAGCAGCAACAGCAGGATCAGACGGCAACATAACATAAAAACATGGTTCCCCCACCGGTTTATAACGAATGGAGCACACCGGAGCAACAGGACTCTTCTGGACCAAAAGTCCCCCCGGGTCCGAGTAACACATAAATGTAGGTCATGCGATAATGAGAAAAATTTCCCTTTCGTTTGAGGGTTTGCTATTTTTCTTTCTTCGCTTTCGAGTCGCCAGTGCAGGTTTTTATTTTGCTCTCCCATGTTTTATGTTTCCTGTCCTTCCTACGCAGAACCTGATGACGATCAGAGGTTGCGCGGGTGAGCTGCAGACTCAGTGGTAAATAACTGCACCAGCACCGAGATAATTCTTTTCAACTTTGCTGCCGGGTATTTTTTGCTATTTTTTTTTTTCGCCGTCTGTCCCACACAGTTGCATTTATTTCGAAATGCTCCCTACCTACAGCGTCATCTGAAGGGCTCCCACGGTCTTCCCCGGAGAACTTTGCACCAACCAGTCGGTCGGGCTGATTATTTCTCGTTTCATTTTCCCACCTTCCAGACCGTTTTCTGACTCTCAACAAAATCCCTCCCAACAACCTGACGGTTCAAGGATAATCGACTGCGTCGTGCGTGCCTAGCCTCGACTCCGGTGACCCCTGTGAAAGAAGTGGAGCCTTCCGGGGAATCGGCGGAGGTTGGCAACCTTTTTGGTACGTCTGGCAGGGACTGACGTTTCGCTTAAGCGTTCAAGCTTAAAGTTACGCAAGGGACCCCGACGGACCCGGCGAACGAAAAGGATTTATGTTAGTGGTTCGATGTGAAAAGCGAAACATGGCTCACTCGGCGAAGGAAAAGCGCGGCAAGTGGATGGACCTTGCACACAAAAAGGGACTTATAGAGGAGGCGAGCTAAAAATCGAACGCCAATGTCGGGGGTCAACAAAGGCACACAGCCAGAGAAAAAGAGAGAAAACCAAAGGCAGCCAGCAGAGAAATAGAGGGCCCGGAGAAAGAAAATGGAAAGAAGTATGGCAAGGAAAAGGCCACCTCTTCTTCCCAACTATAACATGTTTCCATAAATATTCAATGAATTAATGCTGCTCGGCGTAGCAGCAAGCGAGGCCCACCGAAACATTGCGAAATGTGCGCGAGTCCGGGAAAGGTGGAATATGCTGGCTTTGGATGGAAACGAGGAAAGCAAGCAAGCCGGCAACACAACAGAAAACAAAAAATCCCACAAGGAACACATACTACCCCCGCCAGCCCCACCGTACCATGCTACGATAATAAGCTGCATTGTGAAATATTGACACACAGCGAGAGATTGGCGCGGGTCGCTCTTCTCGGTACGACGAAAATAAAAAAACGAAAAGTATGTTTAAAAAACAAAACCTCCCGAAGAAACACGACGACTCCGGCCACAACGCGGGGCAAAGAAAACATCCCGCAACAAACACGCAAAAGCTGTTCGAATATTTATGAGCGATTGTGTATTTTGCTTTCGTGCGTTGCTTTCTTATTACTTTTTTGTTATAACGAACCGTTTGCTGCATTTTTGTCATCCAGTTTCGAGCAAAGGCCATAAAAAAAACTTTAGCAAATCCCGTAAACACCATTTTGCATAAAAATGTGAAATATGAGGCCACCGGACGATTTTTCCTTCGGTTTTGTCACGCAGTGTATGCTAGTTTACTAAAAAAAGACGAGACCGATCATCACAATCGACACATTTTTTAAGTTGTAACACAAGTTGATATAGAGTTTTGTGTATTTTGCTTCATTGGAGTATCCTTTTGGGGGAACATTGTTTCGCCTTCCGTGAATCAAACACATCGGCTCGCAAATTATGATTAACAGGCGGACCAATTTTGCGACAAAAACACCACTGAAAAAAGGGCTCCCGGCTTAGCGATCCACAAACCTACAAAGATGCACAATTCCGAGAATCGAACCCGTGCCATACGCGAAAGTTTTTTCAACAAAGATTAAACACTGTAAAAAAACTTCCCGCGGCAGTGGAGCGCGCAACCGCAAAAGAAAATGCATAATCAAACGGGAAGAAATTTACAATTTAAATGCATCCTCTTATTTATTTGTTTGTATTTTTTTATTCCTCCGGTTTGCGGGAACATTCGTTGTCGCCATCTTCTTCGCAATGAAATCCAAGGGGCGCACTAGTCTGAGAAAAAGGTGCCTACAGGAGGATATTAGACAGCACAGCGATGGATATTTAATGAGGGTTGCAAGAAAAGTAGTTTTACAGACGTTGTTCAATTGTTTCAATTTTTCTTTTAGCGACGTTCCGCAACAAAACACATATTTTTAAGCGCAAAGCTACGAAAGCCATGCGTCATAATAATAATTGGAATTATTGATAGTCTCAAACATAATAATACTTCCGTAATACATTTTGAACTTGCATTCCATAGTCTCCTTTGTCCCTCATGCGGTTAAGTAAATTGGCGACACTTTTCCTTCAACCTTTTTGGCGCCTGTAAGGAAATGCATTCCGAGCTGCAGTATACAGGCAAAAGCAAGACTCTTCTCTTCTGACCCGCACGGTACAAGACGATCATAATCGAGAGTCGTCCCGACTCGCTGTAACTAACCAGCCCCTCCTCTCACGTGCATTGTAACTTCTTCAGCCCATTTCCTTCCACGCGGAACAGGTTTTTCTTTCTCTAACGCACGGGGGAGTTATTTAGAACGAACGGTACTTTTCTTTTTTCCTACCCAGCTATTCCCCCTTCCAAAGCACGAGCGGTTGTCTTCGGAAGAGACGCTCAGGATGAGGGGTACCGGTTGTGGTGGGGGGGGGGGGGGGGGGTTCGTCTGCACCAAAAGAGAAAGAAGGTCTCCGAGGCGCGTACAAATACCCGTACATCAGAGGTGCAATGCATTGGTTCAGCTGCTGCTGCACGTTGCAAATATTTCCTTGGAGGAAGCTGTGTGTCTTGGATGGGAAAACTTTTCCCAGATTCTGTTTCTTTCCAACCCAGCCGCCCTGTAATAGGAGGAAAGGGCCTCGTTTGAACCGGACTCCGATCGGGTCAGTGTGTCACTGAGTAGCAAACGGTCAACTGTTTTGTTATCGTAAGGTGCGAAGCAGCGCAAGAAGTCGACCGTTGATTAAATATTACAACATTTGAGATGGTTTGAGTTTGAGATAAATCAATTCCCAACAAGACGAATTATAATCACAATTTTTCAGTAGCTACTGTGCGTTCATAAAAGCAAAATAGCGTGTGGCCCTCATTGTTTAATTTATTTGCATTAAACTCCTTCCAACACCTCAATCATGGCTACCGGTAGCATAAGTTGACGCAGAACCATCCTTTTTTCCATTGCCTTGCCCGTTGTTTCCCGAACCGACTGGACTATTAATCAAACAAACAAAATCCCTCCCGGACATGAACGATCTGATCTGAAGATAAACGTTCGTTTGAAGATGCCGCCTTGGGAAAGGAGGCCTCAACAGGTGAGCAACCAGTCCCCAAGAGATCGGAAGAGGGGGTTTTCGATGGCAGGAAGATCTTCAGGTTGATGTTGAAGAGTGGCCTTCGTACCATGAACACGAAGGGAAACAAACCCCACGATTCTTCTGCCCTTCCGAGGAGGGCTCACCGGCGCTGTCGGCAAAACGGTGACTTCTTCAGAAGTCAAACGGGCTATGGAAAGTGAGGGCGAAACTCTACAGAAAGGGGGCCAAACCAACAAACAACTTGAGGCTACAGAATTGAGAGAAGGAGAGAGAGAAAAAGCCCCACGAACCCAAACAATCTCGAAACCTTGAACCGGTCGCGTGTTCCCCCCTTCGAGAGCGTGCGACGAAGCCTATCCCAATAACGCTCTGCCACATTTCATCGGAACAATCAACCCCGCGCCTTCCCTAGCCTCTGGTGCCTCCTCAGAGGGCCGAAATATCCTCAACATCATCATCATCATCCGAAAGACATAAAACCGCCCGACCGATGGAAGACAGCCTCTTCATATCGCGGGCCTCGACTCGCCGGGGGAGGAAGTACCTGCTGCCGTAGCTTGTGAGCAGCCGTCAGAAAAAAAAGGGGTCTTCTCGCTTCTCTGCGTGATTCGACTGCATTCAACTCCCCGAAGGTGGTCCTCACCTTCCGGGCGGTGTGTGATGTGTGGCTCGTGCCAGCCAGATAAAAGAAAAAAAGGCACCACACCAAGAGAAGGTGTTGATGATGGCGCTAGGCGGCGTCGTTCCGACACTTGTTTCCTCGTCCGGGAGTCGCACCGGCAAACCTCGCCAAACGCGGCGGACAGCTGATGACAGGCCTCTTAATGGGAATGCGTTTAAAAAAAAACGGGGAAACATATATAGAGAGTGGCCTCCACAACGGCTATCTCCATCGGGGCCTCCACCGCCTTCGGAGAAGTTCGCTCTGAACGAGGATTCCGAACTTCCGAAAATCTGTTTGCCCGATACTTGATATCTCTTTTATTATTATGCCCGTTCCGCATGCGGTCCTCATGGGTATTGGTTTTTTTCCCTTTTTTTCTGATGGCCTTTCCCCGCTGCTACGCGACTACATAACGTCAGGAGCATCTTTGACCGAGGAGAACTCTCTCTCTCTCTCCTTTTGGGGGGTTCTTGTAGGAATCAACGGCAAAGCGGAGCGACCATTCGAAGGCCAAGGTATCGTTTTCATATGCTGAATGAATCACCATAGAAGGAAAATATGTTCTTCACTCAGCTCATATAAAAACAATATGTAGGATAAGAGGGAAAGGGGGCAGTAAGATTCACGAGATCCTATAAACTTCACCAGAAAACCCGCACCATGGGACGTCCGTGCAGACTCGGGATAAATTGTGGCCAACACCGCAGCCGTAAAGATCCCCTCGTGCGGCTTCTAGACATGGCAAGAAGATGATACGCAAAGGCCACGAACAAGTCAAAGCGAGAACTCGATGGTGTACACACTTTCTCCTTCCAGCCCGGGGATAGTATCTTTTTCATTCTGTCGCTGCCATACACGAGCGCCCTGGCAAGATAACGCCATACTGTCTAGAGCGCTTCTCCTGTGAATCGGTTCCGTTCCGCTTGACGTACACAACCATTCGCCGGCAATCGAATGATGTGCAGACGAATGATACCCAGCAGCGAAACGACGTCGAACGATGTGCTCTAGTGTCGTGTGCCTTTTTCACTCCAGGCGATAGGCGGCACGTGCCTTTGCTTGGGATTGGAAAAAAAAAGAAATAAAAAAGCCAACCATTGGCGCCCTCTATCCACTTTGCTAGCTAGGAGCTCCCGGTTTGCTTCAGCACGAGACCGCTTCTAGACAGCGACCTACCGCGCCTCCGGGACGAAAGTTGAGCTGGCGTAAACAGTTGTAGTCCGAAGTGCGAACGAACGACTGGAATGTGACGCGGGATGTGGCATTCCCAGGCCGAGGGATTCTCGGAGGAAAAGGTCTACTGAGCAGACGGAGCTCTACACTGTTGCACGTAAGCGAGTCAACAACTCGCGCCGGCAGCCGAAAGATGACACAGAGATTATGCCCTAGATCCCCGGTTGGTCCTCCGTGTACCAGACTATGAATGCCACAAGAGAATGAACTTGAAAAGATCGAGCTCTAGAATTCAGCCTCACACCGAAGGTCCCTTCCTTTAGAGCCTTCGCAGACTCGGCGATTCCGCGCTATACGGGAACACAGTAGCAGGGGATAGCCCTGACATTGAAATCTACCATTCCAGGGAACGTTTAGGAAAAACTTCCTCCACGAACGGTGTACGGCAGCCGGGTTTCCCGTTGTTTTCTCCTTTGCACTGTCGAGTTCAGACCGAGCCGAGTCAGTCACGAGAATTGCCTCGACTTCGGCCCTGCCGTGGAACGGTTTCTGGCAGACATTCCAACACCGGTTGCACTAGTCGGAAAGGACGACTGCTGGCTAACGACGGAAGAAAATGCTTGACATAAAAATTCGTAGTCAATGGAGTAGTAAAAGTAACCGCACGCTCTCGCCACTTTCGTTCCGCAATTTTCCGCCGCAGGATCAAGTCCGCCGTCTGACGGTGTGACGCTCAGAACCCGGCACCTAGGACGACTACTTATTCTCTCTAGTGTTAGAGTTAGGTTCGCACTGAAGAGGACACTTTTTTCATTCACTTATTCCAGCTTCATCCACAGCACAGCTGATCTTTCGACGAACGTTTCAGCGGGGGGGAAACTGTTCCACGGCGAATCAAAGAAAAAGTCAGTAGTAGTATCATCGGCCAGAATCGTCACGCTCAAACTAACCGTTTGAGTGTGTGGAATGTCCTCGGTTTGTCGTATCGCATTTGAGTTTTCCTAGCCAGTTTTTACTATCCGTGAGAAAATAGCAGAAAACGCGCAAAGACTGCTGGCGATGGCCGTCGTTGGCAGCAACTTTTATAAACCCTTTTTTATATGAAACCTTCAGTAAGGCGAGTTTTTCTGAGAGACGTCGAAGGATATTCCAAGTCTGGCCGGGGAATCAACAAGTAAAACTTTACCCTACTCAAGCTCTCAACCACCCCCAAGGGGCTGCTGCTATGACGATTTTATCATAAAAAATGCGTCAACACATTCAACTATCAGCACAGTTCCCATTCATCTCTAGAGCCGGGGATAAAAAGTCGTAGAAGGACGTAGACTGAACGAAAAAAACACAAAAGTATCTCATGCCATCCATGTACGACCCTGGAGCGTAAACAGTTTTACAGCAGGAGCATGAAGGAGCAGCAGGAGTGCGAACCATAAACCAATACCACCGCAATCGTCGTGGAAGGAATATCAAATGAACATTTAAAAAAAACAGCTGCTCCAAGACTTTCGACGGCTCTCTCCGGACTCCCCGGGGAGAGTGAAGCCGGTGTTTAGCATTCCTTCGTTCGTTCTGCAATCTTTGGAAGAGGGTTTACTTTTTTTGCTCGCTCCTTTCCCTGTTCGTCCCGAGCGTAATCGAACTCTGATACCTCGATGACGACGACGACTGATGAACGGAGGGTTATTTTTCTCGACAATCATAAACCGTCAAATGGCCATGACCCACCACGTCTTCATTTCCATCGTTAGACCGACATCGAAGGACAATAAACAAAACGTAGCCGCATAAAGTACGGGGGAAGAGAAGGTAGGAACCATTATTCCGGTTGGTTCGATCCATATAAAACGGTCAGCCGACCGATCAGCTGTTTGCGTGCGCCGGGAAGACGCAAAGACAGACGGTTCAATTCTTTAAAAAGTTTACCGAAGCGATCTTGGCGATGAGATTTTATGCTTTCTACGACCTTCGCATACCAAATGAGAACGAATCAATAGAGGCGTATTCTCGAAGCAGTATTGAGATATTTTTACCATCGAAAACTCTTCATCAAGAGGCGTCGGCGGAGGAAGGCAAACAAATGATGAGAATTCAAATAAAACAGGATAACTGGAAGATTGTTTTAAGAAGGCGAAGATGTCAACGGTGGGGGTGTAAGCTTTTGCAATGTTGCCGACGGGATTTTGGAAACATAGCTATAAAACACACCCACTTGTGCTTCCTCTATGTGTCTAGCGCTCTTGCCAATTCCTCATGCATCCGTTTCTCCTCTCGTAAAGGACATCTCTAGCAACCACACACCGGAATATCTGGTTGCTTGCCAATGTTCCACCAGTTAAAAGGTTCCATGTGTTTCAAGTACAGCAACAACTTGTCTGGGGCTTTCCTCTCAAATTGTTACCGGCGAGACAACGTGAAACGATGAACGATGAGTATCCTTCCGAAAACCTTCCAAATCACCACGGTACCCCGGTTCTGGCGCCACCGTTCGATGGGGCTAACTACTCCCGGTCTGGGGTGCTACTTTCCCCACCACACAATCCCAAAAAAGTTACCGACAGCAGCGAGAGGAAAGATCAGAAAGGATCTCGGTAGGGGCACAAAAGGGACACCGTAAAAAGGGACCGAAAAATCGTCCCGTTCGTCTCCTCCCGGGTGGAGCTGGATGGAATGGAAGAAAGTGTTTTGTCTGGCAGTCGGTACGGAAAAAGGCGTACGATGCTCTAGACGATTTCCACAATCCGGAATCGGTTCGGAAAGAATGTCATAAACGTAAGCGTAGTAAAAGTCGTCGGCTCACGCTGGCGTCCCGCTTCTCCTCCCTCACCGTACGTACACCCGCAGTCAGCCTCTGGCGGAAACGGACGACGGCTTTCCGAAGTCAGCGTAGGCAAGGCAAATCCCCTCCGGCCCAGGGATTGAGTGGGCGGAGAGAAATTGGAAGCGCGCGGATGTCGGCAATGGCAACGACAATGACGATTACGTTTACGACCTGAGATGACTCCTGCCGCCTGCCGCCGATCACCCGGAGGGTGGAGTTTTTCCCTTCCCGGATAGTCGCAGGCTGGGTCCTTGCCAAGAGGAAACCCCACCTTTTTTGCCGGCCCGAGCCGGGGAGAGGTTGTTGAGGTTGTGTGTCGTACTTTTCGACTTTGATTTCGGGGGACTTTTTTCGGTGAAATGGCAAGGGAATGTGTTTTTATGTGTGTTACCCGTCTTCGTCCCGAGGCGGCTTTCGTTTTCAGTCCTTAGCCCTTTGCTAGCATTTGTTTTTTGCCTTTGTCTATCGACAACGAGCAGCGAGATGAAGGAAGGCTTCAAGGATTCAACCCACGATGGAAACCCTCCCCCCTATCATATGATCTGCCGCCGGGTGGTGAGAGCAACCTTTTGCTTGGCTTTACTTCCGCCTGTGCGAAGACATCGCTTTTAGGCAACTGCATACCGAAACGATGTTGAGGCAGATCCGGGGATCGAACGCGACTGAAATCCTTCATTCAAGGCCAAGGACTTTCGTCGGGCGGCCGATAGAATCGAGGGCCATTAAAATGTTGCAATGACCGTTTGGGGGTGCGCCGAAATTAAACTCTCGGAGGGATTTGGATGCTCATTCGAACAGGAAACGAACCGGACAACGCGGCCGTCAAAGTCAGGGAAAAAGATATTCGCATATGTGATGTTTGAAATGAAAAAAAAAAACAATGACTGATTCTATCTAGCGTTCTACAGTAAGATTAGCACGAGATGATTGGTGATTATCGTCGGTCGATTATCCTTACCCCGCCACCACGTCCTCGTCCGCGACCACGCTTTCCATCGGCACGAACCACCTGCCCGTTGGCGTCGTACGACACGATCTAAGGAAGGATGTGGATAGAGAGACAGACAGACGGAGGCAGAGAGAAGAAGAAGCGGATGGAATGTCCAAGAAAATGAGTGTGTCGTGTCGTAGACAGATGGAGGATGAATGTAAGAGAAAGAGAAGGAGAGAAAGAGAGCAAGTAATGAAATGATGTTAATGATATATGTTCTTCTTGGGTGTAACGGCTATCTAGTTCAAAATAATGATACCAACACCATAATACAACTAATGATTGAGTTCTATCGAGCTAAAGCCAACTTTACAATAAAAACTAAAAACAATGATACTAACCAAATGAAATGCAAACAAGTTCTAACAAAAAGATTTTAACGTTAAATCCCCACTATTCGTATGTTGCAGTACGTTAAAATACCTTTACTTCTCGTCGAAAAACATGTTCATCAACATGACGATGTCGGCGGTAAACGAAGGAGATTTACAATGTCGTACGAAGATCGTTTAAATTTTCTTCGTTGCTGTCGTAACGTTTTACTACTTTCCTCTTAAAAGCTCCTTATCTACGTTCCCTAATCACCAATTGGACGCAACGAGAAACATAAACTAGACTTTCACTGTTTCGCCATGCTGTTGCCCTGTGATTCTTTTCCTCTTTTTGTAAAGCCTAAACCAACCCCCTCCGACCTTCCCTTCCCGTCTCCGTTACAACGGCATTCCCGGTCGAAATGATTGGATTCGCAGTGCGATGGATCGGCAATGCGATTAATTTATATGCAAAATAAATTTAACTTATCTCTCATGTGGGAAACGTGTTAGGAGGTTTTCTTTCGCCAATTTTCTGTTTGCTTTTCTCTTGCCGTCGCCGTCGGCTCGGAGAGTCGTGTGTTTTGTAGTTTTCTTTACCCCCTCCACTCAGTCCCCCCACCTTCCGTTGTTCGTGTCCTTCACTCTGCGCGGGCACCGTCTACAACTAGCACAAGATAAGTATGTATGCTTTTGCATAAAACATGGTCACAATCAGCCGAACAAGTATCGTACCCTGCGCGGGCCCGGGTGAAAAGGGCACCGGGTGGCTGGAATGCTCGGAAATATGTTCCGCTGAATCTAAATTGTCCGCCATTTCTTTCCTCCACACAATGCTTCCACGAAGCGATGAATTTTCAAACGTTTCAGCTCGCGAAGGAAATTGGCATAATTTAAACTTTAACTGCTTTAAACATGTCCGCAGCCTTTATTGCTTTATATTCTTAAGGGATCAAATTGCATCATTTGCTGACTTAGAAAATTTCTGCAAAGATAATTGCAATTTAAAATTCGCCCAGGCATTGCATTCGAGACAAAAATCCAAAATAAAGTTTTACAACAAGTCAACGGAATAAAACTAACCAAAAGGCAAAGTCAAAAAGGGTAGGAAATAAAAATAAAGAAATACAAATTCAAATAACTGTAATATACTTTACGATGATGGATTACAAACCAAATTATCAGAAAATCATGACTTACCGCTCCGTTGGCATTTCCGTTCGTTCCATTCGTTGCGCCCGCTGCTGCTCCTGCTGCCGCTGCCTTCGATTTGCTGCCTTTTCCACGTCCCCGACGGGACTCCGGTTTGAGCAACTGGCCGTCCGGACCGTAGAGAATCTGCGCGGGGAAGAATCCACACAGCCACAGAGGGAAAGAAAAGAAAAAAACAAGAAGAGAGCTTTTAGTTACCGACGAATTACAAACGGAGAGGAAGAAAGGGTCGGGCTGCCGAACAAAATAAATAGAAGAACAATGCGGGACAACTTTTTGTCCAATATAACCAAAAAAGCAGCACAAGGCATATTGGATCGTAGCGCACGACAACAGCAAATTACCTAAACAGATACAAACAATATGTTCTTAGTAAGGAAATGTGTAAAATTCAAAATATGATTCACCAAATCCCTTTATAGTTTAAAAAAAAGTTGGAAACATAAACTTCATTCCATACATTGCTAAAAGCTAAACTACGATAGATGGCGCTAACGTCAATGCTGTCAAATTAATGCTGTCAGTATAATAGTAGAGAGCTTTAAGTTTTAAATAGTCATGCTATTTTAAACCAAATTCCTATCCAACACCTAAGTTTAGAGAATAAAAAGTTTTATAGAGTTCTGTAAAACAAATAATTACCTTTCTCTTCTAGCCATTTCTAAAACTTAACGATTGAAACTAATTTTCTGAATCTGCCAGTTTGACATGGTTTGAATCTCGACTAAAACCATTGAAACGCAACAAGAATGATAGGTGGCGCTCATATCATGCACTGAACAAAGCTTGTCATGCACTCTCCGAATCTAAAGTCGACTAGCGACCACGAGATGTCGCTAGCCGTCACGTTGAAGAAAGACGTGTCGATTTTATGTGCGTTTTAAATATTATTAAAATTACTGTTACGTTTCAAATACTTTGCATTTTTCGATTACATTGTCGGTGCAGAATCATAAACATTTTCCCAAAAAAAAAAAAGAGCTGATCTAATATGTTCATCCGTAAGGTCAGCTATATTTTAATCTATATGATCAGCTATATTTTTATGTATGATGTCTACTGTTTTGTTTTTGGTTTTGAATCATTCCACTGAGCCATCGATTGCAATTTTACTTGTAATTCTCCTGGATAGGATAATTCCAGATTAGAAGAATTCTACTAATATCACTAGTTTCAAATCCATAATAAACATCTTCTAATTGTATTTTTCAAAACACGACCCGTACGACGGATCCTGTAGCTGTGGGACGCGCAGGATCACAAGGATGACAGCTGCGCTCGCTGCAGCGAGTGATAAAACATAGAAAATGAAATAAAATATGATAAAAACCTCGGGTCTACAATAGGACGATGATCTCTGTCCGGCGCTGTATCTATTCCGTTTCTTTGGTCCCTCTCCCATTTCCTCTTCATTCGTGACGGGTGATCATAATGCTGTGCACTAGGAGCAGATGTGATTCGTGAAAAGCGGTGCGAGAATGTAAGAAGAAAAAAAACACACACACACACACACACACACACACACACACACACTTTAATGCGAGATCTAGCAGTTCCGCCGAAGGTTGCTGGTGGATAGCGGCAACGGCTGCAGCATGTCAACACCACCAGCATAAACTTCTCCAGCACTGCGTATGACCGGCAAAATAAACCACAGAAACCGCAGGATGCAGGGCTTAGCGGCGTGCAGGAAATGCGTTTCCATCCTGCGTCCTGGTGCCGCTCGAGTAGTAGTGGCGAGATTTTAATCTGTCAACACTCGGCGGATGAGGCAACCCGAAGCGTTCGAACCATATTCGGTTCATGTGGTTTTCCAGAACGATTACTTTTTGCCGACGAATCGCGGCGTGTCTCGTAGTTTGCGACTTGAGATGTTTCTTGTTTCAATTTAATGTATATGTCATACTTCATAAAACATGATAATGAAAGCATTAACATCGCTCGACCGTAAAACTCGCATCGTTATGCTAGTAACACCTCGTTATTGGCTGATGATTTTTATTCAAACTACTGACATTATGTTGTTTTTTTTTCACTTCCCAGTAGTAAGAAGGTACCGTCTAGACAAAACGAGACACGCGTAAAACCAACCATCCATTGCCGACTGGTCTGCTTACAGCGGGTCTCCCGGAACAACATCCTGTAAGACATTGTATTATTTTTCTTTCCCCAAGCTCAAATGGTGTGTGCAATTTTGATATTTCATTCACACTCCATCACGACGACAAGAAGCACTATGATGTTCGGAAGTGGACGAAACGCAACGTTTGTCGAAATACTATCGATGGAAAGAGGCGGAAAGGAGGAAAATCCGAATCGAAAAAAGTTCCATCTAACGTTTTCCATCTTCGTCAAGTCAAGGGACGTTGTAGTCTATGTGAGTTCACTTTTTTCCACTGATCGTTCGTTTTCCTTCTTGTCTTGCCTTTCCCAAGACGGATAGATGGTTGCCATAGTGACACCAAGATTGAAAGGGAGCGTCGTGAAGGATTCTTTTTCCACAGGAAGAGACAAATTCAACCTTGACATTCGCGACCAAAAGTGAAGCCAAAAGCCAAAACTCATCTGGAAAAAATGGTGGAAAGGCCACCTCTCGCTGCTGTTGGGGTAGGATTTTGCTGAAGGCCTCCCTACTTTCCTTAATAATACTTGTGTGGGTTTCCCTCGTAATGCAACGCAGATCGGAGGTGGTTGTTTTTGGGTTGTTATACGCCCAAGGAAGTTCTGTACAGAAAGGGATATAGCTAGACACCAATACACCACCACCACCAATCCTCAATCGCCGCCTTTTAAGCAAACACACACTCTCACATCACTCCTCGAAATTCAGAAAGGACGACCAACAAGGACTCGAACCGAAGGGAACCACGCCGAGGCCGTGAATTTCTGTTTTGACGCCAATCGACCCTCATTCTGATTCACGTTTCTGCCTTTTTTGGGTTTTCCAACCCGAGTAGCTCAAACAGTCCCCGTTTCCCTCCGGCACTCCGGCGTGCTTCGCGCTCTTTATTTGTCGAATTGTCGGCTAGTCAGTCCCCCCGACGATTCCGTTCCCCTCGATTGCTGCCGGTGAAGTTTTCTGCCACCGAAACTCTCCCTTTGCCAATTTTGGAAAATTCGAAAATGGGCCGCTTAATGGGCGATTTCCCCCGGCCGCGTTCGCCGAATGGTGAGATGGCTTTCCTTAAGGGGGCGAGGGAGGAGAACCAGAATTATGCAGCCCTACGGGACGAACTCGAGACGAACGTTCCAGACGTCCTTGAAATCAGGATCTTCGGACGACGGTGTTTGGGGTGCTGCTGACAACATAAAATCCTAAAAAGCAGCAAAAGGAGGACCTTGTCCCCCAATACCTTTAGCCTAAAACACCCGTATGAAGGATGAACGCCGCCGGAAGAACGTCCTTCGCCTGAGTCAACTGTTTTAGGTTCACATCCACTGGCGAATTACGTTCCCCATACCCTTTTTTTTGTTGCAAAAATTCCCCGCATTTCTCAATTTTGGGCAAAGTGTGTAATAAAGCCTTTGTTTTCAAACACTCGACAACAGCGCGCTCTTCAGTGGAGTCAAGGGTGCTAATTTTCGATCGTCCGTTACAATTGCCCCGATTGTGCCGCGACGCGTCGAACCATATGATTCCTCAAGCAGGCCCATTATAAATCTTTCAAAACCAGCAAGCAAAAAATAATCGTTTATGAAAACACCGTGGATGTGTAGTTGTTGTGTTAGAATTGTCTCGAAGGAAGGAGAACGTGTGGTACACCTAAGCTGAGGTAGATGGGTGGCGTTGCTCATGTCGCCACTAAAGTGGGGATTTTGAAATTTACCAGATTGACGCACGAGCGATTTGATTTCAAATTAATAAAATTTTAACGTGTCAAAATCGTTAGTTCTACCGTCTTTTGTCGTTTTCCTGTAAGATTTTTTGTTATTTGGTCTGAATTTAAAATATTAGAAGAATATCGGCTATTTTACACAAATTTCCAACAGGACAAAAAGACGCTCCTCGAATTCTCCTTGCAGACCTACGAGTATAACCGACAAATCTTGGTTTGTTAAATTACGTTACGAAATATGTCATAGCGATTATAGCGCCATCGAAGGAAGGAGGGAAGTCTTCAAAACAAAAATCGTAAGAAACCCGCAACTGTACACCTTTTCCACAGCTGCACTTTTCAACAACCTTACGTGGTTGCTGTTCTGTTCCAAGAAATCTCATCCCACAAACCGGTGTACTCCGGGGGATGGGTTTGTACTTATTTTAATCATTCCAAAAACGAGCGCAAACACACACAGATAAACGTGCACACTTTCAGAGGATTCTTCATAGAAGGAAAATAAGTGAAAAAGTTCATTAACCATCGCGCAATTTAATATGGACAGCCGTGCGTGCGTACATCTTATCCCTTCGGCTGCATCGTATTTCACGCGACGCAAACGCCCGCCCTCATGCTCCACTCCACATCCTTCTCCTCCCCCTCACCCTCACTGTTCAATGGTGCTGTCCGGAATTGGTTCATTTCTTTGCTGGGGGTCGTCACCAGCGCTTCCTCGACCACGCACGAAACAAGCGTGCCCAAAAATAGATGACATTCAACTTGAACGCGCGGCGCTGGATGCTGCAACTAACGATGCACCGGGGACTGCGATGCAACAACACCACGACGAAGCGCACACCGCACCAATTGTCTCACCCGATTTTTTCACACAAACCTGGGAAAGGAGAAACTGGTAGGCCGGGAGCGAAGGAAAGTGCTTGGCTCTGCTGGGGGTTTTTCCGGACCCGTTCGCTAGCGGAAGCACACACCGAAGGAGGAAACGGAGACAAAACCTCTCGTCCTCTCGGAAAGACGGAACAAATGGTGGAAAAATGGTTCCAAAAATAGGCTCTTGCCTTGCGGTAGCACAGGAAAAAAAAAACGAAAGCGATTTCTCGCTGGTGACGGTGACATGCTGCTGGCAGCCAGTTGCCGCACGAAGGAAAGAAAAATTGTCGCACAAGTCAGGAGGAAAGTGCGCAGCAAACACCGTTGGTAAGAGATAAATATAGCCACGTTCCAGGTTGGAAGCCTCTCTGGCAACCGCTTTCGAAGCAATTATGGTTCGGTAAGCCGCTTAACGTTCATTTTTAAATTTAAAAGCAAAAGATTCAGATGCGGAATGTGTGTTTTTCACGCACTTAAAGATTGGTCTAAAGACAAGGACAAAGGCAGGAACAATTCTCATCCTCGGAGCGTTCGCACTGGCGCGAGTTAAATAAATTACATTTGTGATCGTTAATTGCATTTGCGTTCCCTTGCGATGCCTCTCATTAGCAGAAACCGAGGTTCTTGACCCCACGGCTCCTGAGGTAACGCGTACCTTACATTCCTTCCTGAGCCGTCCGTCCTCTCCCCTACCACCGCCATAACAAGCGAAGCGAAATGACGCACGCATCGAACATTGATTGAGTCCTTAATGCGTTTTCCACTCCTTTCAAGTCTTGAGGAGATCAATGGAGCGCCGGTTCAATCCATCGTTGCCTTCTTGGGCGGAAAGGGGAAGTCCTTTTCGCAGTCAATGGACGGTACAAGGCTAACGATGCATTAAAAAACTTAACGCAGCGGCATTAATTCATACCGCCGAGTAGAAGGCGATGGAGGTGGGACGATGACCGCTACTCTCACTGCCACTTCTTCCAGCCTTCCTTCCTTCCTGTGCTGGCGGGCCACTTCCTTTGCAATGCTGCATCCGTAATGATCCGGGTGTACTTTTTCATGTAGAGTTTCTCCACGGAATTCCTCCTCCCGAACCCTCTGTAACGAACCATTTGCGTTCGTTCGACGTCCCTCCAGGATTTCGCATCGCCTTCGACTGAAAGGGTGCTAAAGTGGAGCATGCTGCGGGTACGTGGCGAGTCCTTAATGCTGTTTTGCAGGTAGTTTTATGCGTGTACCATCCCACCGGGGTGGGGAGTTTCCCCAGCACCGACGCATGGATCGACGCCGGCAAAATAGGGGTGACTTGCTGCGAACCGGAAATCTTAGCGGGAAAATTCTGCTCCTTCTCGGGGTAGGTTCTCGATGGAACAGCTCTCACGGATTGAAGCACAAATGGGAAATAACTCACTCACAAGGGATCAACATTAAGCACCAGCATCCCCCAGTTTGTCTGTACAAGCTTCTCCCCCCCCGCGGTACCTTATCGTGGGGAGAAATTATGATTAATTAGAGCAAGAAAGTTCTTTGAACTCTGCACAGCACCAAGCGAGGCCAGTGAACCACCGTTGTGCATTTGAAAAATATTAGTTTTTCCTTGCTGGGCTAAACTCAGTTAATTGAAAACCAGGCAGTTAAAACCACGAGAAAAGTCTGATGAATGAATGAAACGCCTGTTTTAGATACTTTTCCAGGTTCCTGGCATAAGTAATTTTGAAAATCGTTTTTCCAAAAGCTTCGTTTTAAATTTTGAATCACATCGTCATCAGGAAAACTTAAAAACAAATATCATATTATTAAACACTCCTCTATTTTCGAATCACGTGAAAAAGATCCCTATATGATTATTATTATTCCTAAAAAAGAAAGCACACGCACAGTATTCATCGGAATACCGTTCACCCCAGAGCCATCAACCTACCTTCTCGTTGGAGTATAAAACCAAAAAGAAAGAACTCCACAACCGCAACCCCGCACAGAGAAAACATCAACCGAAGGAAAAACCCCTTCCGAACGCGCGCGCGTAGGATGTTTTAATTTCTTCGATTGCTCCGCGTGGTGCGGAAGACAAAACAAAAAGCCCATCACCCGAGCAAAGAAAGCAAACCCGGATCTCCCCCCGAGCCCCGAGGGGATGGGATGCTCATATCCTCGACTCGGTTACGATTCACGCGCCGTCTGCGGTACGCGCCGAGCCTACGCGGAAAAGAGGAAAAAGGCTATATCCTGACCTCGCTCGAGAAGTCGCACGTTGCGGTAGGTCGTCGGGAGATCCTTTTTTATTTACTGTTGTCGTTTTGTTTTAGAGGCTGTCGCTTTCTCTGCTGCTTCGTCGAATGCCCCTGGAGCTTTACTCGGCTCTCGACAGCTTCGCTTGGCCGCGGGATGAATCGTCCTTGGCTCACGCTTTCGTCCTCGACATCGTTCCATCATCGTCAGCCTCTGGGGACCAGCCGGTGTGTGTATGAGTAGCGATGGCGGTGTGATAGGGAGCGAAAAGTTGCGTACAATAGGATTACCTTCCGCTTGGTTAAGCGTGTCTCATTAGTGTGTTGCGCTGTGTGTGTGTGTGTGTGATTGGTTACGTCGCACGGAAAATTAATTCAAAGGAGCCGTCCGTGCGTATTGAGGGAAACAAATAGAGGAGCAGGGGGAAACCTTTGAATGGACGACTTGCTGCATTGCTTTTTTATTTTCTTACGCACATTTTCTTTCGCGAACGGGGTTTTTTCCCTGTGCAACGAAGCTGCACCGCAACTATCGTGCCGCTGCATTTAAGGGGTGGAGCCTTTTTCTGCACACACGCACCTCGTCTTCGCTCTGACAACACAACGCGCACGTACGGACAGCCACACATACGAAGGCAAAACGTTGACACAACCCCACAGGATCGGGGTCATTCCGGTCGATGGCAACCCTCGCATCTCGTTTCTGTACGTGGAAGGATAATCATAACAAGGTTTCACGGAAAAGTGGGAGGTTCCAGTGCCCGATTCTCGGAGCTAGAGGCGGCTTTCCGTGCGAGGTAAGGAGGAACTACTATGGAAAAGGGGTTTAATTCACTCTGGAGATAAAACCGAGGACCGATAAGAGCGAAAAAAGGAAAACTACAATTCGAAAGACATCAACGCGCTTCAAGATACGAATCAGAATAATTTCAAATCGTTTTAAATGTTGATTTACTATTTAAAAAAACAATTCATATTATTTCATTCAAACAGAGCATCTTTCTATAATAGTCAGTTACAAATGCTTTTCTAAAACCAACCAGGCGCCTCCATTAGGAGTTTGCAATCTATTTGATGAAAAAAGAGCTGCCGTGCAAATAAAACGTTAACATGTGTTTGCTTTATAACACACTTAACAGCATTCCATAGTAACCTACGAAAATAACCACACTCACACAATTTTCACCCCCGCTCTAAACTACTCCGAAACGGATGTGGAAAACACGGCAAAAGGCCAACGACCAGTTCTTCCATTGATTCCGCTCCAGTGAAAGTAAAAGCATTCACCACCTCCAACTTTGGCCGGTTGATGGAAGTTCCAAGGGACAGGGAGGCGCAAAGGTAGCGCCGCTGCCAGCGTTGACGCGTGGAAAATCCGACAGGCGAAAAAGGGTGAAAGTTTTTCGGCACGCGATTAAAATTTAAAGCAACAAACACATAAGGGAAGAGTTGAGGCTCCCTTCAAGAGGAAAATTTAGGCCAGTGGCGATGAGCCAACTGTTGTTTTGTTGGTATCATTTCCAAACCACCTACCACTTGTTGTCGATGGTTAGTTATGTTGAGCGATGAGGAAAATCATAAATGAACATTGAAGGGGTTCATATTTTCCTGATAAAAGAAGTTGAGGTAAGCCAATAATGGTTTTGCGGTAACTAATTTTCATTGAGCGATGAACGTAAGAAATTATTATATTTTTTATGTCTTCAGAAGCAAAGAAGGACAAAATACATTTACTAAAGTTTCTTGATTCCTCACTTTTCAAGAAAAAAAAATTTCGAAACATTCTTTTACTTCGTCTTTGCTTCCCTCCAGATGTCCTACAGTTGACATTCAAACTTATTTTTTTCCGAGCTTGCCCAGCCGGATCCGGAAGTACCGAGACAAAGGACGTAAAATCTGGCCAAAACGGGAGCGATCGTTCGGTCGGCCGTGAGAACGCGGAACGAATGGTGCCCAAAGTCAAACGTCATAAATTCGACTGGCTTAAAAAAGTTTTTGTCGCTACTAGCAACGAAAAAAAAGAAACGGAAAAGAAAATCTCTGGAACGGGAGATTTTTTTTTCTCTCCTCACGTCTTCACATCGCAGCCGCCGCCGCTGTCGCTTGTTGTTGTTCTAGCGGGAAACCCATAGGAGACACACCAAACAACCCAAAGCCGACGAAGTCGGGACGCAGAGAGGATGCAAGCACAAAAAAGTTGAAATTGGAAAAAAATTTAGAGAAGTATGGCAATTCAGCACGACGTAAAGTTACCGAAATTCCTATTTTTTCGCCTCTGCGACGAAAAAGACAAGAGTAACGTGCCACCGCCGTCTTCGTTCAACTTTCAGCAACATGGAACCGGAAACCGGGTTACAATGGAAGGTGGAAGAAGAAGGCAAAACACATAGTCGGATGTGCTCGCCCGAAAGGTGCAAAGAGCAGCGAACAGAGGCAACATGGCAGGCGGCGAGGGAAAGAGGATGTGAAAAGTTTGCAAAAATGTCTCACGCACGGGGAAAAAAGATCTCACTATAAAGAATGCCCTGAAGCTCCATACGTTCCGGCTATCCTTCCCGCCGCACCGATTCGCTTCCTTGAGACGAAGAAGTTGAACAGTTAGTCAAGAATCAAAGAAACTCCTTCCTGGCTTCCGGGAGACAGTGGTAAAAAAAGAAAAAAAACCTAAAAAGAGTGATAGAAACCAACCATGTAAGAGAATAGAAAACGGACGAAGGTAGCGCAGCATCAGCAAAAAAAGAAACTGCCATCGTCAATGAATTGTCAACCTCTAAGACAGGTCACAACATTCTGGCTTCCTTCTTAACTATCCCAATTGAAAAATATCATACACTTCGTAACTGTCGGCCCACAGTTCGCAATTGTTTCATTGTTCATAGCACAATACATCGATAAATTAAAAAAAACAAAACAAAAGAGCACAACATATACTAGACGTTTAACATAAGACTTACTGCAATTACAATTTCCAAATTGCGTTGTAGCTTACGGCGGATGCGTTTCATTAAATTGCATATTTTATGAAACGCTGGAAAATTTCAATTTTCCACTTAAATGTGTTACAATTTCCGAACGCTACGTCCCCCGCCTCTCCACGCCTCGCCTTCCCACGAGTTTAACAGAAGGAGAAAAAAGTTCCAGCCATAGGTGACAGGAAGAAATCTAATTATAAAACGCGAATAAATTCGTAATTAAATATTCTAAAGGTTAGATTAAATTACAGTCGGGCTGGTCGTAACTTTTCCTGCTCCTTCGTCTTTCCTCTTTCCCTGGCGCGCACACAGACACACACACACTCATATCCCACCGACGCACGTTATTGGTTTGGGTCCTTTTTTTTCAATTCCTTTTTTTACGCTCGCGAATTCCCCGTTTGCAAAAGAAACAGATCCTTGAGGGCTTTTTTTTTGTTTGGTTTTTCATTTGTTTCGACCACCGGTGTCAATTCACGCCGCGCAAGCCATTTCCGGGGGGTAATGCATTAGTTAGATTTTTTCACGACTTCTTCCAGCGTGGTTTAGAGTTTGCATAAAAAAGAACAGTACCTTTTGGCCGCCTTTTGCATCTTGTTTGGGTGAGGTTTGGTTTGCCTGTTTTGCTTCTTTTTTTTATCGTCACTTTTGCCGAAGGAGCATTATTAGCCAGGATTTGGTCCCGGTCCGAGGCGGAACCACACGCACAGCCGGTTTTTCGTACGCATGCAGCACGAGCGAGGAGACAACCTTTCGTTATTTTTTTGTCTTTCCCTAAAGAGGTTTCGCGCGCGGCGGGAAAGCGCAAGGTGTCATAAATTTCATTCCCATAATGACTTTGCTCACGTGAGCGTGAAACGAGAAAAGTTGCTTCCCTCATTTGTTGTGCCGACGACCCAATGCCAGGCGACCCCACGGCTGCCGCCTTTTTCTCGGTGATCTCACAAAAAGAAGGCAAGCTTCGCGCACACACGCAGCGAAGATAAACTGGCGCAAAATATGACACAATCGGTCGGCGAGCCAGCCACAGCGAGCAGTGCGAGATTGTTTATTTCTCGTGCGAAATTGGACTCGCGAGGCGGCGAAATGTTTTGGTTTTATTTTCCATGCCGGGCGGGAGGTGGACAAGCTCTTAGAAAGAGGACGGCTCTTTGAAAAGCATCAAATGTTGTTTCCTATAAATATTAATAGGCTTGCCAACATCGCGCAAGATAGAGATACATTCGATCAACATCTTTTCATCGGATGTTTCCGATACGAAATAATGTAATCTGCAACGAGGTGCATTTGCAATTTAGCATCGCCAAGCATCGCAAACATGTGTCGGATTAATCCTTGGTGCTGACAACATCAACATAACGCGGTTCAATCGCGAAAGCTGATGATTAATGAACACGCAAAACCACGCTGCTCAAATTACCAAACTCCATTATCTTGGCCCTTAATCCCCGGCCCATTGCTCGATCGTATGTCACTCCTCGATGCACTTAAGTTGACATTCTCTCCCCTTTCTAATTCGGACAGCCCCGAACTTGGCCACATGTGAATGTGATGGATGGATCGAAACATAATTGGCCGATAAAGCCGAAACGCACATCGAACGAAACAGCAATGTCACCACACACGTGAAGTTGATGCATTTGTTCGACGCAACGAATCGTGCGCTTACACACAATGTAAATAAAAACCATCGGGGAGAAAAACTGTGGAAACACGAATGAACGTTGATTGAATTTCCAAACGCAAGAAAGCGCCGGAAACTGCAAATACTATTAGTTCAGCACATATGCTCTGTTTCCCATCGAACGGCGAATCCACCGGAAAATTATGGCAGGAAAAGTTACCCAAAAAGCTGCGTATCAGTTATGTTTTTCTCGATCAGATAACTGCTTTCAACTATATCTAAAATCTTGATTATTTTTAGCAAACGAATATTCTCTTAACGTTCTTGTGTAGAACGAAGAATTCACCCGCCCGAAGCGTCGTTTATCTCCAATTAATCGTAACTAGTACTTCACCGCAGGCCAACTATGCAATGTGCTCTATCGTTTGCTGCGATATTCATCAGGAGGCGGGGTAAACTGTGTTCCGCAGAACAAGACAGATAACAATTTTCCACATTCACCCCGGAAGTTGCATGTAGTCTCGTACAAAGCATCCCTTTTTACCTTTCATATCCCTATTTCCCTACATTTTTCCGTACAAAGAGAAGGGAACCAGTTCATCTGTACATCGGTGCGTGCCACGCAACGAGAAGCGGGCAAATATTTGCTCAAGGAGGCTCCGATAAGATGACATTTTGCTGGGGACCGGCACAGCCCTGTTTTCGTATGCACCTAGGCTTTTCAGGATGCATCCAGCGGAAAGAATGGAAAAGCTCCTTTTGACAACGCTATGCACCCGCCGTTGCTGCACCGGCAGATAAATTAAAACAGATACGCCATTTTATATCCCCTAATGTCTTTCCGTGGAAAGGAACTGCTTTCGCCGCCAATTAGCAAGCCTAAGATTTACCCTATACAAAGAGCGTCGACGTCGTCGTCCCCTCTCGGTTTTGGCAGTGGTTGCTTTTCTTTCGTTGCACCACCATATCCTTCATGCATAAGAAATTGTGCCGAGGGGAAAGGAAATCAGTTTGGCACCGGTGGTTGACCTAAATTTGAATCCTTCAAGGATTCGTGCACTGGAGCACAGGTTGCTGCCGCGGCTATCATCCACCGAGGGGAATGTTTTTCAAGTGCTTCTCGGCTGGGTGCATTGTGCAGACGGAGCCCGGGGATCGCCCACATTTTTTGGGGTGCATTTGAAACACAAATGGAAATATTCCCCTAGAAAGAGTGTTGACGCCATAATGATCGCACCCTCGGAAACAGAATTTCACGCTTTTTTTTGCAGAGACTCTAAAGGGTTTACATTGTTTCCACTTGTGGTGTCTTACTGCAACGCACGGTGCTTATTCGGGCTGATGCACAATTTCCTATCGTACCACGAATTCTTAAGCAATTCCCATTTTCTCTTGTATCTTGTATCTCTTGTGTCTAGCACTCGACACACATTTGCGGGCTAGAGTTACGATTAAAAAAACAAGATAATTACGGACGCCAAAATCCACTCTTGACTAACTATGTAACGAATTTTTTTTTATCTTAAGTGTCTTTTCGAAAATACTGTATTCTATAGTAGAAATCATTTTATGCTATGTTCAAATGGGACCGAATCCTTCTTTGATCAAATGGTAACGGTTTACTTTGAACGTGAAAAACAAACACATATTTCAAAGAACCAAACCTATGAATCATTTAAAGTGGCGTGCCAATACTTACTCAGCCAACGCATATACCAACAACTGTGTAAATTTTCCACCTCAGTCGTTCGAAAATATCACACTCGCGTGTGCACTAGCCAAATAATTAAATCCTCTCTGAGCCGACCGTTGCCTCGCGAGCAGTTTTCATCAATTTAGTCCCTCGTGTGCAGCGAAGCGTGAAGTATTTCCCGAAATTTTGCGCTATTCCAATTGCATTTTTGCACCCTTTTCGCGCACTCGACACAATTCCATTTTCCAAAAACTAACAACACTTGAAGTGCAGCAAAGAAAAAAAAAACACACCGCACCGTCGATAAATTCCAGTCTGCAATAAACGTACAATCCCATAGTTTTTTTCCGAGTATCGAGCATTTTCACCAAACAAACAGAGCCCAATGTAGGGATGTGCAGGGGAAAACAGTTTCAGTTCCGAAACAAAAGGGAAAGGAGACGAGGCGAATCGTGAACCATCCCGGAAATGCGTGCGCCGTATCCTGGCACCACAGCTAGGATGTCGCTCTGGTGGAAAACTTGTATTTTATTATGAAATAATGAAACTCGATAGAATTAAATATTTCACCACACCGACAACACTGAACACAAGCATGGGGCGCGTTCGCATTGGTTGTAGCACGCCGAAATATTGGAGAGATTTGCGCGCTGGAAAGGGTCGACCTCGTCGGTGTGGCGGAAATGAATGCAGAATTTTCTGGCGCATCGGGAAATAAATGGGAAACAAAGAGAAAAATTATAAAAGTAAAAAAAATACGCACACATCGAAATTCGATCCCCGACATCCAGGTGCATCTCCTCCGGTCGATACACAAACCCCGACCGATGGCGGTGGGGTTGTGCGTCGGAGGAACCCGTGAAAATCGGAAAACCCCCGGCCGATTTTCGAGTGCCCAGCGGAAAATGATTTCGCGATCATCAAACATCGGTTGACGGGTCGTTGCACACAGAAACTGCAATTCCCAGTCGCCGCATTCCCACTTTTTCGCATCGGGCCACGCGAGGAAAACGGGAGGAAAACGAGAGGCAGACGCTCCATAGATGCACGATTATGCACATCGAGCGCATCGAACCGCATCCTGGGACAAGGTTCACGGGACGCAGCGTCGGTGTTCTCTCGCAGGAGCATTTGCGAGGGGTGGCCGGTGGGAGGACTCACTAAAATTATCGATCCATTTTCCTCCCATTCGCCCCCGGTCTTCCACTGCCACACGCCCAGCACAATTAATGCAAACTACTTGCAACCGGGTCCACACGCTCATTGAATGCATTTACGCGAGAATCAAATAAAAACCCAAAATCCCCCCCCCCCCCCCCGCCTTTCTCTCCTACTCGTTTCTGGCTCGTTTCCTTCGGCAGGCGCCGGTGCGTACAACAACATCATCAGCATTATAATCGTCCCGTCGTCGGCGGGATGCAGCGTACGAAATGGGTAATTATATGAGCACGACTCGCTAATGCTTTCCACACCGTATTTCCACTGGCGAGGAAAGCGAATGACCGCAATGTGGGGGTTGGTGGTTGATGGGAGGAGGGTGGTGTGTTGCTGGACATTAAAACACACATCCACGTACACATGTCCTCCCACATCGGCAAACAACAGGAGCACTGACAGACGAAAAAGAGAAGTAGATAGGAGGGGGTTGCGCATAAAATTATTAATGGAAGCAAATTTGCCATTTTCAACGATTAGCACAACTGGCGGAAAAATAGGATTCGGTTTTGGCTTCCCCTTTCTTCGCCGCCCGTTGTTGCATTGGCACTTATTTATGTTTATCGGAACCTTCCGCGAAAAACAACGTCCCGGGCAAACCCTGGATGGCAAAACCATGCATCGCTCGTTGCCGGAAATGTGAACAGGGTAATGCATCAGCAAACGGAGAACAGCTCCTTTTTTCATCCATAATGCAAGTGCAAGTGCAAACATTTTAGCGCTAATCAGGATGACAGAGACGAGTATGATAAGATAAACATTTCTATTCAGAAATCCACATGTTTCCTTTTAATCTCACTTGTATCCATTGGACGCAATAGAAAGCACGCAGATGAGCAAGATTTTTTTCACGATTTCTACCTACCTTACGATTTGTTTTCATCACTTTTCTTCATCTCACAAAACACACGCAAATACACACAAAAACAGCACACGAGCATTAGTCAGTTAATGTAGTTAATTCGGTTAATCACACGTTAGTCTCGTTAGTTGTTTTGGTCAGTAATGGCAGTGGGGTTAATTTTTCAAACGGTTGTTCTTCCCTTAAGAGCTATGGTTTAGTAGATTCGGTTTTAGTTCGCGGTTAGTTTCCGGATTAGTTGACGGATTAGTCGCACACGGTTTAAAAGTAGTGGTTGGTAGTTGGGTTTAGTGTTGAGTTAGGTTAGTTTCGTTTCACACACACACACGCTTACAAATGTATTGTTAGTCGATATTCACTTCTTTATTTTAAATTTATTTTTCTTCCATTGTCGTAATTTCATTCGAGTCACTTCACACGCACATGCTTGGAGTGGATTTCTCAATACACTCTCAGTAGTTTTTTTTTTTTTTATCTCGCTCGCTTTTAACGATCGCACACGTATCCCGGTATCATCCTGCATCCGGTGCATCTAATGCGTCCCATGGGTAAAATTTTCAACCAAAAAGCATAAAACATCGCTACGAAAAACACGGAAAGAACGAAGGAAAAAACTAACGTTTCCAGTTTGAAATGTTTACTTTCCCATGCATCGAACAGCCGGTGTCATTAAACTCATCACGTCATCCTCGCAGGATCATCCCATTTCCCCGGAGCGAAGTGAAAAAAAAATCAATGCACAAAAAACCAAATCCAACGGAACCCAAAGATTGCTGTTACTGGAATAGACAGGGAAAGAGGGGTTTGAAATGGGACAGACGGAAGCTGAGCATCCTGATTCCATTCGTCGATGGATATTTAAACAAACGGGCTCATCAAACTTTTTTTCCAAAACATTCTTCAAACATGTTCGCCCAACTTTATTCAGTTTCCTTTTTTTTTCTTGCATTGTGCTGTGCAGTGCATTGTGCTCGGCGCAGCACGCATTTGCATTGCGATGCAGCAGGAAACGATCGCGATATGGTGAAGTAATAGAAGACTTTAATTCAACTTACAAATACTAGCGTACGTTTTCGGTGCATCATTCTTTTCGCCACAGAAGAGCGAACCCAACCGACGAACACACATCCATGCGAACACGAAAGGGCAACAGCATAAGATGAACGTGGTACAAGGAGCAACGAAGCGAAAGAAAAAGACAAACGCGGCGAGAATAATGTGTGGAAATAATGGAAATTGTAATAAAAATAATAGCAGCAGGGCAATGTAATCGAGCGATAAAGGATGCGAAAGAAACGATTGTTGCCCGACGGTGCGCGGTGCGACAGGCGAAACGGGAGGCAATGAACGTTCCCTGCTCGAGCCAGGAGCCAGCCAGGGCTAGCTAGCAAGGATAACGGCGGCGGTAACAGCCAGTAAATGGCCTCAAGGACGAGCTGCAGGCGTGCGAGGGGAAAGGAAAACCCATGAAATGCTGTGTGCGGCAAACGGGCTCGATTCACTCGACCCGATCCGATCCGGACCAAAACCGACAGATGTGCAACGAAAGCTGGCAGCCGTGGTGCTGCGCATGGTGGCGAGCGTGGAAAGCCGAGGAAATAAAACCGGAGGAGAAAACCTAAAAACGTCGATAAGCGAACAACGAACGACGAGGAACGGGGAAAACAAAGGGAGCCATGGGAGGAAGGACGGACGGACGGGGAAAACAAAAGGGAAACTGAACAACGACGCCGGGCAGGCAGCACACACCACACGGTGCCCGGGAGGACGAGCGGGAACACAGTGGCGGAAATAAGAGACCCGGACGAATGGAAAGGGAGAGAGAATGCATGGCAAAAAGGAAAACGACGAATTGCGCCGCATGGAAGAATGGAAAAACGCAACGAAACAGGACTAGCCGGCAGGGCAAACGTCCAGCGAAGAACGCATGGAAAGAACGGGCACGAAAAACGCCGGGATCGAAACCGTGTTGGCCAGGTACAGGAAAAGAATGGCAGCACGGAAATCGGAAGTGCCACGAGACGAGAAATTCGTCCTGCGATAATAAATTGAACACAATTCAGCAAACGAGGGATCAAACGGAGGAAGAGAAGCAAGAACGGAACAATCCGAAAAAGAAGAGAGCGAATTCGAGTGATGCATCGGATCAGATTGTGTGGCAGATTGGAGATTGTGAGTTGGAAAAATGTAATGTGAAATGTAATGTGTTCGGAACGAAAATTCTTCTCCACGGTAAACAGAGGACGATAGGATAAGGGTCGAGAGGATCAGGGTGCAATGTGCTTTCGTCACGTTATGAAAAGGAATGCATTTCGAACTGAGGATTTACGTCGATATCTTTCCCATCCGCAAGCTGATCCTTTGCAAGGATACTTTTTCAGTCTTTAACAACGGGTTTATGTAGGATTGCGCGATATAATTAATCCTTGTAAAATGATACGAACAACGTTTTTCACGTCGAACTTTCGATGGAAGGTTGTTCATAAATGTCGTTACTTTACATGCAAATAAAAGTATTGTTCACCTTCCAAAAGCGTTCTTTTCGCACACGAATGCATTCGCTTCTTTTCATTTAAGGAGTGTCCCCTTTCATTTCCTCCCAACTCAACGCAGAGAAGCACACCTGGCTGCATTTTGGTAGTAAAAATGCAATAATAGGGATCCCTGGACTACAATCTAACTCTTCTTTTTTGGCCAATGCTTTGCTTCAAAATGTGTAAGTCATTCTTAATAGATAAATGAGTAATGCGAAAAAACCAATAACTTCTCGTGAGACCAGATCACATTTTTCCAACAAACATAGAGAAAGGTTTTTGTTGTATGTTTCGTTCACCAGAAAGCAATCTGCAGAAGCTGATAGAGCGCATTTTAAGCGGACACAAACACGGCTCACTTGCATCCTAAAAGAGCCAACCCAGCATCAACAACTGCGCCCGACGGTGCAGCAATTGGATTTAAAACGAAAAAGCGACACAACACTTTAATCAGGCTAGATTTGTAAATTGCGCTCGTTTGGCATAAGTGCAACCTACTAGCCAAAGAGCAAGAGCGCAACAGAGTATGATGGACAGCAAGAGGGCGAGAAAGAAAGAGAGAGGGAGAGAGGTGGTACAAAAGAGACAGAGAAACGTTCAAACGTAACGCGTTGCGCCCGAGCCAGTCGCCGGGTGCAATTGTCTTTTATTTATAACCTCCAACATGTAATCATTGCCAATCACCATCATTTCCAGATCGCGTCAGCATCAGCAGCCATGACAGACGACATGACAGTTATGCTCAATTCCTCTCTGCGCTTCCTCAACGCGGCAAGTTACAGCAAATAAACAAGTCAAAAACAACTAACAGCTACCGACGAGCATACATAAGAATAAATGCTCACAGTCTCTTGAGCGGAAGGTAATGTATTAAGAATAAAAAATGAAAACTATTTTTCCTACCACCTCAACATAAAAGTACCGGAAAAGTATGTGTATGTATGTGTGTTGTGCGCGATCCTCGCATACTCTACATACGGGCGCGTGACATATGGTCCCTTTCCACCGGGTGTTCCGCTGGATTATATCGGCGAGCATAATTCGAGTTAAAGGCGACGAAGAAACCCGTTGGGACTTTACGCTACGGAAGAGGAATTAGAAGGACGCCGAGACGGCATGCACCCATACTAGTCCCATAGCGTTCGGAAAACGTTACGCCATGTCTTTCACACACCGAAGGAAAGGAAGGAGCAACGTTCGGAGGAACCGCGGCAAGGAACAGTTATTATGTTAATTTATGATCCAATTCCTTCCCCCATTACATACGATACTCGCCCGTCGTCCGAGGTGCGCAGTCTGCTGTGGCGGTGTGTTGCCGAGTTAGGAAACCACTTCCGAGCCTTTCTTTTCCCGCGCCAGCGCACTTCCATTGCCATTCGTCATGGTAAGTGTTGGAAGAAAGAATTAACAACAACAAAAAACCCCTGAACTGGTTTCACGAAATTAATTTGCATCATTTTTCCTTGCCTTGAGGTCCTTTTGCCGGACGACGACACGTCATCTCCCTTCATTCCGCTGCCACAGTCGGGGGGGCTCGTTACATGGGGTTTCCTTAATTTCTTAACTCGCTTTCTCTCTGTTTTACTCGCTCTATCTTCCTCCAACGTCGTTATCGGTTTCTGCCGATCAATCTTTCGGTAAATTAGCAAGCAAGGTATCGTATGCCCGCGTGCGCACACACACTGCTAGGGTCTGAAGTCTTTGTCACCCTTTTCTTAGACCGGACAAACTATGAAGAACCGCAATGCGCCGCCAGAACAGAAGCCGCGTGGCGTGGTCTGGAGCATAGTGCTCCCGATCGGTATCGGCAGGGACGACGAAACGCACCGTCAAATGGATAAGATTTCATAAAATAATTAACTGGAGTCAGAAGGGAGTCAGGAGCAAAAACAACGATGACTAGAGGGTAAGTCATGATATAACTGGGATCACACGTAGTTGATACAGTTGATACAGACAAGTAGGCAATAATTCCAGTAAGAGAATCTTCTCTACCGCAAACACAAACGAATAAATAAGTCTACATTTTTATTCCTTTGAGTAAATTTAACGTCACCTTGTTTCGAGGCAGTTGGCAAGTTTGTTCTTCCTCGACTATCACCACTTCATGGTTTCTGTTTGCAATTCTGGTGCGTTGAAGTGATTCGTAAACGAACATTATACTTCCAACCACAGACAATTATGAAAAAAGAGCCCAATAAGTGCTTTCAGTTTAAAACGGGTTTTCTCTGGGAGTCCACACATCCTTTCGGTAACAAGATACCGTTCGGAAGTGTTACCCAATATCCACCGCCCGAGTGCATCATTTTTTTTTTTTCGTGTGCTAAAATACACCCCGGAACGGTAGGATAAAGTAAGGTATTCACAAAGCGTCGACTATCCTCCAGAAACATGATCGGCAGGGAACGACAAAGAAACTCGGTTGTTTTTATGTAAAGCTTATTCTCCTCCATTGCGTTAACTAGTTGAAAGACTTCTTGCTTCGGCGGAAGCGATGAAGCTGTCAAAATACACAGCTGACAGGTTGACCTCAAAAACCCGCCGTGTGCACCTGCGACTCCAGCAGTTTGCGCAATTGCGTCGAATGGCAATAGCACGCAAGAGCCAAAAGGCAAGGTAGACAACATTTTCTTCCGAAGCTGGAGTCCGCCACCATCAGCGAGATGGTCTCTTCTTCTCTCCTAACCAACAGGACAGCTGGACGTCTGCCTGCTGGGTTCGTGCATAGTTCAGTGTTTATCTGATTCCAACCGAACGGGTGAGTGGATGCCTTGTATGTTCCTTCCCAGCCACCGGTTAACGAAACATTGAGATATGGGTCATCTTGCTACCCATCACCAGCTGACTCGTTTGGCTACCTAATGTTAATATCAACGCACGTGGATCAGCTGTTTTGGGACAGAATATGTTTGATCATCTTGACCCCGAGGGAGTTCAAAATAAATTATAACCTAAATGAATGTTATGCGATCATAATGTATTATTTTTTATCAATATCAGAGAAAAGTTAGGCACAGAACAAACAAATCAGGCACAGATGTTATTAATAGGAAACAAATATCAAACAGCTCCTAGACGGACCAGACGGCCCAGGACAAAACCCATACTGCATCTAATGAGGAAATCCGCCTACCTAAAAAGTAGCACCAGACGGAGCGTGAAAATTGAAAATGATTTTGGTTTATCCCGACTAGATTTTTTTTTTCAACGAAATTGTTCCTGTTTCACACTGGAGCTCGGGAAGGACTCCCATGAATAACCTATGGGAAACCAACGGCGGGGGCACAACTAACACAGCTCCAATGAGCCGACATCAAAGTGAGGACTACAACTTGTGTAATAATGGGTGGTTTTACGACGATACTTCCGGACCAAACTCGGTCTGGTTGCTTTCGTTCGCCGCTAGTGCCTCAAGCTTGCTGCTCATAAAACAAAAGCATTTCCACTCGACACAAAGTTTTAGTGTCCTGTTTTCGGGGGAAAGATTGGAAATGAAATTAAATCTGTTCCCCATTTACCGCGCAACAGTTTCGGCGGAACGGTCTCGAGCAGCTGTAGGGACCAGCTTGAGTTGGCACCATCGTTCCGAAATGGGATTAATAACAAGCTGACTTCCCGATGTGCTTGTACACACATGTCAACGGGACCTGGGTGGAGAATAGAAAAAAAAAATCAATCGCTCGCCTGCACATCTACTGCAGTCAGCTGTCGTAAGGAGTCGCGGCCACCTCTCGCAACCGTGTGGCCACAAACAACCACCCGCGCAATGTACTGAGCAAACAGAAACGACTTTTGCTGGCCGCACACATGGTGGCGAGTGTGCTCCGGGAAAAAGAAAAGGGAAAAGAAAAAAACGCACCACACAACTATCGATCGTAAGCGGGAAAATCAATAAACGGTTATCATCAAACAACATCTGCACGCTGATAGCAGTACTGCCCTGTTTGCACAGGGACGCGCTTTCGCGCCCGGTGTTTGTCGCCTGGATCCAGCGGCTCTTGGTCCTGTTTGCATACGCCCCGCATCGTGCAGCCCGCCCCAAATACATCCGGTACCCAGTTATCCTTCAGCCTTAGCGAGCGTGTGCGCTTACCAACGGTTTTATCAACGCCGTCCTCCTGTCGCTGCCGCTTATGGTTCTGTCGTTAAACGACCCGAAGACATATGTCGCACGGTGTGAAAGACCGCGGGATTGACACTGGCAACTTGATCGGAACACCTTTAGATCCTCTGCCTTGAGTTTCTTATCTAGGGCATCAACTGTCAGCACCCGCTTTTGCTTGTAAAAAGTTCGACGAGTCGTGGACATGTGCAATTTGCCCTTTATTTTAATAGCTTAGACGTTTTTCGACTGTGTGGAGCTCCATTAAGTACTTCTTCCAAAACACCAGTAATGTAGATTCTGATATTTGGGAAACGAAAAAAAAATCTTACGAAATTGTCTCAACGATTTCGCGTGTTATTATTGATGTTGCTTTTATCCGCTGTAGAGACACTTTCGTCCATGCTGAATTTCATCATAGCGATACGATCGTTGATATCCCACAGATGCCAAAAAAATTACTTCTTGTGCTAAAAAAGTGCAATGACACATCGCGACCGACGTCAACGGTCGTTACTTGCACGTCCGTTGCTCGCTGCGTCTCTCCTCTTTTGTGTCCTTCAGACTTCCTCTCGTACCACATCCAGCTGGTCGCGTACAACTTGCACCGGCAGCACAAAGCAGAAGTGTGTGCGAATAAGAAAACCACAAAACAAAAGAGTTAAAATAAAAACTCCCGCCACACGACGACATCTTCATCTGGCGATCGTGTCGTTTCGTTGGTTTTCCACAAAAAAATAAAAAAAACCACTGGCAGATTTTATCGCTTCATTAAATGTGTTAATGTATGATTTACGATCGCCGCCCACAAGGGACCAACAAGTCGTGCAGAAAATGAGAGCAGAAGAAAATTCAGTTGCCTGTCCATCTGCCGATGAGCGAAAACAACGGCCGAAAGGTTCTTAACCTCTAGTCGGGTCGTAACAAAGGAAAGAACGAAGATGATTATGCTTGGTTTATTATGCGACCGAGGCGAGCGGATGATCTTCTCGAAACCCTTTTCAGAGTCAAGTGGCACAGTCCCTCGCTTAAGATCGCCAAACGAATAGGATCATCAATTGCTTTAAAGCCACCAGCAGACATGTTTTCCAAAAATCAATTTACAACTGCCCTCTTATGAAATTAAATCAATCGATCAAAGTGTCCTCCCAAAAAAATTATAGAAAAAGAAACTTTATGAGCATAAATCAAGGTATTCGGGATAACTATCAAAGCTTACCTTCTTCTCCGTCAGCTTCTCGCAGCGTCTAGTTTTGCAGATCTGGTGACTCTTGTCGTTGCGGCACGGTGCACAGTCGCCACAGTTATCCTTGCGCGAGCAACCGATGCACTCGCCGCAACGTTTGCGCTTCTTTTTGGTCTAAAATGGGAGGAAGGAGAAAACAAGAACATGAGTACGCATACGTCCGACATTAAATTAGAAGTGAATGCACCACACCGACGCGAAGGACCTACCGATTTCTCCCCAGCGATGCCACCGTCGTCCGTGTCCATGCTCATCGTGTGCATTGGACTCTTGAAGTTGGCGGTACTGGAGATGGCCGCCACCTGGCCCGGATTGCCACTGTCGCCGATTTCCATTGCACTGCCCTCCGACTCGGCGCTGGACTCGAGCGAGGGCGCCCGCATTTTCCGCCGTTCCTTCTTCCGATTGTCGATGCGCGTGATCTGGGCCGGCGTGCCCGGCTCCAGCGCGCCCGACGACGAGCTCAGCTTGCCGTTGTTGTTATTGTTGTTGTTGTGATGGTCCGACGGCGTGATCAGATTGTGCTGATGATGGTGCAACTGCTGCTGGGGATGCTGCTGCTGCTGCTGTTGTTGCTGCTGCTGTCCGATGGGAGTCGAAATGGAGACGAGAGTCGTGGTCTGTTGTTGCTGCTGGGCATGGTGTTGCTGCTGGGCCTGCTGCTGAGCTTGCTGCTGGGCCTGCTGCTGCAGATGGTGGTGGTGCTGCAACTGCGCCTGCTGATGCTGGATGTGGTGCACCGTGCCGTTCTGCGCCGCGAACAGCCCGTTGTCGAGCAGCGGGTTCTGGAAATTGCTATGGTGCAGCGTGCCGTTGTTAAGCGATGGCATCTCGTAGTCGATCTCCTTCTTGATGACCGTCAGCGTGGGCAGCGTCTGGCCCGTCTGGAAGGTCGCCATCGGCTGGTACAGCTGGATGTGCCGCTCGTCGATGTATTGGTGCTGGTTGATGCCGGCCAGATCGCGCACCGGGATCGCGCCGGGTACGATCGGGTACGGGCGGCTGTTGACGGCCGACAGCGTATGGAATCCGCCCTGCAGAGGTGGCAACGGGGTCGGTGTGAGCTGGGTCAGCTGCGTAAGCGACCCGCCGGTTCCGGGCGACGCCGAACTGGGCGAAATGGGCACCGGCACGGCAGTCACCTGCGGCAGGCTCGGCTCGCCCGCCACCAGAGTCGTGTCGGTGAAGCTGTGAAACTGACTCTGGAACGAGGGCAACTTCGGGAAGTGGTCCGGGTATGCGCCCGGTGTTGGCGGAGCGGGCGGACCCGGTGTCCCGGGCGGCCCGCTCGGGGGCGCCATCCGGTTATCCTTGGTTTCCATCTCCCAAGGACGCGTGTAGCTGCCGTTTGCGGTTGGCTGCGGCGAATTTACATCAGTGATTGTGTGCGGCGCACTACTCGAACGCTCCGTCGGAGGACGCTGTTGCTGCTGCTGCTGCTGCTGCTGCTGCTGCTCGTAGTAGTCCCACGAGGGCTCCAGCTCGGCGGAGAACGACGTGAACGAGGGTATGCTCTGCTGGGTCGTTTCGTCCGCGGTGCTAGCGCTCATCATCGAGGTCATGCTCCGATTCGCAAACCGCGGCCGCGTGGCACCATCGCTCCAGTGCTATTTTATGCCACCGAGAGAAACCCGTGCCCACCAACCGTCCACAAGGTGTCCTTTTCACCACAAAATCACACACACTCACACACCGAATTGTCCTTAACGCGCCGGATTCGAAACGCACTCGCGACGCGCGACTAGAATAACGAACACTCGCGACGAAAAACCGATTCCGTCTTCTGTCCTCTAACTTTGTATGATAACACAAACGCAATTCCTTTGTACCTTTTGCTGGAGAACGCTTCTACTTTACGAGAGGTAGATGTTTTCGAGTTCAATGTGCACTTTCATCGAAACACTTGGGGTGGTAAGGTTTTGTTTTTCGTTTGCTTCTCTTGTCTTCTTTTACTATTTAACTTGATTGATTTTTGGTTTGTAAAATGTGACTCTCGCTTACACGCTAGGAAAAAACTCTTTGCACGTATCAAAAATACTTGTATCTGTGTGTACTTTGTAGGAGTTTCTTTTTACTCTCGTTTTGTTTGCTTGATTGCATAAAATGTGTAGCCTTAACACCGGACTGATAAAGATGCCTCCGGTAATAGCACAGGTCACGAGGTTTCACGTTAATGTTTGTGTTTTTGGAAAGTAAAAAAGTACGACCATTCGCAAACACCAAAAATAAACAATATCATGCACACACACTTTTTTCGCACTTTCGGTATACACACTGTAAACTTGATTGGACTAAGTTACTGGTTTGCTTTTGCTTGCATTTGAACACCTTCACTTTTCACTTGGTAAATTTTTTATCCTTCTGCCGATTGCTTTTGGTACTTGTGGTTTGCGCGTTTTGGTTGTTTGCTTGTTATTAAATACTTTTTTTTCTTATATGTTTCCTCTGTATTTTGCTTTGTACTTTGTTTTGTTTTGTGTTTGTATTTACTTTTGGTTAGAAGAAGATGGTGCAGACTGACGTTTTTCCTGTCGATTCATGTGGCTCCAATGATGTGGCGTTTGGAAGTTAGTTGAGTGCAAAGACGAATTTGCTGTTTGCCGGTGACACTTATTGTCGGATTACGTTGTTTTTAAAGGGATTGTTTTTGCTTTAATTTACACTCAGCGTTGCAGGTCTGTTGGTTTTATCTTTTTGGTTAATTTTATTCGCGTGTCTTCTTTTCTAGGCACGCTTCGCTCTTTTTTCTTTTCGCTTTGTTTTTTATTATGTATTTTTTAATTTGTACTGTCGCGTTTCCTCCACATGTATACAACCTCTAAACGATGGGCGAACGGATTTGATTTGCTTACACTCGAACGAATAAGTTACTTAGCGAACTGTTACTGACTTGACGATGATGAAGTATTACTTCTTGCGAAGTAGATTGAATACGTGTGTCCGAATGTTTTGTTGTGAAGGTTACAGCTAGCTTACAGGACTTCTTTGATAGTAGCAGCAAACGATTGAATAATTTAAATAAATAAATAAGTTAGCGACGACGATAAATACATAAATAGCGATTAAATTAGTAAGCGAAGCAAAAACTTTTAAAAGTAGATTAGACTGAAGTGTCGAAACCGTTGCAGTTTCATTGAATAGATGTTTTGTCAGCGCGCTGGAGAGGGCCGCCTCGGCGCTTGTTTTTGTGTTTTGTTTAGCTTGGCTTTGGTTTCACGTTCCGAACTCGGAAGTTCTCTGCATCTGTAAAGAAAATAAGAGGGAAAAGGAAAGGCTCATTAATTGACAAATCCATGTTTTTCTTCTCGTGCATTTTAACACAAGGAACAACTATTCTCCTGCAAGATTCTCCTGGCACTCTAGGCACAGATGTGCGAATATTTATTATGCACTTGGTTTAATTTATTTTTACAAAATATGTTCAAAATGGGGATGCGGTAAAAAACGTCCCATACGGTAGACACTTCACGCCATACGGAGGGAAACCTTTTCCTCATTAGTACATTACTATTATCGCTCACCAGGTTTAGGTTGCGCACGGATAAAACTGCAACGTGGTGAAAGCTTTTGAATATTTTAATTTCAATTCATAGATGAGTAACTGCCACAAGCGCACATCCTCCCAATCGCACCCGCGACCTCACACTGGTGTATTATTGACACAGTGCAAAAACACAAAACCACCGGGAAGAAGCGTGGTTGGAAGTGAAAATTTACGAGACCTGTCGTTGTAATTCCAGGCGTAGCGCACGCACACGCATATGCGTAGTCCCTTACGTACGGTGGCTTCACGCAGAAGAAGGTAGGATAATTTTATGCGAATTACTTTTACGAATTATTGTGCCCGGGTTCAGCAGTACCAACCCGGACCACTTTCCCGAGTGACGGCGTGTCCGGAAAACGCAATTTCCGCTAAACGTTGGCACGCCAAAACGCGCCTGGTGGGAACGGTTCGCCCTGCGTCGGCGAATGAATTTTTGAGATTGGGAAACTAGTAGCGAGGGTTCGGTTCGATTGAAATTCGGCACAACTTAGGGAGCCGTACTGCATGATTAGTTCCTTTGGACGAAATTTTCAAATCAGCCTCCGCGCAAATATTCCGTAGATTAACGTGGTGCGAGGCTCTGGGAAAGCGAGCGCAAGGATGATGTATGGTACATTTTTTAAATTAAAATACCGATGTCATAAACTTTTCCCTGCTTGCAGAAAGCGGGAAAATTGACCGAGAATTGCTTATATGGCAAATATGAATTAGCCACACGCTGTTTAGATATCTCTCTCCTGGTTTTACTCCAGTTGGAAGTTACATATTCATTAGAGCTCGCAGTTGGTCCCTGTTATCTTTGTGAATGATTTATTCCCGGGCCGTATCCGTTTTAATAAACTTTAATGGATTACTTTTGCCCCAAACTTTCCCAAAATGAACGTCTTAAGTTTATCTTGCAGGTTCTAATAGTTTGCCAAGTAGAGCCGAATCCACAACCACTATCAATCGAACAGTGATCGATGTTCTCTCCCTTCGGTGTGACGAGCGTCTTTGCGACAAGATGTCCTGGCGGAAGCTATAGCGATTATCGACCTTTCCGAGATCACAAACTGTCTCGAAGAGGATGAGGAACGGTTAAAAAAAATCCTCGGCACACAAGCTCGCACCACAAGTAGACTGCAGTAGCGCAGTTTGTGAAAAAATTGAATTTCAAAAATAATATTTCGCATGAGTTACATTTTCAATTTACAATTTATTTTCCCATCCTGCTGGCGCGTCCCATTACTCATCTTCGTCACGTTCGGCCTTGGCAAGGTACTTTCGCACGCTCGTCCTGGTCGTCGCACAATTGCTAGCTTCGTTCTCAGGTGTCGTCGCTTCGGGTCGGGAGACAGTCATCTTGGGACGGATGGATTTTTCTATTCGTCTTTGTTTGTCGTCTTCGCATCGCAAAAACATCGTGATTTAGGTTTGGACTAGTATAGAGTTAAATTTTTTAAACATAACCAAAATTCGTGAAATAATGTTTTTTTTTTTATCTCTTACATTAAAAAAATAATTTTGCTTTGAGACAAAATAGTAAGTTTCACCTTTTGTCCTTTCAAAAGCTCACCCAACTCTTATATTTTACTCTAGAATCTTGTTACACAAACTAAAAGAACCCAAAAAAAAGCTCTGTGCTTTAGGCACATCGAAAGAATTTCCGAGAAAAACCAGCAGACACTGCCACATATAGAGCACGAATAAATAAAACACTTCCTCGGTGGAACATGACCAAATTTAGAATTCCACTCAACCTCAGCCGGCCGGGGTTCGACATTTTTGCAATTTAAGGTGACACTGTCATTTCTTTCTTCCCGTGAAAACAAACAGCCTCCTCTTACAGTGCGGGCGAACACCCCCGCCTCGCTATTTGCTTTGTGGCCACCGTCGCGGTCCCGATTTTGGTAATCCCAGTCATGGAAGGCAAATATTGCCAACCGTCGCACGCCAGCCGGAAAAGAATTCAGCGCAGACGGTCGCTGACTGGCAGCCCAACCACTACTATTTGATTTGGTTTTCCGCCTTCGCGGAAGATGAACTTTCGCGGCGGACGAATGCAGGATGGAGAACGCGCATAGGGGCAGGACTTGGGACGAAAAGGACGAGGAAGAAAAAACAACTTTGCGTCCAATTTCTTCGCTCATCCACGCCGCTGCTTCAATACATCATCAAATTCAGGTGAATTCAGCCATGAATATTAAAAAAATCTATCCCAGAAAAGGGAGCATTTGAAACGGACGGTAAACGGCCAAGACATTGACACAACCGCGAACGCTGTATCCCGGCGTTGGTTGGAGGGCTAGGACGAAGAAAAAATTGGTGGGGCAGGAAAAAACACACACGCACATTTTGCAACGCAATGGCGATGACAGGCGAAAATGAAAATGTCCCGAAAATGGTTCCCGCGGTTCCTGACCTCGGAAAGTCGAGGACTCCACTGTCAGCGTATTCGCAGTCAGGCCACGTACTAACGGGGCGAAGTCAGCAAGCGATGAAGTCCAACCAAGCCAGCCGAGAGCAAAAGGACACATCCTTCACTGGATACAGGATGGGCCCATCGTGTGTGTGCACAATCATCATCCGTTTACTACCTGCCGTTTTTTCCGTTGATGGATATAAAACGTTCAGCACTAGTCGTCGTTGGTTCCGTCGCCACTCTCTTTTCATTTTCCATTCACCGGCTCGTAGAACGTGAGCACCATCGCCTTCCACCAACCGATAGAGACACTCTCACGCCCAAAGTGATAAGATGAAAATCGCTTTTCCTCGAGACACGGCTCGTCGCGCAAGCCGTCGCCAGAGGACTATCTCAAAATCGACACTGGAATAAAATCAAAATAACCTTCACGAAGGGTAGCGCTGCTGTCGTTCCCGGGAATCTGATTCGGGACTCTTGACTTGCCTTTACTCTTTTCTTCTTTCCTATCGCTTCGTGGTTATTCTGTGGTTTGCCTCTTCAACGGGAAGATTATTTTACTGGGAATCACACACGGGGCACAAAATATGCAAACGGAAGTGAAAATTCGAACTTCCTTCCATCCTGCGTTTGAAAAGGAAACTGACTGACGCCATGGGTGCGAAACCGGCGAAGGATACTAGGATGGTTAAGAAGACGATGCATGTAAATTTTCAATAAATTTTACTTTTATTACACCAAACAGTAGGCTGGTTCGGGGATTTGCGTCAGCATAGTCACCGGCCGTGATTCTAGCGAACAATTTTGCTCAAATTTTTCCTTGAGGAAAACCAATTGTGGATGGTAGTACAACGACCAACCTACATGGCACGCTTAAAATTATGTTCGCTTATGTTCATAACCTTATCAGTTGTTTACAACCATCGAACTTTCGAACATCATATAGAAATTTGGGGGATAATAAGTCTGTTCATTTTTAACACTGCTTCAACGATCATTCCGTGGGATTTAGAGAGAATCCTATGGTTCAACATTACTATCTGGTAATCTTGAGGGGATACCACTAAAAAGCTTACTAAGAAGCTTCGATAAAAAATAGAAATAATCTTCCAAAAACATGTCGAAAAAGTAGAACGTCAGCCAGTGATTCAACTGCTTGCCACAAAACTGTTTCTAATACCTTGTTTCGTGCTGTTTCTAGGCCTTTTTTATTGGTCTTTCACCATTCGGCACCATTCGACAAGATCCTTTATCCGCACGGCCGCGGTAAGGGGAAAAGTGAGCGTGCCAAGGGAACCTACCAAGACGCACGTCCGAGCGTGCGAGGGCTTCCCGTGGGAAGGACAAACCGAGAGCTTCCGGCCAGCAGAAAGGAAAAGCTAAAGTGTAAAAAAGTAAAATAGAAACAACAAAAAACCACTCGACGGGCAGAACACAAAAGCAAAACGTTGCGAAATAAAAAGCTCGTGGAAAGTTTTGAAATAAATTATAAAACTTTTCGCTTCTCACTCGCCGCCACGTTTTTGTGTAAAGCCGGAGGATTTGGCGCACCGGGAAAACCGGGCGAAAGGATGGCTGCTAGCTGTTGGCGCTGAAAATACGTGGAACTAGGGCTAGCTGAATAATTTTCCTCAACGCGTTTCCAACGAGACAGTGCTGTGTGTGTGTGTTTTTTTTTTGCCCACTCCTGTTATTTTCTTTGCCAAGTATTGTTTCTCACGTTTTATTTTCTCTGTGTTCCGTAACAGTTTCAGAGGTTTGTTTTTCTCATCCACCGATGCCCTTTTTCCATTTTTTCTTCCTTTTCGCAACTTTATTCTCTGGAGTGCCATGTAATGTTGCATTTCAGTTTAAATCCGAAGCTCGTTTTCCAGTTTCCCCGCAGTTGCAAGAATAGGAAACATATTGAAGTAAAATATAAGGACTGATGAACACGAAAATAAAAAAAATACTCTAGCGTTTCAACCTACAACAGAAAAAAATATTTTACTGCCTCTGCTGGTCTTCCGGGATGGACGCAACGAAGTTTCAAGAAATGAAACAAAAAAAACAAATAGAAACTGGATATATTTTAACCAAACTAATAAAAAAACTAGTTGGATGAACAAACAAACGAACAAAACTAAAAAATATAGAAAGAGACGTAAAAAATAAAAATAATGAAGAACTAAGAAGAACTCCATGACTAGCAGTTAAATGAAGCAAATAAACAGCCAAACGAAAACGGTGTCACTACGTTTGTGTCAACCTTCGCCTTTTGTCTTCCCTGCTTTTACTTTCTTTTTTACTGGAAAAAAAGAGACTTATAGTTATTGCCAATCATCAATTTATTGATTACATAAGAAACAGTCTGCCCGAAAGGAACAGCGGAGGAAACAGAATCAACAGCAGTGGACAATAAACTATTGGCAGATGTGTTCAGCAGAACAGCAGGATCCATTACTCAAGGACGCACAACCTGAAAGCGCTGTGTGCTTTTCAAAGAGATGTTTTTTTTTTTTTATCGATCAGCGATAAATACGGGTGTCAATGGAAAATTTTATGATAATTAACAATCACTTTAAGAACTGCCATGAAGGTGAGCAAAATGTGTTCATGCCTGCCCAAATGTAGGTCAAAATTCAAGATGTTAATTTGAGGATGTAGACCGTTTTCCTACAGAGAGGAGTACAAGTACAAAAACCGTTAAAAAAGGGAAAATGCACAGTCGGGGTGGAAAAGAGTATGGTCCACATATTTTTATTTCTAAATACCTTCTTATAACACACGCTTATCTTATCGTTTTCCACCAACGACTCCAGTAGATATTTTCTAACCTGCCATGCCAAATCTCAAGCACCGGGGTTCCATTCTTCATGCTTATCCCGGGAAAAAATCGCGTCACGGGCTATTCCGCCATTAGGAAGCCATATCTCGTGTTCGAAAATCAGCAAAACAACATAATATAGTTATGTGGAACACACCGGACAACCTGCTACGTCAGCAGCCACGTGCATCCATCGGTCAAGCGGGAAACATGAGAACGCATCGCCACCAGCCGCAGCAGAAGCAGAGCAACGGAATGTGACTTCGACGTAGCAGACGCATCGTCAGCACCTTTACAACATCGATGCGAGAACCGCGAGGAAATTAGCTAGGCAGTTCCGAATTAGGGCTCAAATGAGCATGACGTTAGAAATAAAGTTTTTTTAAAACATCAACCCTGGCGTCGGCATCATAATTGGCGCAGCCGTGCGGAGTGCCAAGTGTTTTGTGTGAAAGTAAAACAGTGGAAAGGTGATTAAAGTGAAAATCTTCACCAAAGCGATCCCGCGAAAGCATCCGGAGCACCAAAGGAAATTCTTCCGCCGAGGAGTTGAGGATCCCCCGCACACAGACCACCCAGGAACCTGGCGAAGTTGGCACGAACCGTGACCACACCCGACTGTAAGTGATAACCTTTTATTTCCTTTTTTTTTTACTTTACTTTTGTAAGTGAGAGTGCGAAAGTGGGAAAAAAAAAAAAGTCAAAAAAGTGTCACGTGTTGTGTTGTGAAAAAAAAAAAGAGGATTTTTTTTTTTCTCTCTTCTCATTCACCACACACCCTCATACGCACTACCAGATAGACGTAGAGGTATCCGTTACGCACTACCAGATAGACGTAATTGGAAAATTCTGAACCGCACTACCAGATAGACGGTTCCGAACAAAACAATTTTCCTTCTGAAAATTGCATACGCTGTGCCCACAAATTTGCTAATCTGAGATCCAGAAGCGTTCCGGAAAAATAATAGCAGGTCGACACGTATGAACAGAAGTGAAAAGTTTAACAAACTCCGCAATCTTCCGACACTCTCCGAGTTAGAAGACAGTGACAACATGGAAGAGCTTGCAGGAAAACTGGGTGAAATGATGGCAGCTATCAATGCGCTTCAAGGGCAATACCAAACCCTTGCATCATCTCATTCCTCTCCTAGAGACATACCGATTGGAGATTATTATAGAATCCCCGATCCAATTAAATCTCTACAGCCATTTGAAGGTAACAGGAAACAGCTATCAGCATGGCTAAATACAGCTGAAAATACGCTGAACCTTTTCAAAGGGAAAGTTCCCCACGATTTATACTGCACATACGTGACAGCAGTAACCAACAAAATCAGTGGAAAAGCCAAAGACATCCTCTGTCTGGCAGGAAACCCACAGGATTTTGACCAAGTGAAGGAAATTTTGATTTCTCCACTAGGTGATAGGCAAGAACTATCAACCTATAAGTGCCAAATGTGGCAGAACAGAATGACAGATAGTATGAACATCCATCATTACTATCAAACATCGAAAGAAATTGTGCAGAATATTAAAACTCTAGCGAAACAGAACGCGAAGTATCTTGCACATTGGGACGCGATTAACTCGTTCATCGACGAGGATGCCCTAGCAGCATTCATTGCCGGGCTACGCGCACCCTACTTTGGGCACGCTCAAGCAGCTAGACCCAAAGATATCGAGGATGCGTATGCATTCTTGTGTAAATACAAGGCACAAGAATTAAACGCAATCGCTCACGAGAGGGGACCGAAAAAACAGCTCCTCAACAATCAGCGAAAATTCCAAAACGAGGAAAAAGCCAAATTTGAGCCACAAAAACCAAATAGAGCGAACTCGGTAAGGAAATTTTCAAAACAGAATGATGCACCAGAACCAATGGACATCGACCCCTCACTTAGAACCAAGCTCAGCCACATCAGGAAACAGTACAACAATAACGAAGCCGAAACTGAGGATGAAGGTAGCGAAGATGAAGAAGAACTAGCTGAAGGAAATTTTTGCATAGCGAACAAAGACAAAGAAGGCATTTGAAATCCAGAAAAAAATATGATTTTCTCCCATACCTTTGCACCAAAAAAGGACTCAAACTTTTAATAGATACAGGCGCTAACAAAAATCTCATAAAACCAGGAATCTTACAAAAATCAGAAGAAATTAAAGGCGTTGCAATTTCCAACCTAATGGGATCAAGACCAATGTTAGGAAAAGGAAAACAAAATTTTTTAGGAAAGGACGTTCCTGTACAGAAATACTACGAAATTCATTTTCATAAATTTTTTGACGGATTAATAGGGTCTCAATTTTTAGCTGAAAACAATTCAATAATAAATTTCAAGAGAGGTACAATCGAAATCTCCGGAGTGAACTTTTCGTTCGAAAAATATTTTCCAAGCAAGAAAACCTACCAACATTACGTCACCCTCCCAACAGATGAGAAAGGAGATTGGACAGTATACGAACCGACCCAAATCTATGAAGGAGTCACGGTCCAACCAGGTTTGTATACAGCAACCGGCACGAAAACTACATTCGTGGTGAAAAGTACAAAACCCAACCCCCCCAAAATGCTTAACAAAAAAATTAATCTGAAAATAAACAACTTCGAAACAATTACGCCCATTCCGATAAGCAAAGGACAAACCCTAACAGAAAAGGATATTCGAAAACTAATCCGCCTGGACCATTTATCTGAGCATGAAAAAATTCACTTAATAAAGCTGATTCTGAAAAATCAAACAGTACTTTTAAAAACTAATGAAAAACTTACTGCCACAAACGTAGTTAAACACAGGATTATAACAACCGATGAAAAACCTACATTCACAAAGTGTTATAGATACCCACACCATTTGAAACAAGACGTAGAAGAACAAATTATGGAACTACTGGACAATGGAATAATTGCTCACTCCACCAGCCCCTACTCCTCACCAGTTTGGGTTGTACCAAAAAAAACAGATGCTTCTGGTAAACGTAAAATCAGAGTCGTCATAGATTACCGAAAATTAAATGAAAAAACTATAGAGGATAAATATCCTATACCCCAAATCGAAGAAATCCTTGATAACCTCGGGAAATCTTCTTACTTCACAACTTTGGATCTCAAATCGGGCTTCCACCAAATAGAGATGGACCCGAAAGATCGTATGAAAACTGCATTCTCAACAACCCAAGGGCATTTTGAATTTGCAAGAATGCCCTTCGGACTAAAAAACGCACCCGCGGCATTCCAACGGGCGATGAATAGCGTTTTGTCAGGACTTATAGGAAACATTTGTTTCGTATATCTTGACGACATAATCGTCGTTGGCAAAAATTTGAAAACACACCTCGATAACCTAGATACCGTTTTACAAAGACTATCTGATTTCAACCTAAAAATTCAGCTCGATAAATGCGAATTTTTAAAGCGAGAAACGGAGTTCTTAGGACACACTATCACCCCCGAAGGCATAAAACCAAACCCCGATAAAATAGCAAAAATTCTTGACTGGAGACTACCCACAACCCAGAAAGAAATAAAACAATTTTTAGGTCTCACAGGGTATTACCGTAGATTCATTAGGGACTACGCGAAACTAACCAAACCCCTTTCAAAATGTCTAAAGAAAGACGCAACAGTAAATTTCAATCAGGAGGAATACAGGACATCATTCGAAGAACTAAAGAAAATCATTTCATCAGATCAGATACTCATATACCCCGATTTTAAATTGCCGTTTATTTTAACGACAGACGCAAGCAACTATGCACTTGGCGCTGTACTATCCCAAATGCAAGATGGTAAAGAAAGGCCGATTGCATTCGGCAGCAGAACGCTTAATGAAACAGAGTCGAACTACTCGACAACCGAAAAGGAGGCTTTAGCAATTATCTGGGCAGTTCAGAAATACAAGCCGTACCTTTATGGAAACAAGTTCACACTTATAACGGATCACAAACCGCTCACCTTCATCAAAACATCCACAAAGAACTCGAAGATTCTGAGATGGAGACTAGAACTGGAAAATTTCGACTACGATATCCAGTATAAGGAAGGAAAAGCGAATGTTGTAGCTGATGCGCTCAGCAGAAAAGTAAACAGTTCATCCGATCCAAATACTAATAAAAATCTGTCTTTCACAGGAATCGAAAATCAACCACACAAAAAGGAAAACACGGAGGAGAACATTACAGTTAATCTGGAAGAATCTCTTTTCGTTTCAGGAGGACAAGATGAAAATAACCCTTCTCCTGATAATTCCCCTAACAACCCCAATTCCGATTCCCAAACCATCCATTCAGCAGATACATCGGATGACTATTACATCCATTTTTCTGAAAGACCAATTAACTACTACCGTAACCAAATAATATTCAGAACATCCCGCATAACAACTGACATAACAGAAGCTCCTTTCCCAGGTTTTAACAGAACCATAATCTGTAAACCGTATCATGACGAACTAACAATAATGGACTCGTTCAAAAGATACCATAATGGCAAACAAACTGCTATAATGGCCCCCGAGAATCTAATTCAACTAATACAATCCGTGTACAGACAACATTTTAACCAACGTGGACATTTCGTACTAACTCAACTACAGGTAGAAGACGTTACCAACCAAGAAAGACAAGACAGGATAGTTTCCAAAGAACACGAACGCGCACACAGAGGCATCACCGAAGTTGAACATCAATTACGGAGAAGCTATTTCTTTCCCAAAATGACTAACAAAATCAAAGCAATAACCCACCTATGCAAGGTATGTAACACCCATAAATACGAAAGGAAGCCCTATAATATCAAATTGTCTCCTAGACCGACCACTAACAGACCCTTTGACAGAGTTCACATGGACATCTTCCAAATAGATAAATGCAATTTCCTATCACTAGTCGATTCATTTTCAAAACATTTACAACTTATCCCAATGGCAACAAAAAATATCACAGACGTGAAGAATGCCTTAGCACAATATTTCGCAACGTATAACACACCGTCTCAAATAATTACTGATCACGAAACCACTTTCAGATCTTTGCAGTTAAAAAATTACCTAGATAATTTAAATATTGAACTTTCATACGTTTCGTGCTCCGAGAGTAACGGACAGGTGGAAAAAACTCACTCAACAATAATTGAAATATTTAACACAAACAAAAGTAAATTTACCGACATGAGCACCATTGAGAAAATGCTATTATCAGTTTCCTTGTACAATAATTCGGTACACTCCGCTACAAAGTACACACCGAACGAAATCATATTTAACGGATGTAATGAACACAGGCAAAATACAGAAGATCTTTTTGCAAAAATAAAGGCTAACCTTGAAAATGCCAGATTAGCACAGCTTAAACGCAACGAATCTAGAGAAGACCCCCCGGAATTAAAAGAAAACGACGAAGTGTTCATTAAACCAAATATACGCAAGAAATTAGACCCGCGAGCCAAGCCAGTCAGAATTCAAGAAGTCAGAGAAAAAACATTCAAAACGATGAAAAACATCAAAAGGCACAAAGGAAAAATTAAAAGGAATAAGTGTTGACTCAAGTTTCAATCTCATTGCAGATGACGACAGCAATATTTCTCACACTTGTTACCATGATAAATGCGCACGAAACTCATTCAGCAGAAGACGGCATTATATCACCTCAACCACCATTCAAAAAGATAACTCAACCTAAACCGGAATTACAAATAACTTTTTTGAGCGACCAACCGCTACTTTCGTTAAAGTTAGGTACGAGAAGAGTACAGAACGGAAATATTAACATGATACATCCCATCAACCTTACTACCCTAGAGAAAACAGTAAATTCACTAGTTAGCTTAGCATACGAAAAAATTGAGAATCCATTGAAAGACCTTATCCGAATGAAAACTAGACTATTGTATTCAAACTTTATGCAAATCAAACCTAGGGAAACCAGGAAAGCTAGAAGCATAGAAGCGATCGGAACAATGTGGAAATGGATCAGCGGCAGTCCGGATGCAGAAGATTTAAGCCTCATCAACAAAACGATGAACGATTTGATCGACAGTAACAACCAGCAAGTGAAAGTTAATACGCAACTCGACAAAAGGTTAAGCGCGCTCACAAACGCTGTAAATGCAGTCATAGGGGAAACCAACAACAAACTTCTCGACGAACTCGAAGCAATTACCCTTTTAATTAATATCGACGTCATAAACCACGTTTTAGAAGAAATCCAAGAAACAATCATTTGGTCAAGAGTGTCAATTGCCAGCAACAAATTGTTATCCTCGCATGAGATAAATTCGATCAGAATGGTACTCGAAGACCAGGGCATAAACGTAAATCTTCCCGATGAAGCCTTGCAACTAGTAAAGCCGAAAATAGCAGTTAGCGACGACACGCTTCTCTACATCCTTCAAGTACCACAACTCGAGAAAGAAGTGTACGATTTACTCCAGATACACCCATTGAACGTGAACGATTCAATAATATCGCAATATCCAGCACTCGTTATAAAAGGTAAACGAGGAATCTTCACTTCGACGACACCAGATGAGTACATCCAACGCCCCGGCAACATCAGACAATACGAAGACGATTGCATCTCGAATCTACTCGAAGGCAAGAAAAGCAGTTGCAAAACCAAAAGTACAAACAGTACAGTTATCAATACCATAGCAGAAGGCACACTCCTCATCAATAACGCTAAAAATGAGTCCCTGAAATTCAATTGCGGCCCAGACGAGAAAATAATCACTGGAAATTACCTAATCAGATTCACCCAATGCACGGTAAACATACAAAATCTGTCATTCCAGTCTACAACTACCATCGACAAAACAGAGCCATTCTGGGGAGCCGTATCGAAAACAACAGTAACGCTACAACCAACAGAGTTGCAAGATCAAGCGAACTTCATCAATCGGATCGAGCTGCATCACGCCTACTTGAAGAAATTCAACAGCCACTGGAATTTCAGTCTCTTAGGAGGTATTTCATGTTCTCTCATCCTCACAGTAGCTTTGGCATTTTTTGCAGTTGTATTCTACCAGAGAAAAGTAAGAGCCATCGCAGAAATCTTGCCAAGGAAAAACGACGCGTGAGGCCACGCTTTTCCACCCCCCGGAGGAGTTATGTGGAACACACCGGACAACCTGCTACGTCAGCAGCCACGTGCATCCATCGGTCAAGCGGGAAACATGAGAACGCATCGCCACCAGCCGCAGCAGAAGCAGAGCAACGGAATGTGACTTCGACGTAGCAGACGCATCGTCAGCACCTTTACAACATCGATGCGAGAACCGCGAGGAAATTAGCTAGGCAGTTCCGAATTAGGGCTCAAATGAGCATGACGTTAGAAATAAAGTTTTTTTAAAACATCAACCCTGGCGTCGGCATCATAATTATATATTGCGCACACTATCGCCCACCACCCCAAACAAGCACCGAGCGCCAGAGTCCTTCTCTCCATCATCATGCCGTGTACGGCACGGAAATCGGAACCGATCGGTCGTCTCGTACATTTCCGGCGTCGTGTTCGCCAAACAAGACCGCGAAACCAAAGGAACGAGAGAGCCAACTCGCCAAAGGAGCGAAGGGAAAAAGAAAAACCCGGAAAAGCCAACAATCACCAGCGAGGCAATAATCTTTAGGCCACATCCACACCCCGTTGGCGATTGACCAGGAACCACGGGCCAATCCAGGTCCGCCGCTCCCGAAACCGACAAGGCTACTACTACAAGTACTTGGACCGGATATAAATCGTCGAAATACAACCATTTAGATTAATTGATATTTTATTCGTGCACCCGAGAGCGCGGCGGATTGTGTGTTTTTGTGATTTTCATTCCATTCGCTCGTTTATCCTCCCGCGTGGTCAATCCACAAAATGGCAGTCCTTTCGGGGCATTTTTCTTTTTATTTCATTCTTTTGCCAAGGATCTCGGTCTGGTCGTTCGCGCTCGAGGACGTTTGCGAACGCTTGCGGTGGTGCGTGGTAATGTATTTATTTCCATTTCTGCTTTCGGTTCGGTTTCCTTCGGGAACCAGCCACTTCCGGCACCGGTCCGTTGCTCTAGTTTTCTCCCGGTTTTCTCCCCCTTGCCACTCCATCACACTCTTCCAGCGCACGCGACCAAATCGGTGCCGACTTTGCCATTGAATGTTTATGGCACTCATATCAATAACGTGAGCATATAATTTACGTGCCGTTATCATGAAAACAGGAACACAGAACTGCTGGCGGGAAATGTCACCCTCCCCCTTTAGCCCACCACGTTTGTTCGCGTATGTGTGTTTACCGATTTAACCGCACGGCCCTTCCCATAAAACAATAGTAACCGGCTGTGGTGGTGGTGGTGATTTCGGCCGCAGCGACAGGAAAATCGGGCCACAATCGCGAGACGTCTATCTTTCGCCATTATGACATCGATCAGAGGCGATAAAAAAGCCGGGAAGAAAACGGGACCCCGAGAAACTTTCCATAAACAAACGATAAAATTCGAAGAGTGGGGGCTCTAAGGGACGTGCGGTGTAATACCAACGGACGAGCGAGGTCCTGGTCGATTTTCATCCTGGCGGTTTCTCGTGGAGCGTGTTCCCAATTCTATGGTTCCGTTTTTTTCTGTGTCATATCATCGCCCTATCAACCGACCGACCCCGGACCCGAGCGAGTGGGATAAATATTTCGTACGTTCCATGTTTTCCCTGGCTGGAAAACTTCCCTCTTTGCAACGCCTCCCCACAGCCCCCTTTCCTGCGTTTTCCATGTCGCTTTTGATGACGTTTCCGGGAGAATTAGTAATTGGTCTCCGGATCAAAAGTGGGTGAAGATTGTATAATTGACTGCGAAAACGACCATAAATTAATCTCTCGTGAACTCGCTGCCCCGTTTCCCTCACTCTTGAAACAAAGGAGGGGGAGGGGCTTTTTTTAATTCCATTTCTTGTACGAAAATGAATTATGAAGCATAAATATGCAGGGGCAAAAATTGCATCGTGACAATTTCAACGCCACGAGAAACAAGTTAGGCCCTAATTTATTAAAATTAAAACGTTTATAGATTTGAACATGACATTCAATTTAGAATTTTACAGCTTCAAACCTCCAATGGCGTAGCATGGAACACGAAACATTGATCTCAACACCCACAACAACAAAATACGCCAAAAGAAGAAAAACAACACTTGCAAGCAAAGATACAGCACACATTTAGCATTGGTGCAAGATCATATTGGGTCCGTGGGAAGAAACAACACCGTTCTACATCCAGCAACGTCACCAACAAAAGCATATTTTATTCATTTTGCGAAAAAAGACCATGTTAAGCGTTGTTCTAAAATTACTGAATGAGGATGAATATTGAGGAGCATGGCACAAGAGAGGAAATACCCTCTCGAACCAGCATAGAAAAATGACTCCTTTCCTTAGAATCTTATCGTTGGCAGAGTTGGCAGGTATGTTTTGCGTACGAGCGTAAGCAGATTCTTGCTGTGAATGAAGCGGTGCTATCGAAAGTGGAAGACGTAAAACAAGTCACAGAGTGGACCACCAGGCAGGGCAAAGCTAGAATGGATTGTAGGCACGGCACTCGTCTCGCGTCACGCGTCTCCCCAACATCCTTCACCTGCCAAGTGGTTCGCTGCCTTCGTCCGGCGATTAGAAACGGAAACTCCGGGTTTCTCGGTCTCGGTTCGCTGTATTCGGTAACATATTTCCCGCCCATTTCGCTAGACTGCAAACGGCTTGTTTCGGGTCCGAGTTTCAACGTCGTTTCGTGTCAACTCCGAGAGCGAAAGTGAGCCCCCATCGGTTTTACTTTGAGCTGCCATGATTTGCCCTAGATGCGACCGACGCGAAATATCGCTGAACTTGAACTTTTCCCTCACGTGCATCCCAGCGCTGGCACAAAGCAACAAATACTGAGACGCGCGAGGGTGATAGGAGGGCAACAAGCGTTCGTGTCGTCCGTTTGCATGCGCTTGTTTTCCCGAGTTTTCCAATTTCCCGCCAAGTGAGCGCCGCCAACGATCGTGGCGCACGTGCGACGCACCGAAAAATGAACCCACAACCAACGCATGGAGAAGCGAACGTTATTCAATCGAATTTCCATCCACTTTTCCAGCACTCCAGGCTCCCTCTGTTGCCAGTGGCTGCCCCACCACCAACTAGCTCAAGGAAGCGCAAGGAAGAACAGACAACAACGCAATCATCGCAACATGCATCCACAGACACGCGAGCAACGGCGCCTTTCCACATCGCAGGGCCGCGTGTGCTGACGTAGCAGGAAAATGCGAACAGGCGTACGGACGAACGACGAAAACTCTTCGGGTGCTCGCCATGGTTTTTCCGAAGCGGCCGTATGCGCGCGTGTTTGTGTGTGTGTGTGTATGTGTCAAGGGACGATTGTAGACGCCGACTTTGTGCTTCACAGGCAAACCGATGTCAGGGAACGTGGCGTGTGTGCTATATATTACGCATCAACAACACGCCAAGCGACGGCGCGACGATCCTTTCGGAAAAACCGTCTCACTACGGCGTATGAGTGTGCGTTTTCGTGAGGCTTTCATTTTGTTTTCGTCCCGGCGTATAGGAACACCATGCGGTGCCTCGGAAGTCGCGTCCCTGTAGTCTTCCTTCGTGGATTCTGTTGTTTATTACCGCGGTACTTATTCTTCGTGAGGTCACCGCTCGAATAGATAGGTACGCACTCAAAACCTCTGCTCGAATTGGTGATGACCAGAGCTTGACGTTTGACGAAATATCATGGTCGAGCAAATTAAATATAACGCTACGACACCTCCCAAACCCGTGTGATGAAGCTACGTATTACCAATTAGCTTTGCCTGTGCCCTTCCCTCCCCTCTTATCTCTCTCTCCCTTTCCCTCTCTCGTACGTCTCGTTTTATCTTTCATCTGCACAATTTCGTATTCAACGCGCGCATTCCAGATAAGGATTTATCGCATCCCCAGCACGGTGCGTCTGTTTGTTTTGGGTTGGCTCACCCGGTGGTGGTGCAGAGGTTTGCGTAAATCATCAATCTCTGATACAGGTGTAATTCGTCCCTTGCCCCTTCACCAGGGGGCCACACACGGCCTTTCCCCGCGCAGGTATCGTGCAGCTCGATCATCGTGATTCATTTGTGCGACCAACTGCACGTTACGCGAAATGCTCCATCACCGAAAAATAAAGCATCGAAGAAACATAAGTGTGTGAGTGTTTTGTGGGTCGTCGTCGTTGTTTGACGTCGTTATCAGGTGCCAAATCGTTTCGGGCCACCCTCGATAAGAGAGATGCCAAACCGGACGATGGTTTGCTTCTTCCTAGCCTCGCAGTCCAACCTCCTTACACCTTTTCATCTCTACTGGAGCTTCGTTAAACTTTGTCATTCCGCGATCGCATCGGCCAATCGGCTGTTCCCGAAACACACGTACACACTTATCCGGGGTGTGCTAGATAAAGCTGCCCGTCCATGGTTGATTCTTGTTGAGTCACCTCGCGCACCCCTGAGAAACCTAAAACAAAAAAAAAACATCAAACGATCGGGTGACGAGGATGTTTGGGCACATAAAACGATCACATGCCAGCAAACTGGGGCACATGTGAGTTTTTTTTCCGAAATGGTTAGTACAGCGTTCTCATTACCCAAAATTCTCCAACCCTAATCTTGGTTGCCGAGAAAGGAAACTTAGAGTGTGAATGAGCGCCATAAAAACGCACACACATTCCACATTAAGTTTCTGAGAAGGGCAGTATTTCATGGTGCAATAATACCACTAGACAACTTCAAAGGAGCAATGGTAGTAGACAATTCAAAATTTGTTGTTTTTATTTTATCTTCTTGTAACTAAACCAACTCGGACTGAAAAGACCGACTATAGGATCAACGGTCAATCCTAAATGAAAAATTTATAGAATGAAGACAACAAAATCTGTAAATTTGACTAGAACACGAAATCCAGAATCGAACAACAATCTGTCTTTAACATGATATTTTTTAGTAAACTAAATTTTTCCAACGAAGTTTTCTGATATTCGACTGAATGAAATGTGTAAAGAGAAAACTTCCGCATTTATTCCACCAGACGTTGCAGTTTTTTGTCTTTCTATTCTCCATTTTCTCGATGGCCGGAATAGTAGATTGTGTTTTTTCGTGCTGGAAGATGCTTCCGAAACCGAGGAAAACAGTTGCTCACAGACTCTTTAGCTGAAAAGCACCATGAAACTGAGCGAATTTGAGCTCTGTGCAATACATCAGTTTCATGTCATCGGTTTGAAATATGAAAGGACACCGATTGAAACAAAATGCAACGCCGGAAGGGATGCACAGGATGCAAGGACTCCTTTTTCGTGTCCAGCAGATACAAAAAAGCCCCAGGCAACCAGCCAATGGTACAGTTTAAAAACCGGAAATAAAGACAAAGCTGAACACAGTTTCTGTTTTTCTCTGTGCAAGATAGAGTACTGTGAAATTTATTTTTCTGTTTCATTCCAACCACAGAAAAAAAACGTTAAGATGAAAATTAAGAAAAAATGGAAACCGATCAAAAAAGAAAACGGTCGCGGTGTGGGTAGCAGCTAGTATCGCTCGCTCCAATACTAATAACTCACACGGTCAAACAGAAAATCGCGTCTTACTTTCGGCGAAAAGCGCCGCTTACACCACCAACCATCGGAAAAACCCCGCTTGGATTGGATGCTGGACTTTTCCTTCGTCAGAACTCGGAAGAAACTCGACTTGAAGGGTGTTTATGGCAGGGTAAGTTTAAAATTTATTTCAAAAGTTGCTTTTCGATTCCGGACTGTACTTTTTGCTTTGCTTCTTTACCTCGCTTTGTTTCACCATCATCTCGTCATAGCAGTTTTCTTCCCAACTCGAGATACCCCCACTCTCTCTGGACCTTCCCCCGCCGGTCCACGTGTTTGTCCTAATGCTTCAAAGGGCGGCGGGAAATGGCGCTTCGGGTGTAGTTTGTAACGTGCCCACGTTCGGGGCCGGCAAAAACAGTCCTACATAGACGTACGTAACTTGGTCCGTTTGTTCTATTCCAATCTTTTTTCCGTTCCGTCCGGCCTGTCAGGGACCTTTCCCGGGCGGTCCCCCCTCATGAAGATGCTACTGTTTTGAAACCTTCTTTCTCCAACGCCAAAGTTGGCAAATCGAACACACAAGTTATCAAAAAGACGGAAGCGAGCGTTTCGTATCCGAGAGACGTGCGCGTCCGTGTTGCATGGAGGAAGCATTGAGCGTTTTTTTTTTTAACAATTATTCTTTTATTTCCTGCTCCTACGTTCGTGAAATTCTTTTCCCTTTACGAGGATTTCCGGTTTTATTTCATCCGTTGTGTTCATTCGCACAAACACACACACATATGCATTTAAGGCCACCCACGAATCCCAGATTTCATGGCAAATCCCTCACACGCGCTCCACTCCTCCTCTCTAGCCGAACTCCTAGAAGAACTCCTGCTTTGGTCGTGGAAAGTTTTCGAGCGAGATTTGATTTATATTACACCACGTTGTCCACGACGTGCCACGGGAAGCAACCGGAAGTGAATCAAGAATAGAGAAGAAAAAAGACACGTAGAGCAGTCTTCGATTCTCGAATATAAAATAAAAAGAGATTTAGAGATATTTTTTCCCCCATTTTGTTAACTCCGCAACAATAACAGGGATAAAAAATATCAATGATAAGAAGAGAAAAATATTAATGAAGTTCAATTTCGCTCGCTCGCAACGTGCGACATGACATTGGAAGTGACAGATGGCGCGCGAGCTAGCAAAGGAAGAAAATGATTGGACATATTTTGTCAAAATTATCCCGCTCGTGTGCCTTCAAGTCACTCGAATTAGGCAGCCGATTTGAATGAAAAAAGGACGATCCGTGCGCCAAAAAAAGAGAACAAAATGAGCCTGTACCAACTTTCGTTCGGTGAAGTTTAAGTGAAGACATAAAGGATTGCAAAGTTTTTCCCTCCAAAACCCTTCGCGACTTCGAGTGGCCCCATTTCCTAGCACTGAGCAAAAAGAAGCCCCTTAAACTGTGCCGTTCATTATGCAACAGCAAAGCCCCCAATCCACGCCTCATTGCTGGATCCACAAAGGGCAACGCACTGCAGCATCAGATAGCGCTTTCCTTTGCCCGGTCCCCAGGTTTCCGCGCAACACACAAATGCACTCGACACGGTGGATAAGTGCGGGCGAAAACCCTCCAAAATAAAGAAAAAACACAGGGCCCCGAAGTCCCTTCCTCATCTTTCGGTTTTCGCGCAAATGAACTTCTGGAAGCGTCCCAAAAACAAGTGCGGCTCCATCCTGGTCCCCCCCCACCCCTCGAGAGGCTGCCAAATGGAAGTGACATTCTACGCTGCCGAAGAAAAACGTGCCGTTCCGGTGACAAAAAAAAAAATCGGCGGCAGAGTGGTGTGGAGGAACGGAGAAAAACAATCTGCTCGCAAAACCCCCTTCGCGCTTCACGCTGTGATTCACTGTCACTTTCCGTGGATAGGTGGTGGAAAAGTTGATAGCAAATGTTGGTGCACGTGTATTTGTGGAGATTTGTTGCATGTTGCATCCACCCAGGACCGGGGGGAGTGCCCATTTTTCACGAAAAACACAATATCCGATGAAGAGGTCCTTGAACCACGGTGAGCCTGCATTTTTGCACACTGGCAGAGTGTAATGAACTACAAAGAGTCTCAAATCCACTCCAGGCTTTTCCATGGTACTCCTTTTATTCGTGCTATATCCCCTCACTGGGGTTTGGAGAAACCAGCATTCGGATTTGAGCCAATTCTTCAACAGCCTTCTATCGAGAACATTGTGGAGCCCCAAAATTAAATACGGAGGGGTTATTTACGGTAAAGAAACACCACACGGATGGAATAGTTTCATGGTCAGTATCATAACCAGACTGATAAATCATTACTCAATCACTATCAACATGCACACGGATGCACGCATGGCCAGGTGCGTAAACAGGAAAAAACTACACAGACCTCCTAGCCTTAAAGTCTTCTCTTCCGCGGGCAAACAAGATATCTGGAACCACGGCAACGGCTTGGATGTGGGAAAAAAATCCAGACAACGGAACTCGATCAGAGCAAGCCGGGATACACGAGGTTGGGGAATGGTAAAGTTCATTCACTTCCCAATCGAAGGCGGCTCTGACGCCTGTCATTCTCACATCGCAGACGATTCTGAGACGTTGTGCTCTAACGGGGACGAACAAATTGTGCCAAGCAAACGAAATATAAATATAAACCCACACCAGGTGAGCATCGGGATAAAGGAAGTCCTTTCGGTGCAGTACCTTCTTCATTCGCTCGTTCCTCGGGTGGTGTGCATTTGTTGAGACACAGTTCTGTGGACACCCGTATCCAGGTGTTGCTGATCCGGGAACACAGCAGTCCTGCGAGGTTTCCGAAAGCAGAAAAAGCAACCAGCAAGAAGAGAACCCCGAGTTCGGTTCCCGGGGCTTGTGGGAACGAGTACGCGGTGGTTTAGGTGTTGGGTTGCATCGGTAAGACGAGAAGGCCGTGAAGGATGCATTTTCGGTTTATTATTACGGTTGTTCCATCGTTTTTTTTTTTTTGTCTGAAGGATCGAACGTAGATTGGAACGAAGTGATTTTCGGGTCGCTTTCCGGTGCTGTCGAATTTACGATGCGTCGATCTCAATCAGGCATGGAAACTTATTGTACAGCAGGTATACAATAGAGAGCATTCTTCTAATGAGCATTGTTGTATTGGACCAGTTGACACTTTGGAAGAAAACGAAATAGAAGCGAACTTCGTTCGAATCATTTCGCCCATTTTCCCACACTTCAGCGCGTAGTTCAAAAACTCCAACGACGAAAAGAACCATCGCCATCGCCATCGCCATCGTCATCATCATCAACATCATCAACACCTACGTGCAAGCAACGTTATCGCAAATGGTGTGGTCGTATATTACTCGACCGCTTATCGCCTTGCTCGTTTGTACGCCATGTGGCTTATCGTCCCAAACCGACCCGTTTCATCATAATCGTAATTGAAAAATCAAAATAATCGAACACGCGGACACCGTTCACCGTTCAGAGAAGGAGAGATGGAGAGCAGATTCCCGATAAAGGTGTTATAATTTAAAGGATCAAGCGAACAATGACAGGGGGTTTTCCAAACTTTTTAAAGCGTATTCGGGCCGAAGACCATCTTCCTCATGTAGCTGGTAGCAACAACAACGCCACAGTTAAACGTACATATCGAAGGTAGTGCATAAAAAGAAATAGTCTGCCAGGTGAGTGCATGAGGAGAATACTTATTCCTTTATCCTTGAACTGGCAATTTCTTCGCGAAGTCTGTCGTTCCGGTCGGTAGAACACTATCGTTTACAATCATTTTCACACAGCACACAGCGTAAGGCAACCTCTGAAGCTCTTTTTTAATTGGACAAGGATAACGTTTTTTTTTTGTATTCTTTCGATGAACATAATATACACTAGAAGCAACTCGCCGTTGCTTACGAGGCCACAATATTTTTTTCCACAAGCGTTTTACATTCGCCACACAACTATCAGCTGGCTTGTTGGAGCTTTTATCATTTTCCCCCCAGGGTTTCATTTACTTCTTTTCCTCATACACTTCTTTGTACATAATGACCACGATGAAGACGGCGACAGTAATAAGAATAACAGTGGCAAATAATCTGAAACGATGCGCAACCGACAGCGCGTCAACACGCAGTACGCAACAGCTTTCCACCGCGCGTTTGGCAACGTCCAACGATATGGTTCTGGCGTGTGTTTATGTGCGTTCGTTCATGTGTATGTGGTAGGCACGTATGTAAATAGAACGGACGCGGGACCGGAGAAAATGAGCGCTAAATGGTTAAAACGGTTTGTTATCACACTTTTCTGTTATCGTCGTCACCGCACGTCACAATTCGTGAGAAGTTTTGTTTTCGTTCCGCGATTTTTCCTTTCTCCTTTCTGCCCGTTGATGTGGTAGTGGTGAGGTGGTTGTTCTACGTGAGTTTGTTTTTTTTAATTCTGTACCGCTGGCTTGATTAGAGACAATTGATTTGATTTTATGTGAGTCTATCTGGAGCATTTGGATACAGCAAACGTTTGTTTATGAGTTGTATTTAAACGAAGTAAAGCAGAGAATTAAACGTAAAACACGTTTTCGACAATGATCGAGAACGGCTACTGACTTAGCTCAGAAAGTAAAACAGCTTCGCCGTGTCGTCGATCACCATTAATGTCACAAGTGTGTTTTGAAGGACATTAGCGCAGCTTTCTTCTCACATGTTTTTTTTTTCTAAACTCCCTGCTAAACGAACTGACAAGAGATTTACATTCCGTCCAATGAAGGGACTCGGTACAACCATAAACCAATGGCACATCTATTGGCCCGCACACCTGAGCAAACATAATTTAACTGATATGAGGTGTGTTCTATAATTGGATTTTTATCCCATTTCTTGGAAACCTTTTTCTGAGCCATGGGTGGCTTCGATGCGCCTAGCGACTCGACTTGAGCAATCAAACAAATCACCCGCGATTTCACCGTTCCGATTTGTTACAGCATTTTTGATCGTTTTCTTACACATCGGGCACACACGTTTTTAAATTGTCACACACACGTAACCGGTTTATCATCAACGTTTGTTGCCACTTTCGCAACAATGCACGGACAGAACACAATTTTCTTAAGTTGTACAAATGGATTCCTGATATAATAAGATTTCACTAGAAAGCTCTTCTACAGCATCAGTTCAACCCATTGAAATCGCATGTGTTCCTATTCGAAAATAATGACCGCTAAACCAATTGACAACCACTACCCGGCACTGCGTACGCAAAGAATGAACATTGTTGGTGTTTTATTTGCTGCTTCATTTAGGCAGCTGTCACAAAACTGTTCTGGAATATTTCATTTAAATTTGGTTCCATAGTAAAACCACCGCACAATAAACTTCTGCACCGCATTTTTTTAGAAACAATAGAAGTATATGGAACATGCTCGTTCACAGAACTACAAACTTATGTAGAAATGGACGCCACAGTGAAGTCGTAGGTTGTGGACCATCCGAAAAGCACATTTCGGCGCTTCCCGTGGACGCGTTTGTTTTCGACGGCTCACCTTTTCACGGAGCTGAAGCACACGGCGTAGCAAAATACCCTCTCACCCGACGAAGAGATACACAAAAACTGAATGCGATAAACATTGCATGCACGCGCTGAACCCGCATTCGAACGTAGCCGTCGTCGTCGTCGTCGTCGGTTGTTGCGGTTGCACACTGCCAGGACACGCACACCACTCCGGCACGCACACGGGCCCGCACAGCGCCACACGAACTGTTCGCATTTTTACGTTCGGCTTAAAACCGAAAATAACCGAACGGAATCCACTGTGTGGCAGCTCAATTTAATTTCATTTGAATAGCTTTGCAATTTTAAAGATGACTTATTAAATTTTAAATTTGAGTAAGTCTCTTTTTAGAAGCACTTGAATAATTCAGATAGCCAAATAATTATGATGAATTTTGAATCATTACACAGAAGTCCAAAAATACTCTGTTCATCGAAATAGAGCGATGAATAAGTGCTTCGCATGCATTTTATTCGATAAATTAGTGCTCAAGTAATTTATTTTACTTCCATAAACTGAAGAAAGCAAGGCTTCTGAGCTATACGATGATTCGCCAAAAGTATATACAGCACATGGTGCTAATAAACACTTTCACCGTTAGAAATTTAAACATTAATTCAACAATTCATGCAAGGCTCTTGAACTCAGTCATTCATCCTGCTCTACGACGTATAGCACACATTAATTAATTTTCCTATGTTAATTTTAATTCTGTTACTTTCTAAACTTCAAAACATCACCGTTTTCAAAATGTCAAACAATTTTGTGATTCGGATTGCGTAAAATGCTTGAACTGTACAGGTCTGCGCATCCCTAAACATTGCACACCAACTCGAAGCTGCATGAACGACGCGAACAGAACCGCAAGAACAGAAAAGCGGGAAAGGCATCGATGTCACGCACACTTGTTTGTGGCGTTGTACAAAACGCGACCCTTTTTGTTGTCGATGCCGAAGCGTCGTAGCGCGCGTTCTTTGCTCGATTACACCGTGTGGAGCGTGTGATTGTGTGCGTATGCACCGCGAGGTACAGGCTTCCGGAAAGCGCATTTGTGTTGTGTTTAGTTCCCGCGCGTTATCCTCCACTTCGCCGTACATATTTCTCGTTCAGCACGTCCTTTTCTGAGTTGTTCCGTGCGTAGTTTGTTTCATGCCGGCTTTTCGCGGCACGCATACAGTGACGGAAGGACGCTCCGCTTTCCCTTCTCTTGCCCCACTTCCTCTTCCTGTCTAGCGTAGAATGTCCAACGCAGTTACTATAAAGTTTTTTTTTTTGTGTGCTGTGGATCGCATTTTGGGCTAGGAAAATCATCTTTACGAAACCAGGGGAAAGCGACAGCATAAACCTTACAAGATCATCCCTGTCATGCCGTGGACCTGTGCCGATACATGATGCAGCCGCCGAGAACCTTTCTCCGAGAGCTGAGGTTTTCCACGGGCCCGCAGAGCCCGTTTTCTTCCCACCCAATCGGCTCCACGCGCGGCCAGAAAACTGTGGCAGAACAAAACCGTTGACTTCTGAAACTAACGACCGTTGGAGGACCACTCATAACCGGCTCCGGAGTGGGGTTTCCGGAAATGAAGTATTTTCCTCCAGTTCTTTTTTTGTTTTTCCACCATACGCTCTTGTTTCTATGGTTTGTCTTTTGGCAAGGGGACATCTTTCCCGAACGCGGCCATCGCACGTTGACGAATGAAGAAGATTTGTTTGGAGCTGCATCGAAAAGTGCACCGGAAGCAGAAAAGGTTGCTAATTTGCTTTTTTTGTGGGTTTTTTTTGGCTTCTTTGCTTCTGCCCATGATGTATGGCCCCGCTGTCAGCGCTGGTTACGTGTGGAAAGTTAAGTGTCCTTAGCTCCGTAATATTTCGGTGCATCACTTGAGGCATGCGGATTTTCCCCCTTTGTGATGTAAGAAAGATTTATCGGATCCCTTTTTTCTAACCAAGTGTTTTTTATTGTGTCCTGTGTTGATCACCGTAATACAGCTGTGCAGTATTTGAAAAAATGGATTTAAAGGGATTTTTTTTCGAAGAAACAGACAACGATGATCAGCATTCTGCCCATAAAGCTTGTTTTTTTATCTTTAAAGTTAAAAGTTCATTAAAATATTCATTTATGTCGTATATCCCTATGAATCATTTGGAAAACGAAACCATAGCGGTGAAATTCACCAACATTTCAGCCACCATGTCTTAAAACGAAGGAAAGGTTCCCTCCTTTACCCTCCGCAAATGGGTCAACGTTAAAACCACAGGAAGCCATCGATGGTATTTTTAGGATGAAGAAAAGAGTTCGGCTTAGTAACCAGGAACATAGTGCCTGATGTCGAACGGGTTGGAATTTTCTCATTAAATAAATGAGCGAGTACACCATATGTTACCGTTGCCAGTGATCAGCTTAAGATATTCACTCATTTATCCATTTATTCATTAGTCAGCATCGTGGAGCCTAATCAGCTGAATACGCATAAATTGAAACTTTGAGTTCGCTTAGGGAAGCAGTTGGATAAAGGCCGGGTTCTTTGTATCGCATGAGTTTGTCATTTTCGTATTGTGTTGCATCCATTTTATTAAATTAAAATCGTTTTTTCTCCACAGCTCAAACTTGTCTTTACCGCGATCAAGTATTTACAGTCCGGCCAGAACTTGAGCAAACAGAGTGAGTCTTCTCGAAGCGAGCCTGTTTCTGTTGAAGGATATGCGTGGACGTCAGTTTGGACAGCGGCAGCGATGGTATAAGTGCGTTCGACTGCGAACACAAACACCGCAAGGAAAACTGAACATGGTGAACCACGGGGAACTGCAGGAAAACCAGCGACGAACGCGAAGCATGGAAGAGAAATAAGCGAAATGACACAAAAGGATGGAAAAATGTAGAAGAGCACGAGGGAAAGAGAAGAAAGCAAAGAGAAGAAACATAAAACAGCATTAGTCGAGGAGAGCTCCGTGAGGCAGAGGAAAGGAGTTACAAAAAAAAGGACGAAAGGGAACCCTGAAAGCAGCGAGCAGCTGGCACGTAAAAACGCCAATCAACATTAGTCCTGCGTTAATGCACACACAACGCCGACAGCCGTGCCCGTTGAGCATGTGGTGAAGCATCGAATCGGTGGTGGTGGTGGTGGTAGTGATCCTGATGGTCCTAGTGGTTGCTCGTCGTTTCGTCCTCCATGCAATCGGGGAATCGAATCGAGCCCTGCAAGCTATAGTTTAATCAGGCCAAAATGTGTTCCCCTTCGCACAGTGGAAGCGCGGATGCATTTGCACGACCCTGAATGCACTCTCCGGCTAAAATGCATGCTGCTCCTGATCCCAACAGGGTTACAGCGTGACTCCAACACCAGGCTGCTGGAAGCGGTGGGTGGACTGCATTAAATTCGTCCACGAGCTGCAAAGTCCCTACCCTTCAGCGAAGGTAATGATTGGGAAAACGAGCGTCGGCCTCTCGATGCGTTTGATCGTTGGAAGCGTTTGGGTGGAAAAATCAGCACACGTCCGAAGGACGAACGGACGCATTTAGCAAATCGAAAATGGGTGCTTTCACGCCGACAATACCACCCTCTCGGACAAGTGAAATTAAATTTTGAAGCCATCAGTCGCTAGCGGACGAGGATGTGCGTGCAGGAGCGGTGTGCAATGAAAATAAAGGACATCCTTGTTGCAAGAAGGGACATTGAGAGGACGAATAGTTGGTATTGGTCGAATACAATGCGGCTCCTGCATGTTCTACGTTTCTCTCGCACACGGGTCCTTCCTTTCATGATTCTGCAGAAGATTTTGAATAAGTAAAAATTCTCCTTTGAAAAAAAAAGCGGTTGGACAATCGGTTCAATTTAATATTTTCGTTCAACCGGTAAATTTTTTCCAGCTTTAACTATAAAAGCTATAGTAATCGCACGAGCCAGAGAGACACCACTCGAATGGAATCAGAAAAAAAACATCATGGAAACAGGAAAATTCGTAAATTTCAATCGAATACAAGCCTGACAAATCAACGAACTAATGCATGTCTCACATGCGAAGGAAATGTTCCTTTTCCTCGCAGTAAAAGTGCAATCGGATGATGAATGGTACGCTGGAGCAACGTGGACACCCCTCCGTTTCATTCAATTTCTGGCCCAAAAGATGGATTGGACCGTGAGAGGGCTCGGAACCTGTCAAATCTCATCGTCCGACGAATAACAAAACATATTACACACCACACTGCACTCCCAGAAGACATCCATTGGAAGAGTACTTGGAAAATATTGCAAAAGTTCCAGCAAGCGATGACCAAAAGCGAAGCGAAGAATCGAAGAGGGGGAAATCCTTGCAATTCCTTTTCAGCTTGGCTGCACCCATTCACGACGGACATATAGGTAGGCACCTGATGGTTTGGGAAAATGATCAATATTCCTATTCGTTTTCCAATCAACTGTAGCATTTTACGCAATATACATCCAAATGTTATTTTTTGTTCCTGTGAAGGGCTTCTTTGAAACCCTTTTTATTTTGAGTACAAGGGTTGGGAGAAGGTTCTTTCTATGAATAACATTGAATGATAAAATAATTTTTTTTCTTTTTTACTTACCTTTAACTTTCATGTGATTTGAATTTTCGTTTTACGTATTCGTCCAAAATATTGTTTTTTTTTTATTTATTTTTTATTTGACATTCATATCCTCGGTCAATTGTGATTGAATAAATGAAATTCAAAAGTAATGTTGTAGACAAACTACCTGCCTTCCCGACTATACCTTGTCGCAGTTAAGTTTTAGTCTGGAGTTGAGTTGAGGCCTAATTCTAATTTTATTATCCCAAAAACTGAAAATATAACTACTACCAACGAGAATGCCGAATTTTGACAATTACTCCTATTTTTTGCCTCTTCTAATTTCCCTAATTGTTAAGACATCGATTCCACAAACCCCGACGCCAGAATATGCATGCAGGAATTAGGTGGAATGCACAACTCATCACTGGCGATTAGATGCTGCTTTTTCTAAATTTTCACGGTGCATGATGACAACAAACTTCAATAGATGCTCAGGTACTAAGAAGTACTTAAACGATCAAATTTCCTTACGTTTTTTAATTTGTACGAAGAACTGGTTGGAATGGATTATTGACCGATCTGTAAACTCTTTTGAGATGCAGTGGCAAAGACTTAATTTTTTCAACATGTTGTTTTATCTATGGAAAGAGAAGAATTGCACCATAGCATGGGGTTTCAATTGAAACTTCTTCGATTGAAACTGGTCGAGTTAATAAAGGGCAAATCAGTACAACTGTTTTTGCATCAAGACGTTGATGAGTAACTGAAATTCAAGGATATCAATTTTATTACTGTCCTTCAAATTATTGTATATCTCACAAGTGTATGGAATTGTTTAGCTCAGTTGAATGTTTGGAATTGTTTAGCATCAGCAAGTTTATAATGAGAATATTCAACATTATGCTACTAAAACTGCACCATTCTGACATTTTACTGGTTTGGTCCATGTAGTACAATGCACTTTTATGTTCTTCTCATTGTCTATGAGAGAACGCACCACTTTTTATTATTATTTCTTCTCTTCATCTGCATAAACACACAAACGAAACATGGCGACCACCCATCCGCTCATCCATTGTCGTTGGCCGTTTTGTGGAACTTTTTTTCCTTTTGGTTTAGCGCGATGCTTTTTTTTGTGTTTCCACTGCCTCCTTCCCTATTTGCAACTCCATTAAATTGCCAATTTGCCACTGCCGCTTGTAGCTCGGCTCGACGTGTCCGCCCGAGTCCTGACAACGACGATCGCAGCTGAAGCAGAACGGTCTGCCAGGGTAATGGGGGACGGTGTCATGTCGATCGGGTCACCCCAGACGTTCGGTAGCGCGGGACGTGTAATTACTTACTTACTATACATTACAAATTTTGCATGATGGAGCTTTTTTTTAAAGGAGATTAAGGTTTGCCTTCTCAGGCCACTGGGTGGTCACTTTTAACTACGTTCAACCAGGCACGAAGAATCCAGCAACAAAGTGGCAGTTGGTAACGATCTCTCTGACTAAGGATGATCTCTTTTTCCCGCACTTAAAATAGTTGAAGTTAAACGCAATTAAAATAAACCACGTACCAGCTTATCGGGAAACTAGGAACATATTTTTTCTGTGCCGCCTTTGGGAAAATGCTACATTATCCTACAATCGTACCTGCTTATTCGCTATCTCCGCCAACATTTCCCGCCGAATGCTGGCCTAGGTACAAACATAAGCTCCAACATCCGCTCCGACCCCGGAACAGCGACATTGGTTGGGCCTCTACCTTATGCTCCACTCATTACGTACGATGCATCGCCCGTACCCAAAACCAAACGACACTGCCAGGACCTGCCCGAGGGCCACGGAGTCAGAGCCACTAGGAATGAAAAAAAAAATACAATGGAAAATTATGGAGCAGGAGATAGTGAAAATTATTCCCGAATAAGAAGCGCACCAGCTAGTACTACTCTAGCGGAAAAATAAAACAGGACAAAGGAACAAAGGGCGGATGGCGAATAAAAAACTGGCAAACATAAAAAGGAGATCTCCATCTACAACAGCACGGGAAAAGACATAAATGAGTATCTGAATGAGGTACAACGAAACAAAACAAAGCAACGCACATGCAGAAACTTAAAAAAAACAATGGTGAAACCAGTGAAACCGAACGAAACATAGGCAGAAACTACAACAACAATAAAAAAACGAAACGAAACGAAACATACAAAATAGTTTTAAATACTTTCAATGCAAATAACACACAGCCGGGTGAAATTTTGCAACGGTCAGTCAGTCGGTCAGAAGTTGGATCCTACCAACCCCACCCCCCCCCCCCCCTCCATCGTGCTCGGACTCTCGTGGGAAAAGGGGTGAAGGCTGGGGCATAAGGAAAAGGAAAGTCAAGGAAAAAGCCACTGAACTCCGATCGTTAAAGGATACGGCGGTGAGCGGAGAAAAAAAGGATTGTAACTCGGCTAACGGCGGCGATGGTGGTGAAGGTGGTTCTGGTGCTCCTTTTTCGGGCAACAGTTGCACGATGGTCATAATTTTCAGCACGCTGGTTGATTTCTGTTGCAACATTTTCTCTTTTGTTTCCCTCTTCGTCTGCACACCCGCGTTTCATCTCCATTTCGCCGACGCTTTGGGAGCGTGTAACAACAAACATGTTGGTCCCTTTTAAGTTCACCGCACCATTTCCCTCGACTGAAAAGGATAAAACCCCCCTCAGGAGTGGAAGCTCCCGGCCTTCCTCCGTTCTTTTGGGGTGCCAAGTAGGACGGGCTACTAATAAAAAGGAACTGAAACCGAACAAACGGCACAGTAATGCAACGGTTCACCCTCTCTCGGTCTCCCCGTGCCAGTGATTGTGTGTCAGGATAACGTCCTCGTGGTTCGGCGATTCTTGGTTCGCTAGAATGCAAACTTCCTCTCCGACTGTATGCAGTGTTTTTGCCCAACCTTCCTCGCATATTTCTTCCGTTCGCTTTATCTTGCGCTTTCCCCGGGCCTTTTGCCCGCGTTTGGCACAATCCGTGTATATGTGTGTGTTGTACGGGACACTTTTAATGAGCTGATTATATTGCACCGATAAGCGGTGGAAAGTGGTAGCACCGTGTGCATTCCCCGAATGGGAATGCAAACGCGAATGAAGTGTGTGATTGTTCCAGCGCCATGTGTTGGTGTGCCTGTTTGCAGTGTGCGATAAAATTGCCGCATCGAAAATGTGCTCCGTTCGGGATGCAATTTTATTCTGCAATTTTATAAATTTCTACTACCCCATCTGTCATACACGCGTACGCAGTTTCAGGTTTCGCAGCATAAAAATGAATCCTCGCTGGTGCAAATCAAAATGCACGGTACGAACAGCAGGGTCAACTGCATTCAGCAAAGCATCCCAAACGATTCGACAACGGAGATGAAAAAGGATGCAACAATCACGGCATGCATTAACACACGGGAACATTCGCCCGATGAACACACACACACGCACACATCGCATCGAGCCAATCGAAATGTGTTGGGTTGGATGGGATGGAAAACGGGGAAACACGCGAAGGGATGCGAATTGATGCTGAATGGTTCCTGCGACTTGCTGGACGGATGGCGCGGTTGGGGAAGGAGGGAAGCACGGATGCGAAATCGCACTCGAATCGAAAAGGACAAACATTGCACACACGCACACACGCATCAAAGCACAAAGGAGCCCTCCATCCCTCGCGAGCGTTCGAATTGAATATTTGGGAAACAGTTTTCCCCCCGAGGGACTTAAGGGAAACGCGCATTCGGGTAAATGTATGCACGGTGGGCAAATTAAACGCACCGCTGCACCGTACCGGCCCCGCGATGCGTGTGTTGGTGCTGCATTTCATTCTGCAACGCGCTTTGCGAGTTTTCTCGGGAGAAAAAAAAGAAAAAAAGGATGAAGCACAAGACCAGTCACCAAATCAACAGCACCAGGAGTCGCACGCGGTGGAAAACGAAAAACCTACACGATATAAAATAATCCAGGCAGGAGCAGGAGGGTGGCAGCGGAGGGAAATTTTTGCAAACCAAAACACAATGCTACATGCAGCGAAAGATAAAATCTATTGCAATGCGAAAATGAATAGAAAAATGGTCCGAGTCCAAAATACAACCTGGTGAATTATTTTGTTCCACATACACACGTTGCGCTGATGATGATTGCAGGAATGAAACATGAATGTGCAAACTGGTGGGTGGCTTGTGGGACAGCAAGTGTAACAACCTGAGCGAATAACAATCACTAGCATTAGAAGAACTCTCTCTGCTCACCCATTTATGCATTTTATTTACAAGGAACGCTGTGCAAATAGTTAGTACAGAACTTTTTTTTTATCAAATTAGTTACTCAAATGGGTTTCAGAAGATAAATAAAACATGAAAATAATATAAATGAAAACAAGCCAAACTAATAACTTATAAATCAGCTTTATTTAAATTAAGCTAAATATAGATCATGACCATTCAATTCAGTAAATGTTCTAAAGTTCGATCTATTTGGCCGCGGCCTTCAGCGTTCTGTTCGAAATGGGCAATTAATTTCTACTTGGCACGTGGAGTTTCCTGATTTAACAGAATTGCCTCTTTGTTCCTGAATACTAAAAACACAGGTTATGTGTTAAAGCCTGGTTTGCATGAAGCGCATACTGCTAAACGAGAACAAGAATGAACTTTCTTATTAGCGAAAAGGTAACGAAAACACACAAACAAATAGCAGAGAGGTTATATGTAAAAAAAAAATTATAGTGTTTTAGAATAAATTTAATTTTACAACAACTATCCGTAGCTATGGAACTACAACAGAAACTATGGATCTAAAACATTTTACAAACTTTTTCAGCTTCGTACTCTTCATTGCATGGTTGAAATGCGGTTACCTTTTGACATTGCAAGTTAGTGTAAAAGCGTGTTTACGCTTCTTCATTGAAAAAAAAAAAATCTGATTCTATTCTTTTGATAATGTTTTTCCGTCGACATTCACGTTATTAAAACTGTCAACGACTTATTGAAGATCGGTCAATCGATCATCGTTGTTTCTTTCGGACCACCCTGATAACGGCCAGATGGTCATTTTAAAATGCCCAAATTGAACCTCCCAGAGGAGGACAATGTCTAATCTACACAAGCTGCGAGCCAGGGAACGAAGGCAGAACGATGCACCTCGAATTGTTATGCAGCGCGAGAACGATCAATTATAGACCACAATCGTTTTCAACGGCGAGTCTAGGCAACCGTTCGCCCAATGGCCACCATACTTTTCCGACACCTTCGGCCGACGTGGACGGAGCGAGGAAGAAACGCGTTTCAAAATAGCGGAGGCAAACCTAGATAGGAAAAAAACGACTCCTTCGCTGTTCCGGTCACGGTTGACGGGGCCAACGGTCAGCCCCCGAGGCGATTCTTCCGCCGACCACCGCGTCGTGCATCGTTCGGTTTTGCTATTCGCTTCCCTACGCCCGGAGAGACGGAGATATGCTATTATGCTATTTTTTAATGCCGCAACATACTTTCTAGCTGGTTGACCACCTCCAAGGAACCTAGATTTGTACAACACTTTTTTCATGTAAATCCTTTTTTCTCTTTTAGGGTCTTTTTTTTATGCTTCACCTTGCAACATACCGTCGAAGCGATCATTTTGTCCGGTGCAGTGCGGCGGTTCGTTTTTTTTTTAACCTTCTGTTGGCATAGATTTTTGCTTCGCCTGCAATCTTCCAGCACTATATCTCTCTCCAGCCAAAGCCAGTGGTCAAAGTTATGCGCAAACACAGAACAGAGTCGTTTTTTTTTGCTGTTCTCCCAGCCCGTCAAGTCGCGCTAAGGAAAGTTCGTTCAAGCGGAACATTTCCACGGTAACCACGGGTGCAGCTCTTTGGCCAGGAAAAATCCACCAAACCAAAAAAAAAAAAAACCATACATGTAAAAAGTGTGTTCTGTAGCGGATAGTAAAACGAGAATGAAAAGGCAAAAATTGACATGATAAAAGATGATAACCCTACGGGCATTTCTCCATACAAATGGTGAGAAAACAACTCAGATTCACTCAATCCGAGGCCAAATCACTCCATTCGACTTGGCGTTGGGTAGCCGGTAACCCAAAATCTACCGTCGTCGAGTTTGTGCCAGGCAGTTTTGCCTGCAGAATTTGGATACCTGTGGTAGTGACCCGCACACTATTTTATTTCACCCGCCGATGGTACTCGATCGCTTCGCTGTGGGTATCTTTTCGTGGGTCTCCCCCTCCTCGCAAATTTCATCGCGCCCCTCACGCCTATCAATTCACACGGCAACTCTTTCGCAGATCGACTGATTTTCCATTTCATTATACCCGTCGCAGTCTGACCCACGACGGCCAGCCGTCACCCAATTTTCGCTATCTTGCCCACTTTCGTTCTTCAGTCAGAATAATCTGACGCACACACCTTTGCCAAAGCAGTAAGCGCCTGTGCACCTATACTACGCAAAACGCTTGTGGCGTTCGGTCCAGCGAAGTGAAGGCAACGCGCCGAACCAGCTGATCACCGTTCCTTTCGCTGTCTTCTGCATTTGGCGTTATCAAACCACGCGGTGCCACATTTTGCAGCTCTATAGAGATGGAGATTTTCCCCAGCTCTCTTGTTGCTCATCAACACGTGTCGTTTTCATTTCGAATTGAATTTTTTTTTCCCTTACATACACACTCTATTTTATTCCTTTAGTCCAGCGAAGGGAATAATAAAAGTTCAGTTGTTTCAGTTCATATTCCAGTAACAATGCTTTATTATATTTTTTAGAAGCAACACATTTTCCAACTGTACTCTTGTCGTTGTCGAATAGAACTGCTACAATTGTGGTTATGGGGACACAAGTGGTAAAGCTTGTAGTAAAAAAAGCAACTTATAATAAAAAGTTAATTAATTTGCTCTGAATAAAAAAGTTTTCCAATTAGCTTGATATTCCGCTAGTTTGTAGCATTCCTATTCGCCATTTAAACTGAAACTCGAGGAGTAAGAATTAATATTGTTATAATTTTTAAATGCATTACATAACATTGGATTGCAAAGCTCCATATTAATATCTGTCATCAAGGCTAAGCTTTCGCTTAGCTTCTTACCAAAAATATTGCTCGTATAAAAATAAGAAAAACCCTCCACAGGAAGGAGGAATAAAAACGGGAAAGTCACCGCACTCTTCAGCTCAACCTACGTCGTGCGTATTTTAGCGAAGAAGAGAAGAGACGCTTTCCGGTGACGACAACGGTCACGACGACTACATTGCTTTTATTTCCAATAAATTTCGCTTTTTTATGCGCACCGTCAAGAGATGAAGAGATGCGCGCTTATTGTGTCCTTTCGCCCATTGGCACCATCAGCCGAGCTACAAGAAGACTTGCACAGAGATTTCCTAGCCAAGGTGACTTCAAACCTTCAGGCACCAATCGTCGGGCGGCACGAGTAAGGATCAACAAAAAAAGCCTCCCAAACAATTCGAAGGACGAAAACAGTGCCTTCCTTCCGCCCAAGCGTGGACGGCGAGAAGAGTTTGCGAAAATAATGAAAGAAAAGCAGAGGACGTGAGGCTGAAAGTGCTGAGGTGGCGGAATTTGCCAAGAGATGGAGAGGGAAAAAGAAGTACCGCGTACCGAGCAATGCTGGGAGAAAACTTTGAATTTGTTTTGCCGACACCCAGTGCTTCTGGTGCTTCCGTGCGCGACTGTTTCCACTGCTTTTGCCCTCACACCCCGACGAAGGATTCCCACTTTGTCACGTCCGATATGGTGGAGCCGGAAAAGGAGAAACGGAGCGTCGACAAATTCTGACACTTGGAGCTCGCTTCTTTTCCCTGCACGGTTCCCAGCCAACCCGGGGAACCCGTACAAAGAAGCCCCGCGTTTTCACCGTCCTGCGAACGTAACTCACACCTTCCAAATGGTCCTGCTCCGTGCGATGCTTTGTTTTGCCTTCTGCTGCTTCGCTTCATCTGCTGGGTCGATCTCTTCTTTCTTTGCGAACTGTCCTCCCAGCCGGCCGGTTCGTTTCCACTCGACGGAGAAGAAAAGTTTGAAGTTTCCTTAATTTTGTTCAATTTAATCGAAAGTATTTTTATTTCTGACATCTTCGGAACGAATGGACGCACCACTCACCGGAACGTAGAAGGTTCTCGGGGAAACGAACGTCTCTCAATAAAAACACCATCGTGTGCCGCACCGATTGCGAGGTGTGCTGCCTTGGGCTGCTGGCGATGACACCTTCCATTCCCGCCGGTGCTTATTTAAATTGATCCAAAGTTATGTGTGAAATCTGTCGAACGCATTCGGAGCGCCACGGAGCGCCACGGTGAAGATGACGGCTGGCTTCGAACGGCTGTGTACACGTATGGGCAATATATTTTCACCACCTTTTAGCGAGTTTCCACACGCTGCCTCTCCTCGATGTCATTCGCTCGTGGTGTCTCGGAGGTGATCGGCGGTACAGGCTTCGTTTTCTTCCCAATTTTTTTTGCAGCTTGACGTTCCATTGGAAAGACAATATTCACGCTAGCAAGTACCAATAAAAATCAGATTTTTATCACGCTCAATATAGGGAGGCGAAGGTATGTTTTGTGGTGGAAAACTGTTCAAGCGTTCAGTGGAAACACGATCGCTTTTCTTCGGGCTTTTGTGTGCAAATAATTAACGAAACTTTGCGTGTTAACTCTTCACATGTTTGGAACACGTCTACGCGATAAAAAGGAAAATATTTTGAGCTCATACTTTCATCTTGCATTATGTTCGAACCACAAAACTTCAGCTAATCACTTTCATTTCAACCAGCACTCTTTCCGTCGAAACAAATGTGTAATTACTTCCTTACGATAAACTCGAGACTCTTCCGATCATAAACGTCATCTCTCATCAACTTTGGAAGGACTACAATGAAAAAAAGTGCCACCGCAATTGCAGTTGTGCAAAATATGTAAAAAAAAGGGGAACGTTCCATCTTACTGACCACAACTCTTGAGCAGCTGAAGAAAGGGTCATTACGGTGGTTTGTTACAATTTGTCCACAACAGTCACAAGCACCTGATTCGTCAACGTTGAGAGAGGGAGAGAAAGAGGAACGAGAAGGGAAACGCGTAAGAGTGGCAAGACACTTGAACTGCCCCGAGGGGAATGTCCTCGATTAGTCACTTATTCCTGTTCGACGTAAGGAAAATGGAAAATTGTTCGGTGAAAAGGGAGACGATTGCAAAAAAGGAACTCGTACACTTCCAGAAGGGTTTGGCCGGCGAACGGTCGCGCAAATCCCGGAGACACGCGTAGTTAAGCCTTGGGTGACTTTTATTGAAAAAAAACGCGTATCTATGAATCTATGCATATGTACAAACACACAAAACAAACTGGGAATGGAAAGTCAAGTTCACAGGTTGCACGAGGGCATTTAACGGGAAAGAAGCAAACATTTACGCCCGGTGCAGCCTGAGCGCCGAAAAAACGCACGCTGCCGAATACTCGGTCCCGAAACGAAAAAGGGGAAAATTCCTCGTCCGGAGGGGACGCACTTTCCGCATACGGGGTGGCACGGGGCTCGGCGAGGATTCATATTTTCACTTGTTGTTCTCCGGGGCTCGTCCTCTCTAGGGAGGGCGCATTTTGGGGGAAAAACGCTTTGAACTCCCTAGGTCTATGAAAAACGCCTTGCAATCTGAGGGAACCTACACTACCACTTCCGGTGACCCTGATCCTGATGAAGAAACGGCACCAATCGAGGAGGGACGCAAAACGCGTGCGTTCAAGGTCAACGCCGCGCAATGCAAGTCTCCAGAAGCGACCGGGGAGGGGAAGACGAAGCGACGCACTTGGGGTAGGGCAGAAAAGGCAGTGGCAACATTATCGCCACTTGTCCTACCGACGGAACGGTCGTCCCTGCTGCACGACAAGAGATTCTCGAACTCACCTGCCCATCCAAGGAACCTCGCCGGAACCCTCATGGCCGTCGTTTGAACGACTCCCTAGACGGAAGGGCCACAAGTAGGAACGCAAATCCTAATGCCGTAAGGTGAATTAAATCTTCAAATACCGTTCAAGTAAGTGCGGCTGGGCCAGTGAACCCCCTCCCCATCTGTGCCGAGCCGTAAAGGACACTCACCCATCATCGGACGAACTGGACGTTGGATGGATAGGACCGCAAAAAAAAAAAAAAGGGGAAGCTAAAGCAACTACCGTTAGTTGCACCGGCAAAGTGAGCAATGCATTCAAGGAGGACCTTTTAAAGTTGCGTTCAATCCTTTTCTTACGGTCATTCTCGGCGCAGGATGTGACGGACATTACATGTTTTCGTCTGCTAGGTTTCCATATTTCTTTTGGGTCCAGGAAGCCATTTGTTTTTTTTGTTTTCTTGAGGTTTCGCAACTATTTCTTCCCTCCGCGTGCATGCGGTTTGTTAGGGGCTTTCTCATGTCTTCTGCATAATGCGCCAGGTGCGGTGTTGAAATTCTAAACCATTCGAAGTGCACCAGTATAGCTGCATGCGGTGCATTCAACGCGGAGAATATTAATTTTGTTCTACTTTGTGTTAATTTTTCAAGGACTGAAACTGTGAGTTTCTTACTTTGTGCTGTATTCTGTCTCATCAAAAATTTCTTCAATACAAGCTTGAAGTTAGTCGGTTTTTCTTAATGATCAAATGATGGCAAGCTGTGCCACTGAGGACTGATTTTCTAGGCATGCAACTTTATGATATTTTGCTGAGGCATTTTAAACTTATTTAATTCCATTTTTATATACCAAAAGCATTAAAGTTTTTTTGACTGTTGATTAACACTAAAGTAAACAAATAAAAAAAAAACAACAAGAAATGCTAAGCTTAACTCCAATAACTCGGTAGTGTTTCTGCCAAGTTATTTCCATGCTTCATGTTACATGGAAATGGTTTTACAAAATTTGTATTTATGCAAGGTACCATTTAGATCTATGATCGAATTTAGATTTATGATTTATGAATTAAATTGTGTTGAATTTAATTGAATATCTAGCACCACAGTCGAAATAATTACAGTATATCAATGAATTGAAGATAAATTAAACTCCAAGTTTTTTGAGTGTAATTTTTTAAAATCGTTCAATTTTTTTTTTTTTAATTGCCATTTCGTTTTCGGTCTACAATTATGTGATTTCAATTCAGTTATAAAACATTTTAAACGCGCGCGCATTTTAAAGAGAGTTGCAATTGAGATTACAACACACATCAAAACAAAGAAAATAAATGTAACTTTCAACCATCGCTTGCAGATCGTAAACAGATTTAAAAATGAGAAAATTATGGTACTTAGTAAAATAAGATTATTTGCAAGTAATTCATACGTTCCGAATGATGGAGTAAAGCTGTGGAAAACATCATAAATAAATCATAAATAATTTCTAAATACACTTGAGAGCAGTTTCCCTGGAACATTAATCGGGTGGACCGTTTTACTTCCAGGTCTTCCAAACTCTGTGGGCTGTCGAGCCACGAGTTGAGATCCCGAGCAAAATGTCTACACCAGCACCAGCAGCCGGACCAGGACCGTAAGAAGTTGCGTTGAGACGAGTTGAGTAACCTCTTTCTTCGGAGCCCGCTGTGTTTGTGCAGCACTCGGCTGGCCCAGTCTGCAGTGACGGGTTTTAATTTTATTTCCCCGCAGAGTCTTGTGCTTGAAGCAATGCAACAGCAGGAAGGTCCTTTGCTAGCCGTCACCGCCGAACGAAGGAGAAGAAGAAGCGAGGCGAAGTCCACCGTCGCGATCGTCCGACGATCGTGCGCAGCGTGGCATAAAGGATACGAAAACGAATGCCCCGACAGGCATCAGATGTTCAACGTACGCTCCAGAATGTGTCTGGCGAAGGTGAGCGAGAAAGAAATCCGCGCCGGGGTCCTTTCCTCCGTCCGGCTGCGTTCGTCTGCGTACGTCCTGCTGTTGGCACCTTTTCTCGTGCACCAGCAGCCAGCATCGTCCTTCATTTCGAACAAGGCTCGTCACCTACACTTCTTGTTCGTTCGCTGCTGGTATCCCGCATGAAAAAGGACACCAGTTGGTCGTTGGGTCGAGCCACCGCCACCATCGCGTGCCACCTTCTCTTCTACACCAGGCAGACGGAAGGGCCCGGTGCATCGGCTGCAGTCTGAAGACCCAGGTTTCAGGTCATCAAACTTTCCTCAAACACCCTCTCCTTCTTGGTGCGTCGTACGATGCAATCTCCTCTTCGATTGTGCGTCTTTTTCCCAAGGTGTGTTTTTTTTTAGTTTTGTCTCTCTTTTGCTGTTCCACTGTGGCCAGACGGTTCGCTAAGGGCTCCGGTGCATTTGTCACATGTTCTGATTTTTTTTTTTTTTTTTTGCTTGTGGAGTTCTTTCCGTCTTTGACGCGTCTTCCTCCGCCACAATCTCTCTTTCTTCCTTTGCCGGGGTTCTCTTCTCGAGTACTTCGGTGCACCCGGGGATTACTGCTCCCGTTGGTCCAGCTGGTTATCGAACTATTGGGCTTTTCGAGCCATCAAAGACAATCGCAAGCCGCTCAGTCTGACGGCAACTGTAGGTCCATTCCGGACGCGCGAACCGATGTGCCCCTAATGGGAGGAACAAGTCTCCGGTGACTTATCCCGAATGTGTGGCACCGCAGGGATTACGGACGGTTCTGCTCCTGCCCGTCCGTCCGTCGGGGCACGTGGCGGCCGAAGCTTCGGCTTGGCAGGACTCATAATACCGCACCGGTGGACGATTAAGTCCTTTGGTGTGTCCAGCCGTAGCAGCACGCGGAGCAAAACCGATGGCACCCAGGAACGGGGAGGACTCGAATGAAAAATGGGACTTTGAATTTAATTAGAGTTTTATGTTAATGTATTCGCTACGTTCAGTCTTCTTTTTGCTCTCCCTCTCTCTCTCTCTCTCTCTGTTTCTTTCTACAACCACGCCGATTATATGGCACGCGACCCGTCCTAGGCCATGTGGATATGGAGGTGAGTTCCGAATGCGACGTTGTAGAAAAATACGAGGGATGGGAATCTGTGCCCGAGCATAGATATTATACCCTGGCGAGTGTTCGATTGGCATGATTCTGTTTTCTTTTCTTTTTTGCTCCTTCTGGCGAATGGAACGTTTCGATAAGATTAATGCACCCAGTCTGTAAATGGCTACTCCTGGGAAAATGGGAAGATTCGTACCATAAAAACCAATATCCTTTAGACAATTTTCCAATTTGATTGGAACGTCGGTGCACTGGCTTCCTTTACGTTCCATTTAATAGCATCACAATCTGGATGTTTTCGGTAAATTTAATGTATTGAAGTTTGTCTGTAGATTTGATTAACTATAAAAAGGAGCTACTACAGGGGAAATCCCTAGTGGTTGATTGGAAATGATTCAACTGAAGATTACCTTGTAACACAAATCGAGAAGAACAAGTTAGCATTTTAATAAAAATAAACCATATGTTTAATTAATTTTGCGCTTGGTAAATTTGAATTTAAATTATATCCTTTAAAAAAAGTCCCTTTTCTTATCCCCTCACTGTTCCTTGCTATGTACTAAAACTCTTAAAACCTCGTAAATGCTTACTACATTGTCTGGCTAACATTACATTCATTCTGCATCATTACAAAAGAATACTTAAAGTTCAACAACACTTCCTTAGCTATTCTCGGCACTTTAAAAATCACTTTCCCCGTCGTAGAAAATCAATCGCTTGTAACCGTGTGCTGCAAATCGTAAATGGTTAGGATAATGTTCATCTACCCACGCTAACCCGCGGCATGGACGACGTTTACCTCCTCGTCTTAGGGTTCGTAGCGTCTTAGCAGTGTCATTAAGACACCTTTTACCATCTTCCCCTTCTTCCGCGGTTGGTTGTTAGCACTTCCATAGGTTCTCGAAGAAACTTGTCCAAACAAAAACACACACTCTTTTCCAGATCGCACTTTGCTGAGTCGTTTGGTCTAGTTCTCTTGCCTTCAAGATGCTCTTATTTATTAAATTGTTTAAATGAGAAAATTATCTCAAAAATTTATTGAGTTATTTATTTTTATCATCGTACGTATCGCTACTTGGGAAGCTTAGGTTGGGGAACGTGCTGCACCCTTCTCCACTGCCTTGGCCAGTTGCCTATCTTTACCACCCATGTATCACCTAACTTCCCCCTTCGAAACGACGCCGTCCACACGGGCGGGAGATGAAAGGTGCCAGATTACGATGGTGGACTAGAGAACTAGAGCGGCACCGACCGTGCAGCTTCCTTCTGTTCATTTGGCTGGCAAAGGACTTTTTTTTTATTCCATGTCATTGCCAACATTGCATACACCATCCAGTAAGGAAAAAAGAAGAAAACCAGCCGGAAGGAATTGAACACGGCCTATCGGAGTCGCTGTTTTCGGAAGATTTTGTCTCGGCATTTGGCGAGGCATTTCCACCGAGGGGGTGAAGCAAACCTAGCAACAGTACCCACAGTCGTGTCGAAGGTGGTGGAGTGAAAATGAGCAGACCAAGTGCCACCGCGCGGCGACCTTCCACCACGAGCGGGCTTCAAGGTTGATTGCGTGCAGAGGAAGGCCCGAAATCTTCGAGAATGCCCGCGTTCGCTGCCGGCAAGCCGTGCCATCGTCATTTACCGCGAGCTGCCGCGAAAAATTCGCGTAATTTCATAAAGTTTATTTGGCCTCCTAAACTTCGTGCCGCAAAGGGACTAACGGAGAAGAAAGGAAGGGCAGCTTGTGCGTGGGGAGGATGACGTTTTAAACTTCCCCTCTTCCTTCCAGTGCTTTGGGGATGGCCGCATCGTGGGGGGCCAAGCTGATGAGAAACAGTCAGGCACACAGTGCTGGCTTACAGTTTAAAATAAATGCACTTATAAAAACGGGCAAAGAAAATTTGCAAAAGGAAATGAATTTTTGTTTCATCGATTACTTATTTTTTAACTTTATACTCTTTTTTTGGACTTCAAATTTAAACAATTTGTGTTTCGTAGATTAATGGTAAGAAAAAAACATTACTTAAGTAAATTTGCCGAACAAGCCAGCCTATTTTGTAGAAATATTGTTCATTTTCATAAGTTTCTTCTGTTGTTTTTAAATTTTTGTAATTTTTTGAAACTTTTCTCACAAGTAAAATTCATTTAAAATATTTTCGTCCATCCATTTATTTATTCACCACGCTGTAAGAAACCGGAGACCTCCGATGTCGCGATAGAGATGTGACTTCACTGTCTTCCGGTTGCAGAATTTGTGGTGAAACTGAATGCCGAAGCAAGCGAATGAAAAAAAAAACACCTTGAAACCGAAAAGACCCCTTACCCCATCCCCACGCAACCAGTAAGGTAAGTGAAGCTTGCAGCTTGAGCGTATTTTCTAATCGAAATGAAATTATTGCACCATAACTTTCGAACCCCCAGAAATTACAAGAACTTTCCGGGGTTCGCTTCCTGAAAAAAAAACGCGTTTTTCTTTTTTTCATTACTTCAAGTTAAACTCTTCGAGAGAAGGTTCTGCTCAAGCGTTGTGTGGAAGATATTATACAAAAAAAAGACGATCCTCTGTCGGAAACGGAAGTGAAGGTGGAAACGCGCGAAAATGATGTTTGAAGGAAATTAAAACACGTTAATCAGTTGGATTGAGGAGCAACGGCGCAGTTGCCAACCGCGGGCGGATGCGTTCCGTTTGGGGGCAGTAATTTTTTCCAACTTGCGTTTTTTTAAACTACATTTTCATTTCCTGTAAATATCGTCCTCCCCCCAGGTGTCCTCTTCACCCGGTCTTTTGTGTGTCCAGCGCGCGGGAAAACCGATGACAGAGTAGAGCAAAAAAATAAAAGAAACCTAAGTTATGTTTCGTTTCACGGTACGCCTGTTATCGTAAGTATGATTCATGCTTTCCGCCAAAAATTGAGGAAGCAAAAAAAAACTACACCACCGGGATCGGCTTCCCGGTTTGATCATGGTTCCCGCCAACCCTGGGGTTGCCGAAATGTGTCACGTGGTTTATGTTTGTAGCCATCTCACCATTCATCCCCAAAATACAGGACTGCGGGCCGCCCTCCTCCGACGGTTTAGGTTGAGTTAAATCGGCCACACACTTTACGATCCGTTTTCCTGCTTCCGGTAGTGTGTTTTTATTTATTTTTTCCGCCCGCTGCCTCATTGCTGGTGGTCCACATGGGTTGTGGAGTTGCTAACCAGCCGAACGAAGATTATGTTGATGCTGATGATTGCTGTTTGGCTACCATAATCAGCCTTTAGTGCAGAGTCAGCTGGGCGAGTAGAAAATAAATAAAAACCCGCACGGCGCAATCCAGCCTCCCGCAAAAAGACTTAAAACCGGACGAAAATGATCCAGCGAATGGTGCAAACTTCACCACCAGAGCGCATCACAATTGCGTGTACGCGCGTTAAACTGCGAACTGCGGAATGGATGGCACGGTGGAGCGATGCCAAACCTGGTGACATGAGCCGACGACAGTGCCGGGAAAATCGCATTCCCGGCTGCGTAAATTTTGTCCCATCAAACCAACGCGTGATGCTGCGTTTTCTGGTCGTGAAGTTTGTTTGCGCCTCATTTCGTCCGTTCGGGGGACTTTTTTATGATTTATTTGATTATTTTAGTGTGGCTCATTGTGATGCTTTTTTTATTCTACCCCTGTTGCTGCTTTTTGAAAATCGTTTGCTCCTTGCCATTTGCACGGTTAGTTTTATTTTTCTGAGAAAAGATGTCCTGTCCCGATCGTTCGGTTGATTGCTTGGGAGCAATTTTTTAATCCCATAAAGACATCAATCCCGGTTTCTTCCCGGCTGCCGATAGCAACGAAAGCCCTATAAAATGCTGCAAGTTTGGGAGTGAGTTTAGAGGCATTTTTATTTATTTTCATCGCCAAATTAAAACCACCGCCAGATAGTTTTGCCCCGGGCAGCAACAGGATTTGATTTATACGACTGTACGACGAGTCGCAATCATTCGTCTGAATAATCATCAGTTCAGACGATTGGCGTCGAGTGTTGCTTGGATTCGTAAAAAGAGCACAAATTGACAACTTTGTTGTTGTCTTTTTGTTTGGGAATATTTTCTTGCAAGGTTTGACATCCGGCAACAGTTATAATTTCTTTGGTTGATTTGATTTGTGTTTAAATTTTTTATGATTCAAAAATGTGTGTGTGTCTCAAAAATGACGTTTGAAACAAAGTAGTAGCGGTTGCAGGAGGTGTGATTGTTGCTGTCAAATCATAGAAATCGATGTCTTAGAAAAAATCGTCCTTTTTCTAAGGCTAATCGAATCATCACATTAAGATTAGGCCTCTTCAAAATAACGATCGCAGAAATAATTAAAAAGTTATTATTCTGTATTCTGTAAGGAACATCCTAGAATGAATGATGATTGAATGAGGCGCTACTGTGACATTAACTGAAACTCAGTAAAAAACTTAACAAAGCACTGCCCTCTTGTAGAAGAGGAACTTTTCTAGATTCCAATCTGGGTCAAAAAATTGATTGCTACAAAAGACGAGTAGTTCTTTGAGCATGATTTAACATGAGTCGAGGTCTAACAAAAACAGACTTTGAAGCATGCAAGTTGTACCAAACTTTTAAAATAAAGCTCCAAACTTTGCCAAAGGTCACGCTTGTACAAATGGTGATGATGATGATTATGATCCCCACGTCTTACCTCTACATAGGTTTGAGAAGGACGGATTTTTTCTATTGATATTATCTTCAATAATTTACGAAAGAAACAGTTTTTCCAGAGTACTCTTATATATAGCTACTTCCCTTTCTTACTAAGGTCGCCATCACTCTACCACGAAGGTACATCTCAGATCTCCCATTAGGTAACGAGGATCCCCTTTCCGGAATACGGAAGGCATATTTCTCCGACTGACCCAAATGTTGTGTTCTAATTGTTTCGTGTACATTTCCTTAGGTTTTGGTTTTGACCACCTACTCCCCCATACGAAATAAGCCATTTTTTGGCTCTCCGACTCCGACACCTTATTGGCTTGCGTTCGAATCCATACTGCATCTCCCTCGGTCCGAAGGATAGACTAACACTTACGTTTTTTCAAAAAGTCTCGCAAGCCCTAAAATTAAAGTATGGGTAGGCATGCTCAAATGTGACGGTCGGTACGACAACAAGAATATAAGAAAGGCATAGTGAAGAATATAGTGAGACGGGTAGAGATCATCGATTCACTCAAGACGACGAGAAACCACTCTCTGGAGTACAGACGACCATGCATCCTTTTTGTGGTGCATTACAGCATCATCATAAATAAAAAGTTTTAATTAAAATACAATAAAATCATCATATACAGTTTTTAAACATATTTTATTTTACACTCGATTCTCAATGCAACATTCTAACTGGATGCGCAATCACAGTTGAAAGCGGACACCAGCAAACTACCAAACCACAATGCAGTGGAAAAACCGCGTCGTTGAAAATGTGAAACATGTGGTCCGAAGAAATGTGCTCCTGCATGCTTCTGCCAGGCAGCGTCCGATCTCGTTCGGGCAACCCGGAACCGGGAAAAGGCGAAACGGAAAACCCCAAATGCCCGGTGACTAACGAGCGTAGCGTTTTTTTTTCCCGAACGCTTCGTCCACACACTTGCTCCGCACGAAACCAACACAGAGACGCACACCGGCAACACGATGCCGAGGAAAATCTCGTGAGGATTTCATTTTGTTGCCCTCGTGGATTGCGTGCGCCAAGAGAGGGAGCAACGTTAGAAAGGGAAAGGCATGGCGGAAGAGAAACCGAACACCGGTGAAAACCGCGTGTCCGAACGCGCTCGGTGAACACCATTTCCCGTTTTTGCTCCGTCGCCAGGGCAACGGAAAACTTGTTTTCCCTGACGCGGTGTCGCGATGGTGCACCACTACACGGAGCGGGCTGTTCAACACATACACACGAGCGCACACATGCGAGTGTGACGATGATTTTCCCGAATGCGTTTTTCGTTTCCAGCTTCGGTCGAGTCGCCGCGCGTCGAGTTTTCGAAACGAACGGAGCAGCTGACACACAGAGCCATGGCGTGAACGATGTGGTTTCCGACTACAGACAGAACAGACGCACACATGCACAAACGTTCACCCCTATCGCAGCCTTGGCGCCGTGGCGCGTTGCCACATTTTTCCCCATTTTCTCTGCTTCTTTTCCGCTGCACTCTGCAGGATCAAAACATACTCACACTCCTTCCCTCCCATGGACAGTCAGTCGCATCGGCGCGGGGCTACGGTTGTGTTGGTGTTTGCACAGGACAACATCGGTAGTCCAATGCCTGCTTCTGCAAACCGATTCCCTGGATCGCCGGGAGGAGTGTGAGTAATCAGCAACGATGGATGAATCATTCTTTCGGCCCGTTGATTATCCGTTGGCGGACAGAATCCGGGATGTACACTTTTTTTCCGTTCTCCTGCGCGTTAAAAGTGCGTTTCTCCGAACACACACACACACCATTGGTTGAGATGAATCAGTTGGGAGCGATTGGATGCTGCGGGTATGATGATTCAATGCATCCTTCGCTCCTTCCAAGTCGAGGGACGTACGGGTTTTGCAGCGGGTTCCTTCTATTATGCTGCTCTTTAACAGTTCTACCAACGAAGCCACGCACGCACCTTCCTGGTGGCACCTTAGGTTGAAATTTAAAACCCTTGCATGCCATTTGTTAGAATAAATTGAGTTAAAAAAAAAGCACTTTTTGAGTAATAATCGATTTCTACGCAACAGATCACACTTTCTATAAACGCTTCTTTCGATTGGTTATGAAAAGAATCTTAGATCTGAAAATCTGTATGTAAAAATTTGCTTTTTTCAAACACTACTCACCTTTTTTTTCACCAATTTATAATTGTAAAACTCTATTGAAATTTGTTTTATATAAAAGCCCTAAAAATTCAAAAACTATCGGTTCGACTATCAAGGGATTACTGGTTGCTTTTCCTTGGGGAAGGGGGGGTAAGGATTCTTTTCTTCTCTTTACCCTCAGGAAAATGCGTATTCCAACAGCATCCGATAGAACCCCCCCCCCCCCCCCCCCCCCTGTCAGCCAGCACCCAGTTCGTCCAAGAATAAATCGGTGGAATTGCTGGCAGCAAGTGTCCTTAGAGCCAACATCGAGCAGAGAAACCGGGGGGGATTTTTTTTCCCAACCCGTCAAGAAAGCGGGTGCGTTGCGAAGAAGTGGGTTTGTTTAGGGAAGGAGAATCGATTTTCTTTTCCCTGCCCGTCGGGGCACCTTCTCCTGCCCGTTGCCGTTGCGAAAAAGATGTACGCACATCCTGGCGGGCCCTCGTTTCCTCCTTGCAGTATCGCGCGGACCTGACCAATCCCCGGGACCCGGGAGAACAGCGAGTGACTTGTGCTGGTCTTCGTCTGGCGTTGGGTGGCAACATCCGCCCACCGTGCTCAAGAAGCGAACTTTTTCTTACCACGAAACGCATCGCCGTTTGGTCCACAACGAGTAAATCTACCCCCAACTCGAATCCTTTTCTTTCACGAGCGGGAAAACGACGCGGAAGACCGATCAAAAGCATGCTGGGACGTGGACCGTGTGCGTCATCTCAAGGGATGAACGGCTCCAGCGACGGGGTCATCGTGCGTTCTCGAGCAGAGAACGCAGTTTCGCTCGCTTAAAACCCTTTGCCGATCTGGGGAGTAGAAAAAGAAAAAAACCCCGGGGGGATTTGCTGCACTTGGCGCCCCGGGAACACGACAACCCACGCATCTTGTAGGGCCGCGAAACAAAGGGAAATTAATGCAAATGTGTGCGAATGTGCGTAGCTGCTCGTTAGCTCGACGAATCGTTCCTATTGGATCCCCTCCCCAACGCTCGTTTTGACAACGAAAGGGGTTGTTGAACAATTGCGCAGCAAATAAGAATGGGGGAAAAAATTGCCCCACGTTCCAGAGCATCATCCAGTGTCTTAAGATGCATTCGGGTTAAGGAAAAAAAAATGATTGAAGAAAACCCTTACAAAATACTACGCTTGCAACGGACGTGGCAGGAATGTAATGTTTCATAAATTTTTAAAAATTGTAAAATTAGGTCGAGCGGGATGCTTTGAAGTGCGTGTCTATGCATTGAAGATCCTTGTGCTCTTGCGTGCAAGCAGGAAAAAAAATCTGATACCTCAAATGGATTCAAATTCAAAGGACAACTGCGCAACACTATCGTGATGGAGTGGAACGGTGGATTAAATTATTTCAATCAACTTATGCAACGTGTTTGACATTAATTATTTCAACGTTTATTTTATGGATAAATGGAACCTGTTCGCTTAAAGTAAATGAACTCGCTGAAATATTGTTTTTTTTTTTTCAAACTCAAAGCGCAAATTATCACCTTGAGAAAATTTGTGATTAAACCGTCTGCACTCACCTTGCGCCCATCACATAACGTGGACGCCAGCTGACAAATTCCATTAGCTGGAAACTAACCGTGTATTTAATCAAACATGGAAATGTGTTTTTTCCCCGGCAAACTGCTTTCTCTCGGTAATTCTTTTTTTTTCAATAATTTCATCTCACCTTCAGCCCTTGGGTGCGCATTTGGAAGTGTCAGATGCAATGACCGTTTGTTCATTAAGTATTTTTAATTTTCCTTTTGCTCTCCCAAAATACGGAAACCGGCGACTGTGGCATTTTTTGGCGACCCGTTATTACCGCGAAGCACACACATGACGCACGGCAGTGGTGGAAAATAAATGGCCGGGAACCGTTATCGGGTGGGGCACCTTTTTCCGCGACAGTAATCACCATTAGTCAGCATAACAAGTATGTTGCAAAAGATGATAAGAAGCGTCGGTCGGGTCAGTGCGTCGACGTTTGATGACATTTGCCGGTGCGTTCGCAGTTTGAGGCTGTCCTTTTGTTTCCGTCCCTACTTAACCTGTCTTTCCTTTCGGTTCCACGTACTTCTGGAGACTCCTGGGGCACTGGGTTTTGGATTGGAAGGCCACACAGCTGCAGCTGGCCAAGTTCTCTGGTGTTCGAGCAGACAAGCCTGACAAGGAAAAAGATCCGATCGATCGATTTCCACCGTGGCACCTAGGCACATTCATTTCGGTGCACAATGAAAAGCTTGTAGCAAAGAAAACAAAACCTCAGGGCTGTAGACGTGGAAGAAGGGGAAACAGAATGGAACACATCAGGAACGAGGAAAAACGGACAAAAACACACCAAATCGATAGCATTCCATCACACACGCCGGGCGTTGCCTTCGGAGTCTCGAGTTCTGCTTGCGAAAGTCCCGTGGCCCGACGATCCTGCAAACAATGTGCCTTCGGGGTATGATCGCTTTTTTGTTGGTGTTGTGTACGCACCTCGCCTCGGATCATGATCGGCAATCGGTCCTTGCCGTTCCTGGTGCGGGGTCCTTGCTGCTTGGTTGCCAAAGAAAGGTGTTTCACATTGCTTCGCAAAAAAAAGCAAAAACAAAACATGAAACCCTGGAAAAGCAAACAAAGCACACACAAAACAGTCCAGCAAACCAGGTAGTGCGGGGCAAATCGACCGAGGAGAAGGATTTTATTCCCCCTGGTGCGCTCGGCTGCAAAGTTCAAGCACCGTCCTCGGGCAGATTGGAAGAAAGTGATTGGGAAAAGCGATGACCCGCGACCAGGTGATCCGAGGGCTGTCTTCGGGCTGACACCAGCTGCTCGCATCCCACCCCGGGTGCAACGAAACATTGCAAATTGGTACCCCATGCAACCGGGGAAAAGTGTACCACCGTGCACGACGAATCTCGGGTCCTTCGGCGTCGAATGGCTTCCAGGGAAGTGCACGGAGATCGCGTTGCATGTGCACCGTCGAAGGTGGGCAATTTAAAGGAGTAAGGAATTGACATTTGAATACTCTGTCCTGTTTCATAACGACGATCATAAGACTCATGTGCTTCGTTCTGAAAAGCAGAGGGCGTTCTGAACAGTCCATCTTACTTGTACAACTTAGTGCATTTAGCAAATGTTGTTCTAAAAAGTAGTTGAATCGTTAAATAAGAAATTACATTTTTGAACATGCTAGGACAGTACTTGTCGATCAATTTCATCTTTCAAAGCCTTCGATCAAGAAAGTAAAAGATGTTGGATTGAACCGTCAGTCTAAAATAAATACTTCCAGATGCTGAAGAAAAGGGAAGACTAACACGCCTGTCACAAAACGAATTGGTTAAAAATGACAACCAATGTGTTCAATTCATAGATGTTTTTAAGAAAATATGTGAAGAAAAGAAAACACAAACAACAACCTCCTATAAAAAGATGTAAGTGATAGCAAACAGTATTTATCAAGAGAATAAAAATCAAATAGATTCAAACATTTTCGTTCTCTTAAAGGAAATGGAAAAGATAAAAAAAATATGGGTTTTTTAAATTTGAAAATAGTTAGGCAAATGACAAAGAAACTAAAACCCACAATAATAATCAAATACAACCAAAACAAACGAAATAATGGGAAATAGAGAAATAAAAAAGGAAAAATGGCTAACAGTATTAAAAAACAATATAAAGTATGAAGCAGAATGCTATGAGCTCTTAAAGAGAACCAAACGGCTAAAACAGAAGCTTTGAGAAATTGAAAATGAATATAGTAAATCAAATAATTGTTTAAACCGTATAAAATCAATTGAAATAAAAAATACAAAGGAAAAAGTAAATAAAAATCCTGGGTTAAATGTAGAGGTTATTAATTTAAAAAAAAACCCCAAATTCTGGATCCAACAAATGAAAACACGTACGAAACAAGCATTAAAATGATTTGTCTCATAAAACAAAGGAAATTTGCAGTTCAACGGGCGTCAGTCAAGGCAAGAAAATGAGATACTTTACCGATCCTTGTTTGTATCCATAAACAGAGAACGTTTTTCGCACCTTTTCTTTCCGCGGCCTTACTTTCAATTAGCACACCGGCTAAACTGTCAGTAAAATAAACTTTCATCGTCGCCGTTTGCACCTTTCCTCGTGAGCGGCCGTCTTACATACCAAAAGCGAGAAAAAGAAGGTGAGATCACCATCTTTTCGGCCCTAAAAACTCCAAAACTCCCTCCATCGAAGCGAACGTTCACACTTGGCACGGTGGTTCCCCGTGCCAAAGCGGAAGGTTTTGACGATTTCCCCGGGAGCTACCGGGATTCCTCGCGGACTCGAGACACCTCGCACCGCTTCGAGGGCCGAGAAGAATCTCTTTCCCAACGCGTCTTGGCCCGCGGTCGCCGACGACGCATTCCTTGAGCGCATTATGTTCTTCAATTTCGTTTCGGTTTTACTTCGTTTCGGTTATTCGTATGCGTCTCCGTTTTTGAGCCTCGCGTTTGGCTCCGACATTTGCATCAATGCGCGCATGGCTCGTGCCACGGGAACGCTCGGTGGTCCGCTTGCGCCGCCAGCCATGTGGTCATGAGTTTTATGCTGCCTCCCCCCACCCCACAAGGCCCCTTACATGAGCGCATCCTTTGCCGTACCTTCTTTTTTTTCCATTCGATTCGGTTCAAGTCGACGCACGGCGAGGTCTACTCTACGAGTCTTTACGATTTTTCTACCATTTCTCACACTATCTGTCTCGATCTTGCAAGCGCATACACACACACACACACACACACACACACAAACTCACATAAATATCCTCGAATCCATGCACAAGCGGGCTGCGTTTACCAGCAAAAGGAGCGTAAAGGCGAAGGTGAAGCAGGAAAGAGAGGACGACATAAAATAAACTAAAACCCGGACGCCGCCCGGTTCAATGTGTTTGATATGTTGTTCGTGTTATAAAAAGGAGCAGATGTTGAGTTTTATTTTCGCTCACCTCTTCTCGTCCCCGTCCCGCTTCCCTTTCTCTTTGCCTGAGTTTTCTTCCTCCGTACCTCCGTACAAAAGGGCTTACTGCTGTCCCGTTTTTCCCGTCCCGCTTGATTTCTATTAATTTCTTTTACTTCCATGTTTCCGTTCGTCTTTCTCGCCCTCTCTTTCTCGCTCGATCCGGAAGGATCGCTCAAGCACGACCATGCCGGCAAGGAGGGCCCTTCCCGCCAGTCCATACCTTTTCCCACCGTCCTCAATCGTGGCTTTTCCTTTTCCCTTTGCTCCGCGGGGCCATGCCTAGTAATGACCTGCCTCTCTTTCGCTCTCCCTCGCACGCTCCATGTGTTTCCATTCCCATCGTGATGATATATACAGCGCACCGCGCCACCACCACCTTCTCCCCTGCCCAGGACATTCGTCCTTGTGGCTTTGCAGCCGGGAAACTGTGCTGTCTCCTTCTCCCTCTCGCGGTGCGCGTGCGCTTCACCGAATATCGCTCGCGCAAACGCCATCCGACGACACGCACGCTTGACAGGCTTCCGAGGGGTCCCTTCCTGCGCAAACGCCACCAGCCGGTCTCGAAACGTCGCAGCACGGAGCGGTTTTCGGTACGGTACACGCCGCTCGAGGGATTTAGGGCGAACGGAGAGGACAGGCTCGATGGATGGGAAGAGCCTCGCAAAGCAGAGGGGAACTTGGAGGTGCAAATCGAATGGCTCTCGAGAGTTTTGATGGATGGAATATTCTTCATTTTTTCCATTAATTTTTTTCTAATTTTCCTTCTACCGTTTGGTGACATTTAGAGAGGCTTCCGCATTTGGTGACATGTTTTCGGCACAACGACACCCAGTTTTCTAGCTAAGAAAATCGCTCAACCGATCACGAAAAGCAACGAAAATGGCACATCGAAACGTGTGCATCCAAAAATTATCACAAATCGATATACTGCAGTGCCATCCACCCATTGTTACGTCCTTCCTTTCGTTCGGCTTTCCGACCTCTTTCGTTTTTTCCTTACCATTCCTTCCCGGTCGCAAAACAGCACCCTCATAAACTATGATAAAATGCATAATTTCCCAGATGTTTCCCGCTTTTCCCCGGTACCGCTGATGGACATCCATCAAACACGGCGCGCCGGGTCCGTCGAGCCGAACGCGTTCTGCCTTCAATCCAACGATCCTGGCCGTGTGCGAATGTTTTTTCGGTTTTCCTTACCCGTCTCTCCCATCTTCATCATCAACGTCAACATGATTGCTGCTGCTGCTGCTGCTGCCAGACGATGCGATACGCTCGAATGTGCCGAATTCCGATCTGATCCTGGCCGGCCCGATTATCCCTTTTGTTAATGCAAACATCACCACTTTCATAAATATATATTTTCTGACACACAGACGAACGTGTACATGAAGCATCAGAACGGAAGGACGACTGCCATCGCCCGGTTTCGGGTGACGAACGCAGTAAGAAAAGAAATGAAAACGGAAGGAGGGCTCCGGGATGCGCCGGAGGGGAAACTTTAATGCCAAATGCGTTCGGCCGGCCGTGTGTGAGATCGGTCCATTGGCTTCGAGGCCCGGCGGCCCCGGCACAACATGCAAACGCTGGCTGTGGCTGATTAAAAATAAAATTTATGATCTACCGGTAGCATAATTCTTTACGATGGAGGCCATCGCCCCGCTACCATGCCCTCCGCTTCCCAATCCAGCGGTGCTCGTGCTGACAGGCCGGTGTGCTGGACGCTCAGGATACGTCCTGCGCCGGGGTATTGTCCGCGGATCAGTTGATGATTCCGTGATGACTGCTTTATGATACGCCATTGTAGTTTGTGCGATTTTTTTTTCCAGCGGCTTTTCCTCCGCTTCCTGGGCAAATTATTCATGTTATGTTTTTAGTAAACTTAGCATATCTTTCTTTAGCTGCCTTTTTGGCTCGGTCCACGCTTCCAGCGAGGACCAACACGATGATTTATTTTCCGGCAACCGTTGCTCCCGGTAGGTTCCTTATTAAACTCTTTTAAGCCAATTCTCTTGCGCAAAACTTTCCGTATCCTATCTCCGTGAAATTGGCAGAATCTTTTAAAGATCTTTTCTACTACGGTTCCGACCACTTGCAAAGCAATAAGAGATCAGTTGTCACAACGCTTAGAGTAACAGGAATAGGTTAACGCTACTTTTTACTCTAGTAAAACCACGATTTAATCCAAGCCAAGTTGACAGATTATTTGGAGTTTATTTTTGTTTTTGTAATAATCGAGCAGAATCAAGGTTTGAAAACATATAACATTAAAAGAAAAAGATTAACTGTTCCAAGCAACCAAAACATATCCTTCAACCAATCAGTTTCTATGCATACATATGAAAGATCATCTTGCGATTGTCTCTCTTATTCATGGTAGCTAAATCAGCAACATTTTTGTAAAATTATTACGGATGCTTTCAATCACTTGCAATGCCATAAAAGATCAATTAACGCCAGCTTAATTAACATTGCTTTTCGCACACAAAAAATCAACTTGTTTACTGTTTATGCTTAAGGTGGAAAAGCCTCCATTACTAAGATTTTTTTTTATTTACCAATTTAATTAATTATTTCAACAAACCCGTTGCTACGTATTTCAAACCCCACTTAAATCATTTGTTTTAAACGGTCTAGTTGAAACATAGTTTTAATCGTTTATAACAGAAATAAAAGTTTACATAACATATCATTCTTTTCATGAATATTTTATTACTTGTAAATAAAATCATGTTATTAAATCGTTTACAATTTTTGTATCGAATCATATTCTCGGTATTTAGAGCTTTTCTAGGCAAACTTTCTTACGCTATTGCACTCAATCAATTCGTTCGAGGGATTCGTTCAATACATATTCGAGGGATCATTAAGTTGAACGTAATCTTGCACAATTACGCACCAATGATTGTTTTGAACACTTGTTTGTTTTTTTCGCAGAAGGGACTTGCCATCACGAGGTTTGCTAGCCTCATGGAAGGCCAGGGTCCGCAGATTCAGTTGCCAGAGTACAACGAGCACACGCAGCAGCTCGGGAACCAGAAGGTGTCGACGTAAAGTGTCCTGCCGGACGAGTCGAGCGTCACCAGGCGCTTCTGGACGTACCGCTGCTCGCAGCGGGAACTGTAGCCTATCGGGAAGTTGCACAGGTTGGAACACTCGGTTGACCTAGATTCACGCCCGGCCAAAGCAGTACGCGAGCAGGAAGATTTGAGAAGAACAGGTTAATAATTGTTCATCAATGTTTTGGACGAAAAATGGAAGCTAGGGGAAAGTCTACCCTGGGCCCTAGAGGTGCAATCGTCACGTTGGTGTCGGGAAAAGTGACGTTAGGGGAACCCCCTAAACGAGCGCGAACCCCCGGTATTCCGGGGACGTGCGTTCAATCCCTCCGTCGGAATTCGCCCTCCCGTTTTGGCACAATCATCAACACCACCACCACCGATAAGAAACCGATTGCGGACCCTGGTGAACGATTTTCCAAGAGCCCTTCGAAGCGTTGGCCCGTCTTGCAGCGGGGGAAAGCCCTCCCAAAGTTCCCAAACAGTTCCGACAGGTTCGGGCAGGTTCACCCCTTGCGTTTTCGAAGGCAATCCAATGCACTTCATTTCGTAAGGGGGTTTCCACCCGGATTTGCCGGATTTTTCCCCGGCCCAAACAATTCCAACTCGAAAACAAACTTGGTATTGTGCAAGGTCAGTTGGACTTGGGCCACACATTCGTTTTCCAGCATCAGCTCAAGGGTGAAAAATGGAAAGCGGTTGTCAAATTTAGGCACCTTTTGCTTCAATAGTGCTCACAAGTGAAGAACAACTAAGAAAGTTTGCGGTTTTGAACACAATATGCGAACTGTCTTTTACCTTTACACCAACCATTCCAGTTTATTTAAATTAAAATGTCCTCTTTATTAAGAATTAAATAAAACAAAGGCAAAGGCCTAAAATAACACCCAATGCATGTTGTACCTTAGCGCAGATTTTCACGAAAGCTGTCTCCATCCATGGATCGAGTTTTGCAAAAACATCCCTTTCAAGAAATTAAAGATAAAATGGCACATTTAAAACATATCAGTAGTAGTAGATCTGAATCAGAATATGTCGCAACACTCGATTCGAAGGTTGGTTGGATTACAATGAGTTGTGATTAGGTTGGAAGTACTGTGCAAAACCAATCTTTCCCACAAATCAAGCAAGCAATCAGTTTTTCAAGGTATGGATTGGAACTAAATCCTGTCTGAAAGCAATCAACACACCTATCAACGTATCGGAAATTATGCCCGGTAGTGCAAACCTTTAGCAAATCTGCAAATGAGTTTTGTTTTTAAAAGCGGTTTAGAAGCAACTAAACTATATGTATCGTTTCTATCGTTCTCTGTTTCTCACAATCAATTTTGCCTAGCCTCCCCAATTTACTTGTAAAATGGTTCAAATCCTGAGACAAAACTGGAACATATCGTTTGAAACGTGAGATTTATCGTTTGGACCAGCGTGTATCGATAAAGTGGCTGCGTACGTTCCCTCAAACGTCACTTTCACTAGTGTCCGCACGATGGCGCTATCGTCAATTCAAATTTAACATTGTCGGTTCGGTTTGACCGAGCTAAAATGAATTTGAATGTTTTAGTTTCGTAACAAATTTGTAATAAAGATAACTCATCCTAAAATTTATCACATTTAAGCGTGTTTTAGTAGTTTCATTACTTACGAGCAGACTTCAGTTTTCACGAGCTGCCGGGAATTTTCCTGGTTCACTACAAACATCCAGTTGCCTGCAATAGCCAACATGTTTTAATCGTAATCATTTAAACAGCTTCGATCGGTTGGAAGGAGCCTACCCTTCGTGTTGAGTGCTGTCTGCGGTGTGATGTACTTTTCCCGCACGCTACAAAGCGGCTCCCGTAACGCTGTCGCTTGCCGTTTGGCGCGTGCTTTCCTCAGCATCAGCTCGTAGCTTGTTTCGTTTAGCAACGACGTCATCGTCGTCGGTAGCCGAAATGGCGTTGGTTCCGTGTCGAACGGATCCACCGACTCGTCGACTCGGCGCATTGCCGCGAACCGTGCCTCGCGCCGATGTTTATCGGAAAGATCCCGCGCAAAGCGCTTCAACCAATCGGCTGGGCTGTACTGCGTCACCGGCGGGGGACGGGGCGGTGGTGGATAGAAGTATCCTTGCTGGCCAGCTCCAGCGGGATTGTGGCGGTTGAAACCTGGAGCTTTCACGTAGCTTTGGTAGTTGTACGAATGTTGCGGTTTCGGGATGTAGATCGGCTGAGGGACGAGTGCCGGTGGATGCTTTGGTTCATCAAAGCGGAGCGTGTTCGAGGGTTGCTGCGGTGATGGCGGGCTGTAGCTGTATCCTTGCCCGGGTGCTGGCATCGAAGGTTTACCGGTCGGTTCTACCGGGCTGAACGAACCGTAAAAATGATGATAATGATGGTGGAGATGCTCTTCCTCTTCCATCGGCGGTTTGTGCGAGTTGAAATCGATCTGCTCCTCGTTCGCGATAATCCGCTGGAACCCGAGCGCCTCAACCAATTGTTTGATAAGGAATCTACGAATAAAATCATTCTCCATGAGTCAAGATTCCCCAAATCAATCACCGGAGCGGTGCAGCACGCTTACGTCGGATAGTCGGGGTTCGTTTCGCAAAACGTCATCCCCGGGGAGGCACACTTCGGTGTCATGCCCGGTGCAGCCGGAACGAACGCACACGAAGGTTGCCCGTACGTGCCACAGGCGGCTGCGTTTTGTGGGGCCAGTGTCGGGTGCGGGTAGGGCGAGGGTGAGCCGAGGGTGAACAGTATCTGATGTAGCAAAATGATCTGTAACGAGATTATGCAAAGCAAAGTCACCCACCAACGTTACTCAATTTGCACATGTTATCATTTAAATCATAACCGACTTACAAACAGCATCGCTGGACGTTGGACGCTCCACACACACGCCATGCCTTCGGGTGGATGTGGATGTGGCATAATGGAATGCAGCGTGCTTCCCGCTCGCGTGTCCGACACGTTCCGAGAATGTGAGGATGCTATCAGAACCACCGCAGAAGATGGATTACCGGATGGGCCTTAGCTTAATTCAGTAGGATAAACCTTCAAGATCAGTTAGGAATAGAAGGTAATTTCACTATTTATTATGTTAATCATTAGAGGCAACCTTATTTAGAAACGCACAACATAATATTAACAATACAACTATCATCATTACGGCGAAAACACATTTGAGAAAATCTGCTGGCAGATTTTCAAATGAATTGTACGATAAAACAAAATCCGAATTAGACTTCATTCGACTTATGAAGGTGAATGAAAAAGAAACTAGCGTCTTATCAATTTATCTAGTTCAGTCCCTCGAGATTTTAGAGCAGTGAGACCAAGATGCTCAACCATTCTGTTAAGAATATTTTTTACAACTTATCAGTTTACTAGTCACATGGAGATAAGGAAAATCACGTGTTAACCAAATTAATGAAGACATTTTCAATATAAGTCTCAATCAAACGATTCAACTGTACCATTTGATATCCGGTATATTTGTGCAGGAAGAGAACAAGTTAGTGCAAATTAAGTACGCACTCTTTCCCGTTGTATTCACCCCTTCATCGTTAACCCTAATTACGATCACGGTCGCTCCGTCTTGGAAGATGATAATTTCCCCCTCGAGCTTTACTGTTAGACTTTCCTTTTCATTGAACAAATTATCTAAATGGAAGCAACACGAGACGCAAAAAGGGCGCAGCAAGGTGGGAAGAAATTCGCACACGTAAAATGTGATCAAATGACATCAATGCTCGTGACGGGGGAAAACGTGACGGAAGCGACGAACCCGCAAATGGTTAATTCCAGACCGTCTGGTTCGGGTCTAGCAGGAATGAAGTATGTTTTTGCTTAGCTGTGTATTTTGATTCCCTTATAATGGATTATTCTTGTTTTTGTGCACGTAACGACAAGGATCGCGAACATTTTTTAATTTGCCAACGTCAACATGGTGGCTTGTTGTCGTAAAAGTTTACCTGTAAGGGTGTTATCTACCACCTGGGTCCCATAGCGTGACAATACCATTTGCCGATTCACGTATTGCTCGATTTCATACAAACGAGCAACACAAGGCGCCTTATTTAATACGCCTATAAATATCCCAAACGACATGGTCAGTTGTAAATCAACCAGTTGTTCTGGGATGTTCATGTGAACTTTTGCAATTAAATCTTCAATAATACTGAGAAAAATGCATCTTTTTGCCTTCAAGATGCAATCCAAATAAATGTCACTAAAGGGTACCTTCTTCGTACGCTTCAAGGCCCCAAGATGGTATCGTTCGCGTAAAGAAGGTTGCATGTCTACGGATCGTAGAAGGTTACCGTAAACACTTTTTGGCAAGAATAAATGTAAATCTTTTTTTCTCATTTTAATTCAATGCGTAGATTAAAATCGATTTTCTTGTAAAATTGTTAGGTATTAATGAAATCATTACAAAGTCGAACGGCAAGTCGACTTTCACTAGCTTTATGTTTTGGTTATGAAGCTCAAACAGATAGTGAAACTTCATCACTCAATCAACCGTTAATTGCGTTAGCATTCGATTGAATTCCCAGCAACATTCCCGGCGAAATTCCAGAAACTCAATCATCTCAAGTTACTATATAACCTCACCGGAAAAAAATAGACAGTACGATTTCGAAGTCTTCAACTCACACGCTCACCCCCATCAGCCAGCGGCAAACGGTGCTTGGCGAGGGTTTGCGAAAAATTGCCACCACTTTTGAACCGTAATTAACAAGATCAAAGAACAAGATCTCATCAAAGCTGACGCGCTCTTTGAAACATTTTGAACAAACTACGCGCCTTGGCTTAACCGAGCTTGTCGTGTAAATGTTTTTGTCTACTCTTTTTATTGGGCGATTCAGCGTTGAAATATTGTTCATGTCTACAAGTTGTACGACGCATCGAGACGTTCGTCTTGAAGCGCGGTTAAGTCATAAAAAAGAAGTATTTTTTCAATCCACCCGCTGTTCGTCAGAGTGCGATTAGTTACAGTTGATATCTGACTTGAGTGGCCCAATTTATGGTATGAGTTTACGAACCTTCCGAGAGGTTTAAAAAAGGCTCCTTTACGTCTACAAACCAAAACCCTCTGGCGACAAACCGGGCGAAGGTCACGACAATAGCGTCTTTATTGCACGCAATGTTTACCTCTTGAAATGTCTCAAAAGGGAATCCGGAAGTTCCTCTCAGCAACGTGTAATAAAAATAAGCACCAACAGCAAGACAGAAGGGAGAAGCCGGTTTGATACAGTCCTTGCGATGTGCTTATATGGTGCAATTTTTCACGACTTTACTATGAAGATGGAATAAAATCTAGCCAGTTTGGAGTTCTGCCGCTCTGGAGCACCTCACAAAAGCGACCAGTATGTTCTCTGCTACCGACACAAAATATATATTTTCGGTGGAACCACACGCCACTTCGGATCACTGCTGCGTCACTAGCCCGTTTTCTTTCCAGCCTTCCACTTAGTAACCCCTTTGCTGAATGCGTCTTCAGCGTCCGCGAAATCTGTTCCCGCAAAGAAAGAAAGAACCATTCGCTAAGGCTCCTCGTGCACGACTGACACTTGCGTGCGCAATGATCGCCCAATTCATCTCCGTTCATCTCGGCTGGCGTCAGGTGGAATAGATGGGATTGCCATGGGATACAGCGGGGGTTAACATGATGGGAACCTCAGGGGACATCAGCTGAGCGGCTACCGTTTGACTGTCGTTGTTGCCGGCGGGTCGTAATGCCTTCTCTGCAAGCGATAATCAAACGGGGTGAAACGTTGAACTTGAACCTGGGACCTCTTTTTGTTTTGCGCAGGCGGCAACCAGAGAAACGGTTATTAAGCCAGCGGAGGGAGGCGCAACTCACACGGTTATTCTTTCGCTTTCATGAAAAGTCACCACCTCAAACAATCATAAACACAGAAAGGTGCGCTAAAAATGTGTTAGATTAGTTTGCTTTTGTTTGATTTGCACTCCATTAAAAAGATGAACAGAATAAAACCAATGGGCGATGTGACAAAATCATAAAAGAGAAGCAACAAATGTCGCACTAACTTTAAATCATATTAACATGTAAATACAATGTTTCCATATTTAACTCACTTTTTAAACGCTTAACTTTTCACTTAGTGAGGATTTGAGGGCCTTTCAATTTCTTTTAAGACCCATAGGAATGTTCAAAAATTATACATTAAAAGACTCCAACAGAAATTTTACCATCATATTTATCCAACTCGAGCATTTTTATATTACTCCAATTTAAAATTGGCGTTTCTGGTTTACCTCACAGGGTGCATCATCCTTCCTTTTCGATCCTTATCAAATTTGCTCGGAATAAAAACACCCGGGTAGGAACATAGAGGAGACAATTTCCCACTGCCTCTTTGGCATCATTTCCAATGCTTGATTAGATATGAATATGTTAATTTTTTTACCATGCATGGAATTTGAACTTTTACCGCCTATCAAACTGATGGAAAAGCAATGCATACCGGAGCATAATTTGTGCATTCGACAGCGACAGACAATGTAAGCTTCAGGCCAAAAGTGCAACAAACGGTAAATTGTGCTTCTCAATAAGGAACAAAATGCAGGTACCCAGTAAATGTGATATTGAAGCTCGCAAATTTGTTTTATAAAAGTCCATGTTCATTGTTCTTTGAGATTTTTGTAAACCAACTGGACCATCACGGGAGGGAAAGGCGACATTCGAGGAAAACTGTTTCCGACGACGTCAGCGATCAGACGGTATTTTCACAGCATCATCGTTACGACGTAGAAATGGTTCTTTTTTCTCGCAGACGTTACGGTTCTGCAAGCATGATCCACCACCGTCTGAAAGCGCGAAAAGATGCTGCGTCAGTAAACGTGCCGGTTCGGTCTAGACGCTAAAAAACGGAAAAAGGGCAAACGCCTTTCTAGGAGGTCCACGCGCCAAAGCGAATGCCAGCAAGCCAATGCTGAGGCTACACTAGCCACTTGAACCATTTGGAAAGCCCTATCCGTTCGAATAAATTGCACAACTTCGGTTAAATACATTGCGTTGGTCATTCGCCAAATGGTAAGCAGAAGAACAGTGATTCTTTGTGACGTCACCGGCAGGAAGAAATGGTACACCAATGCGGCGAAAAAAGTAGTCTTTCGAGAATTCTTCGGTTACAGGGTGAAGGGCGCTGCATTGCGGACAATTGGAGCCAGAACGGGTTTAGTATAGAGAATTTAAAAATAACTTAGTAAGGTACTATGGCAGTTTTTTTAACTTTTGGACCAATTTTGAATATGTTCGAGTGTAAGAGACCCAGTAACGTTGGTTAATGTAAGGAATACCATCGGCAAAAAGGAATCCTGCAAAAAGCCATGGATACACTTGTCATCAACCATTTCCCGGATTAATTCTAGGAGATCAAAAAAGAAAAAAAAACATGAAGCAAACTTTTACATTCACATCAAAGAGAGTGGAACAAGGCGCCGGGCAAGATTCTCTTTATTGGACACTGTTAGGTATTTAGGCGTTGCCGGGGTTTGGTTTAGCTGTGCCAACTGATGTTCATCCAAGACCACATTATTCACGGAAGGGACGGGGAAAATCTACCAGGGGAGTGAAGGTTCGCTCTACTTCGTTCTTTCTAGTGACTATGATTTGCTACCTCTATATCTCTCTCTCCCTCTTGCTGTTTACGGCAACAGTTTTAAATATTTTCTCATATATTTATTTTGCTTAGTTGGGTTTAGTAATTGCCCAATTTTTCGCCCTTACTTTCCTATTTGTATTATTGCAAGCGGATGAGATGCGGCTGCGAGAATCCGACAACCACCGACATTAACCGATGTATTGTATTAGTTATGTTGACGAACAAAAGCCAATCGGACGCCAATTGATAGGGAAACAATTGGGGGTTGTTTTTCTCTCGGGCAGATAACTGAGTGCAAATAACGTTAACATAATCTTTCCACATTGACTAACACACCTGGGTGGGTTGGGCCAGGGATACATACTGTTCTAGCGATGTCCTCGTAGAGTTCTTTATTAAACGTTGCATTATAAAATAAACAAAATCTAAACATCAATATGCTACTACAGTGTCGGGTATTGGTAAGGGTTTGCTTGGTGAAAACGCGCGAACGTCGTTGGAACAGCGTTGGTAAAACATCGAAATAGAGCAGGTGAGCCCGGCTCCACAGGCGGCCGGGTATATCTGCGGAAAGTCACTCACTTACAAATCTAGTACAGCCGCACCACTTCACTTGAAATCATCATGAAAAAAGCTAACGCTTTCCCTTACGCTATCGTTTCGTGCTTATAGAACCCGTCCGAGCAAACAATTGCATATGGATGCCAATTCCGCCTGCCAGTGCTTCCTCCTCCTCAACTCTAAAGGGTCCTAAAGGGGTCAATGCATATCTTGGTGTTTGCTACGTTTGTTGGTGGTTACAAATCAACCTACACCTTAGTACCTGCCATCTCAAGGTACCCCGCCTCACGTCGGTCGGTAAACTGTTAGTACTAATATCGGTTTTGCTTCAAACATTCCGCGTGTCTGGCTGGTGATGGAAGCCGCGGGTCGTTAACATCCTGCACCCTGTCCCTTAAGAGTATATCGCCTTCCACTAACAGGAAAGCGCAGTTACATACGACATAGACTCTGGTAATCATGAAATTACATTCTCAACCGTTCGATTTATATCAGTTCATCTGTTACATATGTATGTATGTATTTATGTATGTATGTATGTATATTATATAGTATAATTTGCACAAAAGTTTCCACGCGTTCTCCTGCTGCTCCGAAATCGTCACTCGCGCAGAATGACGACCGGACAGCGGACGCCTCGGTATCTCGCTCAGTTCGATTAAATATGCGATTATGTCCTGTGTTCATCGATTCAGCGCTGTGTTCAGCGCTCTCTACCGTACACTTACAACAGGAAATTCTTCTCCTTTGCCCACCTTCCTACGAGGTAGGGACGCGGATTACGACATGTCACCTTCTTTTACCGGCTTCCATGAAACACACCCCTCCACGAAAAGGTGTGATGAAGTTTTGGTATGGTATTTGCTGCCCGGCATTGAACCACGTTTTACAATTTCTTGGTGTGATTCTTTTCTGTAGTGTGTACATTTCGCAAAATGTCCCACCTCGCCTACCGAAGGGGTGTGCAAAGCCGTACAAACGATGACATTCGCGTCCCTAGAACCCCATTAATAATCAATGCATTTTCTTTTCAATCATATGTGTGTTTTGTATTTTCCGCTAATTTATAAAGAACTATGTATCAACCAAACAACACTCGTCGCTTCCCATCTCAAGGTACCGTTGTTATTAAACAAAGGAAAATAGAATAAAGCTCGTCTTAAAATGTAGGCGTGTATGTGTGTGTGTGTGTTTGTGTGTGTGAGAGGGTGTCCACGGCGTCCGCTGCAAGCACCCGAAACAATAACAAATAACCCAAAATACTGTCGCGAGAAGCGAAGAGACCGCCTCCGCATTCCTAGTTATAACTGTTAAATCATTGGCTCTTGTATTCCGGAGATCGTTCGTATTGCGTTGACGAGGTTTTTCGATCGATGTCGAACCCTTATTAGTACGGACTTGCCTCCCTGTGCGGGGGTCGTCGTAATTTTTTAGTGCATTTTGAAACATGAAAGCGTTATCTTCGTGTTTCTGGTCGAAAAGTGTTCAGATGATCCGTTTCCACTTTTCATCCCAATCTCCCACCAATGGAAAAGAACTAACAACATAAAAAAACAAATGGAAATCAAACACGCACATAGAATAACAATAACAGCAACGGCAACGGTAACTAGTTAAACGGTCGGTACAATCTAATTTAAATTAATAATATTTCGCTCCTCCAGACTGTCCTTTAGCTGATTGAATAATTGCAACTGTTCCTCCGGTTTCAGACTATACACCTGTAGAAAAAAAAAAAGAATGGAAATTGTAATAGTTCTGTGGAAACCAGAGACGTCCATCCTTACCATGTTCAGCAATTTTTGCGGGGAAGCGTAGCGAATGAAGCTGGAGATGTACACATTCACAAACGTTGCCATCAAGAACTGACAGTCGAAGCGGTCCATGATGCCGCCGTGTCCGGGAATCATATCTCCAAAGTCCTGCAATAAATCGCGTTAAGGTTATTCACTGTTAAATTCACCCTGCGTACCTGGTAGAAGAATATCTTTCGTACCTTAATTTTAAATGCGCGCTTGAATCCGGAAGCGAAGAATCCACCGAACGGTCCAATCACAGAGCTGAAGATGCTCATCGACAGCGAGTGGAGCATGAACGGATACATCGTGAATGTTTTGCTGAACGCAAACTGGAAACAAGAAAACACAGTTGTAAAATATTATTTATTCGTTTTCCCGCCCTAATGAGACAACTGTCCAAGCTTTTCCTCACCAAGGTGATGTTATATTCCTGCGGTCGGAATAAATAGCTCGGTTCGCACTCGATCAGCATGCGGCCCTGCGCCTCCGAGTACTCGATCGGACAGACGAAGAACTGGAACTGGCAGAGAACGTAGGAAAACAGCAGGCCGAATACGACGGTCGCAAAGCCGCCCCCGATGAACCCTTCCCAGGTCTTCTTCGGGCTAAGCTGGATCAGCGGTGTGCGCCCGAAGAAGAAACCGAACATGTACGCCATCACGTCGTTGCACACGATCATCGAGACGGGAACGATGAACCAGATCAGGCCCTCGAAGATGTTCTGGATGATCAGGTAGCTCTGCGTTACGACGATCAGCAGCGCCACGTGCGTCCAGGCGAACAGACTGAACTGCTTCATGTAGTACTTCTTCACCAGCGACAGCACGAACCAGACGAACCCGATGCAGTACAGGCAGAACGACAGGAAGCGATGGTATTTGACTAGAAAACGGAGCGAGTCCTGCAAGTAGTGAATGGATGGATTGTAAGAAAATCTGCCCATCCGCCGAACTCAGGCCGCCTTAAAACTTACCACCCGGCTAACCGCAACGCCAAAGTAGTCGACCAGATTTTCACCGTAGAAAAAGTAGTTCGACGTCAGCAGGAAGTACCAGGAAAGACTGCGGAACCAGGGCAGACCGTGGATACGGTACACGGAGTAACCGATCGAAATTATCTCCTGGAAACATTTCACCTGCACAGCGAGAGCCTACGATAAGAGGAAAATAGAAAGGGATCGATATGAATTGTAACAATTAGGTTTCATGTTTCACATTTAGAATTCGAACTGTCTACCCCGCTGTCGTTTCGGTAACGGTTGCATCAAGAGATTCCTTGTTCTCCCCTACTAGATATTGGATTGAACAAGCACCATGTCATTGTTCCATGTCAAGAGGAGACTCTCCTTGAAACCGTGCTAATCCCTAACCGTGCTAATTTCCCATGTCCTTCAACTGTTACAACGAGGCACCCCCACGCCGCTCCCAGATAAGCTCCATTCCAGCAACGCAAGTAGATACAGCCGCGCGGTAGATCGCGTGTGCAGCTCCGTGGCGTGATAGTAGAGCAAATGTTTTGACGGCTTTCCATCGACCAACGGGGCCGCGATGTGCAATTGTTTATATCAACACGATCACGATCACCTGGTCGAGGGGAGAGGCTGCGGCGATACCAGCGGCCACAGAGTATGAGCACTCATACCATCATCCCTCGCTCGTTCGTTCTCTCACTCGCGGTTAACGCGAATGCGCGACGGTTGATTCATGCTCGGACGGCGCGCGTCTGTATTCGTGGACGCCGTGGTCGACGTGGGGATGTATCTTCCCCTTTCTCGCTCGAGAGGATCTCGCTTGAGCCGCGGGCAAAGCAGAAGGTATTTGAAGGCCCTCGCGCCAGCACCATCAGGCTAGCTCGCTTGCACAATATCGTTGCGCATCGCCGCGGGTCGCTGAAACATTGTTGTGTGCGTGGGATAGCCCGTTGATCTTGCGTTGGCGGTGGCACAGGCAGCCCCAGTGTAGGTGAAACGAACGAGGCGAGATCATCATCAACAAGTCAGCCAGCCAGGGCAGTCCGGTTGCGGTGGTAAAAGTCGGTTCCTTTTACAGACATAGCGAAACCGTGTGTCCGTCCGTCTGCACTATTGTTTCCCGACGCCTACGCGCACGGGGGAACTACACACCTTCGCGAAACTGTTCCCTAAAAGCTTGCACACTTTCGAGTACCGCTAGTGCGGCGCGCTGTCCTCCGAAGACCGAACCGAAACAAAGCCGTGGTCCGTGCGCGTATCAAACCTTTTTCTCTTTCTTCCGTTCGTTCCGCAAAAGTGTTGTTATCTTCCCGTTTTAAGGGCATAATAGCAAGCAGCATTTTCTCCACTAGCAATACGGCGAGCATAGCCTGCGGGAAATCCGCGTGCGCGAGCAACCGAACAATTGTGTGTTACGCGTCCGAAAGCAAACAACTCACTTTCCATCGGAAATTTGCGAAAAAAAACGCAAAAGAGAGAAGGAGACCGACCGTACTACAAGACGGTGGGGCGTGTTGCTTTCGTTTGGCGAAAACGCGGTCCCCGGTGGCAGCCCGTTGTTGGTTGTGTTGTATACCAAGTTTTGTGCACGTCGTGGTAACATTATTATTATTTCGCTTTCGCTGGACGATAGGAAAAGCTTTAGGCCACAAGGCGATTCGCAACGCACCGCGTAATGTTTCGGATCGTGCTGGGCCAACTCGGATCGCGGTCAGCTTATTTGCAAGCAGTATTCGATCGACCGGGAAAGTGAACGGTTGCTGCGCCGTCTCGGTACTTTATTCGTTTTGGCTGTGAATGGTGGGTGAATCGATGTGATTTTCGTGCCCCGCGACCTGTCTTACCTAACCTTATGAAATATTGAATGAGCCGTGCCTTGGAAAGGATGCATTTCAAGTGACGATTAATAATGCAGCAGTGCTTACTTGTTTTCGATCCGCTGCAGGCCAAGTGCAGCATCCCATGACAACTGCGATCGGGATCTGTCAAACATTCCGTGAGAGAATCCCATAAACGAGCGGGAGCGCGAGTGAGCAAAGAAGTGCGAGAGCGCGGTCAGAAGTCCATTCAGAGACCGAGAACGCACGTTAGAAACGAACACGCGCGCATCGACTCGACGGACGGCAAACGTTTGCGACGTGTGTGACTAATTTGATAAATAAACAGAGAGCCCTTCTTCCAAGTATCGAGCGGCCGCGGATCGTTTTCCGTTGTTCGCTTCTTTATTCGGGTGATAGGAGTTGCGCCCCGCGAGTTGTGTGCGTCGCGGTGCCGTGGTGTGAACGAAACGGACGGCATGTCGCTGCGTGCGATACAGAAGCGGGATAGGGAGAAATTATCGTCTTCCCAGAGGCAGCAGTTTATCAGCCACCAGCAGCTTCGAAGCGGCCCCGATGGTGGTGGTGATGGTGCAACGCCCGCTGACGCCACCACCACGACGACGACGACGATGATGATGCCGACGACGACGGCCATGAAGATGACAGCGGTCCGCGGTGGCAGTGGCTACCAGCAGGAAGGTCTAGTGACGATGGTGGTGCCCGGTAGTGTCGGTGCGCCGGTGGTTCCTTCGGTGCAATCGATTATACAGAGTCAGAATGCAAAGCGGAAACAGAAACAGACGGCGGTGGCGACCGGGAACGCACTAACCCGTCCCCAAGCAGCGCTGCTACGACGCTCCAGTTCGTATCCGACGTTGGGCGCGTGCGGTCCATCATTGCGGGGGTTGCGCTCGATCAAATCGGAAGCCGATCTTAGCATCGACCGTCGGCAGCGTCAACGCGAAGGGCTCGGTGGTGGCGGTGTGGAAGGAGGATCGTCGTCTTTCGCGGACGGCGGCGTGGCCGGGAGCAGCGGAAACAGCTTCAGCACCAACAATCTCTACCTCGGTGCCAAGTCGGAGGTGTGCCTGAAGACGCTGGCCGTCAAGAATATGCAGCACTCGGTGCAGCTGTTCGCCAACGGTGGTGCGGCACCCGGAAGCATCCGGAGCGGTGGCTCGACCGGTGGCAGCACGGCCTCACAACAGCAGCTGCAGCAGCAGCAACCCTCGAAACGCTTGTATGAAAGCCGCCGGACGTCCGAGCTGAGCAGCAGCGATTTTGGGACAAACAAAACCGAGCTGCATCACGTCAAAGCCAACCATGGCGGTGCCGGCGGAGGCGCCGTTCGCATTCCCATCGTCGGCTACGAGGTCATGGAGGAGCGGGCCCGCTTCACGGTAAGTGGGTGGTGTCGGTGGGACGATGTGTTGTACGCTGGCACGCGGATGAAGTATGCGCGCAGGCGCGATAGAATTACGGAGCCAATCGGACACACACAACACAAGAAAACCCCCGCGGTGTGTGAAGTGTGTAGTACACCGTTTGATCGCGTGCCAGCGTCCGATCTTTGTTACAGAAAGATTGCGTTTGTGTGTTTGTGTGTAGAAAAGCAACTTCCCTTTTGTAGTAGACATCGCGTCATCTCGGGTGCGATATGCAGGCCGACAAAACACACTCAACAATTCCTTTCGCCAAAACGATGCGCTCGGAGATTTCTCTTCAAGCATATGCACAGCTCCTCAACGGTGTTTTTAATGAACCGCGCGCGGTCTCTGGTACAACCGATTTCTCTTATCACCGGCGTGCAATAAGACACACGGCACATCCGAGAGGTGAACCTTGAAATGAAGATCCTCCAACGATGATTGCGACACAAAGTTTACATTGACAGCTGTACAAACTATCTGCGTACGTTCTTGAACGTCGTCCGTACGACGACGACACAATTGCGATGCCACCCAGGTCGCGGTTCTTTCCGAGCTACTACGACACAGTGTTTTCCTGACCAACCCGGCGCCTGCACAGAGCACTTTCAACCATGGGAAAAGAACGGAAATTGTCCGCACAAAAAAACAAAAAAAAAACCTCCCATGCATAATGCATACTAAAAGATGTGATACCACCGATGAGATGAAGCACTACAAAAAAATATATAGTTGCAACAAGATGGCAAATACTAAGTAGTCCATAAAAACGGGCCTTTTGAGAGCGGGACGATAATTGCCGATGATACAACTCGACCCAGGCGCCTGGGTCAAATCAGGCGCCTATTATGAAATGTACATAAATCTTGACAGACACTCAGAGTGTTTTTACTGACGCGAGCCCATTATTATTGCGTCGATAACTATCGGAACGATGATGGCAAATTGCTACCCAGCCTCGAATGCGGTAACAACTTAACACTCCAGGGAAAAAGGTTGCCATTTCTGTTGTTTGCTTTCATAAGACCAATTCTCGTGGGATGTTGTTTACTCACTATTTCCACAATTATAATGAATCGCTTCCACTTGCGTGTTTCGTTTTGCTTTCGCAGATATTTAAACTACGCATCGAAAACAGCATCTCGCACACCTGCTGGCTGGTGCTGCGCCGGTACACCGACTTTGTGCGCCTAAACAACAAGCTGAAGACGATCTTCCCGCACTGCACGCTGGTGCTGCCGCGCAAGAAGTGGTTCGGTGACAACTTCAGCAGCGGCTTCATCGACAACCGGATACAGGGCCTGCAAACGTTCATAGACACGATCCTTGGCGACGAGCTGATGCGGTCGTGCACGGCCGTGCGGGACTTTTTCTGCCTCGACGAGCCCCCGTCGTACTCGGAGAGCATGGAGGAGTCGAGGGTAAGCCATTGGGGCAGGTGTGAAGTAAGCGGAACTCATTTGATTAGTCTCGTTCTACTTTTCTACCGTAGGTCATCTTCGAGGCCCAGGAGGAAACGATCTCGCAGCTCAAGCAGCAATTGCAAACCAAAGACGATCTGGTGCACGCCCTGCAGACCAAGCTGGCCACCGAGCTGAACCGCAACAAAATCTTATCCAACGTCATTCGGTAAGAGGAGGTTCACCAGGGTTAAACATGAAACCCGAACCATGCATGCTGGAGATTAATGGACACATCACTTCCATCCATTTGCAGCAATAGTGTGGAAAATTGTGCCAAATGTTCAAAGTCCATCGATCAGCAGTTGAAAGACTCGGTCCACAAATAGCACACAACCACCCCACCCGCACGGCGGCCCGTGGACCAAAGGCCAACAGCACACACATCGCGTCGGTCTGCCGTAGTTCATAAGCGTGTTCATCTTTTTGGCCTCTAAGTGCCTGAAAATATACACACATACATACGGTGGATCTTGGGACAAAGTTCGCACTGAAATCGCAATAAACTCACTGTAGAGCAGAGATTACCATAGGGAGATGGAAAGCATTGCACCATCGGTTAAGGAAACGTACCCAATAAGAACTAATAAAGTAAAGCATTTGCTCTAGCGCGTTATTTTAAAATGAATGCTTTTCATTCTGTAGGACGAGAAAAAAATAGCTGGCACAGTAGCTGGCCGTGTAGTAGCTTGAAGCGAACTTACCGTTACCATCAACGCCAGCGGTCCACCATAGATGATCAAGCAGAATCCACTGATCATGATCATTGTGAAGATGCCTCGTATCACCCAATTCTTCCACCTGGAGAAAGGAAACACATAATGATGCGTTATAATGTGTTATGGAGAGAAGAAAATACAAAATCGATCATCACCGTTGGCTCTACCTTTTCACAAGACTTGCTCAATTCTTCTTTTTTTGTAACGGAAAGGGAAATCTTCAAAAGACACTAGTCGCCTACAATGGGTGGATTCCATGATAGTGCCAAGAGTCATGCTGGCTCTACTGGATTCATCCCCCGCAATTTCTATCCGCTTCCTAATCCTGACCAGGTTCCGGCATAATAATCATTTAATGACTGTTGAAACTTGATCAACATCAATAGCTTCATTAGAAGTTAACATATCGGCACACACATTAGTCCATAACAACAACTAGGGCGACCATAGCACTCGACAACACCCGGGAAAACCAATGGTTATCTGTTTACTTAAATAGCGGTCTCTTTGGAAATGATGGAATCTCTTAATTTGAAAATCACAATTTGCATCACTAAACTGTTCAAAATCGGGATTGATATTATTAATTATTTGGTGAACATGAAAATTTCTCGGATTGGCATTCTCACAAGTCATATAAATTAGTGAGCAGGAATGCCGCATTTCAATCGTCCTATGGGCTTATCAGCCGATGTATTCTTTTATCATTCTTTATCACAATTTTGAAGCTTTCCTTGTGAATCCCTTTTTTTAATATTTAACCAGATATGAAGCGTTTCCATTTTTCTATTACTATATAGTATTTTTTCTATTAGTATTACCTACCATCCCACGTGGGGCGAAATTTGATAAGAAAATTTGGTTTTTCGTACCTGTTTAAACTTAATTTAATTTTGTCCTTCACAACACATAATGCTTTGATGGTTTGCCGAAGGGGAAACGGAAAAGCAAGGGTAATCTAAGTCCATGCTATGTCTAGAAAGGTTAATGAATATTGCTGCCAATTTTCATTCAAATCGGTCGACAAATAACGACCTCCGCCTTGGAGGTGAGAATGACCCCTGCATTATGCAAAGGCAAATTCAAAGTCCAAGGCAATTTATGTGTAGTTGTCGCACAGTCTAGTTAAGGCTGTGGATGAAAAAAATTATACGCTCAGATGAAACTATCCAGAAATGAATGAAATGTTGTTGCGCTCAATCTATTAGCAGCGCAAGCGGCTTGTTGAACGTTGAAGTCGAACGAAGTTGAAGAAAAAAATGTTACATCCTTAAACCTATTACATCCTATCAGGTCATTGAAAAAAACAACGCTGTTCATGGATGAAAAAGAACGATCAGCAAAAAGCAGCGCGCTTGACCTTTTTCTTGTTCACTCAGTTTGCGCAGTTGTCATTTGCAAAAGCAAAGAAATGAAAACGAAAAACCGTGTAAGACTATATAGCGGGAGACAAAGCAAATACAAGTGACGCTCAACGGGCAAAGCGAAACTTGCCCGTCATACTGATCTTGGCATTGATTGTTTCTACTCTCGATGGTAGGTTTTCGCTGTGCGTCGACGCGAGCCGCGCGACCGCGAAATCCTCAGCTACCCCACGGAGCAAGACCACGGACGGTGGGGGTACCTGCACGTTATATCCAATTACAGGTCGGCAATGTCGGATACGGCACATTCGCAAGCGGGTTTCTAGAGCCTCGTTGACCTAGGAAAAGTTCTCGAGTGGAGAGAAGTTGGAAATCGAACTCGACGTTTACAGGGAGTTCTAGTTTGTAACGTTTTCAAACGACCCAGTGAAACAGTGCTGTACGCTTGCCTACTGTTGCTACACGTTGAGTTATTTAATTAGTAACGAGCAACGCACTAAGGTTGCGATTAAATGCGCCTCGTGGAGGAACGCCCAGACGCCAGGGGCAGACAAAGACTCCACAGCAAACCGGTGCGACCTTTTATCGTGCACCGAGGTTGGAAACACCTCGCCTCACCGGAAGGTTGGTTCAAAGTGTGCCAGCCAGCTGCAAGTCCGACGCATAAATTAATCGCAAACTGACGACCCTCCTCACCTATCGGGCAATCCGCTCAGCGCCTGGCCGAGCACCTCCGGCATCTTGTTGGTGCCCTGCGCAAGGTTTTTGGCCATCTCCTCGACGTACTTCTCCTCCGGTAGTCGCTCCTCCGTTTCCGTTTCCGAGTCGACCTGCAAAAGAGAAAAAAAATCAATTTATTGGTAAACGATCGACGAATGTATTTCAGTTTTTCAAACCAAGCGAAACATTTAAAAGTTGTCATGAAAATCACAATGCGCACATATGCAAATTTTAAGATTCTCACGACGTTTCCCAACATTTGAATCGATGTACTTTTTTCTGAAAGTTACATATACAGCAGTTAAACTTTCATATTGTCCGTACCTCTCTTGCAAGGTTTTTCAATCACAAAAAAATCGGTCACGTCGTAAATGAATCGTACAGATTAATTGAACATATTGTAGAATAAATCATCAGTATAAGAAACAAGCACTCAGACTATGCGAGATTATTATGCGAGCATTTACTTCAGTCTGGCCCATGCACTTCACAAGCCAACTTGTTGATACTGCCCTCTGTTTAATAACACCGGCTACAATTAGAAGTCTTTACTGATGTTCATACGTCCTGTTTTTAATTTTCTAAGGAAAGTTCTATATGTTGTTGCAAAACATGGATTCACACAAACGTTTTGTAAGTTGGCTGTAAGTCAAAACTGAAAAACGATCATATTACAACCAAAACAAATCTGAACACATCTAACTGTGCATAAAGCAATTGTTACGATTCTCTCTCTCTCTCTCTCTCCCTCTTTTTTCTCTTCTATCTCTCTCTCCATTTATCACAATTCTTCACCATATGGTCGATTTCTTCACAAATTTGATACGTTTGTTTCATTTATTAGTTATTTTTTTTAGGTGTCCGATTTCTTCTAGAATTAGAATTGCAGGAGTTTCCTGAATCGACTTGAGTCGGGTTTTTCTTTGCTCAATTTTATATTCATCCTTTATTTATTTATTTTTTTTTATGGATAAAAAGATAATTTCCCTATCGTAGGAATGGCAATAAAAATAGATTTTTGCCAACATAAAAGAAATGATAGCAGAAATGATCGCTGCAAGGGTTCTTACATAGGATCAAGGCTTTGTAAAATAATATTTAGTCTCATATGAAATTATATATACATTTGTGTTGACCTGTGGTTCTTTCTTTGTATAAATATTTAGCAGTAGGTTTTGCGAGACTTCGATATTATGCAAACAGCATTTTCACAAATGATTGTGCAGTCTGAAGCTTGCAATTAATCCGCATAAAATTGCAATTGAGTACAGTTCCTCAAGGTGAGTAAATTTAGCTCCAGCACCCATATATTCAGCCCATGAACAATGTTTTAATGGAAAAATGGGCCAAGTAAACAACCATTCGGATGCGGTTCCGCGGTGACGTTCGCCGTTCGATTTACCCAGCCCGAAAGATCCCTACCGCAAAGCCCCTTACGGCGAACGTTCGTTTTGTTTAGATTTCGAAGGAAAACCGGTTATGACCCGCTCGACGTGGAATGCGCTTTCGTCAACAAACTCCGCCGTCGTTCTTTCATATTCCAGCACCGATCCACAGCAGCTTGGATCTTGTTTTGTTTTTTTTATATTCTTTCGTTTGGCCCATTTTCTACACTCAGCAATAGCGGAGAACATTTCTCTTGCATGGGAAAGAGAAAATTAATTCCCTACAACGAACCGTTCGAGTTTGATAAAATGGGTTTCTGAACGCCGATTTTGTGTTTTTTGCCCTTTCAGGATTAGGTGCACTGTGCACATGACCAACAACGTGGTCGAAATTGGGGAGAATAAGACAGCCAGTCACCATTCGTCGTCATTCCGCGCTGATAAGGAAAGCAGTCGTGAAAACAGCGTGGTGAAAAGTGTGTGCAGATGGCCCTATCGGCCAAGCCGCGCAACGACGTGCCAAGTGGTGCTTGATGTTACATAATTGTATCCTCCATCCCATCCGCGCCTCATCGCCATAGCCGCTGGTTCTAACCCATATTCGGTAAGGTGATTCCTGCGGCGTTCCGGGTGCGATTAGAAAACATTGACCGATCGACCTAAAGCACACACACGAAACAAAACTCCTCGACAGCATCTTCCTCGACTACCCAGCGCTATTTAACAACGTCTCAACTGCTAGTGGCATACAAGGGGGGTAAGGGAGCAGTAATATACGCTGATATGAACTTTGGTTCACGATGGCGCGATGCGTCGGATGTTTCCGTTTCATACTGGTTCGTTGTTATTCATTTTTTATTCTGCGGTTTCCCTTCACCGCGAACCGACGCACTATGTGTCTCTGTGCCGTTTTTATACCAAGATTAACAAATATCGAGACAAGCGTCAGTTGCGGTGGGTGGGACTATTTTTAAACCATCTTTTGGGGTGACCAAATATGCACGAATATTATTTGATGCTTGCTGTTCGTTTCAGATCCTTCGAAACATTCGAACATATTTCCGATAACGGCAGCGTATAAATAACCCCCTCAAAGCTATTTACTGATAAACGTACTCCAAAGTTAGAAGATAAGACAGCAAACAGTATCAGCATCGTTCAAGATTATGCTTATTATTTCTTTCGTTAATCCAATAGAGGAGGATGTTGGAAACATGATCAAACTGTTCAACAACTAACTTATGTGTCGATAACATGATGTGAACGCGCAATAGAAATGCTTTAAAAGCACTATCTTGAATTCAAATCACAAAAGATTTCAAACGAATTTTCGAAGCCAAAATAAGAAATACGTTGCAGTTGCTTCTTTACGAGTAAACTAATGAATTTACCACATCTCCATTGATGCATTCAACTGTGTCCATAATAAACATCTTCGCATATCTTGTTAATGGCTGCGAGTCGTCATTGAGCAGTTCATGACATATTGGGAACATTAAAACCTCCAAGACGGCAAAACCCTGCGTCGACCAGGAAATTATATTATAAGGTTCTTTTGGTTTTTTGTAAATTGTATTATAAGGGTTATTACGTTATATTTGCAAAGAAAATGTGCTAGTTTCTTCTTAAAATTAAAGCGAAATTAAACAGAAATCGTCGAAATTTAAAATCAAGAAATTAATATGTTGTTGCTAGTCTAAGCACTTTTAAAATTAGTAAGAAGTAATTTAGGAAAGTAAATACGCAGACAACGCAAAAACTAAACTAAACCTAACAAATTAACTTGGCCTATTAGAAGAGATTAAAGGTTCGCTGTTGAATCGCATCAGATGAATTAATGAATCGACCTGTGAGCAGTCCAAGCCAATTAACGAATCAGGCGGTTGATTGTGAAGGTTGAACCGACCCCCCTGTGGGTGATTTTGCATAACACAAGCCCACTGGGATCCCTCACAAACGCTAGCGACCGTCGGATCATCCCGTGGCCAGCTGATCGGAGATTCGCGTGCACGCATGCATTGGATGGAAAAATGCTTTGGAAATAAAAATAACGAAACAATCAATGAATGGCATGATTCTATTCCCAGGCGGATCCGGACAAAAAGGCAAGGCCGTGCGCGAGGCAGAGTAAACCCGAGATTCAGTATATTCCAGGGGGGTCACCATGGCGGGCGCCGGAAGCATTACGTAGTGTGCGTGTGCAAGCCATTACGACACGCCGGCTTTGTGCCGGTGGGAATTGGATTACACAGCGGTAGGCGTCGTAAGAAACAGGCCGTAATCGCTTTTCCAGACGTCCCAAAGCCGCCCCGAAACGCTCCCAAACGACGACCGACCGAAATGGGACCGGGACAATACTTTGTGCACCAAACGCAATTCTGTTGCAAATTTAATTAGTGCGCCGTGCCGTGGTGAAGCAATAAAGATAAGATGCACCACCTTATAGATGTAACATTCCAACCAGCCCCCTGCCGTGGCCGGAATGGTAGCCAAGGAAATGAAGTAGAGTATAATACGTTGTAACAATGTTGACCAATTGCTAGCTTACGCCTCGCTAGCTCCCTCGGAGAGCATCCAAGCAGGCCCCAAGCAACTCTAGCTCTAGATGCGAGCGAATTACACTGTTTACGTCCAACACAGAATCCGGCACCGCGGACCGTTTTCGCGTGGGTGGAATTTTCCTCCGTATGTGCTGGGGAAAGACGAACGGAAGCCAACACACTTTTCCTACCAGGCGCCAAATGGGCAGGAAAATTTGAGAGCATTGTGAGAATATCCGCTGCGACCTACTGTGCTGTCCATTTCTCAATCCTGTCCTTTTTCTCTCTCTCTCTCTCCTTCGCTCGCTGTGTCTCTGGAAAATCCATCACAACACAGTAAGCGTAGCGGATTCTTCCCGTTCTCGGGAAAACTCTGCAAAGCAAGGAGAACTTGTTAGAGGCGGGGGAAAAGGGAACGAAAAATACAAGCGCCACGGAGTGAAAAATCGATAAATTGCGAACCTAAAATGTTTGCAACCAGACCAGCTCCGATAATCAACTTTCTTGGAGCCTTTTGCACCGTGTTGGTGCCCTGACGAAATTTGTACGTACATGGTCGGAGTTTTCCGTGGTGGCACACTCCTGTGGTTGCTGCTGTTGTTTGGGGCTATCATGCTGCTGCTGCTGCTGTGCTGTGGTGTCGCCCTCCGCTGGCAGACGACGTCGTAGCTCCGCACCTCCATCGGCCATACTCATTTTGAGCTAGTTTTTTTTTTTCGGATTGGCAAAGGGTTATCTTCGGTTCACACTTTTCCTCCCTCGCAGATCGAACCAAACAATAAATCCCGAAACAAGACGGGCGCGCTTTGAAACCTTCGGTTGCCGCGCTCCACCGCCTCCTCGTCAAGCCGTCGTTACCCCTGGCAACCAAAGAAACAGCACCACTCACACTTGCACACTGCCGAACAGAAGGGATTAACCGGGGAGCGCTAGATAAATTTGTTTTCCACCACACTGGCCACACTAGGGAACAGCACCCCTTCGTTGGCACACACCACTGGCACCTTCTCTGTGTGCGCCGTGCACAGAATGCGAGGGTTATTGATCTCCTCGTTGCCGAGCGCACCTACGAATAAATTAACTCGCTCCGTTGACCTGCGGGATCTACAGGAGATTGACCAGGTAGCGCCAACAGTGAAAACTCTGGTACGCCTCAAGGACTGCACTTATTCTCACGACCGACCGACAGAAGTATTCTACGGAGACTCACAACGAAACCATCGTACACAGCACGCTCTTCAAGCTCACGATTGATACTGATACACAATTCTTTATCAACTGAGTAGAGTGGGCTGACCAAACAATCAACACGTCGGTGTAGCGACCCTACCCCGATGACGTCTCAGAAGCAACTGAATTTTCATTTATCGTTTTTATCGATAACGCTGGCGAACCAGTTCCATTTAGAGCCGCTTGCACACGAGAGCTTTTTCGGTTGGTCTCAAAACCGATTTCACGGACCGGTCAAACTCAATGGAGTTTTTGGGACCATCCACCCAATTTTACATGTAAACCGGTTCACCACGTGAGACATATCGTTTATAACTGAGACATATCGTTTGGGAACCATGGAACTACCGTTCCAGTTGTCCACAAAAGTGGCCGCGTGTGTGTCACCTTGCACTCAGTGGCTCCAATTTTTGGGATGAAATAATTTTACGCTGCCCGTGAAAGTTTACAAAACAATTGCCACTTGTATTGAAACTGAACTTGTTTAAAATGCAATTAAACATTTCGTTGAACGATGTTTTTCTGCGGTAAAAAACAAAATAACCCACCACAACCAAAAGATCTAAGCTCCGGAACGATCATTTATTTGTTTCTTAACTATACAAGAACGCTGCAATTTTAGTACCAACGTATTCAGTACCTGCCAACAGATGGCGCTCAAACGAGCAATCGTTTTAATCGCACCTTTTACGTTTAAAAATCCAGTCGGTAAATCCCCGTTGGTAGGTTAACTGATAATGACTAATTCATTGGCCATTCGAAGTCGATAGAACGAAAAATAGCACGTTGTTGTCAATAATATTAATTATATTACTCAATCGGTTATCACTAGCATCAAATTTACAATCAATTTCTTTCCATTGCGCACATAATTGATGGGAAATCGTTCCGGTTTTCGCACACTGTACTACATCTGTGTAGGGTTAACGGACCTACTCCGGCTTTTTGGTGGACTGTATGAATGGGAAGGAAGGAAAGGAAAGGATAACACCTGACAAGTGGATGGACTCTGCCAACACACTAGGGGCGAGGAGAGGTAGCGGCTGGTGGATGGACTGTGCCAACACACCAGGAGCGAGGGAGGAGGAAGGAGATGCGACTAGTGGATGGGCTATGCCAACACAGAAGAAGCGGGTAGAGTAGCGGCTGGTGGATGGACTGTGCCAACACACCAGGAGCGAGGGAGGAGGAAGGAGATGCGACTAGTGGATGGGCTATGCCAACACAGAAGAAGCGGGTAGAGTAGCGGCTGGTGGATGGACTGTGCCAACACACCAGGAGCGAGGGAATACGAGAAGACTGCGACTAGTGGATGGGCTACGCCAACACACAAGAAGCGAGGGAGGAGAGAGGAGACCAAAAATTGAGAACTAGTAGTCAACTATATAATCAAGGTTATTGACACTCAAAACTTAGCTGACGAGTTCTGGTTTGACTTTATTTCACCTTGCCACGACACCCAACATCGACATGCTCCCTTATCGGTGCCTAACTGTTGGGCACCCAGGTGCGCTCACTAGTTCTACATTCCAGACTGCGTTCGCACTGGCTGCGTACTGTTCTTATATTTAGAACTCTACAAATGGTGCTGCAATCAAATTTAACATTTGTAGGTGTGACAGTTGGAATCCAACATCCTGCCACCTAAAATTTGCAAAATTTTACACCATCTGTATACTGCTATGTCCTAGCTAGCTGCTGCATAGGCCTTTAAACTAACTGACTGCTCGTGGGTAGTATACATATCTTCACGATAGGCCGAACGATCTCCTCGGCCTTTGCCGTACGAATTGTCACCACGCGTATTACGCCATCCTTACCCGGATGCACCTTCACGATACGACCTAGTGGCCACCGAGTAGAGGGAGTGTTGTCTTCGCGTATGATGACGAGTTGTCCAGGAGTGATGGCTGCTGACCCCAGTTTATTCCATTTTGTCCGGGGCTGCAACTGCTGAAGATATTCCACGTGCCATCGATCCCAAAATCGTCTAGCACGTTGCTGTACTTGTTGCCAGTGGTTGAGTCGGTTTTCTGGCACGTCGCGAAGATCGATTCCGGGAACAAGCTGCATGTTCGCGCCAGTCAGGAAGTGGCCCGGGGTGAGTGCTTCCATGTCTGCCGGGTCATCTGACAACGCTGTGATTGGCCGAGAATTGAGACAGCACTCAATTTCCGCCAACAAAGTCGTCATGTCCTCAAATGAGAATGATGAGGTTCCAACGACTCTCACCAAGTGATGCTTCATTGACCGCACAGCTGCTTCCCAAAGACCTCCGAAGTGAGGGGCGCGAGGAGGGATGAACTTCCAATTGATGCCTTTCTCGATGGTCCAGGATTGGATGGCTCGTTGATGCTCAGCCGAATGGAGTAGCTTGTATAGGGAGTTGAGTACGTTAGCTGCTCCCTTAAAATTTGTCCCATTGTCTGAATTTAATTCCGACACGAGACCTCGACGAGCCACAAATCTACGTAGAGCGGCAAGAAATGCATCCGTTGATAGGTCGCTGACCAATTCGATGTGAACTGCCCGCGTCACGAAGCACACGAAAACTGCAACAAAGGCTTTTGTGGGTACGGCCTTTCGATGGTTTCCCTTTACGTAGACTGGTCCGCAATAATCTACTCCACTGATTGAAAATGGCCTAGCCTCCGTGACCCTTTCTGATGGTAGGTCGGCCATCAATGTTTGGAGTTGTGATGGTCGGCATCGGAAACAGGTGTGACATTGGTGGTACACCTTCCTTACTAGGTCTCTTCCACTGATGATCCAGTATCGTTGACGAATTGAGTTCAGCATGAGCCTCGGTCCCGCGTGCATCAGGTTCTCATGATAGTAACGTACCATGAGTGCTGCTAACGGATGCTTCCCAGGTATGATGATGGGATGGCGAAACTCCTCCGGTTCCGCTGAGTTCTGTAGCCGTCCACCAACGCGAATGATTCCGTCGGATGAAAGCACTGGGTTGAACCATTTCATGGCCGATGACTTGGGGATTGGTTCTTTGTTACGCAGAGCTGTAAGCTCCGCCTTGAAGTGTTCAGCCTGGGCTAATCGACAGAGTGCTCGATCAGCGCATTCGAGATCCTGGACAGACAGCTTTCCAGTCGTTGGAATTTTTGTTGATAAGCGATGCATATACAGGATCCAATATCCAATCATTCTTCGAAGTTTGGATAACGATGAATAGCGAAGGAAGATGTGCTGCAGCGGTGTTTCGGAAACAATGTATGAAACACTTGTTACCTTCTCTTCGGCGTCAACAGTTGTTGGATCGGCTGCTGTAGTAGTTAGCGGCCACTCCTTCTCGTCCAGTGTCAGCCAGCTGGGACCCTGCCACCATCGTTGATCATGGACTAAATCCACTCCAAGACATCCTCGTGACACCAAGTCGGCTGGATTGTCCACTCCAGGAACATGCCTCCACTGTGAGCCCGCTGTGGCTTGCTGAATTTGCGACACTCGGTTTGCCACAAATGTTTTCCATCGCGAAGGTTGAGATTGCAGCCAGTGGAAAACCGTCATGGAGTCGGTCCAGAATGTAACTTGAGATGTTAAATTCACCGCTTTTATCACGTTCAGATACAGTTGTCCTGCCAAGTTCGCGGCGCATAATTCCAAACGAGCAATAGAATGCTTGGTAGCTAATGGCGCCACTTTGGATTTGGAGATGAGTAGTCTGGTCATTGTTTCTCCATCTCTGTTGGTTGTTCGCACGTAGCAGCAAGCACCATAACCCTTTTCTGATGCGTCACAGAAGAAATGCAATTGGATGTTAACTGCGTTGGTTCCAATTGCAACTCGAGGCACTTCGATATCGTGTAGATGGGTTAGCTGGGTCTGGAACCGATGCCAGGTTTGTTGGATGGCTTGCGGCAGTTCGTCGTCCCATCCCCACCGTGTAGCCTTTTCAGATTTTAATGCCCAAATAGTTTGCATAATTTGTTTGGCTGTTGCTTTTACTGGATCAATTATTCCAAGTGGATCATATATTTTTGCAATACATGACAGAATACTTCGTTTTGTTAGTATGTCCGGTAGTTCAGGAATGTTGAACTTGAATCGAATTATGTCTGAAGATGGCTTCCAAATTAGCCCAAGTGTTGGTAATGACAGGTCTTCTCCCAACAGCGACATCAATTCGAGCTCCTCGTTGGCAACACCTTGAAGAACGGATGGCTGGTTGGACGCCCATTTTCGCAGCGTAAATCCACCTTTGGCGAACAGCGCTTCAGCTTCCATCTGAAGTCTGATGGCAGCTTCTACCGACTGGTCTCCTGATATGAAGTCATCCACGTAGAAATCATCGGAGCGGGCTAAGGCTGTTGGATATTCATTACCATGATCTTTGACGGTTTGTTGTAGCGAGCGGATTGCAAGAAATGGGGCAGATGCGGTGCCATAAGTTACTGTATTCAGCTCGTATGTCTGAATAGGCTCGCTCGAGTCCGATCGCCACAGGATACGTTGGAGCGAACGATCCCTTGGATGTATCCAGATTTGCCGGTACATTTTGGCAATGTCCGCTGTTATAGCCACACTGTATGTCCGAAAGCGCGTCAAAATGGTGCTGGCATCTTGTTGGATGGTCGGCCCAACCATCAAGGTATCGTTCAACGAAACACCTGTGGACGTTTTTGCTGACGCATCGAATACAACTCGGCACTTGGTAGTGGTGCTGTCAGCCTTAAAAACCGCATGATGTGGCAAATAATATACATACGGTGGTGTGGTTGCCTCTTCCGTTGTTAAGCTCATGTGTCCAAGGCTGATGTATTCGTTCATGAATTCTTTATATGCAGCGTAGGTTGCTGGCTCGCGCTGCAGCTTGCGCTCGATTGCCAAAAATCGCCGAAGTGCATTAGCTTTGGACTCCCCTAGCGCGTCGACCATCTCAAGTTTACGGGGCAATTGCACAACATATTTCCCATCAGCGGCACGAGTAGTTGTGTCCTTGTAGTGTGTTTCACAAGCCACTTCCTCCAGACTCCAATTGGGACTACTTGGTACTTCCTCGATCTCGTAAAACTTTTGCATTAGCTGTTCGATGCTTATGGCGGAAAGTGCAACTGCATTGTAGACACGTTGTGTATTCCGTCCGCTGACCACCCAACCGAATTTTGTTTCTAGTAGCATAGGTTGGTTGACTGCCACCGTAATCTTCCCTTGTCTGATGACTTCCACGAAGTGTTCCGCTCCTAATATGATATCCACTTTGCTGGAAGTGTGGAACGTTGGATCGGCTAGCACTATTCCGGGAGGCAGCTTCCATTGGGAGATGTCGATGTCTGATAATGGCAAGTCAGTGGTTGGCTTAGGAAGTATAGCAAATTTCATTGTTTGCTCGTAATCGTTTGCTCTCGATTTAATTGTGGCGGTGACCTCTTGTTGCACATTGTTGGCCGCTGCTTCTCCAATTCCCACCACGGGAATATGCACAGCCACACGAGGCAATCTGAGCACTTGAGCGAGTCTATCAGACATAAAGTTGAGCTGCGATCCACTATCCAGGAGGGCTCTTGCTTCGTGACATTTACCTCCTTTGTCGCGCACAAGTAATAGCACCGTTGACAGCAACACAGTGGATGATACCTTATTGCCTGAGCACTGTAGGCTTAGAGCGCCCTGCTGGGGTGCACGATGAGTTGTCTCCGTGATGCATGTTTTCTCGATATGCAACAAGGAGTGATGTCTTCCACGGCATTTGTTGCATGTCCACTTCGACTTGCAGTCTGCTGCAATGTGGCCCGACGATAAGCAATTGATACAAAGTTTTGCCTGCTTTGCTCTGGTGAACCGATCGCTGACTGCAAGCTGTAGAAATTCGGGGCACCTTGATATTTTGTGTTCTCCGTGGCATACGACACAAGATGCCTTCGTTTCGCCATGCTGCGCACTTTGCATTGCTGGGTAAGCCTTTGCTTTTGGTTTTGGCTTATGTTCGGCATCGCATCGCTCCAACACTTCGCATTGCGTCGTGAGGAACCGCAATGTTTTTCCCAACTCTGGGAATTCTCCGTGGGCAAGTGAACGTTCCCACAGTTTCCGTGTTTCGGCATCGAAACAAGCCGTTAAAAGTTTGGTGACGATGAGGTTGCTGGTATTGTCGAGTCCGTGTTTCATGTACGCCAATCCGTCCACATGGCGTGTACATGTCTCAGCAAGTGCTCGCAGATCCTTTGCGCACTCACGATCTACCCTTTTCATTGTAAGTAGGCCGGTGATATGTGCCTCCACAATTACTCTTGGATTTTCATACCGGGTCTCGAGCAGTTTCCATGCTGTTGCGAAATTGTTGTCCGCGATGATGCTGGCGTTCAAAATTCCGGCGGCTTGCCCGACCAACGCCTGGTTTAGATGGTGGAGTTTGATGGCATCTGAGTCTCGAGACCGGCTCATAATGTCAGTGAACATGGCCTTGAACTTCGGCCAGTGTTCGTAGCTGCCATCAAATTTCGGCATCGGCACTTGAAGAGGCTGCTGATGCACGATGACTTGGGATGAACTAGCCGAAGCAGGCTTCTCTTCCTTTGCTGTGATGGCCAACGATTCGATTTGAATCCGAAAACTGGAACAAATTTCCTCGAATTCATCCAGCTGTTGGTCGTGTTCAGCGAACTGCTCAGCTGGGCATTTTTCCAATATGTCAGCGTATAGATCGTTATATGCCTGCTGATGTCGCTGAAGATTTTCCATCCGGACCTTGATGACTGCTGCTGGCGGTAGGTGATCTTCCTCAACTTCTGCGTTTAGCTCGCTGAGTAGTCGCTGCACCTTCCCCATCGTATATTTGCAGCGATGGAGGAGGGACTCAAGGGATGCTGCTTTCGGGGCCATGATGAAGGTTCCTTGTTGAATCACGGGCGATCCGCAGTTTTTCGTTTTTGCACTAACGATTCACGGGTTTCCGACGTTGCACGGACGAGCCTCGATGAACCGCGGTTTGTACGACGCGACGCGGACGATTTGACACCAGTTGTCAAGTCACGACGCGGACGATACTTTACGAGAAGTGACACCGATTGTGTCTACGCGATGATCCACCGACTGGGCGCACGATAGGCCAGAGGTGATTTGCATACGCGACGAGCTTCGACCGATCAAGATCCGGTTCGAAGGACCAAAATGTAGGGTTAACGGACCTACTCCGGCTTTTTGGTGGACTGTATGAATGGGAAGGAAGGAAAGGAAAGGATAACACCTGACAAGTGGATGGACTCTGCCAACACACTAGGGGCGAGGAGAGGTAGCGGCTGGTGGATGGACTGTGCCAACACACCAGGAGCGAGGGAGGAGGAAGGAGATGCGACTAGTGGATGGGCTATGCCAACACAGAAGAAGCGGGTAGAGTAGCGGCTGGTGGATGGACTGTGCCAACACACCAGGAGCGAGGGAGGAGGAAGGAGATGCGACTAGTGGATGGGCTATGCCAACACAGAAGAAGCGGGTAGAGTAGCGGCTGGTGGATGGACTGTGCCAACACACCAGGAGCGAGGGAATACGAGAAGACTGCGACTAGTGGATGGGCTACGCCAACACACAAGAAGCGAGGGAGGAGAGAGGAGACCAAAAATTGAGAACTAGTAGTCAACTATATAATCAAGGTTATTGACACTCAAAACTTAGCTGACGAGTTCTGGTTTGACTTTATTTCACCTTGCCACGACACCCAACATCGACATGCTCCCTTATCGGTGCCTAACTGTTGGGCACCCAGGTGCGCTCACTAGTTCTACATTCCAGACTGCGTTCGCACTGGCTGCGTACTGTTCTTATATTTAGAACTCTACAAATGGTGCTGCAATCAAATTTAACATTTGTAGGTGTGACAGTTGGAATCCAACAATCTGTTTTGCCTTGTTTTGTTTTTTCTTCTCTTCTTTGTTCTAAATTTTCCTATCACTCGAACAACAAAGGGTGGGATGGAATAGTATCCGAAAGGCTTTAAAATCATGTCATCCACCGTCTCTATCTCGGTTTGCCTAGTTACGATTTATGCTACCTCGAAAGTTCCTTGCCGGTCCATTTTCATCTTTCCATCTATCACGACACATTAATTCCCATCTACAACATTCTACCCCACGAAGCTACTACCTATCTTCCCAGGTGGCACAGGAATTCTATCGCATTTTCCTTTTCTTCGTACCAAACGCTGCTGGCTTACGCTATCTACAAATAGTACCCCGGTCGGAGGGGGTGGACCAATAATAATTTGGTCAACAGTCGGAAATTGAGAACAACAGAGTTCGGTTACGGGTTGCGTTAAGATTGGTTTGCAAGTTCACTGTTAAAACGTCACTACTACGGGATAGAGAGTAATGAGAAGAAGAACGGTAAGTGGGAAAACGGAGTTGATTTTTTGTTATTGATGTAGATTTTTGTTTTAATTTGATTAATAATCCAGCTACACTTCCTCCTCATCTGACGGTACCGTCCGCATCTGACGGTTGATCTTTTCTTCCCTTTTTCATTTTTGTCGCCACACACCTACCTCTGCCCAGGCGGCAACGCACTAGTCCACATTTTCTGGCTCCTGCTTATCCATCCCCTTCTTCCCTCTCGCTATCGTCAAGTCGTCGGTATTAAAAGTTAATAAGATTGAGTACCACATAATGCAAAAACCCTGCTAAAATATCGTTTACAGCTTGGTTTACTCTAGCGAACAATCACAAATATTTTACCATTTTTTCTTCTTTACTCTTTACACACACACACACAAACCCGTGCGTGTCCGTGTGTGCTCGCGCGCTAGTCAGCCTCTTCGCTACATAACTGTCGTCCTCGGCCACCCAGATTCCTTTCCTAAGGAAGCAGATTTTCGCTGCTGGCGCTTAGATTGGGCAGAGATTTGAACAGTTTGTGTTTGCTGTTGCTGCCGTCGTTCGTTCCGAACCGGTTTCCGGCAGTGGAGGAGGATTCGTTGCAGTGCGAGCGCTGCTGCTGCAGCTGTGGGTGAGCGTGAGGTTGCTGTTGGTGCTGCTGTTGTTGCTGCTGCTGCTGCTGTTGGTACGATTGCAGTTGCAGTTCCGGCGGCTGAACCGGCGAACGGAGTGGATGATCCGCCACACTACCAGACACCACGATGGTACCGGCCATCGTCGAGCGCGGATGAGGGTACGCACCGGTCAACGGCGGTGGTTGATGGTGCTGCGACGGTCGACCGGTCGATCCTCCGGTCGGTGGAGTTTTGCTAGAGAGGCTTAAAGAGATCGGGGCGTTGCCGTGATCGTAGTATGGTCGGCACGGGACAGCACTGGGATCGTCGTGATACGATGCCTGCAGAATGTTCTCCAGCGACAGCCGCTGCTCGTGCATCTTGGACTGTGACGGTTTCCTTTCGTTGGGGAAATAATGCTGCTGCTGTTGCTGATCGTACTCTAGGATCTCCTGTATGTTCATCTCCAACGCGTCGTCGTCAACCCCGGCATCGAACTGGATGTCCGTCGAGGGAAGCGTGTCGTCGCCCGTCGATCGATCCGTCGGTGAAAGCTGCTGCTGCTGATGGTGGCGATACGGATGATGGTGTCGATGATGGTGCAGATGATGATGGTGACTGTGGTGATGGTGGCTGTGATGATGCCGGTGGTTACCGGCCACACCGTGGTTCCCCGGTGCTCCAGACTGAGTATCCTTTGCCCCTTCCTGCTCACCCACCGGAACGACCACTGCCGGCCCGAGCAGGCTCGTCATGTCGTAGATGATGCTTTTCGGGTTGAGCAGCAGCTGATCTTTGGTGTGCGTCCCGATCTCACAGAGCGCGAGCGGTTCCGGCTGCACGAAGCTAAGTGCTTGCTTCTGTAGCAGCTTAGTGTCCGAGTAGCGGCGGAATGATTTGCTTCCCGACTGATCGTGCTGTTGCTGACCGCAAGGCACCGCACCATTGCTGTTACTTTCCTCCTCACTTCCATCGATTCGGGCGAAGGTGCAGGGTCCAGCAGCACCACCGGCCAGTACCGTTGAGTGACGATGGTAAAGCTTGTTGTTACTGACCGCCGCCGCCGGTCTACCCGCACCTTCCGCTGATCCTCCCACCGAAGGATCGTTTAGAATATCACGATTCTCAAGGAATATGGCCGAGTTCACGTAGCGCCCGATCGACCCGGTTGCTGCGGTGGTGGCTGCGATCGCAACGTTCGGCGAGCTGCTTCTGCTTCGTTCCGTCCCGTTGTTGTTCAGCTTGTTCAGCAGGCTCAGTTCCGTCGTCGATTTGCCGCTGCTTCCGCTTCCTCCGTTGCTGCTCGCAACGCTGCTGCTCATGTTTTGCTCGCCCGAAGATTGTACCGACGATTGTATCTGTTGCTGTTCGAGTGTGACCGGATTGGATGAGTTCGATACGGTCGAGTAGCGGTGGTTCGCCGCAGCAGCAGCTGTAGCAGCCGTCGCCGCCGCCGTCACAGCCGCACTTCCGCCGTTCGTTTCACACACGTTGTGCAGCGAGTCGTGGAAGGGCATGGGCGTTAGGCTGCCGCTTCCCTGCAGGCACGGTTTGAACGACACCTGGCTGATGTCGTCCAGCGTCCAGTCGCGATCGTACCGGTCAATCGAGTTGCTCTCGATGTTCGCCGCGATGATCTGACCCTGCTGACTTAGCTGCAGCTCGCATTGGTTCCCTCCACCGCCGCCCGTCGACGATGAACCGCCGCCTAGCCCGACCGTCCCCAGCGGATGGTCGAACGACGAACGCACGTGCATGTGGTGCGTGCCGATGGCGGTGGAGGCTGCCGACGCAGTGACGGCATTGTTGACCGCATTGATTCCCATCGCTCCGAACGGATGCTGCTGTTGCTGTAGCGCCTGCTGTCCCGAGGTGGCCGCCGTCCGCACCCTTCGGAACTGTGGCATTTGAGGAGACTGCGGTGGGTGAATCTTTTCCGGTGCGTTCTGGATGAGTAGTATTCTACAACAAAAATATATGATTGATTTTTGATTCATTCCCGTTCTAATTGATTCATTGATTAGATTCTACCTATTTCTCGAACGCCAACGGTTGCACAGGTTCAAGTACTGCTTGCACTGGATGTACATGAAGACGACGCCACCGGTCAACCCAACCGTCACTACGATCAGCTTCGTCCAGAAGGGCCAACCGATCTGCCCGCGCCGCACCTCTTCGGCGGCCCGCTCTATCAGCACGCAGAGTGACCAGATGACGCACAGACCGGCGGCGCAATGAAACAGCACCGCACAGCAGAGCCGCCGTCTTTCGACACCGGACATATCCAAGCTTCGCCACTATGGATAGAGAGAAGGTAGAGTGCGGGAAGGAAAAGAAAAGCACAAGAAGAAAAGGAACACAGCTTAATTTAATTTGTAAAACGTTTCACAGTGATACCTCGCCGAGCCGGATTGTTTGCCGCTAAGTGGTATTAATTCGATTGTCTTGAGTTTCAATGACATTTGGAAGCGGACCGACGGATGGCACGTTGATGCGAAATTTACATCCAAAAAGATATTTGTTACAAAAGATCGCCTCAGTGAAACGCAAGCAGGCTATCGGTGACCGTCGTCTATCGGGGTGGGGGTTTCGTCCCCCGACGATGTGACCTTCGCATCGCTGGAAAGCATCAAAAGAAAGACAACGACAAAAAAACGCTACCTCATCATCATCACGAAATCCCAAAGACCGATTGGTCTAATTTTTCCCTCCCGTGACCATGAGAGCGAACAGGACAAGGTTGCGCGGGCCAAAAGAAAAACTGCAAATTCTGTCAACTCTCGACAACTCGGTTTCGGACCGTCAAATATATCTGTTTCCCCCTGCACCAAACTCATACACACACACACACACACACACACAAAGGCATCCGCACTTTCTGAACACGGTGGCATCGTTGTTCATCGCTCCGTTATTCTGCGCTGTCCGATGTACCGTGTCCCTTTTTCGGGTGGCGTGCCTTCGAACTTGAACTTCAAAATGTCAATCGTTTGGGGTCGACGCTGGTGTGTTACATAAATTGAACAAGGGCAACCGGTCATGCGAAGGTAGCCAGCTGACGAATACTACCATTATCTTTTCCGTTCGAAGCGATATGCGCATATCATTTCATCGCGCGCGCGAACGTTGCTATCCCCGGGATGACCGTGGCAAAACCAAGATATGCTAATGCATATTATTACGTTTATTTAAACGATCCGCGTGTTGTATGACGAACCGGCGCATCCCAAAAACATCGCCACCAATTTGACCTCGCAAAGATCGGAGTTATTTCCGGGGAAGCCTGTGCGGGACGGTGTTGCAACAGAGACGTACAATAATTGGCTCGATAACGAGCGATAGAAAGCCATTTTCAGGGACGAGAACACAACCGCGGTAAGAAACGGGGGCCCTAATGGAGGGGGTTCGTAGCCATCGCGCATCCCTAGCGTTCCTATGCTCATTTATTCATTACCCTCCGTGGCGCTGGGCTACGGCTAAGAAAGACGCCTTCGCCGGGCTCTCCACTTACACCCAATAATCAAGCTGTTTATCTTATGGCCTGGTGCTGCACCCTACGAGAGAACGGAGAATAAATATCACAAAACAATAAAAGAAATCCGTGCCACGAAGCACATTATCGTTAATGTGGGACCCGCCGTACCAGGATTTCCCTTTCCCATCCGCCAACGTCTTTTTTCGCCGATTCCCTATCCGCGTCCGGGACTCATTTTTCTTATTAGTCTGAGCATGATATTAGAATCAGCAAAAAAAAAAACGGAATGGATCGCTCAAACCGGCAAAGAAATGGTAAGTGAAGGCATTAAAAATGCATGATTTCTTTATCTTTCTCTATCCCTCTCTCATTCTCTCTCTCACGCGATGAAAACATTCTATACTTCACGGATGCACGGGTTGTGGGTGGTGGAGAAAAATCTCAGTATCGTTCCCGTTCCAGAACCATGCTCCTGCTGAATGAATTCCAGCCATTCTGGGGTTGGAAATTGCTGTGGCAGCAACAGCGGCATCAACGGACAATCCCCAGCCAAATCTGGCACAGGTTTCCTCTATCCAATGTTGGGCGCGGCTAGCGAAGGGATGCGGGAAAATCACTCAGTACAGCCATCTTCTTTTATGTCAGCTAGCTTCCGCTAATGTTCCAGAAGGTGAGAGGGTGAGAAGGTGGAGAAGGTGACCTTCGCGCCCGTCTGTCGCCACGCGTCGCCAGGCCAGGTTTTGTGCAATGTTTCTATCCACCCTCCAGTCGTCCATTCGTCCACCTATCTGGGTCGGTATAAAGTGGTACTGCCTGCAACTGGAAAATGCTTGCGCCACACTACTGGATGGAGATTCCGCCGTCGGTGGAAATAGCATAGCGGCGCCATACCAGCACCGCGGTGATCTGGAACTGAAAGTTATTTATTGCCCAGGATGGATCGTCCGGAGCTGGCAGCCGAGAACTGCAAATGGTGCGCTTCCACATGGGCGCACCAGTGGTAGTTTTCAAAAGAACATTACGAGAAGCAGCAGCAGCAGCAGAAGCATGCTTTCTGCATCCCTTACGCCCCCTTTCTTCACCGAAGCGGGGGAATTCTGTTAGTTTAACGTGATGAAAGATTGTGAACACAAGCAGCATTTGAGAATATTTCGTTCGTTCCCACTTAACTCACAAAAGAGACAAAGAGAACCGCGCCGCAACCTGCTCCTGGCAAGCCCGTACGCCATCTTCCCACGATGACCTGGGAAATGCGATCCGTCGCGAAATATAGGTCAATGTAACAAACCCGGGCTCATCACCCACGCTAGGATGCTTTTTTGCCCCCTTTTTTCCTCTTCAAGGTTTCTCCGGAGTTCGGCGTTCTTCACATGACGATGGGCAACGGAGGATGAATACTTCACACATTCCCCCAACTCCCATTAGCACAGAAGCACGCAAAGTCCTCCAAGGGGTTGCTGCTGATACCGCAGATACTTCAAGGCTTGTTTACTTCTCCGTTTCAGATTGGCAGCAGATTAGCGTCTCGTTGGAAATTGGGTGAACAAACGGACGGTCTCCAGGTCAGCTGGACACGAATAAAGAAAGGTCGTCGGCTCTAGTGGCAGTTGTGCGTGAAGGGCATGTTTGTATAAGCTGTGTAGCATGCCAACAGACATGCCCGTCGCCCATGATAGAGGACTCTCTGGGGCAATGGCACGAACGGAAGCCGTCCCGGCGAACCGAAGAAGACGAAAAAAATCGATTAAAGTTCGATTGACTCGATGGAAATTGGAAAAGTGGTGCTGTATTCGATGTCACCCGAAAAAAAGAAAAAAAAATCCATTTTGCTGACGGCGATGGCGGTATCACCGTGGCAGCCGTTACGGCCAGACGGGCACACCCGCATGATCGTCGTCCCCCTTGCCATCCTTCTGCGGAACCACAGTCGTACCTCGTTGAACGGTTTGATTTTGGTGTGCATAATGAACGGGAACTTGCACAGCTCGCAGGCATTCGTTTCCGACGCCGTCAGCCATTGCTGCAGACAGGTCTGGTGCACGAACTTCAGACTTCCGGAGCAGTAGCAGGGCGTCAGCAGCGGGTTGAGTGTGTCGGACTCGCAGTGGCAGATACGGCAAATGTCGCCACTGCTCTGCGACACTTGACTGCTGGTGGAGCCGTATCTGCAACGAATGGAGAGAAAAGAAAAGAAGAGGAAGAGCTATGAGTGAAAAGTGCATACGAAGGAACGCAGCAGGGTGGGTCACATTCCGCGCTGCCGGATAGTCAAAACAATCAGTGTCACCCGACGCGATTGACTTGCACGGAAATGTACCCGAGAAACCGTCCCATGGGAGAGCTTCCGTGCCGGAACATGTTCAACTTGTGGGAATCGAACACGAACCCTAGAACCATATCTCATCGCGAAAGTTATAATTAGTTGACATCACCAAACCCTCGGTCCATGTCCCTGCCACCAGCGATGGCCATAAACTTGAATCATGCAATATCTGGACGCGACCGGCTAACGTTAAATGCATGTTGAAACTGTTGTCCTCGAACAATCCCCGAACAAGATAGAACTCCCGCCACGCAAAGGGCTTTAAAACGTACGCTCCAAAACCGTTGCGTGATAGAACCGTCAAGGTGAATCGGAACCAACATGAGGGACAAGGTGTAGGTAGCAAACATACGTACATCGAACCAGTAACATGATGGGAATCGTTAATCGGCACCTGCATAGCGCTTGGCATTGAACATTTGTTTTATGGACGCTCGCGGTTTGCGATGCCGGACGGCGTGGGACCAAAATAAGCCCCCTTCATCTCGGAGGATGGACGTACAGATACGGGGCACCTTGAAGTGAGAGGAACAGGGAACGTCCCTCAGTTTGGCAATCGAACTACATACGGGAGGTTTTTATGTCGGCCCATCGGGAAGCCAACTATAGTATGTCAAGGACAGTGGTAGACGCATTCTGAGGGAAGAATTTACGACGGCCTAACCCGACGGGGGCCGAAAGTGAGACGAAAAGCCGATTAGTAGCGATGCTAAATGATTCACCCACCGGCGGTGCTTCCTTCACGGCTCTTCTGTCGGGTTGACTGTTTCTGAGCCGGATAGAACACCAGGGGCGTAATGAAGATCCGGTCAAAACGGTCCATAAATCACTATGGCTGAATGAATGATAGCCCCCTGCTGTCGCTGGCGAAAAGGAAAACTTCTCGGTGGCCGATGGCTTGTTGGATGGGGTGAAATGAGCAAAGAAAGCTGTCACAGTTTCCACATGTTCGTTCAGGCTGTGTGCCGGTGTGTTCGAACCTCGAGTTGACCCAGCTCATCCTCACGTGTATCCTTGTGGTTTCCATTTAATTATCGTCATATAAACCGGAGCCACCACTCCACCGTATATGACCTATTTTCCGGCTGCGGCAAATGCACGGGACGACGGTGATGATGATGAGTATGATGATGTAAGTGCCTCAACCAGGCCTCCCACGGCTACTATTCGGCTGCTTTCCCTTTTCTTTCCCTCCCAAGCAGGTCGTTGGTGACCGTACTTCAATGATTCTTGCTTTTGCTGATGTGTTCTCGCATTCGTTCGAGGTCGAGGATTTATTATGACAGTTCCGGTTGTGGATGGTGATAAAACCGTTTCCTCTCCTTTTTTTTTTTGCCTCCTTCAACGTACCAAAAGGTCGACCGCACTCCAATTAACCGTTTGGAGAAAGTGACCCAAGGATCTAATTGTCGCGAGTGACCGTTAAGCCATCAGTTGTTATAAGTTTATCATGTTTCGTATGCTTTTGAAGAAGAAAATGTATTCTAATATATGTAAAAAAGTAGACCATTTCAAGTGACGACTAAAATAACCCAAACGAGTTCCCTATGTATCACGTGCCATCCGCGAGCACGGAGAAGTTAGTAGAACCAATATAGGACTCGACGGTCCTACGGAGGTCATCACCACTGATAAGGAACACCGCGATAGAGAAAGAGAGTGTCCCGCCAGTTCAACAACGCATGCTGGAATTGCGAATGATTCTATTTTCTTCATCTCTCTCGACTCGACTCAAATCCTGATCGAGACTGATTTGTTTAACCAGAACCACCAACAAAGATGTCGTCGTGCAGATTACAGCCGATTGAGTAATAGAGCTGTGTTTTGAAATGTCCACCCGGAACGGTTGTAAAACAAACTCGCTTCCCGATGCAACGGGGGAACACAATTGATAAGGGAAGGCTGACCTGGTCGATTAATCGATCGGTGGTTTACAACCATGAGAGGGGCACCACTTTACCAAAAGCATTGCTGACAACTGCGCAACAACATACCCCGGACCACATCGGTTGTACAGTTGCATGATCATAGGAAATCATTTCAAACATGCACTTTGCAGCCCGACTTCTCCTTCGCAGAGGATGCTTTTAGATTCTGAGGTCGCACTTTTATTCGGTGCAACTGATAAGGCAACATAGAGGAAGCGTGTGTTTTGTACTCGGAACCGCGACATGCGATAGGCGCGACGAAGCAGTAGGTGCACTTGTCCCATTTTTTCGAGAACGACACTGTTTCTGGTCTGTAGATGAAATATAAGAAGAAAATATGCCCATAAAGTTCACAACCACTTCTTCGTGCGCTCTGGGAACACGTTTGTTGCGTTTTTCTTTTCCAGTTCTTTGGGTGAATTTCAAGTCGAGTCCGACACCAGACGGATGAGGTGGTGACAGTTTGCGACATCCACCGGTTCACAGCAGTTTGCCGCCTTGGTACCAGATCTATCGTCTCGAACGCCGTACCGCCTCGACACCATCACCATCATCGGTAGAGCGCAAAGTAGAGTCGCCTTACCGGGGGAGGGAACCGGTTTGTCCGAGAATCCGCAAGCTGCCGCAACATGGTGGATCAGAAAATGGAAAAATTGCGTACAGCCAGAAACCACCCAACCCGTCCTCGGCCCAGTCGGTCTGGTCGTAAAATATAGCACTGCTACTGCCGATCACGCTGTGGTGGTGCTGCTTGCAGAAAATTGAAAATAAAATGTCGCTTTGCTGCTGCTGCGATGTCTCCGGTGTCGTACGAAGGGAGGTGGTATCGAACTGGAGGACATGGCATGTGCAGGCGAAATCACTTAGCACTCCTCTGCAAACTGAGCCAAGGCGTGCCCTCGTGCGGACAACAGTCTTTCTGCACCGGCCACCGTCGGCTGTCGATCTCACCAGCAAAAGGACAGCGACCGCTTGATAGATCCCACTGTTTCTCTACCTTTGTGTTTGTCTTTCGTTTATTTTCATACCATGGTAAGCTACGCAGTAAATCGACGTTCTATTTTTCGCGCCATTTGTGTGGATACCCAGGATGATATTCATTCTCCCTTTCTAATTGCAACTATTCTGGACATTTTTCAATGATTTGATCGTTTCAACTTACGTATCCGTTTGCTCCAATCTCTTTTTGCAGTCCGTCGTTCTCCTGTTCACCTCTACATCGATTAGGAGAGTTTAATTATTATATTATGCTTTAATACATCCATAATCCTGCTTGTGAAGTTTTCCTAAAAACCTTCTCGAAATAACATTTTTCTCCTACAATTGCGTATTTCCTTGCCTTCTAAATAAAAATATCTGGAATCGAATGTAGTAGTAGTTTCGGGAAAACATATTGTACAAATTGTTAAAACAAATCTTCGCGTTAAGTTAAGTCGCGGTTAATCCTTGTCCGAGTCTTGTTTTAATATTGAATTTTTGATTAGTGATATAGGCCAAACTGACCAGCTGACTTGAAAACAAATGAATAAACGAAAAATAATTCATGAGATAGCCCCAATGTTAATATTATTGTTAATTCAAAAAAGTGATTTCCTGTGAGTGAAGCTTTTCCAATGGCATAAGTGAAACTAGCTGCGATCGTTAACTCTCATTTTATTTATGTCAAAAATATCACCCAATTTGTTTTCTAAGGACCATTGCTGCGGCGGTATGGACTGTTTTTCCAGTCTCTCCTCTGTCACCCCAAAATAAAATCAATCGATCGGATCACCGGTGACGCCATAACCCAGAGGTGTAAATAGACGCACGCTTTGCCCTTTGCCATTTGTGGAATAAAAGTGTCCTCGTCAAGCCAAGCAGCCAGCATGGCGCGCTTCGACCCGTGAAAACATTGACCCACTCTGGGCGAATTGTTCCGGGGTTGGAACGTTCTCCAAACTATAGCAAGCGCTCCCCCCGGTGAGCCGAACGAAACACCGCCAACTTTCTCCCGGGACCTAATCCGTTGGCCACATTAACATCGTTTCATGCGCGGGTTACATACAGCGAGCAGGAAAGGGAAGAAGAAAGTGTTTGCTACAATGGTAGCCCCTTTACATTACCTGAACGAAACGGGACACACCACTTCATCAAGTCCGTGTCACTGGCCAATGTCAATACATTAACCTTTGTAACATAAATAAGCAGTCCGGCGCTGCCATTTCTCCGTTCCGGCAACTAATGGACGTCACCTGCAGGCCGTTGCGAGTTGTGATGTCGACACAATTCTAATCAACTTATCAACACTGCCCCCGCGCCACACTTCCCGACTGCGTTGACGTCGGTTAGGTGTTTTTAATTCCGAATATTGTTTCCTTTTAATGCATTTCAGTGGAGCAGTCAATGACGCGGTGCGATGGGCTTGTCGAAAAAATAATCTCATGTCTCTACCATGTACTTCCATTCAAGACATTCAACAAACACATCTTTTTAGAGGATTTTCATTAGCCACACCAATTATTTTCTTTAATAGAACCATTCGCTTACAGCATAAACAGTAAATCACATTAGGATTATGAAGCAAGATTTAGAAGAATTTTCCTGCGAAAATGTTTTATTGTGGTGTTGTTCGAAATTATTTAAATCTCTATAATAGGCACGCACTGTCTGATTGAAAATGTTGGATGGAGAGTTGGCTGTTTACATTATCTTTGATTAATTTACTAACATGAAAAGGTCTGCGCCAGGAACCAATTTCACGCTATGGAAACAGACCAACAACGAGGTCATGACGCACGACCTACTGGAAAACTTGCTCAGGGAAAGCAAAGTGGGCAGAGCATGGGGCTTGCAACTCATTTCCCTCTCCATCGAAGGACAGACGGTGACGTTAAAAATTAATCACAATTTAAATGTCTCCTTTCCAATGTCCGAAAACACATTTGCAGATCGTATTTTGACAATTTCGCAGCTTCTCGACATAAGTCGCTGATTCTCGGGACGAACAGTTTTACACTCATTCCCTCTTCGCGCCAGTTGCTCTCCCATTTCCACCGATTCACAGACAGCGAGTGGAAAGCCATTAGGCAACACATTGAAATTTATTAAGTCGCTGGCAGTTCGGATGGTTCACCTTCTGGAATACCAACGACCAACAAGGCGGGTTTGGAGAGCAGGGCACGGCACCTACACTGACGTCAGTTCTTCTTCAATTCCATTCCATTGGTCGGCCGCTTGAAGAGGAGATACAAAAGCTGCATGGATAATAATTTAAACAAAATAAAATCTGAACCGCCTGTAACCTTCCTCTTTCAGCATTCAGCATCGGCTGACAAAGAGGTCCGCCAAAGCAATAAATGCAATCATCCCCGGCCGGACGACTTCCGCAACCGCGGAATCCCTTCACGGTCAACCGGTCGAGGGAGTGTGAGAAGAATTTTAAAGAAGGGCCAAGCCGCGGCCGGCTTCCATCTGCTGCTCCCTTGGCTGACGGCGATACGCATCGCAATACATCGATCCCACGCTTCCGGAAGTAAGTAGAGTGCCGAGGGGCCGCCCCGTCTCTCTGCCAGTAAAGCCGGTGACAAGAGCACCAGACGGTTGCAATCCGTGCTCCTCGATCGCCGTCACACTCCGAGGCACGTCCGTTTAATCGATGGCGGTGAGGTGTATAGGAAACACGTTCGTGTTTGGAAGGGTTGTGCAACACCGGCTTCGTGTTTACCATGTATGACGGGGTTTTATTTTGACGCGCATTTTCAAAAACACATGACGAAGATTCACAGTTTGTTGCATTGATTTGAATGTTTAATAAGCAAAAGGTTGTTTGATTTAACTAACATTCACAGATATTTTAATGTTATTATCACGAATGAATTCACTAGTTCGTAAAAAAAAGATGACGTACACAAGTGAGGATGCTTATACGTTAAATAAACATATTTTCACGTACCTCTCATTTTTATACTGCTGGTAATTTGGAAGCCCGAAAATTGAGCTGAGTTCTCGTTAAAAGCTTAACTAAGCGATTCGTTGAAGTCTTTTCTAAATATTTATACCTAAATAAAAGGACCAATCACCATCATGATCACAAGAAACCCAAACATGTTTCAACTGCCAGACGAATGAGTTTTTTTTATTAAATCAGAATACAAATAACCCAGTTGGCTGTTGATTTGTTCATTTTGTTAAAAATGATACCATAAAACAATAGCAATAACCTTCTACAAAGTAGAAGCAATATAATAAATTGAAAGAAAAAACACAATTTTTCCGATAAAAGCGCAAATTAGCAGCCAAGTGCAACAACGCAAGGTTGTTGCCAGCTAAAGGCTGCAATCGAGAGTTCACTTGGTGTGCTAGGGTTGTGTATGCTCCCCAATTATCTTACTTATGTATTATTCCACATCATTGCATTTAATGATCAACATCAATAATTGGATTTTTTTTTTATTGCACCCGATTATCTGTGCCGAAAACGAACAATCATTCATTGGAACCAGTCGCTCGGGACCAGAATCGTATCCGGGAGGCAAATGCAAAGCCAAAAGGGAAAACAAATTTCCTTCACCGTGGTTCCCTAAGTGTCCTTGCCGGATGCATTGATAGTTCACACTCAGGGTAGGCCTTTATGCACTTGACCTTTCATTGTTACAACAACAAAAACACACACACACTCCCTTCTGTGCGGCCATCGACCAAGTAGCCTTCTGTCAACATACAAGATCTCATTGCAGCCGGACTGTGAAAGACCCGTGTCAACATTGCGGGTCGAACGCTATTGGACAATCGCCGCACGGCGCAAGACAAATATGCCCTGCTCCTCGCTGAAAACGAACATGTCCGCAGACGCGATTTCATATGCTGTCGTTCGCAGCTTCAGTCCACCAGACCACCCAATGCCCAAACCGTTCGCAAAGATCCCCCACCCAAAGGGTGCGAGAGGGTGGTGATGGGATACAATAAACGAAAAAGTTAAATTAAACGACGGTCGGGGCTATTGGTTCGTCTCTTGGCCTTCTCCGGCACGGTAAGGTGAGGGAACGTTCACCGCCTGGTTGTAGCTCACTCTTGGCCGGCAGCATTGCAGCAGCATTTCGCGGAGGAACGCGAAAAGTCTTCCATGTGGAAAATTAGCACTGGAAGCGCGAGAGCTACCAACCATCGTCGTGTTCGTGTTCGTCGTCACCGTCGTCTTTGAACTGCTCGTGGGTCGGGTGAAAGTAAACATTTCTCGATCGCCGCGGACGTCCGCCGAAAAGCGTACGTGCACTTGTACTTGTCCTTGACCTTGACGGAATGATCCATGCTGCTTTTTCGGCCCGCCTCCTCCCCACCTCGGGCGTAGATGGATCACTCTCTTATGTTTTACTGTTACTTTTATTACCTAAAATGGGAGGCCAGCGGGGAGACTACTAACGCCCGAGTTAAGAGAGATCCATATTTTACAAGCGGAAGGAGGCAGAAGGCCGCTTTAATCACGCTTTACCGCACGCGCACCATCGGTGGTTTGAACGATTTGTAATTCTTCTTTTAGTTCCCCCTTCTTCAAAAAGGTGAAAAACCTACCACCCAATTTCGCAACATCCCCCTCAGTGTACATGTGTGTGTATGCATGTGAATGTGTGTGCGTTCGAAGAAACCAACCCCGAGCTTTACAGGTCGATCGGTGGCACTTGAACTGAACCACTGCACTTGTGGGGAAGTAGTGAAAGGGCGCAATGGATGAAAAAACTCCTTAGAAAAATGAGCAGCCGCCGGTGTACGATCAACGCTTGCCGCAGGGGGCTTTTCCATCGTCCAGCGCGAATCTCCTCGGAGCTTGCCAGAGGAGGTCAGGGGAGGAAGGTTAATTATCGTTGAAAATAAGAAAACTCATTTGACTCCAACTTAATGCTACCCAAAAAGGTGTTGAACTCAGTAAAATTGCAAGTTAGGAATAAAATAATTCACACGGGGAATGAGGGTAAATAAAAGCCTAAGATGAGCCTCACCTCATCTCACAGAACAATACACCGCATCCTCTTGCTTGGAAAATCTCTAACTGTTATTTGTAGTTAAGCTTGTAAGTTTAATTAATACACTATAGTAGCTCCCAAGTAATATAACTACGTCTTCACTCATTTCGATTTTAAAAGTTTTCAAAATAATTTTCAAACACAATCCTTGTAAAGCAACCATGCAAACTTCCATAAATTATTTGTTCCGTATGTCCTACGGTTGGATAAGGATTATCTCAAGCATGGTATTTGAATCATAGGAAAAACATGGCAACTGTTTTAATGGTCTGCAATGATGATTTGTTCACAAAAACAGAACGTAGTTTAATTTAACTAAAATTGTAGATAAGATATTTTGTTTCTATAACCTTACAAGTATTTCTTTTTTGGTAATACAATCTATTTGAATTCACCATTATTGTCAACATCTCCTAGAAATCCTAGACTCTTAATGATGAACTTTGAAATTGTAGCGTAATAGCTGACTAATTAAATTCAAGAAAGTGTTTGTCTTATCACAGGAAAGAACATCTCGAGTATCCCCAATTTGGTGGTACATTTTTAATCGATGCATCCGATTTCTAGATAAGATCTTTTCAGATCTTCTATCTTACGCTCATCGATCGGACCGAGCTTGGTTCCTGCTAATTATATAAAATAACAACTAACTTTTGCACCAACACACAGAAAAGCATAGCACACCATATCGGTAAGCCTTGGCCAGCCACCCGAACCAATATTATTGCCGCATCGAATCCGTCGAAAGCCGGCTCAGGCCTTAGCTTTCCCTCTGCCGTTTGCATGCAATTTATGCTCGACGCATAGCATAAAACGACTCCGTCGGACACCCGGACCTTCCTTCCATCGTCGTAAAGGGGTTTTTACTTGCGATAATCAGTTTACTCCGTCACGCCGACTCTACGAGAGGGCCTCTCGGAACGTTTTGTGACCAGCAAAGCGCGACAGGGAAATTCGCCGGGCCGTTCGTGTGAGTCCGGTGCAGGTTCAGCCCCGGACGGGCTCATGCTTGAGGGTGTGAGTATCTCCATTACGTAATGACCGACCGCTAAAACCGTGCCCGAGCCTCCGTGGCGAAGGTTACGACTCCGGCCGGTGCCGCGGCGGCGTGGGTTTCTTTTCGCACTTTGCAAAAGCTGCCCCATACACTACCGGGGCGACCCGGCTGCGATGTTGCCCCTTGTTGGAAACACGCCCTTCTGCTTAAACTCGATAATCTTTTGATGATCGCTCTTCGAGGAATCTACGGCCCCTGTGAGAACGGCGGGGCGGAGGGGCTGAGTCGGCAAACGAGTTGAGAAATATTGTGAGGTGATACACATCACTTTCCACAGCCTCATCCGGCTTCCATCCAGCGCGATTCTCCACTGACAGCAGAAGCAGCATGTGTTTAAGATCGAGTAGTGGATTTATTTTACTATCATCGGCCGGAAGTTGGCCGTCCCCGTCGTCGTCGTCGTCGGCGTCGTCTGGATCGCATCGCACATTGACGTCAGCGCGCGAATCACTGTCCAGGGAAAATGGGTGTGGATGAAATCCACAGGCTCTCCTACTTGGAGTGTACCTCTTCTTCCTCCCTTTTTGTTGTTGTTTTGTTTCGTCATTAACCCTCTCCACCCGATCCGAGATTGAGTCATAAGGTTCTAATGAGACACTGGCGATCTAAAGTGTTTCCATGCGTTCCACTGTTGCACAATTTACTGCCCATTTTCATCAGGCCGTCCAATTTGATAGCAATTCAACCCCGGCCGGGAATGTTCGCGTAATAGAGTGCAGGCTCGTTCGGATCGTTTATCTTTCCTGCAATTTGCGTACTGTACTATGATGTTATTATCATATTACGCTTGCAGGGTTTGGGTTACGTCGTAAGTACCTCTCGATTATCTTCTAGACTTGAGTTTTAGAACATAAAACAGATGAGAAGATTAATTAGATGAAATCAGATTAAGGACCTTAAATGGACGTATTGCGAAGCTGAAACCGTGCCGGCTGTAAACTCAAATTCATTCCCTGGGTGAAGATGGGAGGAAGGTCTCTCAAGTTTCCCACCTAAAGGCTAGCGAAAAAGATTGCTTCTGATTATTGATACGATGGGGAGTGGTAGAGAGCAGTACCATGACTGAAGGGAGGAAACCTAATTCAGAAGCCTCTTAATACAAAACAAAACATTTAAGTTAGTCCTACCAAAGGATTCAGCCAGAATCAGATGATAACTATCTAGTACGAATTCGCCTCCTGCAGTCCGGAGATTGGAACCTCGTTACATGTTGGAAGACCTGAGGTCTACCTTTATCCCGACCTAAGGTAAGTTGCACTTCAGTTCATGGAAACCGCCTTAACAATCATATTTAAAATACTCATATTTGAAGCTAAGGCACGGACCTTGCCAAGAGGAACTAAAATCTGTCTCTGAGATTACCGAATTTGTATAATGATGATATACACCCAATGAAACTGCAGGCTGGGCTTCATTGGATGATCTTGTTATAAAAATGGCACGAGATAAACCAGCCGAAATCTTCTAAAGCTATGCCAGCTATTTTTTCTCCGGGGAGCCACCGGGTGAGATTAGGAAAGATCAAAAACACTCAGTAGTAGCTCCATCCAAGTATTTGAATTCAATATTGAACAAAAGCTTGAACCAGTTCACATGTGCATCTCATATTATGCAGGTAGAGACTCGTTTCTTATCATCTTTGTAGTCACGAGTCCTTATAATATTTCGATAAGAAAAACTGGAACAAAGAGTTGCCATTAAAACGGTTAAAAAAACACAATCATATCGACAATAATACGGGCTTGATTGTATTGGATGAATAATTTTCAACTCGTGAAAATCCTCCATTAATATCAAAACATTGAGCTTTTTCTTTGGGTTCTTTTTTTTTCTTTGGGATTGAGCTTTCCTTCCTTTACTGGCCTTTGGAAGAAATAAAATCCCTTTCTTTGCGCTTCTAGTACCGCAGGAAACCTCTCCACTATCGACCACTCAAGTAAACGGGCTTTTGTAATTCTTTAAACAGACTTTCGTTTCAGGCGTGAGTCGGGTTTACCTTTTGACTTTACCGATGCAGTGAAGGCAAGAGTGTCAAACAAACTAAGCTCCAATCGTGAACTCGGTACGCCCGAGTAGTCGGCAGTACGTCATCGACGAGCGATGGTCGTACGGTTTGCAGACGCACTTGAGTGGTTTGCATTTGCAATAAATTATATAATTTTCTCTTCCAAAGAACGTTGCTGCTCACGGCGTTTGTTGTATCGACATTCCATCAACCATTTCATGTGGTGGAAGTAGGTTTAACCCGGTTGTTGGTTCGCGGCTCGAAGGTGTTACGCACTGTAAGAAAAACTTCCCCTTGGAGATGCTGCTGCTGCTAGACGCTAATCCCCGGATGAAGGTATGTTAAGAATAGCTTAGGAATAGGTTCTTAATGTCAAGGTACGCGACAGACGAACGTTCAGCCGATGTTCCGCAAAGTAAATTTCAATTAGGGGTACTCCAAAACCAGCAAGTCTCTCTGGATTAAGCCTGCAGCCTGCGATAATTCATCCGTCAACAAACGGTTACGAAAGTACCCGCAGTGTTACGCGAAGTCCTTCCACTTGAAAACGTCTCTACAAGATGGGCAAACCGCCCGACGCCAATACGTTGCTGGATGTAGGACCATTTGCTAATTGATAATTTATCAACAAAAAAAAAGCCTATACAAGCGTGACATGATTACAAAAAAGGAAATACTCTTGAAGAGAACAGCAATCGTTCCCCTTATCTCTATGCCGGAGCGAAAGGCATACGTTTGAGTTAAGTTGTGGAAGCTTTCAGGTGCGCCTGAAGTGCGGTATGAACGAGGGATGCACTCCCGGACAGAGCATCGTGGCTCGTTGCCTATGCATAATGCCTTCCCCCTTCGGCAGACAGTGCCTTCCACCCTGTGTGCCATGGATTTACTCCAAACGCGGGAGCTAGATTAAGTCCACAGCTAACCTTAATCCCAGCGGACCACACGAAACCGACCGCGTGGTTAGTTTCCGCGAGGTTCTCCTTCTGTTTGCATTTTGCGACCACCACCAGCGGGAAGCGTCCTTGGTCACCGCCACCACTATCGTCTGTTGACTATCGGCCGGCATGCATATCATGTCGCTAATCTCTGCCAACATTGGACATTCGGGCGGATCTCGGCGGTCAACTCGGAGCGCGGACCGGTAAGCTACTGGTGTTCGACGGTCCACAAAGGCTGAAACTCGCTCGCCCACCTCCCTACATAGACCTGGGTAGATAAAATAACGCGAGATTGCATTTTGTTTGCGCGTTTGCGCTGATAACGAAGACACGCACCACGAGCTCGCCGGGAAGGGACTGAGGGCGTGAGGCTTTGTCTGTCGTCCTGGGGCAAACAGAACCGTGTTGGAGCAGATCCCTGCTATTTGCTCCAGTACCACCAGCTTCACCTCTCTTCTCGTTGCACTCAATCGCCAACCGGTTTCGGCTTTGTCTGGGACGGTTGCACTTTGCTGTGCACGTGCCGCTTTGCCCTCCCGATGGATCGAGAATTTTCCCTCGGTGGCGGGTAATTCAATATCGTACCAGGCACGTTTTCGCAGCATCTGCGATGCAGAGCAGGCAGAGCGAGCATTGAGCAATGTGACCCCCCACCTCCCGCGGGAGGGCATACCACTTTGCACCAGTTTCCAGTGTGCCACGAACCTTGACATAACCGCTCCCGCATCAGTTACTGCGAGTCCCACGAGGAAACCCCCTAGGCTCATGCTGAACCCGCACAAACGCGCTAAGCAAACTGGCACAGCTGGCTGGAAAGGAAACAGATCGATTTCATCGAACACGTTGGGTAGCCGGAAGCCGGAAGCGTCGTTCGAGCCAGAGGAAGCACAAACATAATCTCGGTCAACAGCCCAACCAGCGTGGCATGAAGGGAGAACAACAGGCAGGCCGAAACACTGCACTTGCGATGAGGACAGTTTGTAAAAGCCGTTAGCTACGACGCAATATGCCTCGGTGTCATTTTGATTGTGTTTGTCTTTCTAATATTTGTGTAGGATCATGCTTTCTTCGAGCACGCCTTGACCCACTGAGCCTTTAAGCAGCTTTGTTTAATTTTTTTGCCCGGAGACAATTTACCGACATGCCACTCGGGAAGGAGGAGATGGAAGAAAGTGCCCCGAAATTGCCATTTAATAAGGTTACAAAAAAAAGGAAAGAATGAACTGAGGAAACAGCTTAGCCACTCATCAGACGGATGCAGCTTAGCAACTCATCAGAAAGACGCTCGCAATCAAATAAATTACCGCTGGATTACCGATCCAACACATTCCGAATAATGAACGAATTGCTGGAGTATGGTAGATGGTAAACCACATTGTCGGTAAGGTCCAATTCTTTTTACGAACTCAAAATATGATGACTGCTGCTGTTCATCGATTTATATTTTATTATTTTCTTCGATTCGGTACTTCAAATTCACAGATGGTTTGAATTGGTTTACACAAAATGAGACTTCGAAACTTCGAGCTCCCCGGTACGAAGGATTGACAGTCCACGTACGTTAACGAGGGGAAAAGTATTTTAAACTCTTAATGAGTGCTTGACCAAATTGGTCGTTACGTCAGTCAGAAGTAGAAGTAGTAAGAAGAGACTTACAGACATATGGACTACGATCCAATATCTTTTACTACACCAACACATCAGTTTTGAGTATATCTTTTAAATGTGCCTCTATAGGGTTGCACCAACCTCCACAACATCTCAAAGTATTTGCGTAGGAGAAAAGACAGTAAGATTTAATAGAAAAGTCTAATCCTTGCGGGATACAAATCTTCAACTGTCTTAACTTGCTCCTTAATTGGATTTTCTCTGGGACTTGGCTTTCCAACCTCATGCCACACTTTAGTCAGCAAGTTGGAACCAATTGTCATGACAATCCCGAGCTCCTTTCTGCTTTCCCCACATACATTTCATCTTCGCACCAATTTCCTCATGCCAAGTGCAAGAGCTTGGAGAAAGTTCAAATTTACGTTCGTTTAGGTGGCGGACCCTGATTAGCCAGTGACGGCCGAGATGCTCTGTAGCCTCAGTGCTCGTGGCAGACAGAAGCCGAACTAATTACGCGCCAAATAATCATCACCTCCGGCGTAGGAGCTGCCTCGTGGCCGCGTTGGCCGGAGGGCGCGCGTGTTATTGCTGAGCAAAATAATTATTGCACCGCTTAGTCGATGCGCTCGAACTCAGTAGTGCCGTGTTGCCGCCGCCGGCAGCTCTGGACGGGAGTGATGAACTGCAGAGCAAAGAGTATTAAACAAAATTACGCACAACATTAGCACATTAGTGCCTTCGCACATCCAAGTGACTATTGAAGCCTTTACAGAAAAATTAGTATCATGCTGTTGACTCTTATCTCTATCTTCTACCTATACATAGCTATTGAATAAATTGTTCGTATTTTTTTACATTTTCCTTTCAATGTATCTACCAATTCTGATTATTTATTTTGATTCGGATTATTAATTTGGTTTTTTTTTTTGGGGTTTTGGCAACTCTCTTTGATGGTTGCATGAGATTCTTGTGTCGGATGTGATTTAAGTAAATTAATAAATTAAACTTAATAGAGCGCAATGACTGTTTTTGGACCAGGTGTCCAATATGGAGGAAGAAGAAATGGAAAAACAATGAAAACGTGTGTACCCTTAATCACGAAGGTTGATTTGACATTTTGAGCTTGGTTACATATTGTAGACCGAAATAACAATAAGAATCATCCGTGGTCAACAGTTGCTCCTTAAATGTCAGATTTGTGTGAAGCTAAACATTTGAATAATTTTCTAGGAAAGTAGTAGAATTGAGAAAAACTAACGCACAATTAAATTGATAAAATAAATAGAGAAACAAAAAAGCAAGCTGGGTCCTAACTATCTTGATTTCCTTTAACAAGATGCTAAAATTTACACTGCAAATTACAATGCAAAGAAATATAAAAGAATTGCGGCTTTGTACTGGAGCTCGTAGGAAAAAATCCCAGGGGACGTTTAGAAGTGAAAATTGAATTGAAAAAGGAACATGAAAGGTAGTAAGCTAAAGAACAAAATAGTAATAACAAACAACCGGGTAAGTTTCGTTAACAACATTCCGAGCAAAGCCGGTCAACCACTAGTAGAACCAATAATGTTGGCAGTAATATTTTGAGTTTCATTTCAAACTACAGCCTATGTATTGTCTATTTTCTCCACATGGGATTTAGATGAAGTAACAATTGTGGACAAACAGAGCAACATGTTCCTTCTGTCTGCATGTCGTTCGTGGCATGCCCAGATGGCTTTTCCCATGCATGTAGCAATGTGGTGAAACTATCCATTCAGTCGTAAAATGTTACCCATTCCGGCGCTCAGGCCTGAATAATCATCGTCAATATATATATATATATTTTCAACTCCATTCCCTCCAGGCTGGAATGCACAAAACGGTACCACGTTTCGAAGCCAGAACATTCCACGCTAATCTCTTCCCTGCCGAATGGCCTCCCCTTGCGGAAAGATCAGACGCATCAGGCAGGTAAGCAGCGAGAAGAGAAACGACACGCCAACGCGGAACAGGTTCTCACCGGGACGCCCCGATGCGACATTCAAACCGAACCGACAGCCAATAACAGCGGAAGTCAGAGCAACCTTTGCAATGGCAGAGGAGCAAACGCAAAAAAGAAGAACCGCCAACTGCGTCGACGATGTACGTATACATTATCGCTTGCACAGGGCGACTATAAACAACCCTACTAGATTCGCAAAAACAACCGCCGCCACAACCCTTGTGGGAACCGGTTTCCGGATAGACCGTTGGGCCAAGCGAGACTCCCGGTATCTAATACCTGCCATCAGCACACACACACACACACACACGCGCGCGCCCCGTGGCCGTCGAAGATTTAATGCGTTTCCCGCCGGACCCTTACCTGGTGTGCGTTAGCATCCCGGACGAGTTCCAGTCCACGTTCTCGATATCGGACGACGTTTTCCCGTTCGATATCGACATCTTGCTTCCGGGTGGCTTTCTTTTGCTGCTTATATGACTCTTGCTCCTTGCTTGCCCGCTGCTACGACCCTTTGCCGAGGGATTTTCTTGGCAACCAGGCACAGTTTTTTTTTTTTTCCCCCTAGCGATGATGGCGGCCTCCGATTCGCAGCTCAATCGCTGACCATGGCCAAATATCAGTCAGCCAGCCAGCCAACCGGGTTCATCACGAATTTCACTGCACACTCAGCTACCGGGGGATTTCTTTTTATTTCTTCAACCTTGATGCCACTATCCACCGGCGACCTCCTCCGCTAGCATCGATTCGAAACGGCGCTGCGGTTTTCAGATTGTGTATATTTAGAACGCACCGATGGGACGTTTCGTTGCTGGCGTGTTGCTTTTACTGCAGGCTATCAGCAGATTTATAATCACTAAACATAATACTACTGTCTCTAAAGCACTGAAAGGACAAAAAAGGATTAATGACGAGGGGGCATTAGAACACGGAAAGCTCGCACGGATACCGCCGCGTGTATGCAGGTGATTCCAAACAACCCCTATTTATGCACCGGGAGAAGGCGACTCCCGTGGATTCGTACACTTCGTCTCAGGGATTTCCCATGCGGTCTGATTCAACACACCTCCGCCACCGGCCGGTCGATCAACCGATGCGGCCCACACACAAGGGTAATTGTACACCGACACGGATGGAATCCCCGAAAGTGCGATATTTTCCCGCACAACAAAAGAACTCCAGAGGCTCGCACGAACCACCTATCTCACACCACACGGCGCACACACACACACACACGCGCGCGCACTTAGCGGGCGGATGGAAAACACATTTTTTAAATTGTATTTTCCCAGCAGAGCGGCGCAGAGCATCGCCGAGATTCGTTCTCGGTCCGTCGCATTCGCCTGTGGTTACATAAAACTGCGCGACCATTGCGTTCGACCGAACATCGGGACGGTCAGTGGAGATGAAAATATTTACATTCTCCTGCGCGTTTCGGTACGGACGATTTCCATTCCTGCTTTTGGTGCGTCGCCACCCGTGTGTTTTGCTACGGCTGTCATTTTTTCTAACGACGCTGACGATGATGATGATGATGCTGCTGCTGCAAATATGACGATGCGTGTGCGCCAGAGAAACACTGACAGCGTGATGGGAAGGAAGCCTCAGCACACTTCTTGGCTACGGCTGCTGCGATCGATCGACCCAGCAGCACTGGAAATAAACAGCACCAGCGTTCTGAGAGTCGGTTGACGTTCCACTTTCGAACGCGGGTCTACGTACGCATGCACGCACCGTTCGCCCCAATTGAGGGTGTGCTGTTTGGAACGTAGAACCACCACGAAAATGTGTACGTCTGCAGTTCGCGGACGCAGACCTCAAGTACGCTGAATGAGGACACACAGAGCATCACACTGTCCGACCAAACCAAGCGCACAATGTGCGCACATTTTACACCCGTGCTCTCTTTCCACTGGCGGGCTGGTGGATGGCTGGGAAACCATTCAATATGGTCGACGTCACGGCTGCAGGATGCTAGTACGCGTTGTTCTGTGTGGATGGGCAGTTGCTGGCTTCTGGAGGTTTTCTTTTGATTGAATTTGCGCTGCACACCACGACAATCCACACCAATCTCCCAAGCAGACTGGCACCGTTTCTTGTATTTGAGGAGCGTAAAACTTTCACTAACAGAATTTTCCCACGGCAGGCGCGCTGTACATGTTTGCTGTACTGCAACAAATGAGGATTTATCTCCGCTTATCGCACGCCGACGCGTGCCGAATGTGCCACCCGTCCGTCATTGCCGCGGCCGTTTACGATATGATTATTTACTCAGTTTTCTGCTCAGCTGACGAGCGACGCTGCGTCGACGCCTGTGGTTGGGGCAGAAGAACCGCACGGCCATCAGCGAATCGACCCGAAACCGCCCGCAATGTGCTCTCGCTTGCTCCGCCAATCGACGAAGACTGCCCCGCAGTTGGTCGGTGAACAAGTATACTTTGTTTTTGTTTTGAACAAGCTTTCATCCCCACTACGCCATGATGATGAAGTCGAGGAAAACAGTGCACTGTTCGTGTCGTGCGCTAGGTGCTTAAAATACCACGGAACGTTTAATGCGAAACATTCACATGGTGTACTTACAGTCACGCGTTATTTGTAGTAAAATTCGTTAGGCTTATTTTCATAAACGCATTTTGTTTGCGTGTCTAATCCTTTTATCATACATTAGAAATTTAACCGAAGCGTTTTGTCATCCTTGCCACTACTGGAGCAACTATCCAATCTCGAGAAACTACCCAAGGGACACACATCGAGGATGGCCAATACCCAACGGACACACATCGAGGACGGCAAAGTCTTCGAAAGCTCATCGATCCTCTCATCGTATTTCGGCGACTGCTGATTGACAGGACGTCTGACTCGCTGTAAGATGGATGCCGGTTCAAGGCATATATGTGTTAGTGCAATTACCCGTCACAACGTATTCTTCCACGCCCTATCTAGTTTTTTAATGGTTATGATCTGATTTCTGATCGAGAAATACTTTCCCCCAATGTTTGTCAGCAACTGGTGACAATCATCAAAGCTGGTGGTGGGACGTGGAAGAATATGGCTCGACGGATAACTGCAATAATACAAATATGTCCTGTTGCTCTTCTAACTTACAGCGTTGTCAAACGGCCTGTCAATCAGCAAACCTCGATAGCTGCACGATACACTCATCGTATTTCCACTTTTGCGATGACTGGGCGGGGTTCAGTCGATGAAGTATGGATTCTTGTTTAATTATTTAATTCGTGGTCTTTCGAAAATACAAGAAATGTTTGGAGTATACCGAAAATTTCAATAATTTAATGCCGTTTCTGTTACTCAGATATCAAGCTTCGTTTGACCGGTTCGCAAAATTAACTTTTGTGGCACAAATTGAGACATATCGTTTTAGTACCGGAATCGGTTCATATCAGGGCGAACGACAAAAACGATAAATACAGTACTTGTTGTTTCTGAACTGCCATAAGAGCAGGTCCATTGTTTATGTTTCTGTTTTGTGGTTTTGTTAAAGGTTTGCAAATTGCGGACGGCAAATCGACACGCAGCTATTCTCGATGGAAATAACCGTTCAGGATCGTACGATCTACGAACAGTTGTGCAAGGACTATTTGAACTTGAAGCTGTTGGCCCAAAATGCCTGCACCAGCCCCGAGCGCCTGGAACGCTGTAAACAGCTGATACTAGAAGATGTCCACTCCAAAAGGAAACTCAGTAGGGTCAGTAGCTGTGATGATCTACTTCAAATCCTTGAGCAGCGAAATCTTCTCAGTCTTCTGAAACCGGAGCTGATCGAACGATTGGAGCTGGCACTAGACTCGGAAGATATTACTAATGCTATCAAATTGTACCGGAAAACAATCAGCTTGCATTATGCTCCAATTAGACGATTCTATCTGGAAGGTGAGTCTAATGAATCGAAAAATGGTCACCATACTAATAAAACTCTCGCAACCTTTTCTAGATCTGCGATACCGGGATCGTCGGACGCTGCTTGAACGGGAGGTGGAAAAGATTAAATTGGCTGAGAATCCTAACATTTCCTCTTTCCATGAGAAGTACCGCAAGCAGCGAGAGACCATATACTCGCTGCTCCAGAAACAAATTGGCAGGGATTGGAAAGCTTTCGGCAGAAACCTTAATATCACGGAAGCTGAGCTGGATGAAATCAATGAGCGTAATAGGAATGATTTGAAAGGTCGCATCTACGAGATGCTATTAAGTGTAGAGCAGACATTTACCGACGATTCGCTGGAACAATTTATTTCCACATTAACGAAGGCCTTAGAGAAGATTCGGCGGTCGGATTTAAAGCGAAAAATAGAAAGTGAACTTGGCATGTAATGTCACACCGTTGGTAAAATGATAATTTCTTCCATAAGTTCCACTCTACTTAAGTAGTTACAATTTTATCGTAGCAAACATTCGTCGGGTGAACTTTAATTGACTGGGATTAGTAACGACAACATTTAAGAATGTACGAAGAGAAATAAACAATTAACGGTGCTACATGTGATACGTTATTTATAAGGTGGGATGCAGCAGGAGGAGCAGCTTGTTTTTTAATAAAACACGGGAGAAGTTTAAAAATTGAAAAAACGGACAATATTTTTTGCCATAGTAAATGAGATTTTACACGATTTGTTGAAATTTCATATTAAATAACTACCACATGGATGTTTATTTCAAGTTATTTATTTTCGTAACGATTCTTCTTTTTTTACTGAATAATTTACGATACAATTTGTTTAACATAAAAAAAGTAATATAGATGGTATTACAAATAAATCAATCAGCAACAGCTCCTTTTCTATGTATGTATTGGGGGGGTTTTATATTCAATTAATGCATAAAAGATAGCAATAATTAGTAGATAATTCCATTATACCTGTGTTCGTAATGAGCGCAAAAATCCATTCTATGGGTACCTCAGTTATCAATACGTTCCAGCGCAAAACTAATCTCACACGTGCGTCCTGGTCGAAAGTTCAGTGTGCCCTACTCTTCTATGAATGCTCGCATCTCTCCTCCGACCGTGTAATCCGCCACATGCTAAAGCACCATATCGGAGCAACACGTGTCCATCTTTTTACACGTTTTTAGTGTTGATCATGCAAGCGAAAAGAAGCGTCCGCAGAGAAAATCGGTAGCAGTGGGATATTCCCAAACTTCTTCGTTTTCTGCACTGCCCTGAACCCGACCTCTCCCTTCATCCTACTATAAATCAGTGAAGGCGAACGTAACGAAACGAAAAAGAATGCAACCAAGAAGCATAGTTGGGGGAAAAAACAATACAATATTAGGGGGGGCAGATATTTGCTGATTGAACACAGGCGGTTTATACAGTCGATCGGGTGTTAGCAATCTGACTCGTGTAAATGTTTAAATTCGAACTACCCACTCTTAGTGGAAATATCGAAATCTTTCTTCTCGCGAGCTACCCCTAAAGACATGTCCTACGGCCAGTGGTTCGATCGGGCTATTTTCTTGGGTGCAACCGGCTCCCATAGATACGAGTTCCAACTGCGGCCAACTTCAAACGTTGCTCTCTACAAATCTCTCAGTTTGCCGATGAACGTCGCCTTCCCACCTTCTCCAATTCGCATCTCAATCTTATTGCTTCGCGTCGATCTCTTGCAAAGTAAATTCCCTACCAATTCGCTTTCGGACGCTAGCTAAGGTTATCCTAGTTCATACAAAAAAAAAAAAGTTTCTCCCTGCCCTGCTAGTTCGCACAGCGTCACATCCGCACACTTCATGCACATCATCCTATATAGCGATTTCTCTAACCTGCTCTTATCAATATCCAACGCGATTTATCAGCTGCTACCAATTCACACACGCATACCCGGTGTAAAATGAGACAAAATGATAAGCTACGCATTTCCTATTAAACAGAATAAGTTGCCTTTGTCGATGAGCCCGATTTGATCATGGTGTCCTTGTGGTTCTGATAAAATATCTGTGCACGGAGATTTAACCGTTCCTTATAGGTGCGTCCAATATCCAACACTGCCTCACGGTGCTGGAAGTTGGAGGTCCAGATAGCTACAAGAGGGGGTAAACCATGGGGCAACGGGAGACGATGAAAATAAAATGTAAGTAAAGCAAGAGGAAAACTGGCATCCGCAAACGCGTTTGGAAAAACACTTACAGATTTTATCAATCTTTTGGCGAACGTTCACAATTGCACCGCAGATATCGTCCGAGTGTTCAAAGGATTCTCCAATCAGGCACAAAACCTAAAGAAATCGACAATTGAATGAGGAGAAATTGGGAATGCTCGCTCCGGGTTGGAATGCATGCACTAACCGTGTCCAGCCAGTACTTGTCGGAAAGATGCTTGTTCATGTTCACCGTCCAGCGGCCACCGCGATTGTTTGCCTCATCTTCCCACATCGGACGGATGTGCGATTTGAACAGCATGTAATCGGTGCCCACTTTGATCTCGGACGGTCCACGAATGTGATTGAACAGGCTCCAGAAGTCCTCGACGGTCGAGAAACTCGCCACTTGGCTCATCGAATCGGCCCATGACTTCGAACGATCCAGCTCTAGATACCACAGTGTCCAGGTGTGCTGTAGCGGGTGCTTGATGAGGCATTCCGGATCGATCGTTTCGGAAGCGCCGCTCGTCTGCTCCGCAAGTGCCTGATCCTGGCTCTGTTCCGCGGTTTCCGCCTGCTGCTGTTGCTGTGGAGAGATCCGAAAAACCAAGTAGTTTTATGGACAACGAAGAAAATGTTCGCATATGTGTGCCGTTACGGAATGGTAATATTTGCCGCCTGGCCAAGCTAGTTGCAGATGCGCATCCTTCACGCCACGGGCAGGCCAGCTTCTGATTCTTTCCAACATTCCTGGCGATTTTAGATAAACGATTCGTGCACCGTGCATCGTTCAACACTGTATCTTCGCACGATGCAAAAACTCAACTGATTGCTTTCTTCCTGTTCTCGAAATTCCATGATTACTACAATCCTTTCGTCTGTTCCCATGGTTGCTATGTTAATTTAAAACAAATCATCCAAGATTACGCACTGTACCGGTACATGGCGGCCCATCTTTTGCATTTGCCTTTACCACGTGAAATGCATAGCGAGAGAGAGATAGTGTGTTGCCATGCTCAAGCTTTCTCTTTCTGTTCCTTGTTCCCTTTCTCTCGTTTCGTCTGCTGCATCCCGGATGACTTGTCAAGGTGCACCAGGCCAGTGGAACGACTGCTGCAAGATAACCTCAAAATAAGGATCGGGGAAACCCGGGAACACACACCAGGGTCACGGCATGATCGCCGATAGCGAAAACCGATAGCGGCGCAAGTAGCACAAGTTCCTGTTGAAGCCTTCGGATGTTCACAAAATTTGCTCCATATTTGGTATATCATGTAATGAAGATAGCTGCAGCAAGGTACATCCAGTCGACGCCTTTCTTTCCGCGCTTTTTTTTAGCCCACACTTTCGCCAATCCTAGATGCACGTGTACTTGAACTCCCTTCATCCGAGGCCCAACGCATTACCTGTAGCCCAAAAACACTTTTGTTCACGGGGGGATTCAATATGGAGATTAGCGATGTAACATTATGCAAAAAGAACCGTCCTCTGTGGGGCACGAGCTCACTTTCCTTTGCCATTTACCGATCCATTTCCCATGCTCAAAGGACACACAATGTGTTTAATGCAAGTGATGGCATCGCAAGAAGACACCAAACACTGGCAGGATCATTTACCTCAACTTCTTCGCTAGATTTTCCAGCCATTTTTCTCGCTATTTCAACAACTACTGCACCAAAATCACACTTTTTTCGACTGGCTCAGGATGATGAGGGAAACTGTCGACGAGTGCAGACAACTGTCGTTACGAGCCGTTACCGGTTTTGACAGCCATTGTCAGTGTACCGCCATTTCGATCGCCGTAACGGTTGTGTAGTGATGGTACAGCCTGATGTTGGGTTTTTGTGTTGGAACGAATTCGAGAAAGATTTAAAAATTTCGAATTCTTGCTTCGAAAAATTTCTCGAAAAACTAGTCACCTGGATACAAATATTATTCATTAGTTGTGTTTCATTGTTTATTTTCCGGCATAACGAAACCGTTATTTTTCTATGTAGCTTTACTGAAGTGAAGTCAATAGTGTTCCTATTGGGTAAGTACTTTAAGCAGTAGAATGTGAACACAGTGAATGTTGGGTGATCATTTTTCATGGTTTATTATTTTGTTCAAGTTTCGAAGGGAATTGTATCATAAGCAATAAATTGCTAAATATCACTCACTCAGAGGCACAAACGTATGTGTACCATCGACTTCGTTCGACTTATGGCTCATCGGAAATGGGGCTACTTCGATCGAAATCGGTCAGCTGTATCGAGGGCAACTCCAGCAACGATCTCAGGGCGTTCGCATAAACTAGCTTGGCCGCAACTGCGCGCTTGACTGAAATATTCTCTGCGTTAACGTCTTCCTGCTCCTGTTCCATCAGGATTTCCGCCATCTTCATCTTGGCGCGACTGAGCCGGGCCGCTACCGTGTTCCGCCGACGTTGCTCTAGTTGAGCCGGTGTGCGCTCGTGCGCCGGAAACTGGCGTGCCATGTTACGATGGTACACCATCGGGATCTCGACGTTTTGTGACGCGAGCAGATTGGTCCACCGTCGTGTTGCAGATCGCCGGCCGATGATGGTCCGGGGCAGCTTGGTCTTCTTCCCCGAAGATCCGGAACTTGCCCGGCTCGCTACCGACGAAGATACCATCGTTTCGCTCGACTCCGAACATTCGCTCTGAAGCGATAGGGTTTCGCTGTGTTCGCTTTCCCACGCGATCTGCAAACGGCTTCCGTCGGCGGACGTGTCCTCGCTGGTGGTGGTGGTGTTGGCATCCGGCGAGTATGAGTTTTCGGCACGGTGTGCTGCGGCCGCGGCTTCCCGTTGCAGACGGGACCAATCGAGGGACAGGCGCACTTGGTGGTCGATGGTTGAGTCGTGCTGGCGGGGTGGCGAGTTACGGTAGTGAAATACTACGATCGGATCCGGAATTTCATGCTGGACCTCCTGCTCCGGTTGGATCCTAGCAGACATGCTTACGCTATCTGCGAACCCTCGTAGCACTTTGTTCAACTGACGAAGGAAGATCGAAATTAAGATTTTACTCCACAAGGTCTACAGTGTGTGGCCACGACGAGTGGCTGGAACAGACTGGTATGTATGCTAGTTTTACGATTGCAAAGTGATCTACCCTGAAGAAAACAATCTGTTACCCTTCTGCTTCTACCCTAGATAAAGTCTATCGTAGGGGGCAACATGAAACCAGAGAAAAAAAAATACCTTCAACATAGAAAGGGAATAGCTGAACGGATATACGATCATTCGTTTTGCGGGGTTTTTTATGTTACGGTATGCGATAAAAAAACAACAACACTCCACTCCGCATTATCGTAATTTGATCCCAAACCTCCAGTGCGCGGACAGAATATGCGTTATAAGCACACTTATGTGGAGTACGGCGCAGCATCCGGCACTACTTATTGCAACTTTGCAAATGATAGCCGTACTCTGGAGATAATTCGTTGAACTCCGTTATATTCTGTTACAACACTTTCAACGGGTACGCTTGAGAAAATATTTACCCAGTATGCAAGGACAACGAAACAAGGGAAGCAGGTTGCAAAAAACCTTGGAAGAAGTCGTATCTTTTGTTTTCACCGGTAGAGCTGACTGATTAAAAAAATCCTTACATCTGAAACATAGCTCTTACCTTACGGGTCCTTAAAGCAATTTATTTTGGAGATCTATATACCCCTACAACTACCTTCTTACAGGTAGTTATGTACATATGTTCTACTTGGGATACATTTTAACATTATAGGTTTCGGATGGGTTAACGAAGAAATTGGGATGCGAAAGGTAGAAAAGCAACGTGAAAACCACAGAATATTTTTTATAAAATTTTATTTGTTTTATTTCTACAAATCCTGCCAAATCGATTGATCGATTCGCTCCGGTTGCGCACCTTATACGCGATCATGGCGTTATTCACATACAATTTCTATTCTGCGATCGCAAGCATCCATACGTTGTGGTTCTGTGAACGCTACTATCTGCGCGATATTCTGATTGATCGATACGCTTCTCAACGCTGTAGCACCTAGTAGCACTATCTTTCCCGTATAATAGCTGTTTTTCTTTAAGCGTTTGTCCCACATATTCGGTGTACTGGATTTCCTTTTTTTATCGTTTGTATTGAAAGGCACAACATAGACAGTTAACGGTGCTACTTTATTTTACAGGCGCGTGTGCCACATTCCCACGAGGTGACGACAAACACGGAGCATAGCCAACAACTAACACATGAAAAGATGAAAAATTTGCAAGCGTTTTTCCTCTTAGCCAGCGCTTGTTTTGTGTGTTCAGCGAGCTTTTGTCGATCGTTTATTAAACTTCACGTTTTTTTTTTTTGGCACAAAATAATCACATGTTGAATCACACTGCGTCCGGATTTGTTTGAACGTGCTTTGTGATTGATTGTTGTTGGAAGTTTATATAGATTCATTTCGTTTCGCAAACACATTTCCTCAAGCTCCTTGCAACGGATCCATTTTACTGCAGTGTGATTGCACAAACGCATGGTGATTGTTTTTCTCCGTGAATTTATGTTGCACACATTCTCGGCACACATAGAAAGCGCACACTAAACGATGCTCTAGCCGTACGGTGGATGTTGTAAAATTTATTGATGATTTATTTTTTAGACAACATTTCCTCTTTACACATTCTATCCGTTCTAAATTTCCGCCTATTTTCTGTGGTTATATCATGTTTCTCGAATAAAATCGTCTCAGTTTATGCAGGGGATCTCATTCATTCGGCCCTTTCAACGACCAACTTGGCCAACAAACTTAACGTATAGTTCTGCCGAGGAAAAATCCAAGATTCTCGTATCCACTTTCTTCGCAGGCGATGGCTCGCACGTGTCTCCTACTGGCAAACAAACTCGCCGATGACGAACAATCGCGTGATGTGGTGAAAAATTCTAAAACAAAAATGCACCAACATAACTCCTTACTTGCTGAAACTGATCGAGCTTCATCAGTGGACTAGTTTGCTCTCTTTTTCTTTAATCATTTTCATGTTCGTGTTATCACTTTTCTACTGTCGACGATTTGCTACCGACCGGGCTGGTGATACAATTCGATGAATTGTGCAATTGAACCATGCAATTGAACCGTTCCCTTTTGGTAGGTCGCAGGGGAAAAGAAAATAATATCATTCAATTTTTTATGTGAAATTGCTTGTGTACAAGTCAGAAGGCTTCATTTGATTGGTGAAGATCAAAATATTTTGTTTTTGTTCAAACAGTATTACGATCTAGTTATACAAAGTTAGAAAAGGGAAAATGATTTTCACGTTGAGTAAAATTGACGAAAAATGGTCGAGGGAGCAACAATGTGTCGATAACACGTCTGTGCGACAACAATTAATTTCACAAAGGAAAATAAAGTCCGAAGATACGATATGAATAATTGTAAAAATATCTTTACTGACCATTAATTGAGTATGGCTTAAAATAATCAAAAGAAAGCTTTCTTAAAATGGCGTATTGAAAATTGTAATGCACTTCTGCGTAATAGATTTTATATCTAAAGCACAAACTCCTGTAGTATTGATTTTTTTTATATCTTCGCTTAGTATTCTATCATCTTGGAGCTCGAACTCCTTCCTGCAGCGTACATTAACATCGTTTAGAAAAGACAAGTGAATCGCAACATGGATGCACGGTAAACCTTAAACTGTTAACCAAAAGTCAACGGTTTCACCGCCATAAACACTTCGAACTCGCGTTTCCATTATTATTCGACAGCCTGAGGCAGCGGCAATGAAAAATAAAAACACAAGTAAAACCTTATCACAGTGAGATCAGAATGGGTTTTTTGCTACTTATTATGCCACTTACATCGGGGACCTTACGCGCAAGGCTGTCGCTTCGTGCTCCGATACCTTACCTATTGCCGTTCGCTTATAGCCATTCGATCTTCGTCAGAAGTTAATACAAAATTATTAAAAGAAAAACCAACTATCATCCAAAAATAGACTTCGTCCTGAACCTATCCCTGATGCCAGCTTAGTCTGCGGTTGCTGTAGGCCTGAGTATGGTGCTCCATTCTGTTTGCACATTATTACGTTCGTCTTGTGTTTTCGGTTTGCGTATTCGGATTCCCCCGGACAGTGCATTTCCTTGACCGGATCGATCACGGTTGCCTGCTGGAGCTAATTCGAAATCTAGAGTTTACCAAAACGGTCGCGTGCGTGCCTGTCTAGTTGTTGGTAGGATTTTCCTTTTCGACGTCGACGTAGAAAAGAGAGTTAGTATAGTATAGTTATAATTATATCACCCAGCTATATATTCCTTATGCTTGCACATCACTCCGGTCCAACCAAGGCTCCGGTATCGTTTGCTCAGCCCACCCACACTCTACCTCCAGCTCGTCCACGTGTCTCTCTCTCTCTCTCTTTCCCACGAACGCTCATATGCCATCAACAATGCGTCGGATAGTACAATAGTCAACAACAATAACACAACAGCAACATCTTCCATTCACAAACAATTTTCGTTATAAAAAAAAAACAAATACACCTTTGCCCTGAATGTTTCACAAATTTGCCCCCCCTGCGTTCGTCATTCTTCTTCTATTTCTTTTCTCATATCACGCTTTTCATTTCTCGCCTAGTGCCCTCTAACGAGCTAGCTAGCTTCTCCTCATAATCCTTCAATTGTCTTGATCGTGCGTACTTCTGCTGCTGCACCAACCAAATCACACACATAAACACACACCTTACGCACGGGGTCCACCAGGCCGGGGCAGGCAGGCATCACAAAACTGGCCAGTGGCATCCTTCTTCTCCGTACCGGTGGTGGTAATCATGTCATGTATCGCATAATTTCACGCAAGGCATACAGCAGCTCCGCCTGGTTGCGGGCTTCCAAGATCATAAGATTGATGTGAACCTGCACGGAAAAAGAGTACGGACGCGGGTTAAAACATGTTGGACATAGGCATGTGTCTGCGTACCTTCTCGCTGTGCTGCAGCTCGACCAGCACGCTGTCGTAGTCCAGCTTGGTGATTCGCTCCGGGAAGCAGCAGGCCGTTTTGATGAACATCTTCAGCGAGCGGTCGAGCAGCTGGTTCACCTCGCCGTAGTCGTAATCGTCGTGGCGTATGCCGTAGATGCACTGGATGTAGTTCCAGATGGCGCGCCGAAACTTGGACGTGTCGACATTCGTGCGGCCCGCGATCGTGTAGTACGTCAGGTTGTATGCCGCCCGGAATTTGTCATCCAGGTGGAAACCAACATCGTTGTACAGCCTGTAAATAAGAACGGTACATCAGGATGGTCAGTGACTCCTTGGAAGTCTCGGGGCCAGAAGGCTCGCCTACGCACCTATTCACTAGTGAGTATCCATGGTCGTCCCAGGAGTAGTCCTGTATCCGGAACGTCTGCGGAATGTTCTCCGCACCGCGGCGCGCAAAGTCCTGATATGTGAAGCCGGGATCGTCCACGTAGCGGCCAATTTGCTGCGGCACCTCCCCCGACGCCTCACGGAGAACTGGAGGCAGCTCGGCCGCCTGCTGCTCCACGTTCTTGAACCGGTTGCTCAGTTCGGTCTCGCTGCAGGCTTCGTCGTTCTTCTCCGAGAGCCGCTTCATGCGCTGCATCAGTGCGTCCACGGACACTTCCGGACGGATATTGCCTATCATTTTGGATAGAATTGATTAGAATGTCCGAGAAGCAAAAGACCGCTCCCATGCTTACCATCTGCTCCATTCTGGGGATGGCTGTCGGGGTGCTGAGAATTGTACAGATCATTCAGACGGTTGAAAGCAGTCTTCTGGGTGAGAACGTTGTTGTTTTCGATTACTTTGTGACTAGCACCGTCCAGCTCCTGCGTGAGTCCGCAGGAAAACACGAACGAGGACAGTGAGTGGTAGTGGGCGAGCAGTACGATCGCATGCACCACCTCCGACAGGGACCAGCTGTTCTGCCCTTTCGTTAGCCGCTGTGACGAAAAAAAAAAAACAAACAAGAAATAAGTCAGCAAGATAAGACATGCCAGGGCACTAGGAAAGCTCACCTCGATGTGCTCCTTGTTGAGCAACCACGGACGGTGGGCCAGGATTTTGTTGATGTCCGAAATGGCACGTAGTTTCGTGGGGATATGCTCGAGCCCGTTTAGCCAGCTCGGGTCGCCGCCACTCCTCAGGAAGACATCCTCGTACAGGTTCACCAGGTACGTGCACTTATGGCGGGCAGCAGCCTTAAGGGATTGATAGTGAATGTGATTATCACGCACTAGGAATTGTATAATATGTGGAATGGTAGTCATTTTGTTTTTTTAAGGGGTGTTTTTTTACAAATCAATTCGCAATTCATTTATCAATCGTAAATTTTTTTCGATGTACTCAATTTTGTACTTTTGTGTGCTTTTTGGGAATTTAGTAAATGAGCGGCAATTAACAAAGGAAATGATAATTGTCGATTATCATAAGCAGCGAATTTTCCAATGTTTTGGTAATTTAAATCAATGTTTAATTGTGCGTTGCTTCGCTCACTCCGTAATCTTCCTAGCTCTCGTATCAACGATTCAACAAATCGCGCACGGTCTAGTTGCGCTGCCGATTTTAAATCGACATTAAAAATGAAGCTTCTCGTTCCAGTGCAAATGAGCTGAAAAATATCCAGATGACGCTCAAAGCAACTTACCATAATCGCAATGTAGTTCCTGTAGTCGTACGGCAGCGGGCCATCGCACTGCATCACGAACTTTTGCGTGTTGAGAAAGTGGTCCAGATAGCGCGGATGGTAGGCAATCACCTTGGTGACATGGTCCAGATTTGAATTGTCCGTCGGCGAATTCTTTGAGCCATACTGCAAAAAAAAAGTGGGACAAAGCGCAATTGTGAAATTAAAATTCGATCCGTGGAGTGTCGGGAAATTGCAAACACACAAGACAAGAAGTGTAGGATTTATGGAGTAACGCGCGATTGCCACAGAAAACTGACGGATGGTTTGATCTCGTAGGAAGAAAACACACTCTTGCATGGTGGCCGACGGTTGTTGTCCGCCCGCGAAATTATCTCCCCACGTGGACGCCGACCCGAATCGGCCGCGCAAGTCCTGTCCTGATAAAAACCATTGACGTCAATTCCGATTCGTGCCGGCTGGGAGGGGGACGGCGACGGAATAGATGATTGGCGACCGGGGGTCCCGTAGGTTCTTGACCCTTTCATGTGTTTTTCTTCGGCACAGCGAATCGTCCACTCGTAAGGACCAATTACTTTCCGTTGCGCCGAAGAAAAGTAAACCGCAGTTGATAGGACAACCCTCATCGTCAACATCGTGGTGGCGCATTAAAATTCTGGCTGACCGAACCAGATTAACAGAATTTCTTGTTTTTAATCAATGGAAAGATACTTACTTTCTTCCTTAGTGCCCAAGATACCGCCCCAATCAGCTGTAATTTGACAGCGAAAGTATGTAAGTAAACACATTCAGCGTACTACCACACGGCGGCTTGTGCACGTCATTCGCTGGCGGGCCGGTTGCCGGTCGGTTGACGAGAGCGTTTGGTCGGTAAAAATAACATTCATCCAACCGACGCAAGCTGCCAAACGCCGGTATTCCGGTGCCGTGGTTACAGCAGGCAAACAGGACGTAAACATCCGACTGCTGTTTGCGCGGCTAATGAGCACCGAGGAGAAGTGCTGTTGAAAATGTGCGACTACATCAGAGCGCCTAGAATGTAACCTGTTAGTACATCCTTTAGTACACCAAGGAAAACCGGTTGGGGGAAATTTATCACCCCACAAGAGTTATTCAGCTGGGAATGATTGAATATATTATCTCAGGTAACGGCAAACAGCAGAATGTTGTTGATGCGTTTACTTTTCCACCTATAGCACGGCAAACATGGTCACGTTTAGTAGACCCCTCGCCGGAACATTTATATTTATATGACAGCCGGAAGTCGAAACCGCCGCAGTGAACGTTTGCCGTGAGCGCGCCTCCTTTTTGCAGTTTTAAATCCTCGGCCAACACTTCGCAGTAAACTGATAGGAGCAAACAGCAGCAATCCGCCAGTAAACAAGGTCAATGTGACAATGTCCGCCGGCAGCCACCTGATCGCAACAGTCACATGGGATGGATGGTGCAGGCGAGTGGATTTACTCCCACTGTCGATGAAACTATGGCATCGGCGGGTATAGGACAGTTTACAATCTGAAAGCTATTGGGAGGAATCCCTGCCGGCTGAGATAAGCGTGAAATTTCCTTGTTGTTCTGCTCCCAATCACTAAAGAACCGCTCGGTTAGCTTCCACTAATACTTCTGGCCATCATTGGCCCAGATGCAGGGAGATGCTGAAGTGTTTACCGCACACCGATCCGGGCAGTACGTAGAGTGCGGTAAAGGGATCTGTTAGGACTATTGACCGCTGGCCACTGACTTCCTGCTAACGGAGGCGATAAGCGCCCGAATAAACACGGTTGCATCAGCAGCGTACTCCAGATTTCGTGCCGTGCAACATTGTAAACTCCCCATGCTCGGCTCGATCAACAAATAGCGATAAACCGACGGGAGAGGAACCGACGGGAGAGGAATCTAGTGATTTCCGGAAGGTATTCATTCCCAGGCAAGTGATCTGTTGTATTGCCCTCGGCTTGACGGCTTCAATGATAACATTCGTCATCCGACGAACCTTGGGTCTTGGTAGCAAAAAGCGAGCGGTTCAAAACCGCACGGCGAAAGTAATCTTTACTAACAACATGAACATATGATTGGATTCTCTTGCCCCGCTTAAAGTCCCAGTCACGCAAACTCGGAACTGAAATCGCTGGTCCTCGAAATGGAAACATGCTGGTAGCGAAACTGTTTACGCCACTAATAGGAAACATCTGTGGCTCGCCGTTGGCAACGTTATGCCGTTGGTTTTGTTTTTGGCTGCCCCGTCGACTTTGTTTACATCTATCAACTATTTTTCGGCGGAACGGCACGACAATTTTGGGAGCATGATGATGAAGATGGAAATTCAAAATACACGATAAAGTGGTACGATAGGTTGAGAACATGGGAGACGTTGATCAGATGCTTGCACGAGCTATTTGCCTAGGTGCTATCGGCCAACTGGATCTAAACCACATGTAATCAACTGGCCGTAAAATGATTAATGGCCAACTTCAATCATAATTAGTTGGCCGGTTCTAGTGAAAAGCTTAAAATAACTAACAAATTGATTACACTCAAGTCGTTCTATCGCCATCCCTCTTCCGGTATCAACCTGTCAACATACTCATTAGAATAATTTCCTAGCCCTTTTCCCCGTCGCCCGCCGCATAACTGGCAACACAACCGGCATTTATCAGTCGATTCCACCCCTGGCTTCGGTTCCGATTTCCAATAGACCTATACCCCGGGCTGCAGGAGCCACTCCCAACAATCAAGCTACGGTGTCCCGTGAAGGGAAACGCAAACTTAGGGCACCATCGCTAGCAGTCCGCCGTTTGCCGGCCGGCCGGCTTGTCCGGTGGCTATCAAGTTTCATTATCATAGCCATCACGATTCGCCGCCCGGGACGACGGACGAGGGTGGCCCATCACGAGGCACCGGCGTGTGATAGTGATTATCTCACCCGCAATGAATTTGTTTGCATGTCTCCATCGTCTGGTAGGGGTGGTTGTTTGCGGCCATCGTTGACTGGCTGGTCGCCATGCCGGTGTGGTGCGCCGACACCGGTAAATTCGAAAAAAGCGGAGGGAGATGGCGAGTTATTGGCTAAATGGATAGATGGATGAATGTGTCCTTGTGGAGCGCAGCAACTGTTGCTTTCTTGTCAGTATGAGTTTTCATCCATACTTCTGCGGTCAAGTGGTAGCAATCGTTATGGAAACATTGAAAATTTTCTTCGAAGGCTTTTAAGATTGTATATGTCGACTTCCCCTTTCCCTCGAATAAGCTCATGAATTTATTAATTTTAAGTAGCAACACAAAACAAAAGAAGACGAGTTTCTACAACGATAATAAAGAATCACCTGTGAAATAGCTTACGTGGTACACTTAATAGAAGTTACTAGTGCTATAAGGAGTCAGCTAGACTTGTCATGCATGAACGGACGGAAAATTTCCACTAGAACTGGCCAACTTCTCAATAGTCCTTTTTGTAAAGCATGGTGCAGGAAATGTTTGGAACTTATTAAAGTAAACCATACAAGATGTAAAATGTCCCTCATTGTGGAAGCCTTAAAGTGACAAAAAACAGGAGTGTGTAACTGTTAAGCTTCTGCTCTTGCCCAACCGTACGTAAGATACTTCACAAACAACTGTACTCGAATTTAAATATTCACAAGGCAACCTTCCCTTCAGTCTCATTGTGTTGGTTACAGCAGAAAACAGCTGCTCGGGAGCATCTGATCGTAGTGAAAGGACATACTCCGGTACCGGCCGATGCGGCGTGCGGCGATGATGGATGGCAAACATCTCCTGGTGCACGCTCGCCGTGGAACGTAGGACAAGGTGATCAGGGGAGAGGTAAAGTTAAGTTAGCTCTTCGTCAAATTTAAATTGTTTACATTTCATTCCGCACAAACACACGCACATCCCACTTCTCGTTTGCATATTGGTTTCTGTCGGAGCACCAGCCTGTTGGGTTTCGACGAGAGTTTCGTCGCTTTTTTTTTGGATGGTTTTTTCGCCGTTTTCTAGTGTCAAAATGGTTGGCAATCCATCATCGGCTGGCCTCACGTCGGGTTGGCGATTCGTCTCCACAGTATTGTCACCAACGAACAACGAAGAGCACACGATGTCTGCGTTGTTCCTGGGATAGACTTGTGGAACTTCTGTGAAAAATATGTTTCAATTAAAAAAACAGCACAACTGATATTATCAAACCGTGATCATAAGAAATAAAGCGCGCTTAACAAGCGCAACAAGCCGCCAGAAGTACTCATGGATGCACATGGCCATCTCACGGAGGGGGCGCGTTCAGTAGAAAAAAATTAAACTGAAATAAAACCAAAAACAAAACCTGGACCACGATCACCAGTAACAGTCCACGGGCATGTATGACTTTTAAAATGAAATTTACGAGCCCCATCCGGCGGAGACCGAAATAGCCCAAACGTGCTCCATCTGATGCACAGATGGACCGTGCAGGCGAATGTACCCAAGCCAAGGAGCTGCAGAAATGCTACCGCCAGCGGTTTCCGGTGACCGCAAACGAGCCGACGAATGTGGCAACGTACGGCAGCCGCTTCCTTATTGTGGCCCGGGTTTCACTTATTATCTCTGCACGGTCGAAACAACTGCAACAATGTCTTCTCGATTGACGCGAGACTCGCTCTTGGGCACGAGCTTGACGGACGTGGTGGGCAATGAGACCTGTAGCTACTGCAAAGTCGATCACTTCGCTAGTCGCGAGATCACCATCGGCAATTAATCGGTTTCTCGCCTCCGTGGCGGTGTGCGCTTTTACGTAACTCGCCCTCATGCACGAAACACAATGTGTGCAATTCCCCTCCATCGCTCCACTCGATAGATGACACGTAGGGCTGCGGTTGCATTGTCTCTAATGGGGGTTGTGTGAATTATTGTTTTGTCAACTTGTTGCGCCGGATGGAGCTGCTCCCGGATCCGTTGGGCCCGGTTGAACACGTGAGTCGGGAAAACTTGTCCACGACCGTCCTGTCATTGCCGTCCGAAATAGCCACAGCACGTCGGCAGTTCTCTGCAATTAAATCGAGCCGATCGAGCGTTCTTAAATTAAACTCAAGTTGTATATGGCGTGCTCAATCAGGTTCCATGTTGATTTTTTCTGCCCAAAGAAGGAACGGCATGCCAGGTTGCCATGTGACCTAATTGATGGTTTAGGGGTTAAACTATGCATTCCATATCTAGTATGGTTCGTACCTATAGACAAATAATTAACTGGGATTAAGAAAACGCATCGAGTAGGTTGCCGTCGTACTTTAAGACCTGGGCTTTCCTTCCACCAAGGAAATTTTACAGTTGGAGTTTAGTATTTCGACGATTTAAGTACCTACAAGAGAAACATGTTTACCAGAGCAATAGATTTAGGGTCCACTGCACCGTGTTTTTTAAGATCTTTCGTTGACTGACATTCCTCACTGTTTCTCATTTCCTTCGCGATATTCGCTCGGCGCACCACCAACGTTAGTGCGTTATTATGTACACGATGGGGGGAAAAAAGAAGTCAAATTTAAATTGAAGCTAAAACATTTGTCTTCCATCAACCTGTCACCTGGCGCGATCCGTGCACCATTAGTCGTGTCTTGGCGAGTGGCCGTGCCATCTTCATCGCTGGCGCCCTTCAGCTTCAAACCGCCGGCGGGTTGACAGTTTAATGGAAAATATTAACAAACGCAAAAAGCTACGGTAGTCCCGGCGTCCATTGCCACCGGGTGGCGGGGTGGAGACATAGTTCCCCACCGGTGGGAGGGGGTGCTGGCGCCATGACTTCACGGTCACTAGTGAGACGTCACTTGATCCGGATCCGATCGTTTCCTGCTGGTTTTCGGCCAGCTGGATGCGTAACACACGAGCGGACTGCAGAAGTAGATCGGAGAATGGATAATGGACACCCGGTGTCTTCCAGTGTTGGCGACGAGACCTTGGTGACGATTTGTGAGCGATTAGTAGATCACACCAGTGGGACAAGCGGCTCACAAGTAGTTCCAGACATTCCTGGCCTAAGCGACGGGGACCTTGAAGGGACCGGTTCGAGTTTCGACAAATGTAGCTCCGAAAGACGATGCCATTCGCTCGATGTGTGTTGTGTTCGCCCTGTGAGAAAGTAGGTACAACGTGGACCATGGGGATGATAGTTGAAGCGAACCACACAGCGGTTCTGTGCAGCACAACTAGTTTGACACCTTGACGGTTATCGCTTCAGTATGGTTTCGCGTAAGCTATTCTACTTTACTTCCCTTTGTGTATTCTTCTCCGCACGAGCTAGTATGCAATAATAAGCATATTCAAGCATTTCGAACCAGCCATCTCTTCAACACTTGCCCCTCGATCGTCCTTCAGCTGCATGTGTTTAACCGCAGCATCATACAACGTCACCACGCAATCCTTGGTTCCATTTGGCGGTGTCGTTTCTTCCTCCATCACTTCACAGAATTCCAGCTCCGGGATGCCATATTGAGGTAGACTTTTTTCTTAACCTCGACGCTGCTGAAATGTTTAAAGCATACCAGCGGGTCGCAGGAGAGGCTACCGTCACCCCCGATTGCTCTTACCGAACGGTCGCCACCCGGTTTTCATTCGCCTCCAATAATGTTGCCGAATCTGTTGACAGAATCAACCTTGCAACGGGACGGACGGTTGGGCCGACGGTGCTCTCGTGCTGTACTGCCTGCGCGAAGAGTGGTTTTTGTTGACAGCAGCCAGTTTTCCTTCTGATGAGATGCCGATGCTCAAGTCGAAGCGACACAACGCTCCCATCGACCCCTTTCCCGTTTGTCGACAAATTGTGACGAAAAGTTGGATTGCAGCGGTCATACCGTGCTGGTCTGGCGGTTAATTTGTTTATGTTGTTTACACTATCAACTAGGATTGTTAGAACGTATTTATAGAGGGGGTTATTGAGGAAACTTTGCCAAGCATTAAATTACGCCATTCTCCACCGATACCGAGCATTTTAACACCCGGCTTTAGTGTAACCTAGTTTACAAGCAATCCCCGTGTGAAATAGTTGAAAACTTGTCCAACGATCCTAACATCGCTCCAACGGAAGGCCATCTGTTGCAGTAGGTGACCACCGTCAACAGCGAAAAGAAGCAACAAACTGCTTCCTGTCAGCTGGTTCGAACTAATTACTTGCTGTGTCAAAACCGAGCCAAAAATTGGAGAGTATCGACGATCGTTAAAAGGAGTATGCCTCCACTCTCCCCAGCGCGCCCCCCCCCCCCCCCGATCGTTTTTGTAGCGTTAACCTCTTCATATAAAACGGTACATCTTTGTCACGTCGCAGCCATAGTGGGTGCTACCGATGGTATTCGGTTCAGTGCCGACCGAAAGCAAAGGCGAAAACAAGAACACCACCTAAATCCGCGCGCGATTGAAATTAGGAACAGATGAGACACGCACCACAGCCAGTGAAACCACACGCGACTATATACACTTGAGTTGGCTTGAGCGGCCGCGAACACATGGCCGCACGGGTCTACGACGACGGTTGGAGAATCAAAACAAAGTGATAAATTATGCCGGAAAATGAAGATGAAACCCGTCCACTAGGAGCAACAGCACAGGCTTTGAACTTCAGCGTGCCGGGGTTATGGCCAAAGCGATGAAACGTCGCGTAGACCAGCAGATGAATGAAACAACCGTTGAAGATCTCGCGAGACGCTCTGCAGTGGTACGCTTTTGGACATTTAAAGACCTCGGGACCCGACTCGCCCGGCGCCATGGAAGGACCTGTTTGGCTTTGGATGTTATACGGTGCCTGATGATATCACTAAAGTATATGCAAAGTGGCCTCGCACTGCTCGCCGGCAATCTGCAATCGAAGGCGATACGGCACAGTGTTGATTGAGCCATACTACCGCGCGCTGGACCAGTTTGAAATTTTGGTTCCCCGGGGTCACGCCTCTCCTAACAGTATGCCCTAGTTTTGTGTCACCATCGATTGCGTAATTCAAGACCATTTTGTACAATAAACGGTAGAATAAGCGTGATCGTGAGTCGCAGTAGCGAGTGTGTTATAAAGGCAGATCGTAAAACTACCGACGTGTCGATCGCGTGCTTCGAAGTTCACGGCGCTTCGTAGGAACCTCCCCGTGCGGCGAACTCTCGCCCAGCTCCAATTTCGGGTCCAGTAGTCACGATTACTTTCAATCTCATCCATTAGACCCCGGTTCAGTAGCTCTCGTCGGTGGTGTATCCAAGCGGGACCATAAAGTTCAATTACAATCGCTCATTGCAGATCCAGAATAGGTTGTATTTGGCCGGGGCACAATCTACCCGTGGCGGGGAGCTTCCGGGATTGCCGGACGGAATGGAGTGGTCTACGGAGTGGCGATAGTTAAACACTAGCGGAGAGAGGGCGGTCAAATACAATCAATCATAAATCACTTTATTTATTCAAAACCCTCCACCCCCCCCCCCCCCCCCCATACTCCCCGAACACGCACGGTCAAATATGATACGCCGGGCGCAACACAATGGGACACCGTGAGCTGGAGCAGCTAGTTTACCGCGTCGATCTTGCAAGCCGACATCAGTAGGGCGCGTGCTCGATCGAGTGTAGGCGTCGGTTGCAACCCTCAACTCCACACGCAACTCTACCTTGGCCCTCGATGGGACCCCGGAGCTGGAGTTGCAGCCGCTTCTTTAGGGCATGCAGCGCACATAAGTAACCCACCCCCTCCCGCGATGGGGAGCTGTGATGTTTAATGCATTCGGCCCATAATGCCATGCCCTAAAACGAGTTCGGGCATCGATTGTTTTGCCGCTGTTTTGGAACGAAGTTTTCCCTCGAAAGTCACGTCATAACGCGCACGCGGCCGCTGCTTAGGTTACGCGTTCGTTCGTTCGTTCGATCCTCTTGTGCTTGGGCTCAATCCCCGACCCGGTAGGGATCACGTGCGCATTCAAACATGTTTGTATGGTTTTGTTTTTTCTCCTCGCCTTTCGTCCTCTGTAAAGCTGAACACCAACCTTCTCCGACGGTAGAGTGGATGGTGCAGATGAAGCAGTAGGCAAACGAAGCAATCCTTTTCTATACGTTTTCTGCGATTTGTTGCATCAATTAGCATATATTAAAAGGAAAGGCGATAGTTAACAAAATCGCATCCCGAACCCTCATCGTCACACGCGTTCGGGCGATACGTACAATGGTGCGATAAATATGGACGGTCGGCAACGGCCATAGCGCAGGCCTGGTGCCCCCGATTTATCCGATGGTGTTCCGGGTACCTCAGCGATGGGATATCCCTGCCCGCACCCTATTCGCCACGGATGAGCGCCGAAAGTCCGACGGGGTTCTCGGTCTCGTATGAAAACACAATACAATGGCGCTGTTCGCTGCTCGCTGACGATGGGCTACGATCTGATTTCGACTGGAGGCCGTAGATCATGCAGATAGTATCTGCTGCTGCTTTGTGCTATACACACGATGGCGATCTTTGGACTCGTTTGGACCGATCGGCAGGGGTAATTAAGTTGGTTTTTTATTTGAAAACCTTCGAGAGGAATCGGAACACACAGCCCATTCCTAACTTAAGCTATTCAGAATTCTAGAAGTGTCAAGCCGTGAGGGAGTACGTTAGACAAACTAGTCCCCGGTGAAAAAAAAAAAACCATCAAAAGGGCAGCTTTGTTTTGTTGCATAAAAGTCACCTGGCATTAACGCGAGGCAGATCCATAACACGCGCGTCAGGCAACACTTATGCTAATGTGATCCCGCCGTCCGCCTCCACCATGGATGGAGCTGCGAAAAACAATGGTGATCGTGTGCACGACGCACTTCGCACGCATGTTGTTTCCTCTTCCGGATTGTGGCCTGCGGGATGCTTCGGCTTTCAAGGTCCGAGGCTGCTGCGGACCGTTTTGTCACCCAGTAACCCCGCAGTCGTGCAGCGGTCCATGTAAAGTAGAACCGTTCCGTCGACGATCCAGCTAAAGCATGGAGTGCGGAAGATCGTGACGGAGTTCTGTCGATGTCCCACAGTGCAACACGAGCGTTCGTTGAGCGTGTGCTGTGTTCCTAATGAACGGGGTGATTCCTCACGCTTAGAGGACTTTAGGGTTGGGCCTTCGAAGAGGCATCTCTTTCCTCGACTAGCGCACACCTTCGTGACGAAGGTATCAGTTGTACAGGGTTGCCCGGTGTTCTACACACTTCAAAAATAGCTTCCATTGGTCTCCCGTACGGCGTGGTTCGGTGCTCGATGGCCAAATTATGCTGAAGGTTACGTCTGCTTCACGGACAACTCCTTATCGACTTGCCCCAGCTGTGATGTGGTTCCCTCTTGTTTGGATTGGGTAGTTTTTGCACCCAAAGCATACACATAGGAACGCACACAACTCTGTTTGCATTCGTCCGGTGAATGATTAGAATACAAAGTAAACCTGTTAAGCGCGTCGGGGAGGTTGGTTGCTTTTTTAGGCTTGTGCGACCGAAGAAGAATGGAAAGAGGGAAGTTTGGGACCGATGCGGGTGGAAGGTTTAGCATGTATTTGAATTATTTTCGCCACTCGTCTCCACCCCAGATGCAGCAGTACCCATTTTTCGATCGACTGGGGGAATCGCAAATGGACGGTTCAACTAAACATAACCTTACATTTTCAAACCTGCGTCCGCCAGCAGACGCTGGTCCGTTCCGTTTCGATGAGCAGCGACGCGGGCCGAACATCGCAGTCTAGAAGCACTTTGAGTTACGGTTCGCGCAAAAGAGTAGGTCAGTTTGATTACTTCCTATTTAAAGACCATGCTAAGCCGCGACCGGGCAAGAAGTCAGCGAAGCACGACGACCTCGGGCACTACCAACCATCTCGGACCAGCTAGCTTGCCTCGACCCGCACGAAAAGGCATAAATTTTGCGAGGAAAATCAAAAAAGAAGCGGACCGTACCGGATGATGTAATCTTAGAGCAGGCTTGCACCATCCAACGGTGTTGTCCTGTTCGGGAGCGCTATCAGGGTTGTGCACAAGAACACCACTCCGGTGGTGCCTCCTTCGTAAGGCAGGTCGTCCTCAACTACCTTAACATCCAACCCGATGTGGGATCATGCATACCCCGCCAGTCCCCTCGCATCAGAACCATAATGGACTTTTAGCGATAGTGTGAGCCCGGGTCTTCGGACTTCTTATCGCACGCTGTGCGTCTTTATGTAAACACCGTCCATGAAAGCAAATGTTCCGTAGCGAGAACTCGGAAGTGAGGATCTGCGCTGATCTTCGGGGATCGAGAACTAATAGGAACATGCTCTGGAAGTTTGCAGTCACTTCTGGTGGCACCACGCAAAACGTGACATTTCCGAGATTTGACGAAACACAGAACCCGGAATCGGATGTTGCAGCGGTGGTGAAGGAAGTAAACTAAAGAGCCACAGGAAAGTGGAACGTGGAACAGCCGGGGCAAACACTTCAACACGGCAAAAGGCACGCACAACAAAGCCCTTCAGTGATGGAAACCGTGGACAAAGCAGTAAACAACTCTCTTACTCGGGCAACCGTGCAAAAGCTGCACCAAACGATTGCTCCTGACGCAGTGCCGAACCGGTCCGCGCCAAACGGTTGGGGATGAGATTTTATATCGAATTTTATTACGTACACTCCTCCTTATTTTTAGCCAGCTTTTTTCGGACAGGGTTACTGCGGACTTGAATGGATGGGGAATCAACTGCTTCCATCCACCCGCGTCGGGCCTGCGCCGAATGGAAGCCGTCCTCCAAAAAAGGAATCCCGTTCCCGTTCAGGCTGAGAAACTGGATTGTCGCTGCCGTCCTCTGGATGGTAATGGGTTGTTATCTTCCTCTGTTTTATCGTCTCAGAAAGAACGAGCAAAAAAACAATCGATACCGATTCGTGAACGCTTTCGCTTTGTTTGTCGCGAACGGAACGGGCAACGGTGGTAATGTCCTCGGAAAATGGTCACCAAAACAATTCACAACATATCTATAGAATAAGGGTGGCCATAGGCTAGCCAGCGGTTATAGGTGGGTGAGGTGGGACACCATAAAAAATTATTCTCACTTAGGAAGGAATTGAGCAAAAAACAACCCGAAAATGCAAAGAAAAAAACTCACCAGGGCAAGAAGAGATCGTGTGTGAAAAAAAAAACACACACAAGTTAAAGAGAGGGAAACTGTCGGGTGATGGTAGATGCTGCGGAAAAGCGCGGTTGCTATATTTAGTATTTATTTATACACTGAAAGCAACAACTTGCTTCGGCCGGTAAACAACTATTTAAAATTGGATCAAAACATTGCTTTCAGCACGCCGAAACGCACGCGGCAAGAAATGCTCTCCTTTCGCTTTTTATCCTTCAACGGACGCGCGCGCCTGCGTTTTCATCTCCACCTAGCCTTCCTTCCCTTCGCAACACACGGCATTCGTTGATGGATGTTTTCCTTTTCTGTACCTTTTTAAAACATTTCATAATATTGGACTGTGCGGTTTAACTGTTGTTTCTTTTTTCTTGGTCGTATTTCCATTCCCATTATGCCATTCCTGGCTGGTAAGCGATGAAAATATAACAATAAAATATGGCCTGACAGTTATTTTCATCCAACGAGGAATTTCTTGATGACTAAATATTTTAAAAAAAATATTACGCACAAACAATAAAACAAAACACCCCATTCACTTTTTTCGGTTTAAAAATACACCTTTCGGAAATATATCCAAGCTTTATTGGCATAAAAATGAATAAGGCCGTTTATTGTTCCTTCACCCGAGCGCGAACTGGATACGCTGCAAAATCCGCGCGCCAAAAGTCGTAAAGATAAAACTGCGCTCGAACTGATCGCAAAGACCAATGTTTTGTGGTGTATATGCGTAGCATTGGGGGAGGGGGGGGGGGGGCTTATTTGGTCGTCCTCTGCCGATTTGCATTTCATCGATTGTTTTGATCTAAATCCGTACCAGTATCGTAGCAGCAGTGTTGTGTAGCAAAAACAAACCCAAATGGTAGGAGCAAGACAATAAATGGTACAACAAAAACAAAACAGATATCCTTAAAAACACAAACAAACGCGAGTATTTCTCTTACTCGCGTAATGTCGGTCGTGCCCGTAGCCAATCGCCGCGCAGGATGCGAATGTGCAGTGCGCCAGATCGTCTACTACAACTGCTTCTGTGCGTTTCCCGTGAAACAACACTGCGGGAGGAAGAGGTTGGAGGCCCTGGGTGATAACGGGGAGGGTTTGGCCTCTCCCCTGCCACCACATCCCCCCCCTCCCACCAGCCTACCTGTTGTTTGTTTCTTTTTCGCACAATCTAACACGCCTCTCGTATTTGTTTCACCGCGAGAAGAATAGGCGAGCACATCGCGATGGCTACCCTTATGGGAAATAAAGGGGTGGATGGAGGGGGTGGGAGGCTGAATAAGGGTGGATGAGTGTTATAACGATTTACCAAATGAGTTCATTGGCCCCTCGTGGCAACAACATGCGTTCTATGTTTACAGCACGTTGAGGGAAAACGATATCGAAAGCCGAACGACGCTCATCATCACGATCGGTGGTGAGTAAAACGCAGAAAAATTAAACATCAACAGCGGCCCACACCACATCCATCCACATCGTCGGCCTGGGGGTCACCTCGCTCCGAAATCACCGATCCTCTAACAGGTCGTTTGGATTTTTTGTTTGTGTATTTGGGTTTTAGTAGATCAGGAAGTGACCGAAGGCGCCGATGTGTTTCGAAAAATGCACTTCAAAGGACATCTACTATATTCGTTCAACAGCATCTTCGTTGTTGTTGTTGTTGTCAACATTCTGTTTGTCATCGTTGTCGTAAGGTGGGGGCGCATTGTTGATCGCTTTTTCACAACAAACTCAGAAGATAACGCAATTAAATATTGCAACGCATTAAGGCGGCACCTTGAATATTAAAGATACGTAGGTGTGAAATGTGTTTATGCGCAAATAATTTTGGTTATGGCTGTTGTTTTAGTACAGATTTGAGCCTGCGTGAGCTATTAAATGCTCTTTCTTGATGATCTGATAAAGTTGCTGGAGAATCATGCATTGCACAACGATAATGATTTGGATTATTTTGTATTTGTAAATTTGTGTACTAGCAAAATGTTTAGGACATGTGATTAAATTGCTTGACATCTCAGACCTCATTTATTTTACTTATTCCAAATGTTTATCAGATAACAGACACTACGCCACAACTTTGAGATGTACCAAATTTTCCAATTTTGTAGTACTGTTTTAAGCTTTATTTTTCCTTTGCTTCCTACGGATCCATTGAGGGTACTATAAGCTGAACTGGAGATGACCCATCTGGAAAACTTTATTGGAACGTGTTTAAACACATTCATATTTCAACCCATTGATTCTTCTGACCGTTTTCTTTTCGTTGTATCCTGTTCCATACTTTGCCCCGCCAGCTTGCAACAAATTACGAGGCTGAGCCAACTGGATGGAATACCGGGCATCTTGAGGATTTTCTCACAAGAGCTCACAAGAAAATTGGCCATCGTTTGTGGGACAAAGTTCGGCCGGCATTTAGAACAGAACGCAGCGGGATGCGAAAAACCTTCCGCTAGAAGAAAGCGGGGAATATGTAGCAAACCGACCCGCAACCGGACGACACAACAGGCAAAACTGCTATAAATCAAACGCTCCACCAGGGGACGCCAGCTAGATATCTTTCTAGAGCTGTGGACCGTTTTTTTTCTCCGTATTTGTGCCAAGTGCGATTTATTTTTCCAACACATATCTTTTCCACGTTGGCAGTGGCAAAACTGTTCGTGGCCAGTACTCGGGACCTCGGAAATGTAAGTGGTTCACCCCCGCATACCCACCCCCTACGGGAAAAGTTCGGTGCGGTGCGGTCAATACGAAATTTCTCACGGTGATATGGATTACGCAGGATGGCATAAATTTGGCATGGCCCAGATAAAGAAAACAGCAAAACGATGTCACGATGAACGAGCGATGGAATGCGTGCATGTGTGTGGTTTTGTTTTGCTCGCGAATGTGTCGGCATTTTTTCATCTCTTATCGGTGGTTTAGCAAATTGTTCATCTTCAAGGTCCACGAAGCGAAGGAATTATAGCATTTGGCAGCAGCCCGGCATAATGATGGCACCAATAAATGGGATTATGGAGAAGAAACAAAAACTAAGATTAAGCAAACATTCTTTGTTTGCGCTGTTGCAGTGCTGGTATCGTAGGGTGGATGAGCGATAGCAATTATCGATTCATCATCGATGAGGCTTAGTCTTTGTCTGTAATGTAGACACAAACAAGTTTGGAAAAATGATAACCTTAAAGAATCTTGCTTTACTAAACACCGGAAAACGTACACTTAATTCAATACTCTAACGCATATTTCTGCATGGTTATGTTAAAAACATTATGTCATTCACTCTAGAGGAATAACCACTTGACTCTGCTTAATGTTTGTTGGGCTTTTCGTGGTGCGAAACATCATACACCACCTGAAACCAGCTAGACTTAATTGGCATAGTCCCACATGTTCACATCATGCGAAGACTGCACCATAAAAAACAACCATCAACTAAACGCCGAAAGAGAGTAACAGTCGTATGGTTCGGATAACGAACCCCCTTAAGAACTAGAAATGTAGGCTAGCAGAAAGTGCACCTCCCCCATCCCTTCAAGCTTTGGGACGGCACTGCTGGCCAGTTCGAAACGAGACTCGGCCAAAAATAGAACAATAAACACGAGTTACTACTAGAGTGTCCGAAGGCGTTCCAACACTTGCCAACAGAGGACTACCCCAAGAGTTGCCACTTCCCGACGAGAGATATGCAAATTCAGCGATGATAATAAAGCTTAATTTACACCAATTAATTTGTAACCTTGAGGGACCATAACTGTTCATCCGTGGCGTCCTCCTCGTTGAGGACTCACTACCACCACGGTCCGGGGACGATGGCGGGCGCCATGCAGACCGTCACCGAGGGGATCGGCGATCAGGCGCCGAAGCATGGAACATCTCGCTGGTGGTAGGCCAGCGTGTGTACTTCGACACCCCGTCGAATTGTTTTAAAAATGTGCCTGTTTGTTTGCTGTGTGCGAGGAATATTAATTGCCATCGATTCTCTCTTGTTCTCTCTTTATTTCTCTCTCTCGTTCCCTCTCTCTCTCTCTCTCTCTTTCTCTCTCTCTCTCTGTCTCTTTCTGTCGAGAGGAGAACTCGAAACGAAGTAGAGGACTTCATACACGTTCAGAAGTGGATATCCTGCAAAGTCATGCCAAGTTCGAACAAAATAAGTGAAGAAACATCGCGCGGTGTTGTTGGCTTGAAATAATCAAATGACCTCCACGGCCAGACAGGGCGCGCTACTTCCGCACGACAGCCAATCGCCATCGAACATCGAACAGCGCCGCACGGAGCCTGGCTATCGGTCAGAGTTGTCCACAAAACAGGTCGGGCAGCTCGCCGTAGAATTGCGTTCGCCGTCTGGTTGACCTCCACCGAGCCTCTAGGATGGCTCGACAGCCGACAGCCTATTCTGCTGCTGGGCTGCGAAAGGCGACCGATGCCTCACTTGTAAGCTTGGCTACCATGTGTCACGGCCGTGGTTCGACTCGGCACACCTACACTAAACCGCAGCTCGGCAGACGGCAGGCTGCCGGCTTTGGTAACCGATCCAGAACCGGTTTCTAATGCTTGTAAGCGCGAGCGCGAGTTCCAGTGACATCAACGACGGCAAGCGACTGATCCGCCTGGAGAACCGAGTCCGAAAAGGACCGATCGCGCTGGAACAGGTTCTATTCTTAGACTGGCGTCCCTCTCGCTCCGCTCCCAGCCACCCTTCGGAAGCATGGGCCAGATGAGAGGACTCGCATTGCTGGCACTCCTTGTTTTTGTGGCAATCTTGACAAATGAATGCCTTCGAAACGTGCTGTTTCCACCGCACGGCTACTGTACTGTGCGTTTGGTGCTGGAGTTCTGGTGCGCTACAGTGTAAATCAGTAAGACAAACATCGTCGCCACAACCTTCCACCTCAGGCAGCTTCCTAGTAGGGCCACCTGGGGAAGGGATCTTAAAATCCGCCAAGAAAGCGCACAAAACAAGCGACAAATGACACCGAATTCGCGCTCCAGCGCACACTCGCACGCCGTAACGTCGTGCGCCCTCGCGCACTGGGTCAGTAATTAAGCAATTATCGCCCGGCATTAGCAAACTCTTCCGCCCACAGCCCCTAGTCAGGTCACGTTACGTGCCGCATTCCCGGGTGGAGAGGCTGGGGAGTTGAGCTCGGCTCCACCAACCTGCCAGAAGGTCTAACCTCGCGAAGAAATCAAGATAGAGGGTCTAATGAGTGAGTTTAAAAGGAATTAGTTCGCGTATTCTTTTTTCTTGCGTTCGCCATTCGCCGCCGAGGTCTAGGGTAATCGAGACCACCGTGGAAGGGCTCATTACACCGTTTAAGTAATTAAAGACGGAGTGTTTTTGTCGGGCCCTCGTCATCGGTGGCTTTTTACAATCCTTTTGGGGTCACCCACCGAACTTCCCCCGTCTTAGGATACACCTCCTTGAAAGCCGTGGTGGCCTATAAATCGTGTCAATCCCTTGGTTTAGTTCCCCTTTCCACTTTCGATGTTTTATTGCACCAGATAAGCCAGCATAGATAGTGTGAAGCATGGTGAAGAGTGTTGAACGATGTCACCTTTCCAATAGCTGCGTTGAAAGTTATATTTATTTCTTATCTCGTCCCCGCGGCGTCTGCATATTGCTGGTAGGGGCAGATCAAGCAAACAAAGAGAACTAGATACCGTCGATTTATCGTCTGTAATGTTGCGAGCCATCGCCCGTAAATATAGGCCAGCGGGCCGTGCCGTTGCCGAGGATACCATCGATCCTCTTATCTGTCTTATCGTGCCTAGCTACATCGAAGACCTCAAAGCTACTTCTTTTTTCCTGCTTCCTGATCTGGTCTTCGCAAAAAGCGGAACGATAATATCCTCCTTGGTGCTAAGAAAAAAAAGAAAAAAAACTATCACTCCACAGCGGAACAATGTCACACGACAAGATTTGAACCATGGCAGCAAACACACCGGAACCGTACAGAAACACATGGGTGTTTATGCAAATTGTTCCTCGTTACTGTTCAATTACCGTTAACTCGCCAATCGGCTCCAGGTGGATCTGTAGCGAGGGGGATTATGGTTGCGGATGCTGTGAAACCGCTGTTTCGTTTCCCTCAGCTGTTCGCGGACGCCGGTGCGGTCGGGGTCTTTACACCGATGGTTTCTATCAATACACCGCACGTGTCGGCTTGACCCCTTCCATGAAACATCGCCCCGCCCCTGGGTTTAAATAGCTTATTACGACGACAACTGCATGATCGGTATGCAACTCGCACACACGGAGAGAGAGTCGTTGCAAGTCCCACCTGGGGCCTTCCTCGTGCATTGTGAATCGCACTTGGCAACAGCACTGCCGTCCCGGCTTCGACGCGTTTATGCAGCTCTCCTATTTCCCCGGTTCGAGCCATAAGGGAGACGATTGTAGCGTACGCGCGGATTGGGGGTGTATACTGTTTGCTTTACCACACCAGCACATCGGTTCAGTACTACCACTCCCTTAAGACAACCAGGCCCGGCACTGCCAGTATTCTTTCAAAAGCCTCCTTTACCAACGAATACCCTGCACACTCTTTCCATCTCTCCCTTTCCGTTCCTGTGTTGCAAGGTTGGTGTACTCGCGCCGGTTGAACTTTAATACCCACCGCCATACCAAGATGCCGCACTGGGACAATCCGTGCGTCGGGGCTTCTCCTCCAAAAGCGGATCTCCAAACGAAGGCGGCCGTTGTCTGGGGTAAGGTGTTGTTGCAGCCACTTAAAGTTCGAACACAGACGCGAAGACGAGCACGTCTTCCTCGCGTGCTCAAATAGTCACAGCCGCTGCCCTGCAGTCGCGAGCAGTCGTGGTGGTGGTGCTGGGGATGGTGAACAGAAAACCTGAAACCCATGTTGCCGGCCACTCGCCTGTGTGGCCTTTGCGGTTTGGTAAGAGCGCACGAGATTGCGTGCGGCACCGTACCGGTGCATATACACGGCGGGCTATGTACACACGACGCGGAGGGCATTGCACTGTACGTCAGTTCGCACCAACCAACCCCCTGTCCAACCAGACCCCCCCCTCCCCCTGCCGACGCCACCATATTATCACCAACTTGCCACACGCACTTGGTATCGGTTTCGTAATGGGTAGCTCCACAATCGACGACTAGCTGCGACGACGTGCGCGGCTTTCCCGTCGCTGGAATGTACGCATCGCAACAGGTTGCACAGTGGCAGCGCACGCTCCATTTGCGAGATCAACTACTGAAGTATTTGTCCTAGGAGATACAATTTAAGGCTTACTCACAACTAGGGTACGTTAAACGAAGTCTACGATTAAAACACAGACAAGTTCAGATACTACATGGACATGGAGTCATCAGATTTACAACACCACCAGCGTCTCCCAGTGACTTCAGGGATGCTTGGAGCTACAGGAGGTAATATCCAGCATCAAACGCATGACTCGGGTTCCCCGTTACACCGTGTTTGCAACAAGCTGCAATGGCAGTGCAATGACCGAAACGTTTGCTCAGCGATAGTGCGATAATCCTGCCGGTTACCGTTACTGGTTACAAATGGTTTAGGTTTCAAAAGGGGTTTCCTGTACCCCAGGTTCTACCAGGATAGTGCACGAAATACACGTCACGCCCTTATCTCTAGAGATGAAAAAGAAAGGAAAAACAAAAAAAAAACGTAAGGGTCCACAGATGTATATCGAGCCGGGTTGCGATAAGCTTTCGAGAGTCATTAACCTCCGCCCGGCTCACGATATGATTCATTTTGGAGTGTAACACCATCCCAAAGACTTGGGGTGGTCGTGATTGCCCTATCGTTATCTTGTTCATGCTTGTTCAGACTCTCTATGACACTGTCTCCTCTTCTCTGTCGTTGGCTATCATATCGGTGCATGGTCCACCAAAGGCTGTTAAATTTTCTGAGGTGACAGATATCCCGGCGAGCCAGAAGAGCCCCTCCAATGGTGCGAATTGGAGGATGGTGCTCATCCTCATCTCCGAACGATCCCATCCTGTGTGTTTGTCTGTCCTGGTTGTCGTGCCAACAGTCCAAAGAGACGGAGCAAGCAAACAAGCGAAATGGCAGCAAAAACAACGGCGTCTAGTCTCGCCATCGAGGGAGGCTAACTGGATCTCGCGGATTCGTCTCGACACACTTGAGACGGGCCCAATCGATCCGTTCGATCCGTGGAAAGTGAAACAGCGAAGTTCGCACCCACCCTCCGCATCTCCCCGATCTCTTGTGCCGACATGACTAAGCGGAACATGACTCGCGCGCACGGACAAACACGAGGAATAGGAGTGCTAAAAAGCAAGTCTCAATAATCCACGGCACGGACCGGCACTTGACAACAGGTCGGCTGACATGCTGCCATCGGGTGCGTTCTTTTCGCCGGTCTCGTGTTCGACAGCCCGATCCTAGGCGGGCGCGAGCAAACGGACGGTCACAGTCAGGTCGCGGTGCTAAGTGAAGACGGCCGCATGCCACCATTACACAAAACCCTTCCTCTATCTCTAGCTAACCGGCGCTGGCTCCAGTTCGCAAACTGGACGCCGCCTAGCAACGTGGTCTCCATTCTTCTCCTCTTTCTATTCCGGGACGCTTATCAGCGGCGTTTGTCCAGCGTGTACCAGCGTGTTGGAATGGTGGTCTGTGGCTTGCTTCTTGTTTATCTCCACCCCACAGGCTAACTTCCTCCGGTGGTGCATCGCCTTCATTTCCGAGTGTCTTGTTCACGCTGCCCTGCAACAGTGACATTTTAACCAGACACCCGGAGAAAGTGGACTGATAAATTGCATCCCAATTGAAGCCGATCGTCATCGTCCACCATCGTCGCTGCTGATAACTGCTGGTCTGTTGGGCTTTAAGTTGGTTTGCACCAGACACTTTTTACCATGTCATCCTACACCGTGCTTATCTAGTTGAGGCGTTATCACGTAGGATCACTTCTCGATACACACTCGATAGACATTGTGTGCATCGTCGAACGGTGGTTGGCTAATCGTGCAAGTACTTTTTCACCTACATTCAGCTCTCGGGAGGCAGCTCGTAACAACGGGGTAGCCAAGATTACGACGATAACGTCTTTGTTGATGATGGCAACATGTATCAACTTTTGCAGACGCGCGGCGGTTGGAAAACTGTTTCACTCGATAACTGGCGATATCGCCGATAGTTGAGTTGGAGTAGGTACACATATTTTCCGTAGCAAACAGGGGCACGTTAAGTGATGTTCCTCGTGGGCGTTTGATATATTAATGTAGTTTTAAACTATAGTGTCTTTTAAGTCCACAACGCGAAGCGGATCAGGAAGTTGTGAACGTAAAGCTGAACCAAACGATCGTCAAATCCAGAGGAGCACCCAAAATTAATGTCAATGGGACAAATTGACCACAGCAAACCCCATCCGAAAATGGAATCAGCTGTGCTGGAACAAATCAAACCGGTCACAGGTTCAACCAACCCCTCACACTAACACATAACTTGCCCTCACCCTGAGAACCAACCCATAATTCCCTCCACCCCCGCCCCCTCCCCCTTTTCTACACCCACTTAGCACAATTTGCGATCGTGGATCGTTAAGCCGAGAGCTCACATTTCTCGGCAAAATAACAACATCGCTAGTGGAGCTGTTGCTGCTGCTGCTGGGCGTTTGCCAGGGGCTGTAACTTATAAAATATATTTTTGCTCCTCCTTAAGGTAATTGGTTTTATGTGCTTCCCCACCCAGAAGGATGAGAACTGAGAGGAGCGGAGCGACGGTATAGCAACGCTCAACGAGGATTTATTCTACCGTCAACAAACAACCGTCAACAAACCGACCGACGCGAAGCTCGCTGCACGGGAAAGCTTAATTTTTATTGACCTTCTCTTCAACCCGACCGCAGCAGCGGCATCCCCACGAGTCAGTCCCCTTTGCCCTTGGGGGTTGGGCAAGGGACTTGTTTAGTGTCTTCGTGCCACCGGAACGTCGCTTTGTCCTGTCCTCAACCCCGCCGAGTGGCCAATGGCAAGGGAAGTCGGTTACCACCCGAAAAGGTTTTCTTCAATCGGAGCAAAAAGGATTAACAAGACATCGACCCGGGAGCGCGATGAGTGCACTGGCGCGATGACTGGGTGGGGTGGGATTGATGGTTAGAAAATCAACACGAGAGTGGTTCAAGATCCGAGGGTGTCTTGCAGCAGCTGCACAACACAACCGCAACCGTGTTGGGGTTGTCAAACAGAATGTGAATAAGTAATACCGTTGTTTGTCGAAAGTAGTGTTGTTGGGTTGTATGGCAGTTCTTACCGCAGTATAAAAGGGTCGTCTTCGTTCGTTGTCACAGTATTCTGCGGAACAGGGTGTCCTGGTCCTGGTACAACGAATGCAGTTGTTAGCGATCTTTGTTATGCTTCGCAATTATTACCAACAAGATTCGACGTGCTCTCCTCATGAGGTCCTTCTCGTTGCTCCATTGTAGGTGATATATTTGATAACGACCTCACGACCTCTCGACAGACACGTACCGAAAACAGCTAATATCTCAACCCAGAGGCAAGGATTGTTCACCCTAATCGATATTGGCGGGTGACAGCAGTAACAACACACACACACGCAAAAACGGTTGAAGTGATAAAGTGCGATACGTCGAAAGGTCTTAGTTGATAACTGTCCGAATCGCGCTGCGGACGCGTTCGTTATCACGGTGCCGAGATTGACAGCGTTCTGGTCGCCAAGGAAAATTCCCCCCACAGTCTGCCTGCGAGTCTGTGCAGACTAGCCAGACCGCTCTCACATGCCCACATGTCTGCCACACCACCATCGTCAGCAGGCAAAAGCCGCCCTTGGTCGGGAAGGGGAGAAAAAATTGTACTGATGGGCTCTTATCGCAACCCACCGCTTAACGTGTAGGTCCATAGCAACAGGCGTTCATTATCTTGCCAGTTGGCTGCACCACTCGGAACGTTACCCCATACGAACACAGCAAGATGCAAGAGGTCGAAGTTCAAATATTAATGGACTTCTATTGCCGAAGAGTTCTTGGCGGTTCCCTGGCGTAAACGAACTGGGGCAATTGCATACATTGAGGCGCGTTGGCGTATAATTGAAAAAGAACGGAAATTCTTCGTTGACTTTCGCCAATCTAAAACTATGCATTATTGCCGATGTTGCCTCACACTTCGAGAAGGGTTTCAAAAAGCCTATTGAATTAAGATATATTTCTATCCAACGGTATGTATACTTACGTCCTGCCCAATTTGCCCCATGTCGCTGTAGTATTCCACCATTGAGTACATTTATTTCGGTCAGTTTATATTCCGGAACGATACTGATAAAAAAAAAAATAAAAAAATAATCTCTCACTCACGAACGCACTCAAAAAGAAAAAACAAAAATAGCCACCGAAGTCCCGGCGAACCGATCGGTGTCTTTGAAACGAGAAAAAAAAAACCTTCACCAAGCCGTCGTGTGGCCTGTCCCCTCGTTGATATACTGCTTAGTATTATTTTATCCCTCTATCTCTCTCTTTCTGTTTGTTTCACTACTCTTCACCACACCAAGCTCTATTGCTTCTTCTATCGGTGACGATTATCGAAAATGTAATTCGATGGACAACACAATCAATCAGCACTAGCGCGCGGCAACATGGAGTGATTGAAGGATACTTGCACTTGCACACACACACACACACGGACAAAAACTATCAACACTGCGTTCCGATGCTCGGGAACGGCCAAGGATTCAATTCTGAGGATCACTCGCCCGATTTAACGATCACCGTAATTGTATGCACTTTCACTCCGTAGATCTTTCTCGCCACGCCAGCCACTCTGTATTCACTGTTGTATGCGTTTTAAAAGCGCAGCGGTTCCACTTTCACACGATAACAACAAATTGCACGAGATCCGAACGCTGTGACACCTCCTGGGGATGAGATAAGGCATGCGATTAGGTCGAGCAAAAAAACGGAACGCTAGGAAACCCCGCGTGTTGATGGGCGAATTGTGGTTGCGTCTAACGGTGCTAAGCTAGGCTAAGTAAACCCTTCCCCCCGGTAAAATGAATGATGCTTTTCTCGCACCAGCGAACCCGTCCAGAATGCGTCAACCGGTTGCTGACAGACGCCGTCAGCAGCCGCTACCACACGACGACAAGCGATGGCACAACAATTGTTTCAAACTGACGCATCTTCGCGAGAGATGTGTGCACTTAACGTTGACTTAACGTGCGTTGGTTTGGCCGGGATTGGCTTAACACCCGGGTGACGGTGTACTGCGTGCGCGTCGTGGCGGACGAGGAGTGGCTAATTCTGTTAATCGAGTACTTGACATGCCTACCGCCAGGCACATCGCACCAGATAAACGTCACACATCTGGACTGGACGCAGTGTGCGTGAGACAATCATGCTTTTAAACTCGAGCCCGTAATCCATCGAGGCCGTCCCTTTAAAATAAAACCCAAACCCCCATCGGCAGGGCTTGCGTGTCGGATTGCCGCCTTCCTTCCGCTGGTGCGGCTGTACAGAAAATACTAAATATAGCCAAAAGGTGTGTTTGTCCACGATCGCCCCCTTACTACCGGTGCGTGCTACCGGTGAGCATAGTAATAATTTGAGGGCGGGTGTTTTGGGGGATCTGCGCGGGCCAACGGATTTTGATTCTGCTCCTCACCGTGGCCATGCCAAGAAGGACACTCTCACGGTGGAGTCTATTCGCATGTGTATATAGTATACTCTATTTGCTTGCATTGTGTGTGAGGCTAAACCTGCGGTGTACACACCGTCTCATGAGATGACACACAGCGCAAGAGCCAGGGGCCTGGCCGACGATGTTGATGGCGGACCGGTGTAGTGTGTAGAAGCAGTGCGATAGATAAATGGCTTGTTTGTCGAACGAGGAGCTGCGAGCCGAATGCGTTTTGCCGTGCGAGCTCGGCGTTCGCGTCGCTATATGTCGTCGAAGGCTAACCGGCGACCACAACAGATTGACGGGATACCCAAGGTTGGCCCAGAGGATGGAACAGCAGAAGGAGTAGTAGGAGGAGGACGGGCGAAGGGTCCGGGCAGTGCACGATCCCCCCCAGTCGCAGTTTTCTACACCTCCCCGCTACCAGCAGCAGCTCCAATTGAAGCGCTTTCCATCTCTTTTTCTTCCCCTCGATTGCTGTCTCTATAAATAACAATTATCTCGTTCTCTCCTGCAAGCTTCCCGCTGCGCGCTGAAGCCGGTTGTTGTTTACCCGATCTTGGCCGTTTTGTTGCCCACTTCTTCTCATCATCCGCGGTTGCCCTACCAACCCCTCTGCACTTTCCGTGTGAGATTTTTCATCCTCTGCACCTCCACCGCCGCCATCGCGGATCGCGCTCGCCATTCGAAGCGCGACGCTTATCACATCGACGATGATAGCCGCGCGGTATACTGCGTTCTCTCTCTCTCTCACGCCACGGTTTCGCGCGGCGACCTCTTTCTCACTATCGCGAGATGAGATGCGAGATGCGAGAGACGATGATTTTGATATTTTGATCAACAAGTTGCGTCCGCACACTGACACACAAACACACCGGAACGTGGGTCCACTAATGGTGGAGCGAATCGAACCGCTTGCAAACGCACCGTTTGAAGGCAGAAGCTAACTTCAATCGATCCATTTTCCTTGCACGAATCGGATGACAAAATCAGTGTGTGTGTGTGGTTATAGGTACAACGACACTGCGAGATGAAAAGCTGGAAACAATCCAACACGGGCGCATCACGGTCTGGATCCGAAGGATTGGAGCGGGTGGTTGCAGCCGATTCGGGGAAGGGGGAAAGGATCATTTTACCTTTCCTTCCCAAGCACCCCCCGTCCAACGAAGTGGACCATGGCGATGGGACCGGCGAGGGTGCCATAATCATCGACAGGAAGAAAGCTCGAGGATGAAAATAACGAAATCACCATAAAGGCGCACCAAATACGAAGCCGAAAATCTATGCCAGCGCTTTTTGTTTTTGCTGCTTCAGCGTTTCTGCTGCTTCGATGCCGCTTGCCGCCAGATGGGATCGTGCAAACCGGTTTATGTTGCGGCTGGTTTTGATAGTAAAAAAAACTTGGAATCGGATGTGGCGGAACAAAAAAAAAAAAGGAATGTTCAACGACATCCGTGGAGAGTGCGGTCAGCTGTGGACAGCGCATCCCGCCGCCGTCCGACCGGCAGGACGAGCGAATATAATAACGTAATAATCGAATTCCTACGCAACGGTACTCTTCGGCCCATTTTGTCGCCCCGGTGGTTCGGTATCGGCGATCAGATCCAAATGTTAAACAACTTTAATAATAGAAAAACGTACGCCGGGCAAAAACGATCGTGTGGACACTCTCGTGACATTAGAAGGAGGTCTTCTTGATGCACCTCTTTCGTCAGAGGATCAAGTACGGCTTCACAGTCCCAGCTAACGTGCGGGACCGTTTGGTACATCATTCGGCTTCCGTGTGTCAACTGGCGCTCAAAAATGACTCACCATATGATGGTTTTCCTTGCATTCGCTATCAGTAAGAAAAATATTTAGATAGCGTTAGAATCATCGCACAGCGTTTTGTTTACAGCGTTTTGGTTGTGTTGTTGAACCGTTCAAATTGTTACCAAATGCACCGCGGGGGAAATTTAGAATAAGCTGAAGAACAAACAATGCACTTCTTCTCGGCGCACACACACTGCCGGTACCGGGTACATGAAAAGCACACGATTTCACTTTCTACGCTCCGTTTGACATTTACGTACCGTTCCCGTGCCCTTTCTTCCCTTCCCGAGTGCACTCTGCGTTTGTCTGTGTGCGTGCCAGTTGCACTCTAATGCAACGGCGTGTGATTGGAATCGGAAAACAGTCATCTCCGGCGCCGCCTTCTATATACCGGCGGTATAATAACGGATGGTGTTGGTGAGAAGGTGGATTTTTCTCCACCAGCCCTTTCCACTGTACAAACGAACGCCCATAACCTGTTCGGCGGGCGGCGGTTACCCCACACCACACCAAAACCGGGCGCTTGCACGTGTTTGGTCGAAGAAAACTGGCACAGGAAAGCTAATGCTCGGCTTAAGCCCAACTGAATCGTATGGGGTATGCAACATAAATGGTCATAAAAAAGCAAAGAAAGAAAAACGCTCCGCATTTGGCTTCCCTCGAGCAACACCAGCACGGGACCGCACTTGTACACTAGTTTTAGTATCCGAACACGTTAGCCTCGCTTTTCTGTACGTACAAGCACCCGGTAGTAACTTTGAACGTACTTTTTTTTCCTTTTTGTTGCCTTTCCAAATCAGATCGTATCGTAGCTTCTCAGTTTGTTTATTTGCCATACAAAAAAAAAAAAAAAAAAAAAAAAACAGTTACACAAAACAAATACCGCATCGGTGCATCGATCACACGGACCAGTGCACGCACCGTACCCTGCTTTCGCGATCGTTCGTTCGGCAAGAAAAGAAAAAAAAAACGTTGCAACTGCAAGTTTGATTGCATCGTGAACACGTTCACACTGCACTTGAATTGTTCTGAAAATTTCCTCTCGTAAAAATTTACCAGAGTTCTCAACAATCGGTGTAAAAGTTAAGTGTAAGATAGAGTCCTCTTTTCTTCGTTTTCGCACACCATGATCAATCATTTTCACGATAAAAGGCCATTAGACTGCTTGATAATTTTAACATTGATTTTTTCTGTCTTTTTTTTCGATCCTTTTTCGTTTTTCCCCCTTTCAACATTTTACTCGTCCTTTCGTGTAACTTCTCATTTGAAATGAACCCGCATCGCAAATAAATAAGCCCTCGAATTCCGGTACGCCATCAATTAATCGAATCGAGCTTTACGAATAAAACAATATGAAATACATTTGTGAGAATATATCGAATCTAAGCTGATGTCCGTACCGCTGCTAGAATGGATCTAAGCACAACACTCGGTGGCACACGGTTTGCAATGCTTTTAATTTTTCTTCCGTTAGTAACACACAACACACTCTGCGTTCGCTGGCGGCAACCTCGCTCTACGCTGTGTCGGCGCTAGAGTGTAGCTGCGAATCGTTTTTCTTCCAAGACCGCTCACGACGACGGCATCTGTCGAACTGAGCTCGAGCCGCGCCGCGAACGACGGATCTATCTCTCTTCTGCGTACGGCTGCACAGTGGGCGTGCGGTGTAGTTGATGGTGGACGTTTCTTTGAAATAGGTTTCATGTCCAAAATATTCTTCTCTATCGAACCGGTAAGGCTTATTCACTTTCAAGGCTAGTAAGCGATTTGAAAGTGCAAATAAGTTTTGAACTAAAAACAAACGGCCATGCCGACCTGTATGTATACAATAATATAATGTTGCCACATCTCAATTGACTTGGGTTTTAAGCTCATCGTTAACAGGAATATCTATACCGCACGCACCCTTCTGCTTCAATGGTGGTTTTCTACCTCCTTATTTACTAAGGCCTGTGCTTCTTTATCAAGCTCTGTGCTGACTACAATCTCTTTGGAAAGGAAAATTATAGTAGTAAAGGATGAGGCAGCGTTCTCTGGCAAACGGGAAAATAAGTCACGTATATTTGAGGTCTCACTTCTGGCCTCAGGATATTAGACAATCGTCTGCCCGAACAGACACCTCTAGATTCAGGCCTAGCAGCCCCATATGATCTAAAGAATGGTGATAATGATGGCATATGTTGAATAATGCTATGAAATCTATTAGCAGCGGGTTGGATTTTAGAGCCCATTCTACAGCGAATGGGCGAATCAGCGAATCATGTAGTATTAGTTTATATTTCATGCGAACGAGTGCACAGGGAATTCTTTAAACCAACCAAGCAAGGTTTAGAATGGATGTATGACAATTAAATTCTACCAATAAAATTGAGTGTATTAGCTTACTTGCTTATTAGCTTGTTTACAAAGGTAAACAGTCAATACAAAAGCAGCCGTGGATCGAATTCAACACTAACTAGTTTGTGTATGTTTCACGTCGGTCTGCTGTCCACACGTTGTCCCACTGTGGCCGCGCTTCTCGTTAGTGCAAGTGCGATCTTCATACCGCGAATAGCAACCACACGAACACCACTCTTTCTCACTCTCGCGGGCACGACGGTGCACCGGGTGGTAGCGCTGAACATAGGCTCGTAAAAAACTACAGTATGTTTCTGTCCAAATTCATTTTGGTGGCATTTATTTTCGCTTCCTCGAATGACTAAATTAAATTTCAACCGCATTTGGTTAAATGTTATAAACGAACAAATTAAGCACATTTAAAATTTAGTCCAACGAAGTTGTATTTGAACAAAGCAAAATACTTACATGCTTGCGTGAGTTAAGTTAAAAGACACGTTACAAATGTTGAAGTTAAATGTTGCGATACTGTTTTGCTCTCGAAAATACTACATGTAAAGAGGCGACCAAGAGCGCGACATCGACGATATGATGATTTTGAACAACCGGGCAGCGATTCAAACACACACACGCACACATATATTATCTCCAATAGCTGCTTTTGCTGCTATTGGTACGCTGAGTGGGTGGTTGTACGGTGAAGGGGCGTTGGGGTGAGGAAGGGTGGTGTAGCCTGCTAAAGTCATCGGATTGTGCGGCGGGGAAACGGTGATACTAAATACAGCTCCACAGCACCAATGGCAACGGCGGCAGCATCAGTTCAGAGTTTGTCACCATATTCCTCGCACAGCGCAACAAAGGGAAGCAACATGATGAAAGCAAAACCATGCAGAGAAAAAGGAACCGGTGGAGGGCCGACGACGGCTCAGGCAGGAAAAGCAACGCGCCTTGCAGGTTCAAGTGATGAACCGAATAACAAAACCGAATAAAAACAAATCACTAGAGACGAGGCAAAGTTTGAAAAAAGAGGAAAAAGACACATCCCGAGGACCAGGCAGCGCATTTGACAATCAGCGTAAACAACTAAACCCTGCACCCTGGACGACGATAGCGCAGTGCAGGTTTGCGTGCCTTTAGTGAGCTGAAGAAGTAGTAAAGCGATCGCGGCAGCAGGATCCTAGCAGTGATTGGGGGAATATAGGGGGAATGAGAGGGAAAGAGAGTGAGAGGTCGCGAGGGATGTGTGGGTGTGTAAGGTAGGCGCTCTAAGACGCGGGCTGATAAGACGAATCGAGGGTAAGCAGCGGGGAAAAGCTGTTTACTTCAAGGAAGGAGCGCACCACGAGAATATTCCTAAGCCGATCGACACCATTGCTCGGTGTAGCAATAGTCGTCGTTGGGCAGATAAGAGGATCGTTTAATTCATAACGACGTCTAATTGGTCGAGTGGATTTTTTGACAGGTGGATTGCAATTGCATTGGATTTAGGTTAGAAAATTAATTATGTATACACACTATATTTAATGCACCAAATAAAAAAGGAAATAATAATTTTCCAAAACATAAAGGAACAACAAATACAGGAAGGCAAATTCGTTGAAACACAGGATCATTTTGTTTCCGGTTCCAAGAGATCAACATGCAATTCAATGAGTTCGGTGAAGGTTTTAGCAGTCTATGGTAAATATTAAAGTGCGGAACATATGGCCTTACTAGGCGGTCCTTGATCCCTTAGAGAACTACATCACCAGAGTAGCTTGCGAAGGCCCAGGAAGCTGCATTGATTAGCCCCACTGGTGTATATCTATCGAATTAATGCTTGCGTTTAAACAAATTTGCCACACTGTGTGATATCATGATATTGATACTAGCATTTATATTTGGTTGACGTTTCCAACTTTGATAAAAGCAAATGTTTTTTGATCATCTCTGTTTCGATTTTTTTAATCCTTTCTAACCAAACTTCCGTTGGTTAACTGTAAACGCACTCTCACGCTTTTCACTCTCGCTCTTACTCGCACACACTATAGGGGCTCCTACATCCTATCCTTGCCATGCGTATCCGTACTTCTCTCCGAGCGTGTGCGAGTTGGTTCACTGTCCACCGAGTTACAACGTTTGCGTGTCCTCGATCGTGCGTACGCACACATACACGTATCCCTATTCGGGGGTTAGGCAGGTGCGTACACGTGCCAGCCACGAGAGCAGGCGGAAATGTGTGCCTTGTTACGCGTTGGATTAGAAGGGTGAGAAGAAAAGTATGCACATACCCTTCATGGGGGAAGAAACGCGATTGGACGATAGCGCTCTCGCTGTCCTACTGTTGCCATCATTGTCGTAGTCCCTGTGGGTTGTACCGAGCAAGGCGAAGGATTGTGACGATTTCCCGAACCGGGGAGGATGAAGGTTAGGCTACAGGGCATCCTTTCCACCATTCGACTACCGTGCGCCTATCCTTTCAATCTGACCTCGAACAGGGTGAAAACGAGCGAACGAAGATGAAGATGGGTCAAATTACGCCCGCGCAGAAAATACGAAGGTAGTGGTGGTGAAGGGGTAGTAGAAGAATATATTTAAAGTTGCTTTTTGTTTTCTTTTACGACTTTCCTTCCCCGTGGAGCACATTTTGAGTTCGGGCGGAGGGAAATTCTAACGTAATGGCAGGGCCTCCTCACGGCGTCCCCTTTCCCGCATACCTAGTTAATGGGGGGGCAACGAGGGCCCGAAAGAAGGGCGCGGAACTAATGACTTCACACTGCCTAACCTTGCCCAACCACGATTGCGTTGCTTCGGGAGGGGTTCCGGCTTCTTTGTTCTTTTTGGGTTTGGAACTTTCCTGTTTGCATGTGTGCGGGCCTCCAAGTTGTGGTGGAAATCAATAAAATCAAATTACGCTCGCTCCGTCCATTCATGTCAAGAGTGGCAGGACACGAAAAATGTGGAAAACAAGGCAACGCAAATGAGGAACGTAGAAAAGAAAGCAAAAAAACGAAAACGCGAAGAATTGCCATGAAGCCGACAAAATACATAGCAGCACCCAAGATTGCGTGATTTCCGGTTCCATTTCGTCGGTGACCTCGGGAATTGGATACCTCCGTGTGTTCCCCACCACTCCTCTCCCTTATGTTCTTATGACAGCATTCTACCAAGGGTACAAGGGAAAGAAAAGCAAAAATGAAGAGATGGTGACAGAGAAAGGTGTTTCATTCTAATGTCGGCCGGGGGACTCTCCGACTATCCGGGTTCCTCAAATATACCTCGGTGGTGTGACACTGGAGTTAGGAAATATTGCGTGCGTTCGCATGTTGTTATGTGCGTTACTACGCCGTATTTATGAATAGCATAACCAAAGCGTGGATGGAAATAGCAAAAAAACTAGCAACGAAGAGCTCTTAATCAGCATAGATGGGTTTCTTAGGGCTTTTAATCTTCCGGTTAGTATACAGATTGCGTAAAAATAGTCCTTTTAGTTGATTTTAACCTTGGTTCTTCTTAATGATTGCCTTGTATTTCCCTTCCATGTGTAACTCAGTTGCGTTAAACCTGTGCAGTACTGCGTAAAATATTACTTGTTTAATTGAAATCGCATGAAAAATCGCGTCCCTACACCATCGACTTTGTTTCCTTTCTGTTTTCCCCCCCGTACGCCGGTACGCAACAATGTAACAAGGACATCAGGGATGACAAAGTGCGTTCCCTCCCCGAAGAAAGGAGCAGGCAGGCCGAATGGTCCTGGCACTCGCCTGGACCACAAAGAAGCGCCAACAACTGCGGAACAAAGAAAGACAGGGACTGTCCTTCAATCACGTTTCAAGGACTTCTAGCATCCTGGCGTGCAACCCGGTAGCCCTTTAAATGGGAAAGAGAGCCAGAGATCCTGCTTCCAGGGTTTTTCGTTTGTGTGCTTATTTGTTCAGCAGTAGCACGCAGGAGAGAAGAAGTCCGTGCGTAAACGCACTACCCTGGATGCCATGGTTCAGAAAAAAAACCTTCAGGAGTCCCGAATTGGACTCGCAAGGGAAAGCAAAACATTGCGCTGACGATGTTCGTGCTCCAGGAATCTCTCCCGGATTGTCGCTCGATGCCTCCCGATATATTCCCGAACTCAATCCTTCGGTGGTGTTTGTGCGTGCGATGTCCGCGTTTGGATACGCCGTTACGCAAACTAGCCAGAGCGCCCAGCCACTTCCGCCACTTCCAGGCTACCACAAATTTCCGGATTGCGTGCATATTGCGTGCTACATTGTTTGCCTGTGTTCGGAGTACAGATGCTTTTCGAAGCGGAACGGATCGAATTCTGGGGCCGTACTACCCTCCAAAGCTTCGGAAAACCTGTTTCCATACCTGCCCGAGCACAACACCGCGCCTTGCTTGGACTAGCTGCCCAGAGCCAATGGAACGTGAGGCCCCTCATTACTCCGTTGTCATTTGATTTTGCCCAGACTGGTGAAGGCATATTTTCCTCGTTTTTCATGGCCCAGCACATAAATGTCAATCGTACATTTCACGCACTCCCTCCTCTACCGCTGCCGCTGTGGCCATGTAAATGATAATTATACGCATTGCCTCATTGACAGAATGACGCATCGAAAGATCCCTGCTGGTGGGATTCAGTTTTTGGTCATTTCTTTCCCCTCAACCGAAGGACAGCCCTCGTGCTCCACGGGATGCCGAAACCCATCGGCAGGCCGGAACCAGGTTGCGGTTCGCTGATTCGCGGGCACCCTTATAACCCGCAACATTTGGGGGGCCCTTTGCGTTGTGGTAGACACGGCCGGTGACGCAGTTTTCCTTCTTTAGTTCTAAAGGCAGAGAGGGATGGTGAAAAAAGCCAAACGCGACTCGGAAAATAGAATAAAATTCAGATACACAAAGAGTGAATTATTTTAAATGATCATGCCTCGAACAGGCTACAATTTCCGCAGTGCAATGAAATACGTAAACAAAATAATTGCTGAGATATTAACATATTCGATACGTAAATTCTCATCAACATTCTTTACAGAACGGAACCATACAGAACTACCTCGTCGTCGGTTTCGTCTCTGGTTGGTTTTATTTAAATTTAAATTTGTTATTCAAAATGCCAACCATATATAGTTTTGCTGTAAAAGAGTACTTCTAAATGGAAGAAATTAGTTTGAATCAGCAAAAAGAAGTGGAGTAACAGTACGTTTGCTCTTGGTATTTTATTTTATTTTTTAAACTTGAAAACTTAAATCGTGTAACTGTTTGCGTTTTCATGAAACTTATTCTACTGTTAAAGTAGCTCTTGACCTAACTCCAACTTCCTACGCCACAAACCCTAGAAATCCACTGCACTACAGCTGTGGGCTTTATATGAAGGCAAAGTTGATTTAAAGTTAGCTGGGTTATTCACACTTTAAATTGTTTAATTTACATCAAATTTACCATCATAAATCATGAATTTATAAAATAAAACTAGCTGGCCCGACGAACTTCGCCCCGTCCAAGATCTTTGATTGTATGCAATAAGGTTTTTTCTCATTTTAATGAAAATAAGTTTGAATTTATTATACTGGGAATCATTGAAGCTGATTATATAATGTTTTCAAATGTACAGAGAAGCCGGTTTACAGAAGCGTTAACATGCCACATACAGCATGGTCATGTGAAAAACATGGCATTTAAGATTTATGCTACACACTTCCATTGCCTGTTGACAATTGAATACGCTGAAATTGAAATGGCATATCGTTGGAACTTAAAGGAATTCTCGGAGTTAAACATGCTTCATGCATAGGGCATGAAGGTTTCGAAGCAAAATAATAACACTTCCATTTTCGCAAAGGATGCGGTGGCCAAGAATCCAAGAATCCAATTTAATTTATTCGCTGAAAAGTTTTCAATGATTCACCGGCTGCAATCTTTAAAGCAATTGCTCATAGTAGGCTGCGTAAGAAGAGCACGATTGCTCTCATAGCCTCCTACGTTTTGGAAAACTGGAAATTAAGAATTTTCTAATTTTCCAGCTTTTCTCACGGAATTTACCAATTTTCTTTTTTTCTAAACCTTCCTTGGGCAAAAACAAACAAATCATCCGAAGACATCATCAAGATTGGTCCAGCCGTTTTTTTTAGTTTTAGCGTTACAAACAAACATACATCCATTTTTATATATATAATAGATAATAGAAGATAATAGATAGATAAAATAATATAAATTGTCGTAGAAAATTTCGAGATATTCGATATTAACTTGAAAAATAATAGCTGAATTAAATGAGACAAATAAAATTATCGCTGAAGATAAATCGGAACTTCGATTTGCAACAGTTCGAGCAAATGAGGAGTGTTGGGAGGACTAAACCAGCTATACCAACTCTATTGATGCTTTTGAGATGAGTTTTGACTGAAAAACGGTCACATTACGAGCGAAGGAATCACAACGTGTTTTAACTCTGCCGCTAAGCGGTATCACAACGCTGTTGAGTAACGTAAAAAGATTTAAAAACATCTCTGCAAAACCAGAAACAAGGGCTCCACAATGTTTCGGAAAGATTAGAGGCATAGGCAAAAGATAGCAACTAATTTGAAGACTTCAAGTTTAACCAAATGATTAACATAAGGTTATAAACCAAGCATACCACAAGCCGAACACTAACAATAATAACATTTCTTAAGAACTATCCTGTCTTCTCCCTTTGATTTACAACACTAAACATTTTAGCCTTCATGATGCAGAACATCTTGTTGCCGATGATTTAAGTTCTGTCAATTTTCTTATTCATGCATGTGCACTGCTTCTAATCATGTTTCAAATACACTCCCAAAAAGGAATCCGTACAGACGCATTATCAACGAGCACTTATCTGCCTTCAAAATTCGGCCACAACGACCAGGGCTGCTAGAGTATAAGCTGCCGATAACAGCGGCCAGTGCAAACATTCCAATATGCGCAGTAGCATCGCAGCATCGTGCCCTGTGAGACTGCCCTCTGGGTGGCCAGAGATGGCCTAGTTTGCCTGCACTCACGGGTTGTCGATATGGGGCGCACTTTCGCGACGGCGGCGACTTGCGACAAAGTGAAAGAGAAATGGTTAAACGATCGCGTAACAGAGCTGGGATCTTCACGTCGTCGACACAAACCCTTACCTCTAGTATGCTGCAGCGGTCGGATCGAGTTTAGCTGCAACATTGGAATGGAAAAGTACAGCCAGGAAAGTTTTGCGATGGTTCGAAATGCACGGAAATGGAATTATCATAGACGGTAATTTTCCATGGGATTGACAAACCCTGCAGGGAAGATGCATGATAAATATTCGATGCAACGGAAAATTGATAACGAAGACAGAAAATTACAACTTGTGAGAAAATACGAGCGTATGTAGTTTTGAAGGTGGCTTGGATTGTTTGCAATAACCAAGAAGATCATTCATTGTTTATCGATTGAATTAATTGGGTACGAGTTATTATTATATAAAGATCAGTGTTCGATCCGTTTTCGCACCATACCATACTTCTTCTCATTCCTTTTTGGACGAAGCGATTATTGCCAACTAAATGCCATCTGGGTTAAATGAAGATGGAGCAAAAACTCTATCTCAGAATATGTCTGAGTTGATGTCTCAGACCAAACCGCGTGTACTACGCGATAAAAAAGCTAACTCACGATCATACGTTAGATAAATAAACAAACAAAAAAATAAAATAAATAAATGGTGCTAAAAAAAGGCAGCCGGCAAATTTCGGCACGATGCCCATGCACCCGTTGCCCGCGTGTTCGACGAGGAACCGTTCAGTCTGGGACACAGTAAACAAATAGACACACAAAGGTCTAGGCTCTTATCGTAGGCGACCCTGTTTGCTAAGCTTATATGTTTGTCGCGCAGATTACACGATTATTATTTTTTCTCCCGTTCACGAGTTATCAGACCGCATCTAGAGCGGATTTTTGCATAACAGTTCATGTTTTATGGCGGGCTTTTAAAACATACTGTGTGCATTTGGAGACAACTTCTTAGGAGGATTGTTACCGCAATGACTCAAGCAGAATGATCATCTCGTCACAATGTCGTAGCCAACACTTGTCAGGCAAACATATGTTATGACTATGATGGTAGCAATATATTACAGAGTAGCATTTTTTAACCCGGCAATCGACTACGTCGATGCGTTCGAGCGAGTTCTTTAAAAATGTGCACAATGGCAGCAATCATGCCACGGCGTCACTGTAATTTGCTCTGCAACACACCTGCAGTAATGACAACTTTAAGGGTTGCGGATCTTCATCTGATTATACCTATTTTTAAAACCAGCATGCTGTACAACATTATTGAATCCTGAAACAATCTGAATCCTGCTTAGATTTCAAATAGTTGTTCGCAATGATATTCTAAAATATTGAAAAAGTTGGCCATATAACAACTTAGAAAACAACAACAAATTTCCCACCATCAACGCCAAACAAGTTTTACTAAAAACGGGGTTTGAGTTTTGACTGAGTTTTGTTCCACGTTAAAAACTATGCTACATTTGGACTATCTCAGTACTCAGCAAGTGTTTCACTAGTCCCCAATAGTTATTAATTGAACATACGATTCTACAATTTCTAAAATTTCATTATCTCTATTGATTCACAAGCCGTACCAGATGCCCAGGGTGGTCATAAATAATAATAAAACATTCCAACTTCCTTTCGTTGTGTACTTCAATCCAGTTCTAACCGTTTGTACGAGCATTTGTTTGGAAGAGATTTTCGATTGTTATTGTTATTGTTTTGAAATATACTGAAAAAACAGGACTTTTATGTTACCAAGAAATGTTGAGGTATCCCTGAAAAGACAAGAAGTTTTTCTTCGACATGGTTTTCGAGTTTTGGTTCTTCAATAAGAACCGGCCGAGTACGTGAATGACCGTGTCTCACATTTATGTTGTACCCCCTGGGTTTAAAACCTAGATGACATTACTTGAGGCGTTTTGGCTCGCTCCGTGTAAGACATTGCTTGAGTTTTTGTTTTAATGCTCATGTAGTTGATATACGTTCCAAGCTAATGTTAGCAAAAGATCCAAAAAGTATTTGACATTAGAAGATCTTGAGAGGCTCACGCCTACATGGCTCACGTGTATGGATTCTATTCCTGTTGCAAAGTTCTTCAAGAACATCAGCCTACCGGTCATTGTGGGAAAACTGAAGGCTAAGGTGGTTGATTTGCAATGTGTAGTATCCATTGGCGTGATAACGCGCCTCTTCCAACATTCAGTGACGATGAACGCGAGGAGGATTGTTTTTGTGGGTCGGTCGGTTTCCGATTGCGCTCCTTCGCTGATCTCTCTTCTTATTTTCGGTGTAGCTGTTTGTGCCCACTTCGCTCCACTTGCGCACACTTGGCGCACACACATCGTATGATCGCACGCACAGGCATGGCAGGTTGGGCCGTGTGCACGGGAACAGCGCGTGAACAGAAGACGATTTCTTGCGTCCGTCCCCAGGGGCACACACACACTCGAGCGCACACGTCAGCGCTCCCTTCCCTTCGCCCGAGCCGGCCGATTTCGCCGCGAATCCTCTTCTCTCGCCGTGCTATTATCATGCCCCAGCGATGTCCTCTCCGCCACGCGCAAGCCGTGTTGTTGTGTTCGATTTTTGTTGTGCGCGCCTTGTTGTTTTCCTCCGTCAGCCCAACCGAAACGTCCGCCGCGAGCGAAACCCGAAACTGATAAAACGGGCACACTTCATTGTTTATTTAAAGACAATAAATGTGCGCACGGGACCTCGGGCACACACTTGGCGTTTTTAGATTCTTGTTTTTTTTTTCGTTCCTTCTCCCCTTAATCGTCGAAACTCTGCGACCGCCCTTTCGATAGTGTTGGTGCTCGCGCACACCGCGGCCATCTTTGGGCATCGTGCGCCGCCATCATGCGCCCATTTGCGTTCCGTTTATTAATAAGCCAACAAAACAAAAAGCCATAAACAAATTCTTTGCTTGGGGAAAAAGTAATTGTAATTTTTGTTTAAGGTTTGCGCAGTTATCATCATCCCATAATTTGTTTTTGCTGTTTAATAAACTGAGCTGAACGCCCTAAACGGGGGCCCATAAACTTAATCAAAGCCCACTGCACTGAAGGGGATGTAAATGGAAATACAAAAAAAAAAAACAGGGAACCAACGGTGGCAGATACCAGGGGAAATATGACCATTTACATGACACAGGCTGCGTGTAGATGGTCGCATCAACATAGGCAGGACAACAACGCGCCGGTTGTTTAAAATGTAAGATAACGTTCCCTGAAACTAGCACTGCTCTGTCATGACGGGTGGAAACGATAAGAAGGATCAGATAAATCGGAGCATAAATAATGCAATCAGATAAGGCTGGGCGCGCCCATTCTACCCCGATTGGAAAATGAGTGACTAACGAAGGACAAACAACAAATCAAGCTAACCATCGTGTAACTAACCAACCTCAACTAGCTGAGTGTTTCATACGGCATTGGGGGAGTGTTTTTCCGTTAGCAACGGAAGAGTACATGGAATAATGGGCTCTTTTGAAAACACCTGAATAAATCTTTGCTTGGGGAGATACCGCCATAACAATATCTAAAAATAACTTATTTAAAGAGCCGTTTAAAACTGCCACATTTTGGTGAACTATCTAGAGAAAGAGATGCCTAAAAAAAACCACGTTTATGAGCGGAACACGCGGTTCCTCGTGATACATTGGCTTTGTTTTACGGGGCAGTTAAAGGATAAAAACTTACAAGAAGACAAAAAAAATGACGCGCTTTGAGTTTATCGATACGTCGAAAAAATGTGGCATCCAGCTGCAAATGCACCGAGTCAATCGAATGCGACGCGACGTAAATTCAAACAGCACGCCTGCGCCCAATTAGATCTGCCAAAACGAAGCAAACCGATACTTGTTAATCGGAGTCGAGTTTTCTGGCCACGCATTTGCATCAGTGCATGGTGGTGCGAATTAATTTCGCTCAATTGCTGGCGCTGCAAGTCGGTGGGGGGCCGACCAGGAGGTGTTGATGGTGTGAAACTTGAGCTATAAATTATATCAGCTTACCAGCAGAATCGCGACGAGCTGCGAAAATGGACGCCAAAAATAAATCGAAAAGAAACCACGACCTTACACAATCAGGCTTATGGGCAAACGACAAACCCGCACGTTTGTCATCGACTCCCACGGAGAATGTAAGTGGTGCGTCGATAGAGCGAGGTTTGGTGCACATGTTTTATCACTCCGCATCGATTCGCCGCTGCATCGGCGAAATGCAGCAACCTACATGGCATCTGGCATCTGCGGCGTCTACGCGCACTGCACTCACAATTGGGACAAACCATTGCCCCCTGCCACAAGACCAATGGCTCTATCTTTCGTTCCCGTTCGAACGGTCGACCCGGTCGGTCGTGGCCTCGTTTGAGTCGCCACAAACGCAAAAACCCCGAATCGACAGCGGGAACTGTCGCCACCCCGCCCGGGTAAGACAAAACAAAGTGCGACTGGCGCCACGGACTCGACCGGAGCGTTATTCCTTTGTCCCGCGCGTGAACTCATCAACGCCATCGTCATCCACGTTTGCTAGTGCAACGGGTCGGGACGGTTGCGACAACGACAAAGGTGCAACAAAGGTGCTTCTCCGGCTCGCACAAACGGAAGCAACTGGTAAGGTCTGCCACCGATCGGGGCCCGTCCAAATCGAGCTAACAGAGCGAATGGCGCAGTCTTTCTTATCAGCTGGTCCGATCCGTCAAACGACGAGATCCTTAGGTTTGACCGCCCGTACCGATGCTCTGGCGTTGGCACCCGATGTGTTACAAGCCGGCTGACAAACAATCGATCATTACACGGCCCACTGCGTGCCATAAGGAGCAGACTCTTTACAAACAATACTGACAAATGAGACAACGTCCAGCGCTCTTGGTGGTCCCCGTATATTGACAATTGACCCACAACAGGGGGAAAACTGGAAGTTGTGGGCGGCGATAACGTGACGTTTGTAATGTCAAACAGTGGACCAAGTGTGCCTTTTAAATAACATATCATAGCGTTTTGGAACGGAATGTTATTTAATCGCTAGAACAAAAGCACACTCATCACTCGAGATGCCCTCGGATGAGTCTTCGGTGGCTGTGAGGTGTTTATGCTTGTAAACAGGGCAAATACTCGAGCGTCAACATGGGCCGCCCTCAGTGGGGGAATCGTACCTTTGAGATCCCGATTAACATGGCTGAGGCACACCGCTACAGGTTCAGAATCCTCCAGGATCCTACTACCATAGTCAACAGATAACAAACATTCGGATGCAGCTTGCATCAAGCATTGCGGCATCTGCATCTCAGCATCGGAATGACCGTCGTCATCCGCAAACGGGAAAACAACAACACCTTGGAGCGATTGCTCATTACCACCACTTAAGCCCGCATGAGCGACCACAAACAAACAAACAAGCAAATGCGCGTTCACATAATAAATAATCCGACTACTAAATAACAACATTATAAATAAAATCCTCCTGGCGTGTTAGAGACGATCGTGATTCCGACGACTGTTCGGAAGATTGGTCGATGCCTCTCCTCGATGGCGAGGGAGTGGGTTTTGGTAGGCAACAATCTTGCCCCTATTCCAGGCGAGGTAGTAGGTTGAATAGGGTGCGGGGTACCGTTTCCGGTGATGGTAGACCATCGGAAATAGCATCTGAAACGTTGCCAAGCAACCGGTCATCGCGAAGGGAATTCTCGTGACGGATGAGGGATAAGATCGTTCCAATTGCATCAGCCCTTTCGGGCAATCCAAGTAAGAGTGAGAGGTTCTAGGACGCGCGTCCACTAGCAGTTGCATGTGCACATTCCATCAGCTGACCGATGGTCAGACTTCCCGGTCACCATTAAACCCATTGACACTGTGCACAACCATTTGCTCGGTTACCTTCCGGCTATGGTCCTCCCATACCTGCTGCTAGCTAGAGATCCGCTACCACGTCCCGTATTTTATGAGGCAATAAAAGGGAAAAGTGCCGTGGCTTGGCAGGCACGCCGGGAATCGAAAGTGTGACGCTTGCTACCGCCACCGGGTGACATCTATTTCGACGCTGTCGATTGGCAGTCACGCCCAAGAGCCAGCGCGACTAGCTTAATTGGCAGCAGTAAAACGGGTGAGATTAATGACGGCAACCGGATTGCATGCGGATCGCTCCGAGCTCAGGATGGTATTTCTGTTTGCGTTCGCGCATTCATTGTGAGTAGGATCATAAAAGGGGGCTATTTTTAGGGATGGTTTTAGTTGGACTATATGTTGACGCGCTCGATAAACAGTTTGTTTACACATTCCGCTACAAATCCGCGCGTTTGATCGGTGCGGAAGTTGTTTTGGGAGGGACATCAAAGGATTTGTCGTAGGCCCTTCGCTGCCCCTTATGCCTTCAAAAGATGCGAGAGCAATCTGGGTATCTTCAAAGCGAAACAGTTTTATTATCATCGCCGCAATCAATCTCAAAGGTTTCTCTATTGTACAAACACAGCACTACAAAAAAGTTCAAGTAGGATTTTTTTAAGGGCAGCAATACTCTTTCCTGTTGCCAATGTTTGTCTACGATTGCGCACGTCTAGGCACTAAGGTATAAAGCTTGGAGGATGGATAGTACTGTTGGCTTCAGCCAGGGTAAAATAGAACTGGAAGATGGCTCGTGCTGGCATAACCCACTCGCCGCTATGACTAATCAGTTTCCAATCGTCGCGTCCTATGACGACTACAGCTGTCTATCATTCCCCTCCCGTCTGAGGCTTATCGCGGGGGGGGGGGGGGGGGGGGGTAGCCGGGATCTGCATAATATCAGACAGTACGGCTAGAACTTCCTTCCTAGTCATAGGTACCTCGCTATCGCACCCAAGCGGAGATGGCAACGACTTTGTACCCTTGACCGGGAACAGCGACCGGACATTGGATTACCGATGTTTGGCGACAACAACTGTTTTCCTAGAGCACACACTATTGTGGCTGGCTCCCCTCAGGTACACGCACACACACACACCCATCGCTCGTTTGGACCGTGGTAGCGCTAGAACTAGATGATGATTAATGTCCTATTAACAGCTTGCTACCAAGCGAGAGGGCAACACGATGATTTACGTGCTTTCGCGCTCCTAGCGGTTGTCAATGTAATGCTAATTTATGACCTGAAGGGTCTCCGTCTGGTTAACCTGCCAGAGCTCTTCGTATCGACTCAGCCCTTCGCCTTTTAGTAGCTCAACGGACGCAATCAACGCTTCAATCATCAACGCACTGCCCTTGGACTTGATTTGACAGGCACGACCCGACATCTGGGCGGCTTCAACGCAGAGCTAAGCGAGATTCCGGCTCGAATCGGGTTCCGAAAAAACTGATGAAGTCTTCTGCCATCCACGGGCCGCTCGCGGGTATTAAAGGGACGTGCAACACCGGCATCGGTACCGTCTTGTCATCACCCTTTGGACACCTTTATTGCGCGTGAGAGCATTCATGGCGTTTTTTTTTCTTCCATCTACTGGTGCGTAGCGAGATGCGAACAATGCGATACTTTAATTCAGTTTTACCAAAACCGACGGCCCATTCATCATCCAATCAAGTCATTCGGCTGAGGCTCCACGCCAGAGAGGAGCGATCGCAAGAACCTTGAACACTTCGAGCTCCAAGAGGAGGCCCTCAAGAGAGGACCGTTAAAAGGGACAAGGAAGGTGATCATTGCAAAGGGCCGAATTGAATGACCAGACATCTCTCGTCCAAAATAAAAAGAGTAAAACGATCACTTGCGGACGGGTCGCCGGGTGCATGGGCCAGCAGGGAATATGGGGCCCAAACGTCAGCACAAACAGGCACCCTCCGTAAGCTTACGAATTGGAGACAGAAAATAAAACCTGGTGGTAGCAAAACCGGCGACGGCAGCCGCAAAAGTCCCATAAAACAAAGCACCATATATCCACCACGATGTTCGCGCTGCCGGGGCGAATTCGGCGAAGACCTTGAATTTGTTTGTCGTATATAAAAGACAAACACACACAACAGCACAAAAACACCAACAAAAAACCAAACATTTAAAGGGCCCCCTTCCGTTTATCGTTGGATCTTGGCCGGTTTCGTGCCTGACCCGGTGCCAACACATATAGCTACGGGCAACATTGTATCGTATCGAGAATCCGTAGGCAGAAGTCATCCCATGGCACAAATAAAATAAAGAGAAAAAAAGAACGCTGGCACACACCAGCAGAAATCGTTCGCCCGCTAGGGTGTAGGGTCGGTCGTTTGTCTAACAAACAAAAACTGGGGGACCGTACGAAAAACTATAAACAACGACTGAAGAGCTACTCGCCTTTCTTCCTCGATCGCCAGGACTGGCTCCGCTTGCCGCGAGCATAACTCATGCTGATCTCGTTTTTTTTTTTTTTAATTTGGAAGGCGAACATCGGCCCAAGTTGGTGCGCGATCTGTTCTCCGCTGCAAATTCCACGATCCTTCGCTCTTGCGCGATCGAGCGCTTCTTCGGCGTCGTCTTATTTTAGGGCCAAATCAATGTCGCACCAGCAACGCACGCACTGCTTGCTGGGTTGCTTGTCGCTTTTCTTTTATTTCGTGTTTTTTGTTTGTTTGGCTCCGTTTCGAGTGAACCCATAAGGAGTCGATCTCCTCGATCGATTGAAGCAAGCGTACCAAACAACGAAGAAACAGGAACCGAAGAAATAAAATATGAAATACATTCGCGGGGGATTTGAAATGCTGAGTTTAAAAAATTATTATTGCTTCTTCGTTCCCCCATCCAGTTCTCGCTTGACATTGAGATGCATTCGTGACTTTGGACGTGGCCCATTGCTGCGATAACCCCTCCTTTACCGACCTCTTTCCAACCTGCAACCCGTGGGTCCGGGGTTGACTATTTTTGATTCCCGTGCGTTTGATTTATTGGCCGTAAAAGCTGTTCGCTTATGCCGTGCGTGCGTTCGCAATTTTGGCGGCATCGCGGGATCCGGAGAACGGATCGGACCCGCGTTTCTTGCGTTTGGGTTTGGGTTAGTTGTTTATTTCTTATTTTGTTGTGCTCCGGTCTGTTTATCTTTTCCGAAGGATCGATTGATCGAGGTTACCATTTTTTTTTTTTGCTTGTGGATACTTCATTTCCTCACTGCGAACGTTGTTGATCGCTTTATAAATGTCAAACTTTTCGCCCGCGGAGTCGTCAGTGTCGACAATAATTTATGTTCTGTTGCGGTAAGTTGACGGGCTGTTTTGGATGCAGCTGGGAAGCATATAAGGGGATTAGGTTTACTAACTCTATTTCATATCATATCTACTGTGTGCTTCCGCGTGGACGTCCTTTGAAGGGTGTAAGATTTGATGATGTGGTCATCGGGCTCCGAACGTCAGTGGCCAGAGTTTTCGACTGTCAGGCAGTACGTGGTGGGCTTAAATCACTCTGGCCTGTTCCGAAAATTACCATGTTAAGATGCTATAACACAGGAAAGATGCTATAAAACTGTGTATGGACGCAGTTAGACCTTCCTGTTACAGCGGCCTACATCTGGTTTTATTCTACGACAGAAATTCGGCAAGACAGGCAGTGGAAAGTCTACCAGTGGCCAGACTTTGTTATCAACACTCTAGCAAGTCGTCTGTATGATGTCTAACTTAACACACTTAGGCCTATGTCTGGACAGCCCGTCGACGGTGTTTACCATACCCTCAGACAGTGGGGCTTTACTATAAAACTAGTTTCTTCCAACGCCACGTACAACTTTTCCTTTTATAGTATCATGCACTTGACGGTGCCTATACGTCCTTATCAAACGTGATTCTAGCTCTTCCACTTTCTCCCTATCCCTCTCTTGCGCTTTCGTCCCTCCATTTCTTCACACTGTACCAACCACCTCCTACTTGTCTTGGCCACTTTCCTCAAACACACCGAATGTTATTTTTACCCTCGCCAACTAATCTGTGTTGGACACGGGCCGTCGGGTCTTCCGGGTGCCCGCACACATCAGGTGACTAATCGTACCGCACAACAAAACTGCACCGAGTGCAGCGGCACGTACACACAACACCGGCACACCGGCTGTGGCTGTTGCGTTTGCTCACGGCATTCCTTTGTCACCCGGTGCAGGTGCACAGTGCAAAAACTGCAGTTGCACTCCCCCAGAAAATTAAAAAAAAAAACTTCGCCCGCAATTTGATTCATCACAAAAAAACGGACCACGGCACATCGCGTGACATGATCGTTGCTAGAATCCTAAATAACTCCTCCCGGCCGTCGCCTCTTCCGGTCCCCCGGAAGATCACGGTGGAGCACGCGCGGCAGGTGGAAACGTGGGTGCGCATTCGGCGTTCGCGGGGAGCCCTAAAAATAGGCGTGAAACATCGTGCACGATCGCGCACGCAAAATGCTGCACTTGCGAAATCACGGTGCAACACTCCCCTCCCTGCAAACGCGAAAGAAAACGACTAACAAATCCGCCAACATCGCCGTAATGTCTCCCGCAATTTGGCCATTTCGGATGTGCGGCGATCAGGCGATCAGGCGGGTAGAGGCAAGAAAGAAACCTCGCGCTAAGCAAAACAGGCAAAGCTGCCAATTTCTTCGCACCACAACGACCCCAACTGAGCCCAATCCCCCTTTACCCAGCTGCCGTGTGCGTGTTCTTGCGTTGACGAATGACTTCGCGGACGGCTCGGTGGGCTCAACTTACACATGCTTCCTGTGTTGATTCAGCGACACTTGCAGCTCAATTACCCGCCCATTTGGCGCCCAGGGGATCTTGTTTGCCGTAGCTGAACGACTTTTGCTGATCCATCGAAGGACGGTGCACTCTCAGATTTCGGATCACACAAACGAAAAAAAAAAAAACAACAACTAGGGTTCCCAAATTCGTCCCGCCGAGACCGACTGACGGCAGCCAAATTGGTGCGAACAATGCACCCCAAACCTCACGCCACGATAGAGGCACTAGAGCACTAGCAGCTCCTAGTGAGCGATGCGGTATGTGTCAAGGAATGTGACCTGCCACCGACTCCGCATCCGACCCACCAGAAAAACCTACTCACCATACACTGCAGCTAGCAGGCTGTGCAGCCATATGCTGAAAGCTGGTGCCTGCCCGCGTGTTTCCCAGCATGTGCAGCATCGGTCACGCAGGCCATTGGCACACACTCGGATCGCTAATGAGGGTTCAGAGCTAATTTGTAACAACACTGTCATAGCAAAAATGAACAGAGAAAAAAAAAACATCTACCGTGTGCCAGTTTAGCGTATGAAAATAAACCCGAACCTGCCGAAGCAGAATCCCTTTTTCCTTCCTTCAGTTTCAGTTTTCGTTCTAGGAAGACGCTTAAAAGACTTCTCGAGAACGGCATCAATTGGGAACACTATTACGTTATTCGATTGCCAAAAACCTCAGTTTGTTGAATGATCGACTTTTCGGAATCGACTCCTCCGTTGGCGTCTTCAAAGTCATTTAGATGAGTCCATTTGCACGGCTCATTGATGCGAGGCGCGCCGGTATGAAGTGATTACCGATTTATTCATCCCCTCCAGAGCAGCGGTGAACGCTGACGGCAGGTCTCGCGATAATCAGTCCCACGGTGAAGTGCGTGTGATCGATTAGTTGTCGAAGGCAAGATCAAAATAAACAGGAAAACTTGACGGTGCCGATCCGGAAGAACCATTACGGCACTGCGTGAGGTCAGTTTCGATCCGATCTCTAGCTCTACACTGGTGCGTAGAGGGGAAAATATGGACGGAGAATGGACAACTAATATCTCATTCAGGCCTACGCTGGATAAGTGCTTGAATGATCGACGAGATGAGATTCTTCCTGTTCGTTAGGCGAAACCAACTGGATCGTTACGTTACGAATGGGGCCGGGTTTTTTTTTATGTCTTGCCAGAGTTCGGACTTCGACCGGTTCAAGCCCGTTCGGCAGCAATGGAGGGAATGTTCAGTACATCCATGTTTCGGCGGCGACATTCCGTGGGGCCCTCGTTACGCATGTGCACTTTCAAGTAGCGCTGGACACAACCACTGCTGATTATTATTCAATTAATTTCCGTTTCTGCTTCCGCCGGCGACCACCCGAATTGTGTGCTCGGGCTCGGCCAGTCCTCACCCCGCCGGACCCGCTTTTTCAACAAACCTTTATTTTCGGCTACAAGTTTGTTTCTCCGTTTCTATGGGTGAACTTCTTTCACTGAAAGTTGGATAAGCATCCTTCACCCCGGGAACGAGAAACAGGAAGCGGTAGAAAAGGTGTCCTTCATGCGGGAAAACAACACACCAGCACACCACGTGGTCTTGTGCCGGTAGGAACTATATAGTGAAACGCGTGAACACGATGACACAACCCGCATAAAGTGCGTCCAGTACGAGGCACGAGAGGGCAGGGCTGCGGCGAGAACTGCACGGCCAGTATATAATGGTGCTGAGTCACTTGAGCCGTGTTTTCGTTTTCAAAGTCAAGGTCAGCCCGCGGGGAACAAAATCTACCCCGCTGGGACTACACGCGGCAAAGCGCAGGAAGGCACGTCAGGCATGTCGAGCGGTGAATTAAGCCGCGTGTGTGTTTGCAATGCGTGTTTTTTTTTTAAGCAAAGTGAAAGAGCGTGGAGAGCGGATGAGGAAGGCAAAACAAGTGGCAAATAAAATGTGCCATGGAATGGGGCACACACAAAAAAGGGATAATGAAACTCGTTTTTTTTCTTAACCAGGGCGGATGTAAGGTAATCGGAAGAAGGATAAGAGAAACATTGTGTATTTACTAAACCAACCACTGTCCGCCTGACCACGTCGAGTTGTAAATGGTCCATCCGATGAGGAAGAGAGATAGCATAGAAGCGAATTGTATGTGACCTTGCTAGCATCGTTTTAATGATTTATGCGAACAGATAGATGGATGGAGTACATACACAATGTTCCGTTAATTAACCCAGTCTTATTTTGGCAATGATCATGTGTAAAACAACAAACAATTTTGAAAGGCAATCGATTCCTTCGTTCAACGAAATAACTCATTTTGTTGTGGAAATGAAATGCAATGATCGTGAGCCACTCGATATCACAGCACAGTGGAGAATGCAACTAATTTAATTATTATGATTGTTGAACTTAAACTCAAGGCAAGTCACAACAGAACACGCATTACTTTATTTTACTTAACACGTTGCAGATCAACATTAATATGGGGTACATGTTAAGGCAAAGATATTTTTTCTTACCCCATGTCAATTTTAACCCAAATAAAATAATAAAGCAAATCTCAAATATATGTTCCAACATATAGAATGCCATCTGTCAATTTCAACGAAAAACTACAAACCCGTAACTAACCCAACTAGCAGTACACTTACGAAATATAAAACGAGGTCCCGAATACAACCACCGAACTAGTTGCAATACGAACCCCAAAATGTAGTTCAAAACTTAACATCAGAGATGCGTACATCAGTTCATAATCACAAATTCGTTTAATAAAATATATAAATTAAAACAAACTAGTCGGATTCAACGTCATCCAAATATTTCTACACGTACTCCATTGGTGGTGCCACGCTGGAACACTGCGGAATGTTTTCCGGAGAAAGCGACGCGCTTAGCGTTTTTGGGAACGATTCTATTGATGCAACTATTTGCAACAGCTCGTATAGTACTCATATTTTCATCCCTTCTTTCATCTAATAGCTCTTTAAGGTACAAGATGAATCTATCTGGAGGTTTCTCCAAGGTTTTTTTTTTTTTAATGTCTGCCGTCAAAGAAATCAGCGTTTGCAGTGTAGAAAGGCTCCTGAAATGTGTCGAAAGGCTTCTGTTGGGTGTAGTAAGTGGTTCGGTGTTCGGTCTTGTTGCTCCTCTAAACTGCAACAAGTAAACATGAATAATTAGTGTATTTTTTATATTTTTACCAGGGCCATTCAGCTCATTCTCAGTATTGATTTACTTACAATTGGTTTAGAAACAATTGCTGGGTTCATGATTATGATTGTTGCTTCACTTGCTGTGCTCTGCTATCTATAATATACTAGCAGGAGACCCGGCGAAGTTCGGGGAGGGAAAACATTAATGCTTTGTACTGTGCTTGAAGACCCGGTGATGCGGATGGAGAATATTGTCAAAGTATCAATTTGTCAACTCAGACATGACTGGGAAGTTCAAATCCCATCTTTGACATAATTTTGTTTTATCTTGCACGTATCGACGTTCATAGATGCAATATCAGTAATTATACCATCTTTTGCTTGCCTGCTCGTGAAAGAAGTGCCACTGTTAGAGTGTAGAAGTTGTGGGTTCATATTCTTTTTTTGACATAATTTTTTGTCTCGGAAGTTTTGTGAACATTGAAGCTTTTGCAGGGCATTGGTTTAAATTCACTTCTGGGCATAAGATAAGATAAGAGCTAAAACTAAGATGCTGTGGTACATTCAGTTTGCCTACAGACATATAGATAGCTATGATTGACCGTTGTGTTTATCCCTTACAAATAAAGTAGTACAATAGTGAAGGTAAATTAGTCTTGTGCCAGAGGTTTGGTGTTCAAATCTCATTCGAACAAACACTTTCGTTACGTGACATTTTTCTTTAAAATCGATGTTTACCACCATTCAAGTAGCGATATTTGCTGATCGTCTCCATCTTGTGCTATGGTTCACAGTTCGAGTCCCGTTTCCTCTTGGATTCCATAAAACGTATGATACACGTGCAGTTAAAAAATGATTATGTATGTTGAGTTTATTGCGGCATTTAAATTTGTCTTTGGAACTGAAACTTTTACAAGTAAAAGAGATAGAATGTAGCAAATATACCGTTGCATTGTACAAGGTCATGCAGTTATGCTATGAAACGGATAGCCTGCAGCTGGATGAGCACTCTGAAATCTCTGCCAATTGCTGAAGAGCTTCAGAACAGCACAAATGCTAGGATTGCATGCAAGATAAGTTTGTAGGCTGTACAGTACATTGCATGGAAAACAATGAAAAACAATTGTTTGCCCTTCCTATGGTAAAATTCATCGCGAAATCGTTTTACTAAGCACATCAGATGCTGAATGCGATCTTCAGACGTTGATGGATAAAATTTATGCTGACGTTCATCTGGATTACACTAACCCAGCCTTGTTTTCGGATCCAGCTATTCTATCCCCATTGAACATTTATGTGCATTCATGTTCAACATGCTGTACTAGAGCGCCTACCTGAAAAAGCCCAAGTAGGTGCATCCACCGAACAGCATGCTCATAGGCAACATCAAGCGTAAGACAAGACGTAGAGTCTTTTGCTGCTTCTCCTTTCGAGTCTGTTCTTAGGAACCGCCCCCGATATTTGGGTGCTGACGAAGTGCGCAAACAGCATTTTTCTTATCATTAAAAAAAAGAAACCCTGTTCTTAATTGCTAATGGGTGGTATTAGCTGTTAAGAACACTGGAAATAGCATGGACAGGGTTGATAGGTTTCAGGATCTTGATAGGTAAAACCATAAAAATGAGATATATGGATTCACATAACCATCAATGCTTACGGTTCATTTTATTCGTATGAATTTTTTAACATCGTTTGTTTAACTTTGTTTCTTATCGACACGAGCCATATCATTCGCCATTCTAAATGAATCCACAAACCTTTTCCATTTCCCAGAAAACTGAATTTTTTTTTAATACAGTGCATGTAACCGGGCCAATAATCTAGTATATTGAAAACGAAAAACATAATTATACATTTGCATTTATAGTAGATAAAAATGCACTGTGATTCAGCGGTATTCCTTTTTTTGGTTCGCTTTCTTCAGCGCTATCATCATCCATCTCATTTCCGGAAAGAGGAAGTACCACTTTTTAAGGACAATGATTGAATTTACGGATACAAATCCGTTTAAGTATTAAGTTTTTAACAATTACAGTTTAAGTTTTTTTTTTTTCACCCGACCAGACATTTTAGCTTCATCATCATCATCCATTTCATCTTCCGTTACTGTAAAGATATACTGAAAAGAAGGGGAAAATATAAGCGAAAACAAAATAACTTGCACATTTAGCACACACTTACAGCTGGATAACATGATTCATTGCTGATGGCGGCTAATTCCTCATTCGTGTTGCTCTGTTAGGATGAAATCATGTTAGGAGTTAAATAAATAATCTGTGATGTTGGAGTTTGCATAGATATGACCAATGATGCATGAGATGTAACAAGATACACCAGACAAAGATTCTACATTGTTATTAGATACGATATTTAATGACATCCTGCGGACTGCTCTCATAGGTGACGAATCTGCTAACAGCTACAAACAAATTAAAACAGTGACCTTTAGGAAAATTGCTTTACTTACAATTGGTGTAGGAATATTTGCTGGATTGTTGATAACTGATACTTCAGAAATAGTTTCTGAATGGTTGACTATAGCTGATTGCTCAGATGCTGTGTTGTGCTAAATGAAGAAAAAACATTTCATCGTAAGTTTAAGTTTTTTTTTTTTCACCAGATTCGCTTCTACTAACCGAACATGAAAATGCGGCGCGTTTTAGCGGTATCCCTTTTTCTGGTTCGACATCTTCAGCATCAGCATCATAATCATCATCATCCATCTCATCTTCCGTTACTGTAAAGATATACTGAAAAGAAGGGGAAAATATAAGCGAAAACAAAATAACTTGCACTTTAAGCACACTTACAGCTGGATAACATGATGCATTGCTGTTGGAGGCTAATTCCACATTTGTGTTGCTCTGTTAGGATGAAATCATGTTAAGAGTTAAATAAATAATCTGTGATGTTGGAGTTTGCATAGATATGACCAATGATGCATGAGATGTAACAAGATACACCAGACAAAGCTTCTACATTGTTTTTTTTTTCTCTATTCCACGGCATTAGCCGTATAATGTATATCGTATATCTAACAAAAGACTTATTCTAGCTTATGAGTGTATTCTGTAACCATTGGGCATTTCCTCCCCTTGGTTACCCAGGCCTTATCCCGTGCTGATAGGCGTTTTTTAGCCAGTGGTTTGATCGCTGTACGGATTCGTCCTTGACCTCGAGCTTCTGTTTCCAACTCTCCTGCTTCGGGAGCTTGATCAGCCGTAAATGTGCTGTAGTTAGATCGGACATACACACTACTACAATTAGATTTGGGGATAAAAAGGATGGGGGGGAATAGAGGAAGAGGAAAGGAGGATTACAGGGTGAGTCCGCTCTCCGTAGCGAAACGGTACATAACGCGGAGGTATTCAAAGTCGCCAGCCGCCAAGACGTCCCGAATAGGGACCGCGTGGTTGGAGCGCAGCCTGCTCATCATTCCGATGAACGCACGGTTCTCCGTCAGTCCGCTGAACCATGGCCGCAAGGATACTTGTGGGGCGATCGAGAAGAGGAACCGACCAAGCTCATCCGTCTCCCACATCTGCTGCCAGCGAGATAGGCAGAGTTGCTGTGGGAGGCGGAGAAACTCGTATGAGGGAGTGGGTCGGTTGTACAGGGTGCCTTCCACAACCCCTTTTTTTGCCACCGCGTCCGCTTTCTCGTTCCCGGGGATCCCGCAATGAGCCGGGATCCAGATAAGCGAGATGCGGAACTCTTTATCGAATAATTCACAAAGTAATTCTAGGATTTTATTTACAAAAATGTTGTTACTCCTAATAGCTTTGACACTTTTTAGTGCCACTACTGCGCTCAGGCTATCTGTAAAAATGAAATACTCTCCCGGAGCTTTCGTATTTATTTTAGTTAGTGCACAAAAGATTGCGGCTAGTTCTGCAATCAATATACTGCACGGTTTTTCGAGCTTGTAGAACGCTTCCGAGGAGTAGTTGTAATAAGCGCATCCTGTGCCCTGCGAGGATGAGGAATTATCCGTATAGAAATAACTGTTCCATTCGAAGCTTCAGGGACATAACTCCGGCCATTACTTCTAGCGACGTATTGTGCGTCGATTTCATGCAACCCATGGCAATCCGGAGGCATCGATATTGGATCCTCTCCAGTATCTTGATCCGTGTCTTTGCAGTCCGGTGGAAACAGAAACTTCCGTGTTCCAATACCGAGAGGATCGTGGTCTTGTACAATCTCAATATGTCTATTGGGTGTGCCCCCCACCAGAAGCCAGTAACAGTACGAAGAAAGTTGACTCTTCTGGAGCATTTACGGGCTTGTTCTACAATATGTTTGTCCCAGCGAAGCCTTTTGTCGAACCAGACCCCAAGGTATTTTACGGATTCGACTTTACTTATTGTTTCTCCATATAGGGTAATATCAATTTTTGGGTCGAAAAGCCCCTTTCGTATGTTTCCTGCTGTATTACTAAAGAAACAGAACGAGATTTGTTCTGTTTTTCCAGGGGAAAACCTTATGCCTAGGTCATCCGCTCAATTTTGTAGCTTGTTGAGGGTGGCTTGTAGGGCTACTTTTGCCTTTTCGGGGTCTCTGCAAGCAACTGTCAGTACTCCGTCATCTGCAAATTGTATAATGTTGAAGTTTGGCTCCAGGCAAGCATTTATATCGTTGGTGTAAATGTTGTACAAGATCGGACTAAGACATGAGCCTTGCGGGAGCCCGAAAAAGCTTGATCTTTTTTCCTGGTGATGACCGTTATCAAAAAACATTTTTTTCTCTGAAAGAAGGTTAAACAGGAACCTGTTCATTTTTGGTCGTATTCCAGCGAGCTCTAATTTCTTACAGAGTTTATGGGGGGATACTGAGTCGAAAGCTCCTTGGATGTCCAGGAAGACTGCAGTTAAATTTTGTTTTGTCAAATGGACCAATTCAATCTCCGTGGTCAGTATCGCTAAGCAGTCATTCGTACTTCTGCTTTTACGGAAGCCATACTGGGTATTGGACAGATGGTTATTTCCCGCTAGCCAGCCTTCTAGGCGGAATAGTAGCATTCTTTCCAGGAGCTTACGTAGGCATGACAGCATAGCGATAGGACGGTATGACGCGTGATCTGACGGGGGTTTTCCGTTTTTTAAGCTGGCGACTACTCTCACTTCACGCCAGGGTGGGGGGATAATGTTGAGAGAGAACAAGTTATTGAGTACGTGTAGCAGTCTCTTTTTTGCCAGGTCTGGTAAGTTTTGAATGAGTTTTATCTTTATATTATCTCGTCCTGGAGCTGAATTTTTGCTGGACATGAGGGTTAGGAAACTCGACCATTGTGAAAGATTTATCTAAGGAGTGATTTCCGCCTGCCACCGTTTGTTCGAAGTTCCTCTCAGAGGCAAAGTCTGGACAGATCTTACTAGCGAACGGTTTCAGCCAATCAGCTGTGTGGCTTTCGCTTTCATTGGCCGGGTAGTATGCTCTCATACTTTTTGCTTTTTTCCATAGCGAGCTGAGAGATGTGGCCGGATCCAGGGAATTCACGTAGGTTCGCCAATGTCCCCTTTTTTTTTGCTTTGCAAAGGTTTTTGCGCTTTCTCTCCAGAGCTTTATACTTTTCGTATAGAGCCCTGGAGCCAGCGTTACAAAACTCAGCAAATGCTCTCCTTTTAGCTATGGTGGCTGCTTGGCAGTCACAGTTCCACAAAGGAATAGGAGGCCGTTTAAAGAACCTAACCTGGTGTGTGCGTCCTTTTTGAGCCCTTAGCGCGCACTCGGTTATGGATCTAGAAAATTTGGAGTATTCTTCTGAGGGAGATACAACTTCCATTTCTAGGGAGAGCCAAACAGCCCCCAGCTCAGTATATTTTTGCCAGTCGATTTTAATAGCGAGGTCACCTTTGAAAGTGGTCTTAGCAGGGGGACCTTTTCCTTCAGGGATTGAGATAAGGATTGGAAGATGATCACTGTCAAGCGGGTCCGGAATAACCTTCCATTTTATGCTTTGCTTCCCTCCCCACTCATAACCGTGAGAGTTAAAATCACCTAGAATGAAAGCTGGCCTGGGAAGTATGCTGGATAGATTATTTAGTTCTTTTTCTATTGTATTAATTAGTCCTTTGTTATTCTTTGCCTCCGGGGGAATATAGACGGATGCAATGGCTATGTTGAGGTCTCCTATTTTGGCCCTTACGGCTACTTTCTCAATAACTCCCTCGCTTGGAATTTTGATTCGGGAGAAAGTGTAGCTCGACTGTATTCCAATCAAAACTCCTCCACCCCGCGAAGGTCGATCTTGACGGATAATGTTGTAGCCCGCGACTCTCAAATTTGAGTCGGGCGTTAGCCACGTTTCGCATAGTACGAACACATCGCAGTGATGCTCTTCAACAAGGGACCTTGAAGAGGTCTTTTTTTGATAATATACTCCTGCAGTTCCATTGAATTATTCTAGCGTACTTAGGCATCTATCCGCACCATCATGCTCACGCCAGGTCACTGGGTTAGCCACTGTTTAATCATATCCCTTAGGAAGGGCAAGAGGCAATTTATCAGTCCTGCTAGGGGTTGTGGTAGATTGAGTGAGTCCAGCAGGGATTGGAGAATGCCTGTTAGGGATGGGAGGGAATCGTTGTGTGGGGAACTTGGTATGTTGCGTGGGGAGCGGACGTTGTTTCTAGGAGGGGACATGTTCTGGGAATGCTCTGGAATGCTGGAATTCGGAGTTGGCGGGGAAACCCGGGCTTTGGGCGGATGGGCAGGAGCGGTTTTCTTCTTGTTTTTCTGTTAGCGCGTACCGTGGGCACTTCACTACCATGAACCTGTTCCAGAATTTCGAATTGGTTTTGTTCGGTAGTGTCCTTCTGGAGTGCTTGGGCGAAAGATCCACAGGCTCTCTCAGTCACCGTTTTTTTTTTTTTGCTCCTTTTGTAACTTTAAGTAAACGGGGCACTCGTTAGTGATGTGCCATTCTCCTTTGCAATGCGTGCATTTATGCTCGATTGCGTAGCATTCTAAAGTGCGGTGGGGACCTTTGCACTTTCCACAGCACGTTTCAAAAGAGCAGTAGGGTTCTGAATGGCCAATACTGCTGCATTTTGTGCACGTTGATACCCTTGGGATGAAAGGTCTACGGATCGGGACCCTTAGCTCGTCCAAGATAAGGTACGTGGGCAAAATTGTCCCTTCGAAAGTTACCTTCATAGAGGTTGTCTCTCTGTATTCTTTCTTTCCCTCTGCTGCAGTGGAGGAGTACAAATTTCTACCTCCAGCACCCTTACTCTAGGCTTTTCGGGATTGTCGAAAGCACCTGTCCCGTATTTCTCTATTTCCTCAATCGGATACTCGAGTTTCTCGGATCACCCCCGCCACCTCGACAGCACTACCGGGAATGTATGTCCGGTAGTATTCAAAAAGATCTGGATCAGCCGCGATGACGTTGGCCTGGGCCCGGTCCTTCGCGGTGACCTTAATTTTGTTATGACGCAGCCGTAGCACGTCCGAGACACCGGGATATTTTTAAAAATCATCCCCGAGATTCCCCGTAGGTCTAATGGCTTATTTCTTGGCATAATATAAACCACCGGTTGTCCTTCCCAGCCCGCTGGGTAAGCCCTCGGGCGCGACGCTTGGGCCCGGGATGGGCCTGCCTCTGTAGCCATCGATATTGTACCGTTATCTTTGGTACTCTTTTGTACCGCCGGTCGCTTGCTGGCGTCGTGAGCCGACTCGGCCTTGCGTTTCGAGTTGGGCAACGATTCCGGTTCGCTCTCTTTGTCGCTCTCGTCCTCCGCCACCATAGCGGAGTCTGCGAGAACGGACTCTCACTTGCGTTGGAACAGGGATAATGGGTAGTGCACAAAGGGAAACACTAACCCAGACACTACACACCCCTAAGTACCGCTACGTCCAGATAGGATATCGGTAGCGATATCGGAATAGCACCCGTACCGATAACTACTACGGTCACTCTTTCTGGGTTTTGTTCTTGCGCCTCGGCGCACTGAAATTCGTCCTGCTTGTCGGTATGTCCTTCTTTATCTCTATTCTCTCTTTCTTTCTGTTACGTTGTCTCGGTGGCAATGACACGTGCTCGATCGAGCCCGTCGTAGCACGCTATCATATATGCGACCGTACTGATCGGAGGTTGGAAACAGAATGATTCTACATTGTTATTAGATTCGAAATTCAATGACATCCTGCGGACTGCTCTCATAGGTGACGTATCTGCTAACAACTACAAACAAATTAAAACAGCGACCTGTAGTAAAATTGCTTTACTTACAATTGGTGTCGGAATATTTGCTGGATTGTTGATAACTGATACTTCAGAAATAGTTTCTGAATGGTTGACTTTAGCTGATTCCTCAGGTGTTGTGTTGTGCTAAGTGAAGAAAAAACATTTTATCGTTAGTGTAAGTGGTTTTTTTCATCAGATTCGCTTCTACTAACCGAACATGAAATTGCGGCGCGTTTTAGCGGTATCCCTTTTTCTGGTTCGACGTCGTCAGCATCAGCATCATAATCATCATCATCCATCTCATCTTCCGTTACTGTAAAGATATACTGAAAAGAAGGGGAAAATATAAGCGAAAACAAAATATCTTGCACATTTAGCTCACTTACAGCTGGATAACATGATTCATTGCTGTTGGAGGCTAATTCGACATTCGTATTGCTCTGCTAGGATGAAATCATGTTAAGAGTTAAATAAATAATCTGTGATGTTGGAGTTTGCATAGATATGACCATAATGCATGAAATGTAACAAGATACACCAGACAAAGATTCTACATTGTTATTAGATACGATATTTAATGACATCCTGCGGACTGCTCTCATAGGTGACGAATCTGCTAACAGCTACAAACAAATTAAAACTGCGACCTTTAGGAAAATTGCTTTACTTACAATTGGTGTAGGAATATTTGCCGGATTGTTCATAACTGATACTTCAGAAATAGTTTCTGAATGGTTGACTATAGCTGATTCCTCAGAGGTTGTGTTGTGCTAAATGAAGAAAAAACATTTCATCATAATTCTAAGTGGTTTTTTCACCAGAATCGCTTCTACTAACCGAACATGAAAAGGCGACGCGTTTTGGCGGTATCCCTTTATCTGGTTCGACGTCTTCAGTATCATCATCATCATCCATCTCATCTTCCGTTACTGTAAGCATATACTGGGAAAAAGAGGAAAGTATAAGCGAAAACAGAATTCCTTGCACGTTTAGCACACTTACATGTGGAATAAATGGTTCACTCCTGATGGCGGTCAATTCCTCATTCGTGTTGCCCTGAGAGGATAAAATCATACACATAGTTATGTAAACAATCTTTGATGTTAAAGTACGCATACTTACGGTCGGTTCAATTTGAGTTGTTGGACTTTTATCAATCAAGGGTGGATCGTTGTTATCTGTTTCGATTTCTTTAGAAGCAGCTTTCGTACCATTTTCCAATAGTTTGCCGATAAGCTAGAGTAAGTACAAATATACATATTTTACATTAATAAGAAGATCTTAAAGATTCTTTTGAAATATTTGATAGGTGTTTACTGACAAGCTGTTACTGGGAAATCGTAAATCCCGTCGTCATCGGGTAAATAGCAATTTACCGTCGAAGACCCCGACGCCTTTTCTTTGTAGCTCGTAAACTCGCTTTGTGCTGCGAAATGGAATCCAAGCAAGCATCCAAGCAAGCGGATCAGGACACATGGAAAATCGGTTCTATTGCAGTGTGTGTAAGTGCAGGTGGTGAAACTTGATGGCCTGGAGACGACCAGTTGCTACCGTTGCACGATGGCACATATGTGACTGACGTTCTACCGCGAGCACCGTGTTTTACCATTGTATGTTAGATTGTAAGTTATTTCTTACCTCTATTTCAACAGTTATACCGTCTACCATCACGGAATTAATCGATTTACTGCATTGTTCTCCTCTCCGATTCCTGCTTCCGACCTTCTGCTGTTTCGCACATGCTCTGTGCTTGGCGTCGGATAGTTTCATGTTTAGCAAATACTCACAGTACAGTATTGCTAAACTAAATTCGCAACTTATGCAGTCTCTGAAGATACGGATATTGCAGCTGGTTTATAGTTTCCTCGTCGTTAGTGTAGTTGTTCAAGTGGAATATGATGCGACGCTCGAAATGATTCCGTATTTTTTCCATGGGCAGGATTGCCTAGTACGTTGCTAGGACGAAAGGTAAAGCGTTACTCTGATTTGAATTCCACAGACAGTTTGGCCGTATTTCTTGATGATTGCTGTTTCTATGAAACTGTTTTCAAAGTAGTCCTACGAGAGAGCCTTCATTAAAGCACTGTACCGGCGGGAAATTAAACAGAACAGTCCGATCGTTTCGTTTATTTGATCTCTGTACCTTCATTCTAATGTTACTTTGACGGAACGAGTTCTGCTGCATGGGCTCCTCAAATTTGAATTTTAGCACAGTACTGCACTGCCCAATCATCGTAAAAGTGGAAATACGACGAGAGTATCGTTCAGCTATCGAGGTTTGCTGATTGACAGGCTGTTTGACAGTGCTGTAAGCTAGAATACAAGCTAGACATATATGCGTTAGTGCAGTTACTCTTCGAGCCATATTCTTCCACGCCCCACCACCAGCTCTGATAATTGTCATCAGTTGCTAACAAACATTTGTGAAAAGTTTGTCATGATCAAATCAGGTCATAACCATTAAAAATTGAGGTAGGGCGTGGAAGAATGCCCCTTATTCGGATACCGGGATGAGTAACTGCATTTACACATATATGCCTTGCAGTGGCATCCAGCTTATTAGACAGACCACAACAAAGCTGCAACATCTGCAACTTCAAGTAGCTGTCAAATGGCCAGTTTTCCTGTCATTTGTAGCGCTCAGTGCAATGGGTTCAAAATCAATGCTTTTGTTGCAGCTAATAGGCATTTTGATCTGGAAGTCTAGAATTGTTTTCATTCGGTGAAAAACGAAAGCAAATAATGTATGTGTTGTTTTTAACAACTTTAATCATTGTGCACTGGTATTGAGCTTGCTGTTCAGTTATTCCTGCTAATTAGATTAACGTACGTTTTGTGGTGGAAGTTAAAAAATATTTTCATTAAGTGAAAAAGATAGCCAATAACAAATTTAAGCATAGTGCATTGATTTTTGCTAAAACGTTAAAAATTCCACTCGTAGATAGCAAACAATCCAAATAACGATCCTGGCTTGTTGGATTTTGACATTTATTGCAGCTTGTTTTCCGAATGAGGCTGTTACCCATGCCAAATGCCACCGTTGATCGCCATTCAGCCGTCAAATTTGATGTTGCCGAAAGCTGTTGCATATTTCTTGCGGTCTGTCTAATGGCGGACTAACAGTTGTCCGGCTGTTACATGTCTTACAGGTTTTTTCAATGGATAGGATAAGCGTAAACGCGTTTAGCCAATGTGCAAAAATGGGCCAACAAAGTTGAAACCTGAACAAGCCATGTGTGTACCCATCAAGCCAAATGTCGTATTCATCAGCATAAACACACCATCGAACACCAGATATTTAAACCTCATTAACATAAAAGTCAGATTCGAGGCCAGTTTTTTTAGGTTTTCATAGATGCAAATTGTGTACGCATACATATATATTCAACCATTTGAGCTTCAGTAGTAATCAAACATTATTCAATTTCCATAACAGTTATTACATAATAATTGATTAATCTATTGATGCGCAGCGTGGACGTTAAATATGTGTAAACAGTAACTTTGTTTTTCAAATGGTTGAATATATATGTATGTGTACACAATTTGCATCTATGAAAACCAAAACAAACCGGCCTCGAATCTGACTTTTAAAGCGCGTATACACATTGAAACATTCTGTGAAACATTCGGCTGAAACATAATTTTGACATCTAATTTGACACCTGGTTTATCAATTTTTCCCCTCATTTTTGTTTCAATGTGGAGAGCTGGAAAACAAAACCCAAAAACTATTTGGCCCAAAATATATCATTTTAGCCGAATCAGTTGTGTTTCCGTTAAGAAAAAATTGTTTTAATTGCACTCATAATTATTGACATCGAAATCAAGTATAATTTCGTATGAAATAAACAAAAAAAATGAAAATGTTTCGAATTAAGATTTTGTTTTGTGGAAATTCGTTAAACATAATCCTGTTCCAAAACATGTCAAACCGGGCTCGAAACTGTTCTACTGTTATACTTTCCCCTCAAGTCGAATGTCAAAAAAACGTTTCAGCCCGAATGTTTCACAGAATGTTTCAATGTGTATACGCGCTTTTATGTTAATGAGGTTTAAATATCTGGTGTTTGATTGTGTGTTTATGCTGATGAATACGACATTTGGCTTGATGGGTACACACATGGCTTGTTCATGTTTAAACTTTGATAGCACATTTTTGCACATCGGCTAAACGCGTTTACGCTTATCCTATCCATTGAAAAAACCTGTATCACAATCCGGACTCGTAGCCCTACAAGCTTTCAAATTGTTTCACTGGGATATGCCTAGCTGCGGCTTCCAGCTTACTGCGCTGTCAAACGTCCTGTCAATCAGCTGTCGCCGAAATGCCGTATCAAAAGCGGAAATTCGTTGGCAGATTCTTTCAGATTAACGAAAACTATAGCTAGCCTCGAAATGCATCCCTTGGGTACCCATGATTGTCAAAAATCTCTTTGCATGCCCACGGGAAGCTTTTGACATCACCTCTCTATGCAAGCACTTTGATTAAACCGTCACTTCTGACAACTCACGCGCCCGGTCGTAGCGGATCTGTAGGGAAGAGAGAAACTGTAAACATAATATTTTCTCTCTTTCTAGCTTTGGCCAGCTCGCTCGTCTCATTCCCGGGGAGAAGGCAAAATCAGCAACGATGGCACCACCGGGCCCGGGAGCGAACCGCAGTAAAAATGTGTCCGCAAATAGGAAGGAAAACCATAACCTGCTGTCGAAAATCAGGAAAGAGTACGTAAATATCACGTTCGCAAAGTCGTTGATATTCGATCCCGCACGGCTACCGCTCATTTCGCTGGCTATTCTCGCCGCCGAGCTTGTGCTAAATGTGTTCGTCGTGCAAAATGTGCGGTACACCGAGATCGACTGGAAGGCGTACATGCAGGAGTGTGAAGGTTTTCTCAATGGAACCACCGACTATTCGCAGCTTCGAGGTTTGTTTAAGCTTATAACTTTGTTTTGACTGCTGTTCAAGCCAGGAGAAAATCACTAATATTATCATTTTATCTTCAGGAGAAACTGGTCCACTGGTTTATCCGGCCGGTTTTGTCTACATCTACAGTGCGCTGTACTTCTTGACTTCCCAAGGAACAAACATACGCCTCGCGCAGTATATATTTATTGGAATTTATTTGCTGCAACTGATGCTGGTTATGCGGCTGTACTGCAAGAGTCGTAAAATACCTCCGTACGTGATGGTAATCACTATATTTACCTCATATCGTATCCACTCGATCTACGTTTTACGGCTCTTCAACGATCCGATCGCGGTACTATTCCTGTACGCAGCGTTGAATGCTTTCATCGATGGTCGGTGGACGCTTGGAAGTGTCATGCTGAGTTTGGGCGTATCGGTGAAGATGAACATCCTACTGTTTGCTCCGGCAATTCTGTTACTATTCATCACCAACCTAGGCTGGATGAAAACTTTCCTGCAGCTGACGGTGTGCGCTCTAATACAGCTCATTCTTGGAGCGCCGTTTCTTCTAACCTACCCGTGGCAGTACATTAAGGGAAGCTTTGATCTCGGTCGGGTGTTCGAGCATAAATGGACCGTTAACTATCGTTTCCTGGAGCCGGCCATATTTGAAAGCAAGGTGTTCCACCTGGCATTGCTGGCGCTACATTTGACCTTGTTGGTGGTGTTTGCGTCGCCCTGCTATAAGTACTTCCAAAACTACTGCCGGTTGCGACACCTGGAAATTATGCTAGCGCCACAGATTGCAGCACAGAATCGTGTGGAAAAGGAGAAGCAAGTCAAAAAGGCAAAGAAACCGAACAAGGCGTTACCCGCGACGCAATCCTCGAACGGACAGGGCGAAGAGGTGTTGTCGGCAGACCAAGAAAAGTTTTTAAAATCATTCGAAAAGGGCATCAAGAAGATGTCTGACAATAAACAGAACGTGAAAACGACTACCGTGGAGGCCGAACCAACCGCCGCTCCGAACAAGTTTTCCATCCACTTCGATCGGTCTACCCAGCTCGCACTGCTGCCCATTTTTCTATCGAATTTTATCGGTATCGTGTGCGCCCGCAGCTTGCACTATCAGTTTTACGTGTGGTACTTCCACAGTCTACCTTACCTCACGTGGTACACCGAATATACGAACAGCTTGAAATTTTTGCTACTCCTTCTGTTGGAATTCTCCTGGAATACTTATCCCAGTACCGCTCTGAGCAGTCTCGTGTTGCACACCTGCCACGTGGTCTTACTTTTCGGCATCGGCAGGAAGATGTTCCGCCGCATTCCCGACCTGGCGCAGTTGAATAAAGCAGACTGAAACAGGGCCCGGGGTTGTGGCACCGTGAAAGGCTGGAAACGCTGGCGAAATATTGCCATTTGAATCTATTTGAATTCTCCGTTTGCAATGTGCCTTGGAAAAACTAACCGATGTGCGTGTAAGGTTGTGTGTGGTGTGATAGAATGAGCAACATTTGCAATAGGAAAAGAGTGTGTGTTTCGTGTGTTTTACGAAATAAAATGTTTATGACAAATTATGTAGTTTGTTACCAAAATAAAGACAATTGATTCACATGTTGATTTGTGGAAATGATATAGAAACAATTAATTGAAAGAATGTACAACGCCCGATGAATAATTCATAATCGATTGATTGTATTCAATAGACTTGAGTCGCGATAAACACTGGTTCTTATTCACAACCATAACACTCTAAATTAATATTAATACTTATCGTACCATTGTGCTTCGTTTTGCTGCGCTTCGAACGATAATTTCACAACGTACAATAACGATTTTGTTGAGGACATCCGACTTTTTTTTTTGTAGGTGCTGGGTGCACAGCACAGGAACGCGTTACGGATCGGTGGGTTCTTTACGGAGCTGTCGACATTAGTTGGGTAACGTAAACAAATCGTAACCCTCTTCGTCAGTAGATTTTTACTAGACACACGTGAAAAATGGATTACGAGCTGCGAAATGTAAGTAAAAGGACAGGCGTTTTATCACATATTGGATTCATAATGGTCAACGTATCTATTTTACAGATCAAAGACTTCCTACAACTTTACAACAAGATAACGGACTTGTGCTTCAACTCGTGCGTGGACAATCTGTTCGGAAGAGATCTTACGCGAGAGGAGATTTCCTGTGCGGATAATTGTGTTCTGAAATTCACTAACGTTAACCAACGTTTACTGAAGGTGTACGTTGGGCTCCAAACGGAAATTAATCAGAAGCGGATGTCTGAGCTGGAAGCACAGCAGGCAAAAATGATGGCCGAACAGCAGCAGCAACAGCAACTGCTGCAAGAACAACAAACAGCGGTTCAGTTGGGTCCTGAAGCAGTCACACCGAGTACTACCAATAGTGAATCGCCAGCGGCGTGAACCAGTTGTTGATATAAATGCGCGAGATGTAGTGGAGTAATTAGTTTATTTTTGTTATAGTCATAGACAGCACAAAACATGGCCAGAATTTGTCTAAACGTACTTGTCGGTATTCCAGCATCAGGAAAGACCACGTATTGCCAACAAATTGCGGCATTTCCTAATCGCACATTCAAGGTGGTGCACGTGTGCTACGACACGTACATTGAAATAGACCGTAGGTTCGACGATTTTTGCAGTGAAGCAGGTTCGTACAAGATGCGTCGGCAAACTCTGCTCTCCAGCGTTGAGGCGATCATTTGTGCTATTAAAGAGGGCGATTCGGTAACCTTGAATGACTTGTTATCTAGCTGGAAACAAGATTTTGAACATCCCTTGGAGATATCCTCTTGTTCGGTAGCAACGGAGGACTACCTGTTTCTCATCGATGATAATAATTATTATAGAAGCATGCGGTGGGATTGGGCAAGGATGGCGAGAAAATTTTCGCTAGGGTTTTTTGAAACATATTTCGCCATCTCTCTTCAGATCGCACTAGAAAGAAATGATAAACGGAAGGATCCGGTGTCGGGCGACGCCATAGCTCGCATGTGGACACGACTGGAAAAACCATGCAAAGAACTTTTTCCGTGGGAGCAAAATGCGAATTACATTCAGGGACGATTGGATAAGGCTAGCATTTTCGCAAAAATAAACCAATGCCTAGCTAATCCTGAAAAGTTAAGTGAGACACCATCATCAGTAGCATCACCTTCGATGGAACAATCCGATGTGCACAAGCTAGATATTCTGCTTAGGAAGGCAATATCCAAGAAAATGTCGTTGGTGAAAGATTCTATGGCTAAAGAAGAACTTAAATCCTATGTGGACATTTTGCAAGAACGAAAAAAGTTCATATTGGAACAAATGAGGCAAGGCGAACAAAATGTTCCAGGCGAGCTACTCCCGGCTCTCGTAGAGGAATTGTTTTAAGCATATTCTACTTGCATTATTTTACTTTCATTCAATAAATCTCGTTGAAAATATTGGTCGATTCTATTTTAATTCCATGGGTCCGGATCATCCCCTGCTGAAATCTCCGTCTTTGATAACTCATGATGATCGGAACCATAGTTCTTTTATGAAATCCATGTCGGAAGGGAAATTCTTGTGTGACAAAAATCGTTGAATGTAAATCTATAATAAATTAATACTGTTAATTATATGTTCATAAACAATGCGGTCCTATACTGTACAAAAATAACCTTCTCACAGAGATGCTAAAACTAAAGAAAATAAAAAAATATGTTGCACTCTAATGATCGTCATCGATGATGGTCGTCATTTTTCTGACATTTGGTTATGTTATGGAAGGCGCCATTTGTTGACGTTCGTTTGTTTTTCCTGGAGGTAACGCTTTTCTTTTTGCGCGCGATATGTACGCGATAACTGCGAAGCAAGCGGGAAATCAGTTCTTCCGAATCTGTTCAACCATACGCAGCCTCATTGCAAATGTGAATGAAGTGCAGTAACTTTGCATCCACTTGACTCAACATGAATACAGTTCTAAATATCATACGTCGAGAAACGGGAAGAGGTGAGTTTTGTGGAGAGCGTCGTCGGGATACAGGAACTTTCTTGTACACGTATGGAGCGAATGGAGATGATCTTGTCTGTGTCTGTTTTCCGCCGGTCGGTAGGTTTCTGCCAGCAGTACGATGCTTCGTTGTTGCGGTTGCACGTCCACGAGCGGGACAGCTGGAAGGGCATTACACCGTCCACATTCAATGCCGACTACAATCCCTCGCCACCAATACTGGCGGCAAAGTTTGCCAAATGTATCGGCCAGGAGCACATACTAGCGATTGCGAACGAGGACGGCAAAATCGCTGTACAGGACACAAACCTGACGAACGACGAACCGGGCGGAGAGCGGGCCCTCGAAGGCCACCAGTGTCACTACAATGCCGTGTTCGACATCGAGTGGATGCCGGGCGAGTTGAAGTTGGTATCGGCCTCCGGAGACCACACGGCAAAGCTGTGGTCGTTGACCGAGTCGGAGATGGTCAGCACGCAGTCCTTCCGTGGCCACTCGCGCTCAGTGAAGACGGTCGCGTTTCGTCGGGACGATCCGGCAGTGTTTGCGACGGGCGGGAGAGACGGAGCGATCATCATCTGGGACGTGAGGGCGCATCTCGGTGCGAATATGTTGCCCCGAGCGGACAACTGCATATATAGTGGGCACGCGGGAGGACCAGGAACGCCTGCCTCGCACCGGAAGCGAACGCGGCATACGCCGAAAATACCGGCGCAAGGCTGCAGTAGCAGCATCACCGGGTTGGTGTTCCAGGACGACAATACGCTGATCTCGTGCGGGGCCGGGGACGGGGTGGTGAAGGTATGGGATACGCGACGACACTACACCAGCCACCAGCGGGAACCACTGCCGAAGCACAGCTTCTCCTACGCCGGTACGACCGCACTGAAGGGCTTCACCAATCTGACCATCGACGAGCGGCGGCATCGGCTGTACGTGAACTGCATGGACAACTACATCTACTGCTACAACATCTCCACGTACGACGGGCAACCGTTGCAGCGCTACGGTGGGTTTCAAAACGGCACCTTCTACGTGAAGGCTGCCCTCAGCCCGGACGGGCAGTACCTTATCAGTGGGTCCAGCGACGAACAGTGCTACATCTGGAATGTGGACAATCCGAAGCCGCTGGTGAAGCTTTCGGGGCATGCGGCGGAAGTGACGAGCGTGGCCTGGATGCAGAATCGCCGCGTTGTGCGTATCGTGACGTGTTCGGACGATGCACGGCACAAGGTGTGGCGGCTCGGGCCGGCGGACATGGATTCCGACGGGCTGCAGCAGTTGCGCGGTTCGTCCGAGTACTGTGATTCCTATCGTTCGGAACAGGCGGAAAAGGCGCGCCTGAAAGCGCTCCAGTTCACTCCCCGATCGGTGCGGGGTTTGGTTTTGCGGAATGAAACAACCCCGAGCACGCTGGTGGAACCCAACCGTACACCGAAAACGTCCGGAGTGATCTTCGCGGGCTCAGTTGGTTCGGCGGATGGTTCCGAGCGAACGAAAAGAACGTTCGCCGTAATGTCCCAGGACGAGGGCACGGATCGTAGCCAATGTCCGCCGATGAAGCGACCCCATCGGGAGGAGGGCCGTGGTCGACGGTTGTTCAGCCCGGCCAACTCCAAATCGGCCTTCAGCTTTATGGCGCTCGAGATCGCGTCCAGCTCGTCCACCTCGCGCAGTCTCAACGTTATTCTGGAGGCGAGCGACGAGCAAGCGTTCGGTCTGTCGCCATGCAAATCGCCACTGGCCACGGCGGATCTCAACACCCGCACGATAGACCGCGACGGATCGCTGCTATCGGCTGGGCCCTCCTCTTCCCTTGCGCTACGTTGCGCCTCCCCTACGCTCAACCTTACCCTGCCCAACTTCGTCATCGACGGTGAGGCACCGCATCTAGTCAACGTGCTGGCCGGCTGCGGTGGCGGTGGCTACGAGGAATCCCTGGGCACCGGTGGTCCTAACGGTGGCGGTGCCGGCGGGTCCTCCAAGCGAAAGCTGAAGGAAAACATCGACTGGTTGACGAAGATTCGCAAGCAAAAGTTGCAGCAGGCGGCGAAGAGCATCGAGAGCGATGGGAACGGGACGACACTGCTGGCCGGCGTGGTGGAAGGAGCCATCACGGAGGAGTCGGTATCGTTGCTTCTCTCTCCTCGTCTTCAGCAGTTGAAAACGTTCGACGAGGGCATACCGGTCCTGCACCATCAGCAAGCGATCCATTCCGGCGGCAGCAACTCGACAGTGACTAGCACAAATGCGCCGACAACGCCACGCGGAAGAAGATCCTCCAGATCGAGCCTGGACTGCACGGGAGCGGGAGCATCGCAAAGCGCTAGCATCCAGACGGAACCACGCAGGACACCACGAAGTCGACGCAATTCCTTGAGTGTCATCGGGGCCGGCATGCAACCGACGACACCGGAATCGGCTTCTATCCGACGCTTTCTTACGGTTACAACGCCCACCAATCGAGCGAACGCACAAGTCACAAATTGACGATACGTTGTCCTCTTTTATGATACCGCCTATGTGGTTGTACCTAGTTTGTGTCTATCGAGAGTCTGCAAGGATACGGGAGAGGTAGAGTGTATTTCAAAGCGGTTCGAACGCCTTCAAAAGTTCCTCGTTCGAATATGGGACAATTGGACTAACCAAAATACCTCTTGATTTATCATTTTATACATTACGGATAGGAATAAGTTTTTACGGTACATGTTAGATAAATCCTCCAAAACGTACAAAACGTGACCGAGTGTGACCGTGGTGATAATTTTATGTTCGGATTGTTTTGGAAAATATCGTGAAAAAATAACAAATCTATACGGGGGGAAGTTTCTCGAAGAAATTTTTCCCAGCGTTGCCCTTCGCTTCATGCTTTTAAAAGTGGCTTATGAATTGTTTTAATGGTTCACTACTTATATCAAACCATCAGCTGCAAATAGCTTCATTGACGCCTTAAGCACCTTTATAAAAAATATATTGGGAAGATAGCGATAGATAGCGTATCTTTCCGCACGAATTACAATATGTTGATTCAGTACGTACCCGAATTAAGTGACCATGCACGGGTTGCCCAACTTATCCTTGCCTGTATCCATGGGCATCGATAATGGTTTGCATATTGGCGGTTGTTGGATGTGTAGTAAGAAACGCTGTACAAGTAAATGCAGCCTTTTGTACAGAATAAAGTCAAAAACGCTTCCTGATTCGAATACCCTGGAAATTAATATTTACTTATAAATGAATGATGACAATTTGGTAGAACCTGTTTTAGTTTCCAGTGCAGTTTTAAATCATTATGGTAACCCAAGCCTTGTGTTTCGATACACTTGCGCTGCCTGGCACCATAGCACAATGGGCATTTTAGAGAAAAAAAATGGGGATGAACCTTAAATGCATGCATAAAACAAATACCATGTTTACATAAGAGATAAAGGGTAGGGAACACGAAGAAACCAGTGAACTTTTCACTGGGGTTGAACTCGATTCACAAAAAATAATTTTTTGCAAGTCAATTTTTTTTACGATGGAGCCGCCTAGTATGTGACAACCTAACGATGGTTTGCGGTGGAAAACACTTCTAGGGAAAGGTAAGAAAGCTGAACTATTCATGCACCATTCTGCAAAATTGCTGGTTGTGGTAAGGTTGAATACAAAAATGTGTTCGAGTTGCCTCAAATTTAAGAGTTTTTAATTTCAAATGATTCTTAAATTGAACTTTTAGTTTGAGAAAACATATTTTGTTTTAAGCGAAACCAAAAAAACAAAAGTGAGGTTTCATCCCGGTCTTTGGCCATTGTGCATTAATATTAAAATTATAAGCATTTCCCAGACTTGTAGAGTTGGTTATGATGATGAAGCCACTTATCGCTTTCCAATTGATGGTAGATTTTACTGGGGTTACATCAGTGGTTCAACCGCTATCAATCAGTACCTTTACAAATCCTTTCAGTATCGCTTCATGAATGTTGTCTACCATACTTTGATCTTAAACTTTCACTCTTATACCCTGGTAACAACGCTTACCGGGGAAAACGATAATAACAAAAGGCCTCTTGAAGTGTTAGTGTTTGTCTGAGCAGTGAGTACACAATCTTTAAGAGCCGGGTTTTGAAGAGGACGCCATTGTAAACCACCACTTGTGGGGAATATGGGGGCAGCAAGAGGTGAATCACATCGTCCAAACGACGGCATAGATAGCCGCTTCCTTTTTCGAGTCTTTTTGATTCGGTAATCTTATCTCGACCAGGGCCAAGGGCTGTCCCCTTATAAAAGGGCCTTTATTACCTGCTGCTGGACAGTAACGAAACGTGGAGTTCGGAGCAAACATTGGCAACATGAAGTCAGCGCTGTTGGTGGTTTTGCTGGGCTGCGTTCTTCCTGCCGCCGAAATCTACGGCTTCAAGTGTCAGCCGACCGGGAATGTAAACGTCACCGCGAACGGTAGACCCACCTACGGTGGCCAGTTCCCGCACCATGCCTTGCTGGTGGTGCAGTTTGGCGAGCAGGAAACGCGCCACTGTAGTGGAGCACTGGTAGACGAACGGCATGTCGTAACCGTGGCTCAGTGCGTCCAGGGTAGCAGCTCGGTGGAGGTCCATCTCGGCGCCCAGTGTCTGCTGGAGGAAGATGACAAGTTCCGGAGAGTGTTTACGGCCCTGGAGTACACCGTGCACGAAAGGTTCGACACGGAGACGTTCGTGAACGATGTAGCCGTGGTGCGGTTCACCGACGAACCGGTCCGTCTGCCGCCGTGGGTCTACCCGGCGCGCCTTCCCGAGTTGGACGAGGATCAGTACGTCGGCCAGGAGGTGCTCTCTAGCGGATACGGTCTGATGAACTATGCGACCGACGGGGCTGCCGATGCGCTGCAGTTCGTGCGCCTGACCGTGCTGGAGCTAGAGGCGTGCCAGGAGGAGTTCAGCTTTGTCACGTCGGAGTCGGGAGCGTTCTGTGCGCAGGAGCCCGACCATGAATCGAACTGTGTCAGCGATGTGGGCAGCCCGTTGGTGCTGAAGGAGAGCCGCCTGCAGGAGTACGCGCTGCTGGGGCTGGCGAGCTTCGGTCAGAAGTTTGCTTGCAACCACGGCACTCCGGGTGCTCTGCAGGATATGCGCAAGCACGCTGCTTGGGTGAGGGAAGTGCTGTCGAAGGTTGAATAAATCATTTCTTGTGACAAACGTATTCAAATATACCTTTAATAACACAAATACAAGCAGTAATCTGTTTGTCCCGTTTCATTTTATTTAGATGTGTTACCAACTTTCAATTGCATGTCTGAACTTCGCTTCACATCGGCTGATAATTCCGCGGAATGAAAAACATGCGTTAATGTCAATTTCTATAGCAAGTTTATTGGCTTAATTTTTGTAGTTATGGCTTCATGTCCGTCAATTATTGTCTTGTGCTGATTGAACAATTTGTTAACTCAAATTGTTGCTCAATTGTTGTTAACTCAAATTAGTTATTGGACTCTCATCTATAGAGATAAATGGCAGAGATGTGGTTTGTAGGATAAAATCTGGCTGTTTATGAACCAATGATGTCGCGTGTTCTGATCACCTTATATAGGTGGCATAACTGGAAAACATGACAATCTTGCACAGAATCGTTTTGGCAAACCACAAATTGGGTTTGTTCTAGATGGTTCACATCCAGTCTAGAGTCTAGATGTTCATTTCACACAGTTCAAGACATCCTGAGGCAGTGTTTATTTCATGGTCCATGAACTTTTGTCCATGATCAATCAACCGCCTATTCGCCTCACCGTTTATTAAAAAAATTTGGGGCTTGTTTAAAAATCGGTGTAGAGACCAATACACGAAAGAATTAAATCCCAAGGTTCGAAATAGTTGCGGAAGAAGCATAATTTTTATCTTTTTATTAAGCCCTTTTGCTCCGTTTCCCATTCGTTCTAATTGAACCTTCCTGCTTTGGGTCCGTCTCTATATCCATAGCTCTTTCCTGAATACTCGATCTAGTTCAATCAGGTAGTTGACGATTGTGCTGGGAAACATTTCAATATTTCCCAACAGAACTATTAGGGTGACAAGGAAAGGCATCCACATGGAACGATAGATAAAATTTGGATCCACGACTGAACTGCAGAGTCAAATTGGCAGCCATTTGTTTGGCCAGCAGCCGTCCAAACGAAACAATGCACAGACAACGCAATGCCTTCGGAAAATAACGAGTGCAGTTGTGTATAGTTTTGTGTAACGATTTTTTTTCGAAATATCGAAATATCAGCAGTGATCGCTGCATTGCCCAATTGGAACAACTGAAGATGGAAAGAGGAAACATTTAATTTATAAATGCTGAATGTTCTAGGAGCGAGGCTTTGTATCACAAGTTGCAAGAATTATACATAGTTTTATAAATATATCGAAATGAAGGTAAGGCGTAGTGGTGATCGTAAAGGTCTCGAGGAAGTTGACTATGTTAACAAATAAAGTAAATAAATGGAGTAATAATAATAAATAAATAAAATAAAGTGAATACAAAATGTTTTCGTTTTAAGGATCTGTCTATTGATTCATTGCTAAAATTAAATTCGTAATAAGGGATAGAGAAGAAATTCGTAAGGCCGAGAAAAACTGAAGGCAGAATCATATTTTAAGTGAGTAAGCAATATTTTCAAAAATATTTGCACAGATTGGGAGGACTGATGCACTCAAAATCACACCCACCCATGTAACCCAGCTCCCTTCCATCCTCGGTCGATCGGCTATTCCGTGAAAAGGTTGCGATAATTAAAATCGATTCTAAAATATAAACATCGCAGTCCGATCGATTTAAGCACTCCAAATAAACACTGCCGGTGCCGGATGTTGAAAAGTATCGAATCATTCAATAAAAGCAAATATACGGACGCGCATAAACAAACGCCGCACGTGGGCATTTAATCGTGGCGCGCCGTGGAGCACCATGCGTTCCGCATCGTAAAACACCGGGCGCCTCCATGGTGAGAATGTGGCCGAGGGTGTGAGTGTGTGTGAGCGGCCGTTTCCTCCACAGCAGTAATGGAAATAATCGCGAATAAGTAATAGATGCAATTGGTGCCACGGTTTAACGCGTGACGTGTGCTAGATTTAACATTAGATGAGAAAAATTTCTCATACGCCGCTGATGAAAGTGAGACGATTATTTCCTATTAGTAGAGTTGCTTCACCCTCATCTCTGACAAGGAGAGGACGTGCGAGTGCCCGACGGTCTGGCTTCTTTTTGTTCGCGCTTACGATGGCGCATGCAACAGGCGTCATCGTGGAAACGATCGAAATAATCTGTTTGGTACAAAGTAAGGAGAATCGATTTCAGAAACTGATTTCCTCCACTGATGTTGGCATCGTTGAATGAAAATTTCCCTTTTTGCTTGCAGAGGCTAGCTTCCGAACTAGTGGGAGAAACGGATGAAGGTTACAAGGGTCCGTTAAATCGTACGCTTGCGCATCCGCGTCCTTTTTACATCCGGCACTCTTCGGGACATTCAACAGATGCGATGGTACACCAATATAGCAAAGCACTCACATGACCTGAAACACTTCGGGCACACCATTCGGTAGATCTTTCGTGCAACGTTTACGTTCGGTCTTGTCTCGTGTTGGCCAGCTGTAATAGGCGAGGGTGTTTGCAGCTTCCTAACACAGACCATACCCCCCCCCCCCCCCCCCCCCACACACACATTCAATTGAGTGCCAACAGATGCCTGTTGATCTTGCGGGAAAGAGTGGGGGAGAAAAAAACCCCGGGAGCCCGAATGGAGCACAACGAATGGAATCATCGTCGTTTCGCCTCGCGGCCTTAAAAGTGGCCAATGTGAACGTGCATCCGCCACATGCCACAGGTTGGCTACGGCTACGCGTTTCGTTTACCACCGCTCCACCATCATCCTCGTTGTTTCCCTGCGTTCCGTTCCAGCATCAACGACGCCCGTCAACCTGGTCGCTCGCCGTCGTGTTCGTTTGCAGTCGACTTAAAACCGTCTGCGACTCACACTCGGCTCAGGTGTAACGGCTATTTTTATTGCCCTACCGTGAGTTTATCTTACTTTGTGCCGCCACCTGCCGTTCCGGTACGCCTTGTACCGCAGCGCGTGGTGTACTACAAAGTTGCCAGAATATGCTTCTAACGAACAAGATAAATCGGTTGACTTTTATCCGGCAACCAGTTACAACCTGTGGATTCTATAAAGATGATTATATACCTTACTGGGCTCATCTGCAGCATTTCGTATCACTTTGCATATGTAGAATGTATATTCAGAATGCTGGAAGATTTAAAATACTATTATCTATCTCCAATATCAAGTACAAAAGTTTCCCAGCGTCTTTGGGTTATTTATTAAGCTAGAGAAAATCATTGTAAATTCTTTGCAACACTCGGGATAATGATAATTGTGATGTGATATCAGCTTTTAGGGAAGACGGTTGTAATTCTGTTGGAAAAAAAACCCATGTGTATTTTTAATTTTACTTCCTCACGTTTGTCTTCTTAAAGAAAATCAAGAAACTCATGGTCAAGCCGAATTGAATGAGATTTAATGTTATTGATTTTCTGGAGAATTTTACATTGTTTTTATTTCATACAAATCTTCTCCCAAAATTTAAGTGGCCTAGTGGCGTATGCTCATTAGGAGAAGAATCGTTTCAGAAGAGGTTGAGATTACAAGGAGTGTTAAAATGGCAGCTGTAATCTTCACTGAATTTACCCCAAAGAATTCTTGCGGATTTTGTTTTTTTAATTTACAGCATCTGCCACCGTTTGGCACCAAAGACGCAACATAATGTAATTTTAGGGCTGAAATTATATGATCTTTCTTAAGCCCGCTTTTGGGGAGGCCTATAAATTCGAATATAATCAAAACCACCGAGATGCTCCATTAACGTCGATGCGTGAGGTAATCAGCTCACCGCGAGTTTTACTCACGCTCAACGGCGAGGACATTCTCTCGCCCGCGTGTACGTGAACGCGCTCCCAGCACAATGTATGGACCACGCATCAACACACCGCACCGCACGGCACGGTGTACGGGTTCGTCATCGAACGTTGTCTCTATATTTCGTCGCGCGGCGTTACGTCGGTGAGTGACCGACTCGCGAGCTGAGTATACCGAGCCGCATAAGCCCTGCAAGTAAGTAGTGGTGGTGATTGGTGGCAGTGTGTACTGTAACACCATCAAAGCGCTGCGCCGCCAGCCAAGAAGAAAAGAACCGATGCCAATTCTGTCCGACCGTCCGTCCGTCCGTCCGTCCGTGAGGAGTTTGTTTGCGAATTCGCAGCCAGACCCCGTCAGTCAGTATTCTCGCGTTGCTGCGTTCGCACTGCGGTCGTCGTCGTCGTCGTCGTTGTGTAGCAGCGGTAGAACTAACCGTATTAAACCGCCGGGTCGTCCCCGCTTGCTGCGTTGGTCCGTGCGTCCGTTCGGCCGCCCGTACACATCCGATTTGCCGGTTCCGCGCGTTCCGTGTTCGGCTGCGGCTGCGGTGCGTAATATACCGTTTTGGTGCGACAGCCGATTCTACAGTCAAGCAGGTAAACGGGAAAGGAACGCGTGACGTGTGCGTGACGATTCATCGTTCTAGCGGGCGGGTGCTTCTTCTTCCCCACCGTGTTCCCTCTCCCTGTGTCTGGATCCGTGCCTTATCACGTCGAGCCGTGTGTGTGGGTGTGTGAGTGGTTTGCGTGTGCGACGTCCCCGGCCTTAAAAAAAAAAAACGGGACGGAGAGGGCCGCGGGGCTTTCTTTGCCCGGTTTTTCGCACCTCCTCGGCCGCGAACCCGGCTGATGATTACCGCGCTCCAGCAGGCCGTGACGCCGAAACGCCACATGATGATGCAGGCCGAGACGTGTGCGTGTGAGGGTGAAGTGAAGCGAAGCTTGAACATCGTACGCGCGTGCCCCTCCCCCCCCCCCCCACACTTCCCAATACACCTACCACCGGGCAACAGTTGTGATTTATTCGCCCTTTTCCGAACTGTCAGTAGGAGGCTCGCGTTTCGTTATTATTGTTTCCCGACGTCAAACGCAAAAAAAGCGAACGATCGCATCCATCGCAACACACAGCTTCTTCGCCCGTTTCTTCTCGCGCACTCTTCGATCCACGTGTGCCGATCGTTAACGATCGTGCATAATGAACAATCGTCCCCCACAAACACACACGCTGTCCTTCCCCTTTGTTCTACACCTTCCCAAGTTCGCGACCCTGAAAAGAAAAGCCGCCTCTCCATTAAAAGTTTCCCACAACCCGGGCCCTGGCGCTCCCTCCCTCCCCCCCCGCTCGGTGCTCCTTTTCCGGTGGTCGCACACAAGGTCGTAGATAATTTCTACAAATACTCACCTCCTGCTGGCTTTTGTTTTCCCGCTTCGTCTTACCCGGATCGGAGGCGCCACATGCTCCGTTCCCACACACCAGGTGGCGAAGACACGTGCGGGTGTGTTGATGTGTGCTTATTCCATCGCTCAACCGGTAGGGCTGTGTTACAGTTTGTGGTCGTCAACTTGCCGGCCGAAATCTCAAATCCCCGTCTAGGCGGGAAGGCTCGTGAAATTAAACTCTCGACCACCTGAAAGCGAAACCATTCGGCTCGTACGTTGTTTGAGTGTGTGGTGTTCCTTTTTTTTCCATGCTTCAGTAATCCTGCAAATCTTCCACCCTTGCCCTGGAGGGACCGAACGCTTTTCGAAGTCCATAAAATTACAATGGGGGTGCGAAATTGGCACCTGTGGAAACTTGATGTATGTGTTTGTGCTTTGTTTTCAAACGTCTCCATCCGGAGGGCAAAGTATTTATCTTTGCAATGGCTGTCGAATGTCAACCGCAGTGGGACAATGTTTTTCTGTAGTTGCACCGAGTGCCACCAAATGTACAAATGGAGTCGGTTCTTCTCGAATTACGTCGGACGTTGGACGGGAAAAGAATGGTTGGATATTTTTACTCCCAAGTGGTGGTGGTGGTGGTAGTGCGGCTGCTTCTGGTGTGTGTGTGTGTGTGCCGATGACATTTCGGGCGGAAAACGACCGTCCTCGTTCATCAGCCATCAGGGGGTGTTGGAACTTTCGACTGCGACTTCCGCTGTGCACTCATACGTGCTGGAGAAAGAGTGCGAACGAAAAGCGTGTGTGCAAATCATCATTATAGTATTTGCATAGAAAGATGTGGGTGGGGGCATAAGGAAAGATGGAGGAGGGGAAAAAACCTTACCACCCCGTATTGTTCTGCTATAGATAGATCGATCGTTTTGGTGGATGCACCCTTCGGTCCGCCTCAAGACATTCGATTCCTCTGTGTTGCAGTCACTATATGGTTTGTTTCTTCGCCACGATCGAAAGACGTCCGGGTAGCGAATATAGTCTTCGGAAAGATCACTATCACTAGCCTGCCGGATCCAATCAAACCCGCAACAGAGCGCAAAACTGCGCGCTCGTTCGCCTTTGCCTTTTCGATTGCCGGCCCCAGCTTTGTTATCTCATCTGCATAGGAAGGGGGAGGGGTCGCAGACGCGAGAAAACTGCTCGCAACGAAACCATTTGTGAGATAGTGAAGCGGACCACAGGGGGAGAAGGAGGGGAAGAGGGGGTGGTGGTTTGGTAGCAGCAGGGATTGGTGCAAACCGTCTTTTATTTTAATTCCTGTGCTGCACTTCGCATGTGTTGGTCGCTTGGTTGAGTTCGGTAACAATAACGTTGTTCCGCATCCGACCCGACGCCCCAAATGATAATGTGACTGCGATCGCCGCACAACCGAATAGCACAGATTCATCTTATCATGCTCTCGGGCGCGGACGAACGAGCAAAACCCTACGAGCAACAAATCGCGCACGGACGACCATGTGATCGCACACTTGTGCTCGTGTTCTCGGGGCCGAGGCTCGCTCGTGGCGGACACGATCTCCCAGCTCACTGCACCGGCGAGCATGTGCGTGAGATGAGCCGAGGTGATCGGCGCTAGAACGAGTGATGCGATCATCGCATCGCACAGACGGCAAAAAAAGTAAAAATCTACAAAATCAGTGAACCAGATAGACCCCGTCCATCGACGGGATTGTTGGAGCAGTAGGAACTAGGGGGGAAAACGAAGAAGAAGACCAACAGCGCTATCAGTGACGCACGTTCGTCAAACCTGTAAATTGCGTGGATAAGTGGCACCGCCGAAAGACGGTGCGAGACACGCGGTTGATATATGTAACGAAGCAAGCAAACGACACGAAAAAGAAGCAAAGCAAAAAGATTGTTCGCACCCTTATCGGACGACGTATCGACCGAGGCGGAGACCTCGTGTTGCATCGAAAGCCGTCTCCGAAAGGTTGCTGCCTGGAGCTGGCAGATTGACTCCACCGGTAGCGAGTTTGGTGAGAAACGGCGGCTGCCTATACAGTGTCCTATACACATTTATACACCGCACCTAATCAATCCCAGTTAGAGCGTCGCACCGTGGTCGTATTGTCGAACGGGTTGAGTGAAGCGGAACATAAGAGGAACAAACATGAGCTGCGTGACTGCCTCCGGTCGGCACGAGAGGGAATTCGATACACCAGCCAAATTTGTCTGCTAAATGTAGGAGATGAAAAAAAAAAAGAGGAGGATTCAACAAAACGTTCTAATACAGCTCTTGACGAAGCGTCAAAATTTAACGCCAGCGTCACGATCAGTCGTGCAGAAAGTTAACACTCTTGCTCAGAGCAAAATTATGAGCAATATTTTTTTTTCTCTCTATTTTGGCCATCCACTTGATTGTTCCTGATTCGTGATTGGCGCGATGATAACGACGGTGATCACAGTAAACGGTGCGCAACTCATGGACGGGTCGCCCTCGTTGGTGTTGGACCATTTTCTGGCAGACAGAAACATGACTTGATCGAATTTAAGCTTCGAGACTTGTGCTGGAGATCGATTGTTGAAAGAATTTTTCTATAATTTGTCACAACTTCAACGCTTTAAAAAGCATTCGCATAAAATGGTGTGTAGTATGATGTATTGCACATAAGTCAAACTGGCTCACAGCGTTTGAAAGCAAGTAGCCATCAAATTAGAAATTCGATTAAATAATTATAAATCATATGTAGTCTTTATCCTTTTTCTTTCCTTTCCTTTTCCGTGAATTTGTTATTTGTGTCTTTAATTTGGAAGGACAGTTTTTTTTAATTTTTTTATTTGCGGCCCATGAACAATACAAATACAATACAAAGGAATTTCTCAATCATGTCCTTTGACAATAATCGATTGAATGTTTGCACATTTGTTTAAATTAGGTTAGGTGGGAGTACCTTTGACTCTCAACCTGCTGGTTGTTGGTTAAACTCTTACGGGCTTTCGTTTTACAGAAAAGATGCTATTAATTAAATATCTACAGAATAAAAAACATGTATGTGCAGGCATACGGATAAGAACCTTGTATCAATGGATGTGCATTAGCTAGCGAAGTCTGAAGCTGTTGGATTCTCAACAGCGCTTCCTTGCACCGGACAACCGGACTTTAAACCAAACAGAGGTAAACAAATGGGAATGCATGGCCTCCGTCGGCAAAGGAGACAGGGAAAAACGAGCGAAAACAATTCAAAACATTTTACACACAAACTGAAATATGATCGTTGCTCAGCGCTCTGCTCTTCATTTACATTTCCATAGCGCTTAGATTCAGAGGGAGTTAAGCTGTAAACAGATCGTCGAGCGTATAGCGAACCTCATTCCTCGTAGGAGGGAGTACGATTGTTCATATTTTCCGCACACATTGCTTCCCGACGTCAACATTGCTTTCCCTTGGTTTCGGTGCAGAACGAGATGAGCGAAACAGCAACATGCTAGCCGCGTTCAGACGAGCAACGAAGTGCGGCGAGTGTATTCGTCGTTGTTAGTAAACCCGTTGTAGCGTACTTCTTGGAGTGTGTGTCTTTGTGCTAGTAGAAAGTTCTGGAGCAGTGTTTAAGTGTCTGCATGCGAATGTGTCCCTTTCGTACAACTAGACCAGGAACGACACCACAAGGAACCAGCCCCGGTTATAGGCGCGGTCTGTTCGACTCCTTTTCTGTGTGGCTTACCTATTACGACCTGACCTAGATCGCCGTACGCCGTGTGCGAGAGTCCGCCTTCATATAATGCGGGGCGAAAGGCTGGGCAAGCGGTAGGGTGCGCGGTTACCGCGTGCTGCGGAAAATAATTGTGACGCCTTTTTGCGCGCGAATCTTTTCGACCATTCGACCGCGAGGCGAGGCGTACATTCCACGCCTTGTACGGACGTGCCGGTTCATCTCGGCGCAGTAAGACGGCATCGTCGGACTCCTGTGGAACAGGCGGAGGAAGCAACGGGCAACGTGCGAAAGGTGTTAAACACCTTCGGTGTCGCGCCGGAACGCGCCAAGGTAAGTGGTATCGAACTTTACAAACGAGCCGTTGTGGCAACTGGTGGGCTGCGGGGACAATTGCAGTTCAGCATCGCTAACTAGAGCAATCTGTAGCCGTGTGATACACGCGTGACGGTATGTGACACTAGGAAACGCCTTTGCAGCCCACACGCGAATGGTATCGTATGAATTTCTTCTAGTGCCAAGAAGTTTGGGAGATTTATTTACACGTGTGCTCCAATACTTCGATAACCATTGCACAACTCAGATGTGACTCAGAGCGTTCGCCTGGTGTAGCAAACAAAGAGACCATCTAATTATGAGCTCTTTACCAAGAGCAAGAGCATCTCGCACGATCAAGAAGCTAGCGTTTTCAATATAACAACGAAAATTGGCTGTTAAAACTAATTCAGATAACAGCAGTACCGAAATAAAGGTAGCAGAAATAATTCGTATCAACAACAATTTACCTCACGGCAGTATTTCAGAGGGGATTTTCGTTGAAATAAAAAAAAAAAAACGCCACAAACGTAACATTCATCACATACCACCAGTTGCTCGAAACGTTTGGTGGAGGTTTTTACTCCGTTTGTGATGTTTTGCCAGGGCCGTTTTGTTTCACCTGCGGACATTCTGAAACAACCCTCCCGTGAAAACCATCGCTGCTCTAAATATCCATCCCCAAAAGCCCGCAGGGGCTCCCTTTTCCATCTTGTTTCCCCCCCCCCCCCCCCCGCCCACCGGATAGTCGTGCCGGCGGGATTCGGGATACGGGTGCGCATGTCAAAACCAGGAACAGTAAGTTCCTTTTTTGGACCCTGGGTTTTCTTGGCAGAATAAAACGCCAAGAGGTGCAAACAGTGGTTTGCTGCGCGAAACGAATGTTTCACTGGAAGCGTGGATGGAAATGAAAGCAAACGAACTGGTCCGAAATGGTAAACAGGACGTGAAAATGGATCAATATTTAACAAAAAAAAAATGTATATATTTTCAGTTGTTCATCCAGCTTCCCATCACAAAAAACGCGCATTTTATTGATCAACTCAAATTGAACAATATCAAATTCATCTTTATCTAAATGTTATTTACATGTACAACAAAGGAGCATTGAATTCTTCTCGGAAGAAAGATTTCAATGCAAATTATGATTTATTTCACTGATTCGATTCATTTATCCAATAATGCTGAACCATGTTTGATCAGCTGTTCAATTGGTGGATGAAATTGTATTGCCTTTAGATCACCATTAGAGCATCCCAAAAATGTCAAGAATGTTAAGCTGATGAAGCAAAAAATACTTTTCGTTCGCGTGGTTCTTCAGCGATCGCATCGATTTCGTTTCAGCCAGAAAAAGAATGTTACTTAAGGGTTGTTTCAAAAAGAACAACGTATTCGATTGTGCTTCCGTTCTGGTGGAAGTGCACCATTTTCAATCCACGTTTTGCCTCAAGCTCTCGTGGTTTGAAGTCTCTTTTTTGTACCGGAACATTGGGGTTGATTGTGCTGGAACATGTTTGAGGAAAAAAATCGTATTACATGCACGCCTCACACATTCGTTTCCCATTCGTTTCTAGCGTGTTTTTTGTCTGTGGTTTAAGCTGAACACCAACGTATGCAGTAAATATAAGCAAAAAATAAAAAATAAATAATAAAATAGAAAACAAATACACATTCAAACTGTTCCGTAGTACAAACGATGCTTTATGAATTCTCCATCAAGTGGGAGCGTCCCTGGGAGCAAAGTAGAGCCAATGCTATTCCACCGTTGCAACGGGAATGCGTTCCTATCACTTTTATTTTGCTTTTTCGCATTTCCCACTTTGTTTTTCACTTCCCTTTGGCCAATTATGCTGATTCGATTGACCTTACACAAATGGACCGATCAATCGAACGTAGCTTGTAGAGCAATTCGTTAAAAGAAGAGTCCGGATCTGGCTGGATGTGGTTCCGGGTTTGCAAATATTGCTAGCCAGAATTAGAATTTTAGAACAGCTGACGAGGTAACATTTATTCAGCGTACTTTTGTACATGTGTATGTTTTCGATCAATTTCCGTATATTTATTCATGGCATACCATTTTTCGCATTTTAACCTTATTCACTTGCACATGGATATCGTGCCCAAGCTAAAGACGAAAGGGAAATGATTAAAAAATAACAGTAGCGAGCGGCAATGCCGCAGGCCGAGTTTTCTTTCACATTCGACGTCGAATCGTTGCGGATTCGAAGCCAGCGAAGACATCAGGCGCACGCGAGCTCGTATTGATGTTGCTGCTGTGCTGTGGGAAAATGTTTTCCATTCTCGGAATCGAATACCAGCTTCTCGCCGAGTTTCCGTTGGATTCCGTCGACTTTTTTTTTCGTGTAGTTTGTGGTATTTCCTTTTCGAGCATTTTACAAACGAGATTAAAGCTGGAGGCCGTACTTTTCTCGATGTTATGTTTATCTGATTATGCGCCGGTCGTAATGTTCTGTAGTTGATCTTATCGACCGAAATGTTGCTGCCGAAATATGACTGGCAATGCTGCTCCGGCGGTGTCCAATCATTTTTTAACAATAGAATCACGGGATAATTCAATAGAAGTAGTATTCTACGGTACGAATTGGTTGTGAAAGGCCTTTGGGGGATTCTGTGGCCGCAAAACGATGGTCTCTTTAAACGAGCCGAAAATGCGACATCGTAAATTTCGTGCAGCGTATGACGGATTGTTGATGGCATCATTTAATCGGGCCATAACTCGAGTGACAATCTCTCGTACGCTCGCTGGCGATGGCAAACAGTTGAAATGAAATGAGAAGGACCCCCACACTGCCCGTACGTTACAACGCGCAACTTGTGCTTCAATTTGTCGACATTTGCTGCATTCGTTTACGAGTTTTTCGATTAACGCAACCGTCGAAACCCCGCGACGTGACATTTTCCGAAATATTCCCCCAATGGCAAGCAGTAGCCCACGGCAAGACGAGTGTTTTCACTTTCGTACCCGCATATTTTAGTTCGGTCAAGAGGGATGGAAAGAGAGGGACAGTAAGAGTGGGCTTGTAGTAGACGTTTTACAAGGTTTAGCAAAAATGAAATACATAACCATTGACATCAAAACCACCGACTGTCATCGTCGGCATTGGGTTGGCCGTACAGCGTGCGCCAGTGTCGGCGTGGAAAACGTCGTGTGTGCGCTTTTACCTTTCTTCTTTCGCCCCCTCCCCAATGGCCTTCGCGAGTGGGAAGGAGGGAGAGCCGAAAAAGAATTCCACCAAACCAACCCGTCTAACGGTTACGAAAAGCAAAACCGCACCATTTTTTCCTGAGAAACAAGAATCGTCCATCTATATCTAACACTATAACGCTCGCGCTCTGCACTGTCTTTTTCACCCCCCGTGGAAAACGGCAACCGACCGACGCCGAGGAAAAAACAAAATAGAAAAGGAAAAAGTAGGTTGAAGTGGAGGGGGAAAAAAAACCTTCAATCCTTCATGCCACGTTCAGGCCGCCATCGTTACGCTTGGGTTTGAATATTTTTAGAGCGTAAAATTATGACAAGTAGGAAAAATGAGTTTTTCCGAAGGAATTTTTAATCAACGATGTCGTGGCCTTTTCGCCGCGTTGTCAAATTTGCTCGTTTAGTCCCATTGACGAGTGCGGGGCTGCTTGGGTGGAGCCGTTCAGAATTTGATTTTATGATACAATGTGTCTGAAGCTAACGAGTCGGTTGTCTTAAGTGAATGTAATTGGGATCTTAATTCGAAAATGTAATATTAACATTCTAAGGAACATTTGAATGTCATAACATCATAATCGTTGAATGATACATACCAATTATAGGATTTCCACAGCACTAATTCCACAGCACCGTAGCGAATGATACGCAAAATTACGCCTTACTCGTGTTCAGCTCCTGCAAGATACGGTTTGGATGAACGACATCTTCGGTGGTGGAACGAAATATGAGTCCCATCCAACTGCCACCGAACCGGAGGAAAAGTGTAAACCACGAAACAGGCAACATCCCAGTGTTGCAAAAAAGGAGACAACCTTGAAACACTTGCCCCCTCCCGGTCTCTCTCTCTCCTTCTCTTGGTGGCTGCCTTACTTTTCCTTGCGTTTTCCCTACGCAACAGAAACCGCTCGTCGTGCGTGGTCGTTATTGCCACCATAATTAGCTGCTTAACAAGTGCCGAGCTGGCAAACTCTTGACCGTCTTCTCGGTGGTGTCGCTAGGTGGTGAAACACTGTAGTAAAAATGTCCCTCCAGCGGCCCGGCGTGACCCCTTGCAGCATAAAACAGGAGATAACTGGCAGCGTCGCGTTGAGTGGAGTCCTACTACTACTATCTTGGGAGGGTGTGAAGAGGCCAGTAAAAGTAGGACACACGTAAAACGAGCGCAGGAAAGCATCCCTTTAACTGCTACATGGGTTACATTATTAACAAGCTCGGAGGTTCACCCACTTTGCTTATAATCAGATAAAATGGTGTAAACGGTGTCGTGTTTTAAGTATCAGGGAGAGGGATGGGGAGGGTAGGGGATACAATGTCCGCTGGGAGAGAGATTCTAATGCGTGTGATACATAAAACGGCATGTGTAATCGGTGCCGAAACTTTGTCACTTCAAAATATTACAGCACGAAATGGAATGATATTTTTGAGTGGATAATTCAAAATGTAGGCGTTTGTTTTAACGATCTCCATAAACCGATTTGTTGACAATGGGTTCATCGTTATTGGAAATTGCCTTGTAAAGAGTTTTCACGTTTATTCAATTCTGTAACATAAACTTATCCAATATTCGATGGATGTCAGTAATTTTTTTTTATGAGGCTTTTGTGCGGAAATTTAATGACAAGAGTAAACCAGTTCTTTATACAAATTTGGACTCTGATTCGACCATGTAGAGGATCAAAATAACGTTCTTTAATGGATACTTCTGATGTGTAAACTACATGCTCCTTGCTCCGTTGTACTAAATTGTACTAAACTCATTCGAGCACATGAGCGAGGGTGAACGTTTTGTAGCGGTGCTTCATACACGTCTGCATTCCATTGCCATCTTCCATTCGTGTAACCTCGCTTGGGTCCTGTTACCCATCATCACCAGTTGGATACCGGAAACCTTTCTTGCCCTAACGAGACGACACCTTGGGACCATCGCCGCCGCACTGCGATATGGCAGGATTTATCCTTCAATATATTCCTTATCGTTCCCCGGGCACGGGTGGCAAGCCGTCCGACTGTCCTCTGCCATGTATGTCCATGATCGTTCCGAGGGCATACGTCAACCGAAGCTATATTACGCACGGTTCGCCAGGTTTTGCTCGTGTGCCTTCCCGAGAGTACTTTCGCCTTTGCCTACGCTCTTGCCAGCTCGACCTGGTCTCGGTTCCCGCAACTGGCCAGACGAAAGTAGGACAATCGGACGAGCTGAGCTCTGGCCCAGCCAGGCACATGCATGACTCAATCGGCTGTCGTCGGAGTGGTCATTTGCGGTTGTCGTGCCGTCCACCGGCGGGCGGAGTTGACGTCAGGAGGCGATGGAGGCGGCTGGTGGTTTGTACCGGGATAGTCGATGAAATGTCTAATTAGCTTGTTCCTCGTTCATTTCGAGCATGGGTAGGAAGGATTGAAAAAAAAAAACCAAACACACACGCATGTATGTCAAACGATGAACCAACAAATCTCTGCCTGGTTGCAAGAAACAGCCGGACTACGTTGTTGTTTAGTCAGACAGGAACTAACGAACTTGCTGACGTATGATTATTACCGTGAAAAAGTGAAGCTATCTTCGGTCCTTATGACATGTTGCTTTTGCTGTTGCTACAATAATCATCGCTGATTAGCAATTATCAGCAAGGAAAGAAGACAACATTACCGCCAACTAATTGATTCAAGCTAGCGATAATTGCATTGTTGGAAAATTATCGAACATTGCACGGCAAAGATGCTTAGTCAAATTCTTCGATTCAAACAAAACATTGAACACAACTCAAATCTAACTTTTCCACCACATCAATATTTCGATCAGAAAATGAGAATAGATTTGTAGGAAAAATTGTTTCGCGTAACCGAGCCTAATAAGAAAACCTGAATAGTTTTATCACTCGTTTAATTCATTTATACATATTTAGTTTCCCCTACTCGTCTGCCTGTGGCTCCACCCCGACCTCCCCCCCCCCCCCCCCCTCCTACATAGAGTGAGCATTTAATGAGGAAAGTTTGTATTTTTCAATACCATACGACCGATGTTTACCACATTTTCAATTTGCCCCTTATAGGCCCCTCTACCTATATCTCGTGCCAAAGTGCCATTTCAACTTCCAGGGCAGACAATCGGGAACCACTATTGGTGGAAAGAATAGCCTCGAGCCTCCACGTGTAAACACGAGCCCGCAAGCCGTGCGATAGGCAAATAACTATCATAGATGCGAAATTGTAACGGATCACAGGAACTGAATCCATTAATCTACGTTCCCCCCCTTTACCTACTGCTGGGGAAATGCAGCGTTTCCCGTCTTGAGGAGGAAGGCACGTGTGAGAGTCGGTTTTATCGATCCCGCAGGACACTTCCAGCGTCGTGGCGTGATAAATAGTTTTTGTTTTACTTTCCGGCGATCAATGCTCATGAATGCAAACGGTTTTTAGGGCTTGAGCCGATCACAACCATTGCACAGCGTTGAACTGCAGGTCGTTTTGTGGAGGACAGTTTCATTCTAATCGTTTATTGATCGTTCGGCTTACCAATGGGCTGTGCCTTTAGCGATAGCTTTGGTTGTCGTGTCGTATACTGAATAAAGGTTCTCTTTTCATCAAGCATTTAGCTCCGATTCACGTCCGATATCGAAACGATCATCATAAAACGTAATTTGGGTCGCGACTTTGTTTGTTTGTTAATAGTGGGCAGGTTGGAAATATGTAGGTGTACTAATAGAAAGGAGTAGAAGGTTAGAATGTAGAAGCTGAAATGCAATATATGTGCCGGGCCAAAGCTGGAAGTTTGCATTCCTGAGGAGGTAATATAAAAATAATCTATTAGATAATTTGTGGTATCACATCCTGATGTTAAAATATGATGCTTTTGCAAATCAAAATTCCTCTTCAAATATGTTGCTGAATCGAGCAACAATGATTATAAAAAGACACATTTTATAATCTGATAGTGTAGATTTTGTTGCAATAAAAGTAGTTTAAATAAAAGTAAAATCATATTACGCTGAAAACATTCATTTGTATTTTTGTAAAGATAACAGCACTTTTGACTGATATTATTGTTAGATCAATTTTAAAGCATTGTCTTTATCACTCTAAGGAACAAGAGGAAACGAGCCATACTCAGCATTCATCCTTAAGATATTTATCACATGCGGCTTCAATGTTGCCGCTTGAGTAGATGCTGCCGATGGATGGGCAAACAGGAAGCGACGCAGAAATAGATAGATGGGAAATTTTCCACGTGGAGACTAAAAATTGCTTTCTCATGTATTCTCCCGAGCGGCCAACGCAGCGACGGCCAGGCCTACACTATCCGTACTGGTTCGTTCGTGGAGAAAAATGACTCATACTTACATGCACACACTTCAGGCAACCCATTCACGGGCAGGGATACGTAGCGTCTCAGAAACCCGGTGGCATCATTTGGCGAACACACAACGAAGCGAACCTTCCCGTTAAGGATACCGTAGACCGCCACATGTTGCTTTCAACCGGCATGCTATCATCGATCAATCACACATGCACGTTTGCATGTTTTTTGTTGTTGTTGTGTCCATCATTGTTGGCACATTGTGTATACTCATAATGTGTTTTCCTTTCTTCTCGAATGTCCTTGAATTTGGCAGGTTTGGCCTCGTCTGACGTGCCGGGCAGATAACGTCCATTTATGGCAACAGGTGACAGTGCCACGAAGCGGACATGATGAGGCGGAAGCCTTCAAGCTTATGAATAGCTTATGATTAGATCGGTGTGCGAGAAGACTTTTTTGCGCATTTAATTTTTTTTTTCTAGAATGTGCTATAGAATGAATAGATGTACAAAAGGCCAATTTTCTTGGAATGAAACTTAACAAGGAGAACATGTCGGTCCACTCTGATGCCTCATAAAAACTTCTTTGATGCGGTTTTTCTATGCGTGCCAACACATCCAAAAAATGGCAAAAATATTTCGTAGGACTATAGCAATATTTCGGTGACTGTATAAGGTCTTTTTTGGCGTATAGAATCGAACTGGAACGGAACGGGATGTCAAAGGAAGCAGCAGCACCTTCTATAGGGCGGTATATTTTTCGGTGATAAAAGAACCATCAATTCGTGAGTGGGTTTATTTTCAGCCATTCAGAACATTCAGCGGTATGTCCCAGGTGTGACAGACATTTAGGTGTGCACAAGATTTACTTACCGAGGAAACAGATTTACCGAGGAAAGAAAAATTTCAGTTTAACCTTCAGGATACAGTTGAAAATAGCTCCTTCCATTCCATTTCTATTGTAGGAAAGCAAATACTTTTTGATTATTTTTTTCACGCCTATGTGGATCAAACACAGTTTGTTGTAACACATTTTTGTGATTTTGCGTAGTATTTTTTTGTACAGTAGAAGGATGGCATTTAACAAAGCGAAATATTCGTGAGTCAAGATTGCACACTTCCAGGCCGATCCATCTCTGTCGTCTGAATGGCACGAATGACATTACACATTTTGTACCGTGTGTGCCGACAAGCAATACAAGGAGATCCTTGAAGGTTACTCGGGTGGTAAGGATAATAAAAAAAGGCTGACAGAACGATAAACGGGAAGTGGGTAAATAAAAAAAGGCCCCTCGAAGAATGGTTTTTGGAGGTTGAATTGAATCTCTTAAATCGTTCCGTATTTGACACAAGTGCCGATTCAATTACATTTGTACTGTAGGGTGCAAATCAGTATTCGCTTCGGTACGATTTTGATGTTTGTTCCGACGGTTCCCATATTGTATTTCAAGTTATTGCTAATACGGGCGCAACAAGTGGTGATAGGAGAGCCATAAGAACATAAGAAATTGCCCAAATTTTTTTTTGCATGTAAAATATAATTTCAAATTGTTCTTAACCAGCCCATTGTTAATTTTCAGCTAAAATGTTTTCATGTTGGTTGTACAACTTTCCCGCATACTAATTTTCCTTCCGCATATCTAATTGTGCAACCCATCAATTATATTGTATCCGCTCTGTTTGACACGGTTGTTTATTATTCAATTTTCCATAGATCATCATTACATTTTTATTTTTATTTATTGCCACCATGCGTCGTACCAAAGTCAGGCATTCTTGCTATCCTTCATGCGGGAGCTAATGAAATCATCTCCCGACCATTTGGGGACGTTCGGCTTCTTCCCGCGTGCCCTCTTTTCCATCGCGTCAGGCACGGGACAACTTTGCTAATGCGCACGGTGTCACCCGGAGACATTGTGCCATATTTCTTACTAAATCCTGCCAGCGGACAAATGTCAGCTCGTTCTCCGGGGGCTCACGTAGCAGAATGGGCCATCCGGGTCGGTCCTGTGAGGTCCGATGGTTGCCGTGTTCGTAGGAGGATTTTTCCCGTTTCCATCAGACTGGATACCGTTCGCTCGAAGAACGTCTGAGTTCCACCACCCGGAGGACGGCTGGGCGGAAAAGAACCGTGAACAACGTTGTGTAAATATTCCTGGCGGTTTTGCGCATAGTTACATCGACATACTCACCGAACTAGCGGGATGACGGGATGGGTTCACTGCAGTGGGACATGTTAAGTAAAAATTATGCATTCACGCTGCATAAGAAAGTTCCGTTCCGTCATTTTCTTCCTTCTCTTTCGCTGAACTGTCTTCGCTCGGCTACGAATACTTGCGCTAAGAAACTGTATTTGGCTCTTTTCCGTGTGTAGAGGCTTGCTTGAGCAGCAGAAAAGCAGCTCATATGCAAACATGCCTGGATAAAATGGATGAATATGGCGTGTACTCACAAGTCCAGCATTAAAACTAGTTCTATTGTAAGATCATGCTAATGCTATACGAAATTTAAGTCGTTGCTATCTCAGAATATTTTGAATCTGTGATCTGTTGATCAGCATTAAAGCAGGCAAAAAAGCTACTGTCTAGCATTTCTTGGTTTCACGGGGAGCCTGTGGCCCGCTAACCTGCTCGAACATTATGACGACTCGGCAAGGAGGTAAACCTTAGGGTTGGTTATACAAGTGTGCCCAAAAAACCTGGCGGGTTCACATTACAAGAGTGTTATGTAATTAATTTTAATTAACCACCAAGGAAAGTATAACATTTGAAATTTTCAAAATTTGCCGGCATCCCTAATAACTGATTCATTGTTGAACTGTTGCAAGGTAACGATTATCGTTCGAAATCCCATAAGCTGTGTAGACTTGAAACTGTGACCGTTGGACTTTGATCAATTCGCCCCCCCCGAAATATGCGCTAATTGAACGTCATTAGCAACATTTCTCAGACGTTCATATAATCTGAGGCCTAGGAAAGAATGCCAAACAATAAGCCATTTGGCGGGCTTCCTCTCTTAATCATGGCTCGTAGACCACAAAATCCGATTACAACGAAATGGTGATGGCAAAATTCGCGTCATCGCGTCCCTGTCTTTACGTCATCGATGTCGTGGTAAGATTACGGGAGGGTAGTAAGATTCGTAGGGAGATTATATGTTCATATGCTTCGCTATTCCTTTTGTTCGGTGCTGTTTATCAATTTAATTTGTTTGTTCTTCGATTAGACACACAAAAACCCTTTTTTACCCACAATCATTCGCTTCTAATATAGGAGATCAAGAAGTTATAGTTTTTTTCCACATTTTTTAGAAGTAATTTCCAGTTTTATACTCCTTGACAAACTGTTTGGCATTATTTGGACGCTTTAATTTCGTATCATTGGCTTATCGCAATATGTTTAGGTTTGTTCCATTACTGTACATAAATATTTATCATTTTTAATTCCACTGGCGGCCGCATTAGGCTCGTGACGCACAGGACCATTGTTTTCATATCCTTTACACTTTACTTTTATCTTTTACACAACACGCCGATCGTTTGGTTTCCTTTTTTTCTGGTACCGTGTAGTTGGTTCGTGCGCGGGTCAGTTGCCGTTGTTTTCAAACTGCGTGCACCCTTCATTTCGCTTCACGTCACACCCTTCCTTTCGGTGTGCATGCAGCATACGATCCGCTTGATTTTAGGAAACGATTCTCCCCACCCTCGCTTGCGCTAAACTGTCCTAGCTTTTCGAGATTTGTTTTGTTTTCTTCACCTTTTTGATCGACGATGACGTCAATCCACTTGCGGGGCGCGCTCAGCGTTGGCCCCTTGCTCGATGTCGGTTTGGGGGTGGTTTGGTGTGATTTGGTTGATAATCGTATGCTATCGCCAAGGGTGTCAGCCAGCAAGCCAGCCCGTGCGTCTTTTGGAAGAGTCGGGGAAGGCGAAGAAGTTTGACGTTGGCCAGACGGCCATCGTGACTTGCAAAGCGCACTCGAGTGCGCGGAAGAGACGTTAAGGCGGGAGCACGACGTAATCTAGCATTCGAACCGGTTATTTTCCGACCTACTGAACGAAAATTCGGTGCATAATCGGGATCATAAATACATGCTAATGAAGAGTGGGCCCCTCTTTCGATAAAAACCACATTTTTCTTTGCAGCATATCGTTTCATTTTAATATATCAAGGAGGTGTTACGAGTTAAATCTGTAGAACAAGATGTTCTGACGCTATTACGTGGATATGATTTGTATGCAAACCTAACATAAATAACCTAGTCCCAACACATAAATATAATATCTTTATTGCTATCGCGACAAAAGCATCTCAGTTTGAACAACACATCCGGCACGATCATTGTTGAACAAGTTCAACAGGATCAAGGAACAAGGTCGGTAATGCCTCAATGGAAACGTTGTGCGTTTAGTTCCGAAACCAGCGCAACTTCTAGACAAAATCTTGAGATTTTTTATAAGCGTGGTGTGGCTTTGTCGCTGAATGGTGGCAAATGCTGTGTATTCACTCTAATTAAAAACTTTTAACAAAGTAAGTTACGTACGGTCTAACAATTATTACGAACTTGTAGTTGTTTACGTGTTGAATGACAGCTCAAAGAGAGCTAATGGCGCCCAAATCGCACCTGTCAAAGTTTCGCACCAAATGTTTGTGGATTTGCGTTGGCAATTCGCCAACTTGTTTTTTTTTCATTCGCCAAAATTGCTCTTCTTGTAGACACGTTAACATCGAAAAAATTCGTTCGTTTTGTTCATACTTAAATCGTTTGAAAAACTAAACTGATTTTGCAGTCTGAGAAGTTCCTTCTTTAATGAAAATCCAAATGAGTATTCGTCGCCTTTCATTTGCCCGTCCATTGAAATAAACGGAGTACACCGTGCATTCCTTTCAAGACCTCCATTTTTCTTTCAATTTTCCATCGCACGGTAGGGACCTTTTCATAAAGTTTCAATTTCAAAGGTCTCCTGCCTGCCATGGCGACGCTCGATTCCACTACCATGCACTCGAATGGCAGAAGGATCGGGTACAGCACGCGGCGTGTCCCGGGTTCCACTTATTAAAAGTCATTTTCTCCACTACCATTTCCGCTCCTCCCCGTGAACTCTCTCTTCGGTCATCGCCCGGCAACGGATCCCCCGCCGTCCGGAGTGGCCTTTGTGCTGAAGTTAATCCTTTTGCCCGACGGAAAACGGAAACGAACAAACTTCTCATCATAATCTTCACTAACGAATCGTCCATTCTAATCTTCTCCGGACCTCCCGGCCTGGCGGTCCGGTTTCCGGCGACCTTCGTGACTGCTCCGGGTGAGGAATCTGCGTAAATCACCTGATTATTTCCTGATTGGACCGAGGCGGGCTCGCGCGGGAGTCAACTTGCACTATCAACTTGACGCCTTATCGTGTGCTGAAACATTCCCTTTTAGTCTTTGTGCGTCCCGTCCCTCCCTGCCAGACACGAGAGAAGTAAATGCGGCTGTTGGCGCGCAATTTCCCCGACAGTTTTCCTCCCGTCCACCACTACAGTCTTATCGTGTCGTTTGCACCGTCGATCGTTGGCAAATGGCTGACATATGCGTTCAATTTGTGTCCACTGTGGGTGAGAGTAAGTTTGAGTTTTTATTTGCCAGCATTCTCCCCCTTCCCTACCCTGGCCAATCGTTGCGGTTGCTGGAAGAGCGGTAATGGTTTTCCCGCCCACAGACATGGTTGCGCTGGTCGCATAAATGATTGTTTCTTGCTCCAATTGCTCCGGCCCCGGTGCAATGCTGCCGACTATGGTGAGATTGTTTTGCGTTCTTTTTTTTTCTCTCTCTCTCGTGACCGACGGTTGCGATCCGGCCACGAGCAGCTGCGAATTTTCCATCTTAACGTCTCCTCGGCGTTGTCCGCCAGCCGTGCATTTGTGTGTGTGTTCTTGCGTGGTCGGCGGAAAGCAGCCGAAAGTTTTTCCATTACTTTGGCAGTAGTTTTCTTCGGTAGCCTGCATTTTCCGCCTACGCACGCATTAGTAGTGGTTTTTCCACCGTTTGTGCCCGGGCATGCTTTATCGGTGCAAGTATGGAAAAAGTTTTACCCGTCCGCTTCTCGTGTGGGCAGCTAGGTACGATAATATAATAGAAAAATCCTCACCACCAGCAGACGGACGGAAAACCGTCGTAGCGGGCTGGGCAGGGGAAAACTAAGTTGAGAAGAATGGCACAGAGTAAAACTAATAGCCCAAACGTGAACGAACGAGCGCCACAATTGGGGCGATGGCGATCAGAGAGGGAGGCGGTGGAGACCCATGTAAAGGGCACAAATTGAAGGCAGCAACAAAGTGTGGTTCGGTGGAAATTAATTTTTCCCACTTACCTGACGGAGAAGGCGACGAGACGAAGGCGGGTACCAACCGGGAGACCAGTAGTAAAACGCGCGCCACCCTGTTGCTGACGTTGCGAAAGTTTTCTGCCGTCCACCCGGGGGAAAGATGGACATTCGACTTGTCGTTGGGGAGAGGGAAAAGAGTTGTGCAAGCCACAAACGTGACATTCGGCGTACCGGAGTGCGCAGATTGAATTGTCGGTCAACCGTTGAGGTGAATTTGATTACTTTAGCTGCAACGCGGGGCTGGTGGAAAATGGCTTTCTTGCTCCTTCCATTTCGTTTTTCATCTCGCACTTACCGAACACGGAAAACGTACGTGCGTATGAGAGGCTAGTTGACTGTAATTGGATTCAGTTTGCGCTGTTAGGCAGCTGTATTTTAAAAATTGTGACGGGTGTGTTGAGTGCAAATGAAACCACAATTCCGTTAGGTACTTTTGATGTTTCCATTTAATCTAGCTGCACTCTCCGAAAAGCGTGGCAAAAATTCCATCTTCTTTTTCGTATCGCCACTGTCTCCCTTGTGCAAGGAATGGAGGGGAGTTAGCACTTTCTAATGAAAATCCTATCAAATTAAAACATTTAAACAGTCTTTTCTATTTGTTACTCCTTAGATGTTGTCTATGTAATGTACGTGCCTTTCTCATTGAACCGGCAACCGTTTATCCTAGTTCAAGTTAATGAAATCGCATTTAATCAACTGTTTGTTTCAGTCATTATCGATGCCAGTTGAACAAATTGACACCACAAGCTGTTATGTTCGAGGGTTACCTCCTCCCGGTGGAAAAAGTTTCTGCGGTCGAAAAGGGAAAGAAAAACATCGTAAATGAAATGAAATGAACAGCTTTTGGGGCGGTAAAAGTTGTACTTCTACTATCCCAGAAATGGCTAAATCGGTACCAGTTTGTGAACCACAAGCTGCCTTTAAGCATTATCCCAACTTCGGCCACGAGTGGCCCGTTTACAGAATCACCCGTTGCCGAACGTTGGCAGCGGACGTTCGGGTCCGTGGGAAAAGAAAAACTTCTCCAGTGCGCCTCCTTTCCTAACGGCCTCGATCAGTACCGGTCAGGGTGAAGTCCATCTTAACTCCAATCGACGGGAAGGTACGGGAAGGGGGGGGCACGGGAAATGAAAGGAAAATAAACTGGCCCCACTCAAGCTCTCGATTGCACGCGTGTGTAGGTGAGTTAATGTTTGCTTTATCCGGACTCTACAGTTGCCAGCTTTAAGTGTTTCCTCGTACACACGTCAGTTGGCTTTGGGTGCAGTAAAGTTGATCTCTTGCAGATGGATTAACTGGGCCTTTCTCTTTACTATGCATTTTCCGTGAAGTGGAGCATTTATTTTAATTTTTTATAAATAAAACTAGTGTAATGCCACATACGTTAAAGTTTCTCAGAAGGCAGAATAGTATTTTGGAAAAAATAATTATAATTATTTCAAAGCTCAAGATATTAAGAAATGTATGAAATTTTAAACAGGAAAATAACCTGTTTTGAAACTGGTTCAATTGACTTTAAAGTGAGGTCTTAATGGTAGTCTTAGGACTAAAAAACTAGTGCTGGAAAAGAAGACGAATGCTAGTCTTAATCCATAGTTATGTTGTCAGATGTACTATCCCTTATCAAATCCTATCCAGGCTAAAGCTGTTTAAAGACTAGGAAAAAAAAACAGCAGAATTAACATTATAAAGTACTAAACTTGCGACTCATGGAACTCCGCATCCTGTCCTATCAATACTAATTGAAGAATTCAAGCTGATAATGCTAGTATGTTAGGAATATCAATTTTTCCTTTAATAATTAAAGATTATTAAGCTGATTGTTACATGGTACCGAGCTCGAGTTGGGCCAGTGCAACAAAGGAATGGCTGGGCGTGTAAATTTGGGTTGACACCGTTCGAGTCTATTGCAGCAAAAATCATAGTTGAGCTACCAAACTATGCTGTTATGTTTGCGCATTGAACGGACTAGTGACACATACAATGCATTAAAGCATTTAATACCGCGCCTAGACAATGACGGGGCCTCGATGCATTCTAGATGTAAGGTTAAGATGGATGATAGTACTAATTACTTATACTAATCAAACAAAGACGGAGATTTAACTGTATGGAAAGATGGCACAATACTTATCCACATAAAGCAATAACAGGTTGTTCTCACACCAGTTACTGAATAGATTGACTGATTCTTGACGCATACAGTCCACCGGAGAAGTAATTTTGATCAAACTTTAATGCGCAGCACATCCTAGAACGGGGTCATGCAGGACTTGGGCGAAAGCTTTTTTCACAAAAGCATATTGAGTAGACAACCAGCTATTCTCCTTCGGGGGTGTAGTAGATAGCTTTTCCGGACGATATACCCTTCTGTTTCCTACTTGCCATTTTCCTTCAACAACTCTATTGCGACTTTTCGCAAGCGTTTCTTTCTGCACCGCTTCCCTTCAAAAAACACGATCTTTTTAACGCGGCTTCCGTTTGGGTTTTATTCTATTTTTCACTTTAGCGCGGTTAAAAATTAAAACGTGCGGATCAGCGGCTCGTTTCAGAAAGCAAGCCTGTCTCCAGGCGCTTTCTCCTGATTCTTTCTCCTGATCCTCTCCGCCTGATCCCGGTCATTCACCGCTATCAGCTGTTAGCCGGGAGAGCGATGTGAGGGCGAGATAGATCGATATCTCTAAGTACTGGTGGCGCCCCCTGCCGTTGGGTAGGAAAGCATCGGAGCGTTACTTGGCCGAGCCCTCCAATAACCTTGCTCGCCCAAGTGACACCGACCCCCGTGTGACCGCATGATAACACTTTTGTGCTCCGATGTCAGGTCGAGCCACCTTGACGACTGGTCATTGCAATGTTTGCCTGATGCGCTCGTAGAGCTTTGCCGTCCTGTTGTGTAATCGCCCGTTTGTCCGTGTCCTTTCGGCCAGCAACCGCGGTGCCAGTGCTGCTGCTGCTGACGTTTCTCCCTGTTGGTGTGGTACCCGCGCCGCGGGAGGCGCAGCGCTGCCACCTGCTTCTTCCGCTCGCGTCGTGTGCGCCGTTTATCCTTATCTGGTGCCAGGTTGGATGGTTTGTGCCGGCGCGTCGGCCCGCCGATGCCGCTGGCGCACGAGCCACCCGCCTGTGCCGAACCCTGTGCGCCAGCCGAGGGCGATGTGTTGTGCGACCCGCCTTCGGTGGTCTGCTTGTAGATTCGTTGCTGGTGGTGGTGGCATGAACAAGAAAGGACGTGAACACACAAAGTTGCAGCTTTCCTACCGCCGACTTGTGATGCGCACACACCGGCAATAACCCAGCCGACCCGGGTCTTGGTCGCGACTGGTTCGCACGGTGCCCCTTCTACCGTCTCCAGCGGCCGAGACAAGCGATAATTATCGATGCCGATGAGCAGTCGATGGGACGTCTTTTCATACGACCGCACTGGTAGATTCTTCAAGTGGTTGTATCGTTCGGACAACCTTGCATAATCCACCGACTGCTGTGGTAGATCTAGACTCCGTACCGTTCGCACCGAGAGCAATTCGTGCCTTTCGCCGCTGCGTCCTGCGCCGGATATAATGACGGACACTTCCGAAGAGTTCCGTTCCTCTCTCGTCTGGCCGCCGGTCCAGGAGAGGCAGAGCGGTTTCGCGGACCCGTCCAAGCCCAACTCCTCCATCAATGAATGCTCCATTAGCGAGACGGATGATCCTTCGTCGAGGCACGCTAGAGCTTCGACGCTCCTCCCGCTCCCGTAGATCGTTACCGGTACGTAGCGCAGTAGTACCGCGGTATCCGTTGCGGAATGAACATTTGTTGATCTACTTAGCGGGACGCTCACGTTGTCCGTGTTGCATGGTATGTCGGCGTCCCCGGTGATTGTCCATGGCTGGTGTGTGGAAGTGTCAGGCCGTCGTGTCGCGTTCGCCGGGTCGTCGTGAAGCGATCTGTGGTGCTTGGACACACAGCCGTGCCTGCCGCATTGCTTTTGGTCCCAGCACTGCCCTCGATGCTGCTTCAGACACGATTTGCAGAGCCCATTTTGACGAACATGGCCCCATCGTTGTGACACATCAAGTTCCCAGTATGCCCAGCACTCTGCCAGCGTGTTGCACCCAACACCGCAGGCGCACTGTCCCGTTGTCTTCGTCCAGGTTGGGGGCTGTGGCACGTCTTCCGTCTTAACGTGCACGTTTACATGTCGGGGAGGATTTCGCTCTGCAGTGCGTGACGACGGGGGTACTACGTGTAGAAGAGCATGTTTTAGTGTGCGCATGAATTTGCCGAACTCACCCAAGTTTTTTGATGGCATAGAGAGGCAATGCTTGCCCCAGTCGATTTTGATCGGCCACGGTAGACGATCGACTAGCTCCCGCAAAACTGGCCCATCAAAACGATGCTCGGCGTCGCTGCCGCGCACAGTAGCGCAAATCTCCTCGACCGCGATCGCGAAGTCCACTAAACTCTCCAGTTTGTCCTCCTTGGGCGGCGGCGTGTTGCGGATTTGGGCGAGCAGCGTATCTATGAGATGCTCGGGTCTTCCGAACATCTCCCTCAGCGTCTCCAGTGCTTCCGGAAGGTCTTCGGCTCGCCTCAATCTGCATTGCACGGCCCTCAATGCTTTGCCGCGTAGTGCCTGCCTCAGCCGAAGCACGTTCTCACTTGGCGAAAATCCACACAACCGCGACGTCTCCTCGTACGTGGCGAGAAACATCGGCCAATCCTCGAGCCGACCGGAGAAATGCGGCAAGTCCCGAGCCACGACTTGTCACGCGGAAAGCTGGCTCCGGCTGAGCTCGTGACTGTCGTACGCCGAGTCGTAGGCTGTCGAGCAGGGGTGCGGGTAGCGGCTTGGTGCAGGGGCGCTGCGTTCGTTCGCCCTGTTAACTTTCGACATCATTGCCTCGAAACAGGCCTCCATTTTCGACAGTACTTCTGTCACGGCATCTCCTTCCCGGTGCAGTGGTGTTCCTTGGGCGGATCGCGCGCGGTTCGCCCATCTGTTCAGCTCCTCGGGCTCGATCCGCTCGGGCTGAGCGTTGCGGCTGGTCGATGGCGTCGGCGCCATCGGGCCCTCCGCGCGCACAGTGTCCTCATTTGCGTTCGGCGAGCGAACCACTCGCGGTGGGCACAACAGGCACTGTGCACAATGCCACACACTCGTCCACACTGTCTCATCCTCGTTCACGCACGATAAATGAAATTCGCGCTTGCATAACGCGCACGAAACATAGTCATTATCGGTCGCGCCACCGCATTCGCGGCACACAATACTCATTCTTTTTCGTTTGCTGGACCGGCCACAATCACTCGTGTCCCTTTATTTCACGTCCCACAACGGTGGCGGCTTCGTCCGGTTCAGACCGGCCACAATCACTATGCGCGGGATCGTTACTTAAAACTTCGAGTGGCGGCTTCGTCCCTTTTCCTCGAAGGGTTAAAACGGTTTTAATTTTTAATATTGCGACTTTTCGCAAGCGTTTCTTTCTGCACCGCTTCCCTTCAAAAAACACGATCTTTTTAACGCGGCTTCCGTTTGGGTTTTATTCTATTTTTCACTTTAGCGCGGTTAAAAATTAAAACGTGCGGATCAGCGGCTCGTTTCAGAAAGCAAGCCTGTCTCCAGGCGCTTTCTCCTGATTCTTTCTCCTGATCCTCTCCGCCTGATCCCGGTCATTCACCGCTATCAGCTGTTAGCCGGGAGAGCGATGTGAGGGCGAGATAGATCGATATCTCTAAGTACTGGTGGCGCCCCCTGCCGTTGGGTAGGAAAGCATCGGAGCGTTACTTGGCCGAGCCCTCCAATAACCTTGCTCGCCCAAGTGATAAACTCCCTCTTTGCAATATTTTTCAACCTTCCCCTGGCGACGAAATAGCAGCTGGGTATCGTAGGATAAGTTTGGTAATGTGCTTTTTAGTTGGATCGTTCCGTTACCATGGCTATCCGAGTTCAGATACGATTTTCATTTCAGAGTGGCGTAGCGTGTTGTTGGTAGCGTTAACTGGGTCCGAGGCTCATGATAGCCATTGATACTGCAGCCTGCTCTGCCGTCCGTTTGCAAATGCCAGCTGGTGACAATCCAACTGGCAACCAGTTGGTGCAGTTGGAGCTCCTATTTGGGAACCTACTTTTCGCAATGCACATCTTCTTTACCGGGCAAAACAGGCTCCTGGCAACCTCGCAAATAAAATCGGCCATCGGCGGTTTCTATAATGTGTGGCGGGGGTCGTAAAACCTTCGTCCACGAAATTGATGCTGTGCTATCGTAAATGATTGTACCATGCGTTTATTTCGGCCAGGCGCCAGAATAAAAAGGCAAATCGAGTGACGTCTGTAATGCTTTCCATTAGGCCAAATTTGGCGGGGAACATGTTGAAAAGTACATTAATGCACGGCGGACCTGCGGGGCTATGGCACAGCCGATACAGGTCTATATGAGCTTTCATTTGAATGTATACAGCAAGGTACTTCTCTTTTCATTACCCTAGTTGTCTCATGCATCCAGCTTCGAAAACATCATTAATTTTTCAATGGTGCGTCCTAGCATGTTTCCATCATCCGCATATTTTGTGGCACGACCAGCTGCTTGTACTTCAGGAGATGGTACCAACTAGTGAGGCAAGGAAGCAGTTGGAGACAGAAGGAGAGACAAAGAAAGAGAGAACAGAGGAAGCCTTTCTACCATCTCAATGGACCTTTTTGCCGGTCGAAAACTCGACAATTTTCACGAACCATTAAAAAGGAGTGTCGATGGCTTGTCGAAATCCAATTACGTTGATAATGTTTACCACCGCCATCGTGGGGAGGAATAGAAAAACACTCGAACGGTTTGAACGAAAAGCAGCTTCAGCATGGTGTCAACCGTGTTAAATGCCTAGAGACATTTCCTGTAAAAGTAGGTCATGTAAGACCTCTTGGAAGGATGATAATTTAGTGGGAAAATTATCACAGTTTGAGTACTTTCCAAGTTTCTTTTTTTGCAGAACCCAGAGATATGATTTTACACGTGTTTAAATTTAAGCTAGATCTACGGTCTTAGTGCGGAGATTATTTAAAGTCTTGTCAGCTACTGTGAACACAATGCCAAAGCGATCGCGAGTCGTTGACAGCAGCCTTCACTGGAACAACAGGCCGGGATATATATTTGTTGCACGTACCATTGCAAATCCAGTAAGGTTACACATTCTTCACCGATGATAGTGGTGAGTTTTTCGGATTTTGCATCCACAATTACCGGGGCACGCAACTTTTGCTACACCATGCCATGCACAAATCGCATGGTCTGCGATTTGAAGGTCACCGAAGGCTCACGGTCCAGCAAATTGAGTGATAAACGAAGACGCCCGTTCGCGGGAAGAATGAAGCGGAATAAAATAAAATAAATTAAGCCAAACTGTGCGCCTCCGCAGCAAATGCGGCTGCACGTCGTGTGTAAGGCTGGAGACATCACGGCTTCGGCGCTGGTGCGGCCAGTGCCTGCTACCGTGTTGGCCGAACAATATGGTTTGTAATTTGAATAAATTACCAATTCGCCGCGCGAAGAGGTGGAAGAAATTGGATGAATAATTCTTGTGCCGAAGCGAGTCCACCAACGCCGTGCCTCGAATGGTGGACGATTCGCGTCGTCGAAGGACCCACTAGTGGGATTGTCTTACGTTTAACGGCCCAATGCGGTAAAGTTTGTGTAAGTCCGCCGGTCTGAAATTGGGTCACGAGGCTTTCTATTGTTACTCTGCATATGTACTAGAACGTTAAAGCCCGGCACACTGCCGACACGAATTGGCGGATTTCCTGCGAACGTGATACCAGCGGAGCGGATTTGGTTGGCTTCATAGCGTTTTATTTTAAAGAGCGAGCCATTTGTGGAATTTAAATATTTGGCGAGTGCCTATGAAAATTGTTTCCAGCATTAGAAGTGAAAATTAAAGTACTCTTTAATTTATGTTTAGTCCTTACATTTCCTTTTGCTGATTGTGCAGATGAAGGAATTGCGATAATAATGAATAAAGGTTGACAATAACTTAAAGGTATTCTCTACACGCTTCAAGTCGTTGTTTCGCACAAAGCAGTGTCTTTGAATTTTATGCCATAGGGTGGATGATATTTGACCCGAAAGATATCCCTTTGTTCGTGTTCTGTTAATAAAATTGTCTCAATAAAATCATCATTTCCTTGTCTGAAGAAAGTTAATACTAACTTCGACCCGCTAATGCGACTGCCTTAAAGACTTTGCCACCGGAAAGAACACGTTTTATCCTGTTTTTTTTCTGTTGCTTTCTGGGAAGGTCACAAGGTGCTTATTTGCTTATTTTGCCACTCGCTTCGCGTAAGATGAAAAGTAACACCGAGCAAAAATCAGCGAAAATGCGATGTCTTTGCAGACGCTGCAGGCAGCGTCGAACCGGTGACAGCATAAACAAGTCATAATTAAATTCCTGGAAGTTAATCTCCGGCCCGGGATGGAAAGATTGAGCCGCCTTTTCAAGCCAACGCCACCGCATCAAACGCCAACGCCGTCGCTTTAGTTTGCGGAGTCGTCTGTAAACAGAAGTGTGGGTTTATGTAAAACAATTGATTTTCGCGAGCGCCAGGATCAAGGGCAGGAGGAGGGGGGATGTTGGTTGGGGCAGGCTAAAAAACTAAGACCGCACGGGGAGCGCAGGGCCAGAACGGAGCGTCACGCTGCTGACCGTTTATTGACGTTTGGCCGTCGCGACGTGCCGATTTGTGGTTGAGGCGTAAACATTCGTTGCGAATTAATCTTCCAGGTGCCGGTGCAGATTAACGGTGGACTACCGGTCGTTGTTGGATCTACTTGTTAGAGTGCTAAAATAATGCATTTCACTGCTATAATTTTTTTAAATTATAGACAGAATTAGTTTTGTCCGCATGCAATATTTCAATTTTAATTCAGCAAGCACGGCAAATACGCATCGCGCTTAATTTGCGCTAATGTACTGCCATGGAAAGCTCTCGCTCTGAAGTAACTCAAAATTTATCTCTTGACTCTGTATGCGGCAATTTATCATCGTCTATAATAAATATTTACCATCCACTTCATTGCATGGCACGGTTTCGAGACCACGTGGAACGGTTCACGATAAATCACGATTGGAAATTAATCTCATAAATCAACCCTCCCCCAAGCGAACCGCCAGGCGTGTCCTGCCATCATCATTAAAAACACATCCGCCCTGTCCGATCCGCAAACTGCACGCAAATGGAGACATAAATGGAGTGCGTCGTTTCATCGCACGTGTGTGCACACGTCGGTGCTGGGGGCTCGATTGAAGGTGGTTAAGGATGCGAGATGGAAACACGGATTTCCTTTTCGGAAAATTACCGCCCAAAGACGGTGATCGGAAAAGGCTGTTGATAACCTCAAAGTGACGCTAAATCACAGCCTATCGAACGGGTGCATAATTCGGGATGACTGTAGACAGCCTTCCATTTCACGTCATCGCAAAATCATAAAGAGCCCATTTGCGTGCCATTCGGGAAACGGGCTTATCCATTGCACTTAACTCGCTAGGCACGAGCTGCTTCCTTCCGAGTGGAACATTAAATGTTTACGAGTTCTGATTTCAAAGGATTGTAGATTTCCCGATAAACACTTCTCGCAGGAAATTGGAGAGAAGAGTTCAAATTTTCTTGCTCTGTCTTACTACTGGATTGATTTATTATGATGGTTGAAAATGGTTCAAAACTTAAAGCATACCAATTGATATGGACTTCTAGCTCTATTTCTTCATTAAAATTCTTTTATTAATGGATAAACAGTTTCTACACGATGTCGATTAGACTTTCAGATGTTTCAGTATAAATTGTCTGCATCATTATATGTAGGGAACATTTTCCAAGTTGTACCGCAACGTACAAGTAGAGCACACGATACATCGACCTGAAATCGACCTGAGTTGTCTGTCCGCAAACTCAAGTAATGGAGCTTTTCATCGTTTTTCCTTTGTTTTGCCTCATGGTCCCGCCAACCAGGGATGTAGTTAAGGCTCTTCTTTTGTTCGGCCACTCGCCTCTTGAGTGGGCGATCCATTGAGCGCTATGTTTGCTTTGATGACCGCAGACCCACACGATGGAGCGGAGTTTATGGCGTTCCTCCGTTGCCAAACACGTAACTAATGCTTAACATGTAATACAGTTTACGAACACAACGAGACAGGACAGGATTTTTGCCCCGCCCCTGGAGTGGTCCACAATTTCCGCTTCCTGTGCAAGCCATCTGTACCCGCGAGTTGAGTGGCGACTGATTCGATTTCTGTCCGGATGCTTTTGTTTCCAGGCGATATCCCCTTCGCACACGGTACGAAGCCAAGCAAAGTGGAAGAAGCCGATGAACCAATGTCCAGTGACGAAGCTTTATATAGGGCCATCGCTCGCTGTCACTTCTGTAAGGACATCCACGATGAAAGGCTTCCTCATCCTCGAAACGAATTGCAAAGAGAACCCCCCGCTCGTACAACATATCTGGCACGCCCGGGGGGTACTGGGAAATTATCGGAAAATTGGCACAAATCTTTGCACCCGATGACGCGCGCGTCGCAACTGTCGGCGTCGACGGTCGCCCCTTTTCCGGTCAGGGACCCGTGGTGATGGCATTCCAATAAATGTAACCGAAAACCATCTTCATCTTGGGTCGCATGCGAATCGATGGCAATTTGTCTCGCCGGCGACGGTCGTCGCCCACGATGGTATTCGATCTTTCGCAGAGAGAGCAGAAAGAGGCGGGGCAAGGATACTCCAGTCTAGCCGCCCGCTGCTGACACTTGTGCGAAACGCAACGGACGGCAACCAACTGAGAGTGTCAAGAGGGTCGAACTACGCACGACTTGCGACTTGGGACGTTCGTTGGTGGGAAAAGAAACGATTGACTTTGGGCGGTGGAAGTCAACTGGCAAACACATGAGATGCAGACCGCACCCGGCGTGGACCTTTTTTCGGACCGACCGAATCCGAAGGGTTTTGGCCTTGTGGGCCGGCAGGTTTTCAGGGTTCGATGGTTTCCACCGGTTCCTCGAAGGAAACGAATCTTCTGCTGGTTTTTTTTTCTTCAGGTGATAAATTGTGTGGTGGTTCAGCAAATGATGTAAACGCGCGATGACGTGCTTGTACTGGTAATTGAAAATGGGATCATGGTTGGTGTGTTGAAGTGTGTTTTATTTGCACACTGTCTTCGGCAGTTGACGGAATTGTTTGTGGTTTGGTGGTTCCCAACTTGATCTACCATAATTGGTTGTTGAAAGTTAATCACACTTGTGGATGGTTTTCCATTCTTCAGAAACTAAAATTTACTATCCGACAATCAATACTTCAGTGCAGCCTTAAGCAAACAACACACAGAATTTCCTTGCTTCCTACAACGACCGAAGCGACGGTTTACGATGTCCACGGTCGTGGAATTGTGTTGCATTCAAGGACTCAATTAAACTATCATCGATCCCGATTACGATCTAATGAAGATGCTTTCGCCTCGTATTAGCAAGGTCACTGGCAACGTCATCCCTACAGTGGGCCGACATTGACTTCCGGACGTGGATGAGCATAGAAAACTGATGATCCAAACGATATCAAATACTTTAACCTACTTGTTGGCAGCAGAGCCTGCGAGAATGAGTGCAGGGGCAAGGGATAACGATTTATCTCTATCGTACCTCAGGGAAACACAGACGCTCCATCGTTTCCCGGGAGTGTAATTACTATCGTATCAATCCAAGGGACTCCTGCTGGAGCAAGGGTTCGAGTTCGGTAGGAGGGTTTCCTTCTAATTAGTCCTCTTGCTTAGTGTTGCCCTGATCCACCCGGAAGCATCGGGCATTTTGTCAAGGAAAATCGAAGGAAACAAGTCAATTATTTTAGCTACTCTTGTGATAGTATGATTTATAGAGAGCTATTCATTTTCCCCATTTACTGAGGTAATTTAGTCTATTGCAAGCATTCATGCAAATTAATGCAATTTTTTTCATTCTTATAAGGATTTGCTGCACATTTGCAAAGAAAAAAAAAAATACACGTGTCTACAACTGAATTGTGTTTTGCAGAAGGTGAATTGTTTGCTACTCCATGGAGCATTGATTCCATCAGGTCCTTTTCTGTGCAGAGCTCCCTATCTTGCACAATAAGTGTTGGATAACAATGTTCCACCGTTTCAGGTTATTTCCTTGTGAGATTTGACGTCTGTCCATCATGCATCGAGAAGCACAAACAAACTGTCCATCGATTCTGGAGCAAGGCAGTGCATAAAGTTCCCTGCAGCTGGACTGAAATTCAATTTCCTGCACACAAATCAACCGCATCCACGGGCCGCTGGCTCGAGCAGGAACGGGTTGCACAGTCGAAAAAAGACAATTTTCCTTCAGCGCTCTACTGTCGAAGGACTGGTTCTGCTGGTTTACTTTATCTTTATCCGAACGTTGGATGTCGGGCCATGGTTTGAAAACATTTCTCCATGACGATGCTATTCTCAAACGAAACATTGCTTGTGTATGATTCGGAGATTACAAATCAATTGGATGAACGTTCTGGGTCCCACCGAGGGAATGATCCTCGAAAACAAAAGCGAACCTTTCAAAAAATAGAACTCGTCTCCTGTCTGGAATCATAACGTACGCTTGAAGTGACCGTGGACTCTACGGAGTAACGATGGAATCGAATTACCGAGCTGCCAGTCGAAAGGTGGAATTAAATTTCCTTTTGGTACATTCCTGTGCACTGTGAAGGTTTGATTGGTGGAGAAGCTTGAAGACCTTCATTCCTTTTTCTGATTATGCTCTGATTTGATTTTAGGGCTGATTAAGCGTGCTGGTCGAATGTTGAGCGAGGGCCGCAACTCCGGCATATAGTTTTCTCACATCTCTCCGGCTGTAATGGTGAAGAGTTCCCATAAACCACTCGGCAGCGAAACTGCGATTGCACCCCATTACCATTGACGGCATTCGAAAACAGCAAATAGTGGGGTGGGTGGAAAAACGAGGTCACTCTTCTGTGAAAACAACCAAAATCCATTGCGGGATGCAGCAGGGAAGGCATGTGATTGTTTTTATTTTTCCAAGCGGCACGCACACACACCCAAACCTCTTCCTGAAAACCGCGCGCGCCTTCCATTAGTGTTGCCGTGGCCGCAAAGGAGCACACGTCGCACCAGGAACGAGATTTTATGAAGGGTTTGAGACGCAACGGACGACCAACGGAAGGGCTGGGGAACCAAGGTAAGGGAGCACGTTGGCTCGGACCCCAATGGAACACTGTTTTCCACCACCCTGCTACTGAGTGGCCATGGAAATCGTGATGGTCGAATCTAGGGCATCCGTTTCCGGGCGGTAGGGTGTGTTAGTTTTATGTTCTGCCTTGGTAATTAATTGCGCGCAAGAATAAAGCGAATGCGGTTTGCGTCGGCTTCTTGCCAGCAGTGTCGTAATTCAAGGAAACCACAGTTTTCAATCTATACTTTCCCTGTCGTGGATAGTTCAGGACTAGTAAACGTTTTAGGTGTCTTGTTTTCACACCTTTTTTAAAACTATTCCTTCGACAGAACATTTTAGGCCAACTGTTACTGTCAATTTGTTTCGAAAATGGCTACTCAAAAACCCTTCTACAGGACACGTGATGGACGGACGAGCCATCCTGGAGATTTCCCGTTTTGAAAGGGACGATGGAGCTTTGTGTTTAATTGAATTTCTCAAAACTAATTGATTTTCCGGCCTTTGTGGTCTTCCGACACCCCCGGGCATCAAATATTACACTCGAGAGCGATCAGGCATCCCTCTTCCCCATGTTGCTAGAATTCGATACACATTCCGGTCCCAAATTTCATCCCACCGAAGCCAAACGAAGCCAATCGAACCGTCTTAGGCAGCGCTCTTCCCGAAAAAAGGGACCCCGTAAGGCATACCCCAAGCTTATGTCCGTGTTTCACTTCCCTTCCCTACTTAACCATCGAGATACGGCACCTTCTTATGCTTCTCGGCAACCGCATTGCCATGATCGGTCGTGTGGTTTTGCAAAAAATCAATACGCCACGCGTTGCGCCGATGCTATAAGGGGCTTTTGTGAATATTGGAAAAGTTGTTCCTTCGTAGGAAAAGCGAACGACAGAACGGTGGCAAGTGGATACCTGAGGGCTTTTGCCGGGTGGATCGAGTGATATTAAAAGATCGTACCATTTAAAGAACTGCCTAGCGGAGCAGTAATGAATCATTTGAGAGCTTCAGCATGGAAGAAATGAAATCTGCTTCGAGAACACTAATCCGCAACAGCTTTGGCAGAACAAGGATGATGGATGTTTGCTATCAAATTTTATGACGATGCAAACGAAAGCGAACAGGTTCAACGGCCTACTCGACCGTTATGAACCATTGCAGCGCAGAGAAACTGAACCACTTCTTCAACCAGAGCTCCGTAATGGTTCCTTCAAATGTTCGTCACGTGTACGCGTGGAGTTTTCCGACGGTGCATAATTTTGACAGCTTTGTTTTCCTGCCGAGCAATCGAAACGGAAGATAAATGGTACTACGGTCCGTGGAACATAGGCATTCGGATTTCGTACATTGTTGAAAATGCTTTCTTCGCTGTTTATGTTAAGCCTGTTGCAGATGGTTAAATAATGGATTAACTGCACAGTGCATTCTTGTACTTGTTTAAATTTGTTACTTTAAACTTGTTATATTATTATTTTACTTTAAACTTTTAAATAAATTTTATTTAACTTTTAACGTTAAATTTTCCGTCGAACTAGTGATCGATAATTTGTTTGTATAACCGCCAAGCCACATTTGAGAAATATGTGGCTAATCAACAAACATTCTGCAAATACTCTCCTCCTCTGTTCCACGGTGGATTGTTTAAATCATAATTATGCGGTTTTTGGCAAGTGGAATCCATTATGGCGCATTATTATTATTATCAGTCACGTGCAAACGGTGCGAGTCAGGAATCGGGGAACGAGGGAAATGTTTGCCAGAGATTCATAAAACAAGACTCATTAGCATCTGCACTAACAAAATACAAAGCTTTATTACAAACAAACACACACACACCACAGGCAAGTGAAAACGGAAGCCATCCATGCCATGCGTTCAAGCGAAGGTAGAGGGAAATTTCCGCTACATAATAATGATCATTGCGGAAAAAATAAAATGACCAAGAGATGCACGATGCAGCAGTCGGCTAATGCACGTGTGCACGACGCAATGTTTGTTTGTGAACTGATTAATGCTTCCGCTTCGCAGCTCCCGGAAAAGACTTTCGCTGTTATGGTTATTTCCTGTTTTCGCTCATACCACGTTGTAGAATGCGTATGTGCAGGCAACCGTTCGCCCGAATTTTGGTGGCACAAATTGGAGGGAAGAGGAAAAAAAAGTAAAAGACAAAAAAAAAACACTGGAAACTATCATCAGGAGCGAAACTTCAGTATTTCACCAAGGATGGATTCTCCCGCGAGGAAGCACAGTTGATACATAGCTAGTCAGAAAGAGAACCTCTGGTGGTTCACGTGATATTTCTGTAAACAAGTGCATGCAGAGTAGAACATTTTACGGGGTTTTCCCACGTATGCCCTACAAGCGTGATTTTCCGGAGCAGATACGATCATGTTACACTGTTGAAAGTTTGTTTAATTAATTTTAAAAATAGTTGCAAGAAACCCTGAACTACTTGAAGCACGCAATAAGGCGAAACATTTGTCAGTAGGTTTATTGTAGCTGTCGTTTCATATATGAAGCTTCAGTTTGGTATTTTTGCTGTTTATTCGCAATATCTCATGTTTCATCAGAGTTTTATAGACTTTGATTTTTCTGAGTGAGCTATAAATTTCTTTTTTCATTTTCATTTCAATTCAGATCAACTTATTCGCCTTGTGCTATTGATCTGTCCAGTTTCAGCACAATGAAAATTGATGCTTTTAATAATTCATTGCTAGTGCATCTTTAATCCCATTTTTGCCGTCTTACGAACTTGCTTGTCACTCTTTCTCCCTAGATTTCAATTCTTTATTCAATTTTACCCTACAACTCGCCGGATAATGAGCGAACAAGCGTTGTGTGTGAAAAAAAAGAAATAAAAACGATGGGAAAAACATTTCCTTTATCTTCCTCCCGGTTGTCTCTCTAGGCTCCCGTTCCCCCGCTGCTATGACACCCGTTCTACTGAATCGTATGTCCCATTTTCGTGCTTCCCGTCATAACTTCACCATCCGTCTGGCTGGATCGGAGCAGCGTTTCCCGGTGGCGCAAGTTATGGAATGGTAGAATCCTCACACAGTGGTCACAGGGTGGATGTTTCACTTGGAGCTTTGAAAAATCACTATGAATCGGGGAGATAAATTACTTTAGAACTACTGAAATATTGCCGTTAAAAACGCCAAAGCGTTATGAGTTGTTTTGCTTTCAAATCTAAGCGTCCTTAGAGTACAATTGTCTTCTGTTTAGGACAGATATAAAGGTATTGAAAATAGTGTGTCAAATATAATTTAGTTTGCCGTCCTGAATACCCTGAAAATGTTTAAAATTAAAACGAGCCATTGGAAGAAAAGGTAAAATTTCAAAATAAATCACACACAGCAACATATTTTGTTGTCAATTTCGTTTTTCCCTGGGGTTACTAATTCTAGTTAATTCGGTAGCTTAAAAAAATGGATAAACTATTCTTCATGTTTTGTAGATGTGCATATGTTTGCATATCTATCAGCTAAACACAACGAATGTTTCCCTTACATTTTTTCCTAAAGTTTTTTTGGATTCCTACAGATCAAGCGGAATGTCATGAAAACTGGCTATTATCTTTTAAAATGCAATGTTTTCCAGTTGCTAATCAACGTTGATGAATGGTGAGATATGAACGCTCTAGGAGAATTTTGTATCTAAACATAACCAAACCCACAGACAGGCAACATATTGAAATTCCTTGAGCAACGATAGTGACCGTTCGACTACTCTAGCTGGTCCACAGTGTCTCGATCCGAAGAAATGCAAAAAAAAAGCTCCCTTGTTTCGTGCTAAACTCATCGCAGTCTCTCCGGGGTAGTCGTATTATGGCACTATAGTGAAATTCCAATCGTTCCGGTATGTAGCGTTTCCTCTCGCTCCTTTCCGCAGCCGTCCGGTGCGCCATTCGAACGAGACCGGGACGACCGTATCCTCTGGAGTCTTGTACATTCAGTCTTCCAGCACGGGCCCCCCTTGGAAGTGGCAGGGCTGTTCTGTGTTTTGAAATCCTTCCATTTCCCGTCGGCGGTCGGGAAATCGTCTCCCTTCGTGACGATGTATCAGATGAAGCTCTAGAGTGAGCGACACTTTGCAGCGTTGCACGGTGATGCATTTTCAGCAAAGCTGACAGAATTATGATGGAGGCTACTAGAACAACGGCCAGAGGAGCCTGAGAGTGTGAGGAAATGGATGCACTCGATGACTGGAATTTTCCTGCCATGCCACAACCATCAGCACCATCTTCCGTCTCATCGGCCAGTTGCATGGGATTGTTGCAGTTCTCCACCACAGGCAGCAAAATGAGGGAAAATTGTCTTCTGCAATATTCATCGTCGGTGGACAGGAGCGGGGAAACTCGCTTTTCGGTTTGTTAGCTCTAGTGTTGTGTTTGGCATCTAAAAGGGGGTATTGCAATGGGGGAGTGGGGCGTAGTAGATTGTCGTCCGATTCCTGTCGTTCGCCTTTTCGACACTTGCTCGACACTTCTGGGTCAATGATTATTCGCTTTGCGGTGACTTTGAAATGATCAGTGTGTTGAATAACTTTCTCGTTGCCCGCGTTGACTTTTGCAATGGCGAAAGGCGCCTGGTTCATTAATGTTTGCGCACAAAGGCAACTGTTTCAAATGTTTAAACCACTTCAAACTCTCTTCCAAGCTGTCCTGTTCAGATAACATCCATTCAGTTGTCAAAAAAACCTCGTGCGTCTGTTTGCAAATTTCTACTGGAAGGCATCGAAAACATGCCTTGAATTCACTTCCAAGTGTGTCGGTAAATGTCAGTAATCTCTTCAGATTTTATTTTGCGTGAGCTCTATGGGATCATTTCTCGAATTACGACCCTCTGAAAGCTTAGATCCAACTTGACACCTTCTTTCAAGCTTCGCAGCGAGCAAAATGGTAAAAGAATGCCTTCACTTGCACTTGCCGAGTATTAATTGAATTAAAGTCAGCCAGTCAACTCCACCTCGGAACTCCGCTCGCTCCGAAGAAGGACCGACCGACGGCAAATTTCAGAGTGATGTTCGCGGATCGGATGTTTTTCGAATGGAGGAAGATCACAACGAGGCACGGTGGAGGTGTTCGTCAAGCATGGAAACCATCGGAAAACCGCCTTTCTTTCCCGACCGAGGAAACCATTTGCCTGAAAGCATCCTGGGGGAATGAGCTTTGTTTTCCCCGGTTCTTAGAAGGCTTCTAGCTGGTTCACGAGTGCGGCTGCGGCGAACTCAAAACGTTAAAATGCTCAAAACTCGTTCGTTCGACAAGCAATGAATGGAAATTGGATTTTGGTTTCCCGTTTGCCCGCCTCGATCTTATCGTTCTGCCTTTTGTTTGCCTATCAATCCTTGCCGGCAAACTAAAATGAGCCAGCGTTTTTAGAGGAGAAAGGAGTGTTCATTTCCAGGTATTCGGTTGTGTTCCTTTCAGGATAGCTTGTCGAATAATTTATCTTAAGCTTGAAGAACAAGCTAGCCTCCAAGGTTAGGCTACTGAGGTCGCAAAAGTACAAATTATGCAAGTTGGGAATGTACAAGAACGGGACGGTGGGAAAGCTGGAACTGACGAAACCTATAGATCCTTTAGGGATTATTGTCTCATAGAAGAGGATAAAATTTATGATAAATGTTCGATAATAAAGCTTAGCTACAAGCGAACCAATTAACACTTGACTAGGTGAAGCTTAAAAGGAATAAGACATAAAAAAGGCTAAAAGTTTTCTCCGATTTAGTTCGCTTCTTTCAGCAGTTAAAAGCACCTCGTTGTGTTTGGTAATGCTATTTGATGAAACCTAAATGCGATTATTTTATGCCATTAATGTTTTCCTCCTGTAAGAAGAGTCTCCCGTGGCGTTTGATGAGAGGTTGCGTTCCTTTTTGTTCACATGGTAAGATATAAGTCGATTTGTCCTCCAATTTTGCACATAGGCGGCTCCAATCCATTCTTTACATCAATTTCCAGCAAACGTCTGGCGAAACTGGCTCGAGTCGGGAATGTCGCCGTCGGGCAAAGCCGGTGAAGATTCATGCGCCTTGTATTTTATTGCAATCTTATCCCAAACCGTCTTATTGTTATTTGGTCGTAAAATTATTCGGTAACAAAATAGGAACACACACCTCGAAGCCGAAGCATAGGCGAACAAATCGATCGAGGGAAAAGAGCGAAAGCTTAAGAAGCAGCGAGGCTTTGGTGACAATGGTTGCAAAGAATGGCAGGAAAACACTAAAAAACTTGGCGGGGTTTGGAGGAGTTTTGGGAAGAGTTTTCCCAGCTTTCACTTTCGGGAGTCGGAGATGGCTTTTCTTTCTCGCGTTCTCGCCATCCCTATTCACCCTGTTCAGTCTCGGCTTTGGCCCGTTCCGCTTTTCCCTTTGCGACCCGCTTTTGCGGCCCTCGTGCGGAAACGGAAATGAAGTGGATGGCGCTATGGGAAGCGTGAATACTCGCACAGCGGGCAGACGAACCGAAACCTCCGGCCACCGAGCCCTGCCGATGATGATCCCGTGTGCGTCCTCTTCGATTGACTGACTACGCCACTGGATTCTATTTATGCCTCTGTTTCTGTTCATCGACCGGAAAAGCGGAAAAGCATACCAATTGGGCTGATGGGTTCTCGGTGGCGTATTTACGCCCTTTATCTCTTTATCCTTTCCTTCGCTCTCTGGCGTTTTTCCGTCGAGCATGACTTCTCATGCAGTCTGGGGTACCGGGTTCGGCTGAACCAGCCATCACCATATTAAAGTTGATAGAGCCTTGTGGATGACTGCAAGAAAAATTGAGCAAAGCCATGTCTGGTACCATTTTAAAAGCTTTAAATTGGCAATAAAATACAAAACTGTATGCTGATTAATATTAGTGTGGTTCTCCTAGCCCAAGCGTTATAATGTGGCATGTTTCTATTGATTGCTATTTTTGAGGCAAAAAACTATAAACCTCATAGAATCACACTTTCCATGAAACTTAATCGATCCCTCATCTAAATCCAATCATCCCTTGTTCGCCGATGCTCAGAAAGTACAACGAAGGGGATCCGAAAATGAAGGAAAAAACATGTACCGTATTACGTCAACTGGGCAAAATGTTATAACGAGTAGCGAAATTATTTATTCCATCAAATTTACGCACCTTTATCGACAGGGATGTAAGGTTCCATCCCCCGTTTATGAACAAAGTATCGTGACGAGATGAAAAACGCTACTGGCAGGATGCAAGTAGTAATTTATTTTTTTATTATGTTTTGTAGCTTCGAACGATATAGGGTGGAGCGTTACATGATTCTATTGAACAAGACAATAGAGGCTGTAAAGCAGGAAAATATGATTAAAGAACTCCGAGAATCGAGATTACAAACAGGGGATCATCCGGCTTTTGAATACACAGCAGTCCTTGTTTCTCGCGGAACAACATTTTAATTTATCTATTCACCGATAGCTACACGGAACTTCCACTTTGACAAGGGTTTCGCACAACTTTCCCAATATACCTCGAAGGCAAACAAAGTCCGTGATTGTTGTGATTTTTCTTTCGCTAGTTGATAGCTCCAGCATCCCTCATCAGCCGGACCGTTAATAACCCATTAAAATTTCATCGCTCTATCTCCTGTGGCTCGGTGAGCGTATAATAAAATTAATCTACTTATCAAACGGGGGGACGAAGAACGTATGGCCGCTTCCGGAAGGAAGGAACCAAAAGGCACTACTGGACCGTGGCCGGAGTAATAAAAGCAAACAGATTATGCATCAAAAGTTTTTCTCCTTTCGGGGCTTACTTTCTGGGGAAGGGAAAATGACAAGTGGGGGTAGTTGGGGATACACGTACAGAGAGATGCAAGCGGATTTTGTGAGAAAATCCTGACCGAGAAAAAAAAACAACAAGCAGATTTGCTCGGAACTCATTATCGACTTCTATCGATTCCGGAGGTACAGAAGGAGGTTGGTTTCATCGCCTTTTTGTGCTCGTGTTGTCATGCGCTTCATTCTAATTTTGTGTTTTGTTCTTATCCCTCAATGTGATGGCATGCAGCCCCGTAGAATAATGATTGAGAATTGAATAATGTCGGAGATTATTTTTTAGAACGTGATGTTAAGTCAATCAAATGTGGTATATTAACTACCACGTTTATTGGTCTTTGTTTAATAATTGTTTTAATCCCTGTGTCAGTGTAGTCAATTTCTACTCTGTTCTTCTGTAACTGTTTTCTATCAGGCATTACTCTTGAATGAAACGTGTTTCAAGGTTATATAATTGATATCCAATACTCTATTACAGTAAAGTTTCTCGAGATTGGATAATGATATTGGATTGGGTAAAGAGAGACATTAAAACAATTTGGTATCAACTTGAACGCCGACGTCCGAGCGAAGGGGGGAGGCGTACTCCCCCATATGAAATCATCCATTTTTGGCTTAGGGTGGTATCAATCGCTAAGCCTAGCTCTATTATCTTGCTTGATATGGTTCCATCGGATGAAATTTGCCTAAGTCCCAGATTGATGCTGTATAGACTCGAAAATAATTTTACCCTTACTAACACTGCTGGCAATACACGGAATATACAAAGCATTTGACATTTGTTACTATGCTAGTTGATTAACAAGTTCGAACTCATTCCAGTGTAAACCATGTACTTCGATAACTTCTATCCTGCCCTGTTTCACCGCAAAGAAAAAAAAAAGAACAAAGTTGTAGCTGTAAAGAGCCTTCAATACAAAAGGTAAAAGAACTCAACCGCTTAGCAACTCTGCGATCCATTCGATCATCGCTATTAACAACTTTGAGCATTCTGGGCAACCTATTCCACGCACCGCGAAGGCTTTAAATATTTCACCAGAAACAAAGCAGCCGCAGCCGCTGAGCACTGCGCTGAGAAACCATTCGAGCGCGCGAACCGAGCATCGCGAGGAGATTAATCGCGGCTCACGCATCAATGGCGGTACCGTTTCCATACTAATCTCGGTCCGTGTGCGGGGCAAAATTTCCATTGAATGGTTTTTAATTAACTAAAGTGCGGTTGAGGGCATGTGTGCGTGTGCCTTTTGCGGCCGTCAGCCACACGATTGCTCACTGCTGGTTGCTATCGTCGCAATGGCAAGAATAGTATAAGAATCCGATCCCATTGTGTGTATTACATATGTCGGTTGCAATATTACAGCTCAAACATTGTTTGCACCATCAGAAGTTTAAATCTAAAATGAACAACATTTAATGACATCCCTTCAATGGTTACCATTTGTAATTGAGCTGTTGTACATGTTGAATATCGAAGGTGTGAGGCTTAATGACATCAATCGAATAAATTTATTAGTATGAAAATGAAAAAGAAAACACTTCCATCGGAATTGGCCGCCGATATTGGCCGCTTGGCAACCTTGTCTTTGCTTCTAATGTACGTTCTATAGTGATTAAAACGCAGCACGCAGCAACAACGCAAAATGACGTTTTAATCTCTTTCATCGGATGGAATGGGCGGTCATAGCGGTGGGGAGGTGGTTTTTAAACGATTCTACTTCCCATTCTCACGTCAAATGCAATTACTTCTGTTTATGAATTCAGTTTTAATCTCTCTCATTCGCCTTCTTTTCCACTCTGTTTCTCTTCCTTGCAGGTGGTACATGGATAGGAAACGTTTAGTACACCTTCGCATCAAGCACGAGAGGAGAAAATACAGGTTTGCTACAGTAGACCGGTCAGCTGGCCTCTCCACCGAATGCTCCCTCATGGCACCGAGGTTTTACAATACCGAACTGGACCATCACTGTTCAAAGCTAGCTCGACTAGGAAAAGCCATGCCACGTTCGTGTTTCCCCGTGGGACGATCGCGGTGCTGTACTTATCGTGTGCGCTGTACTTCGGCAAGGCAGGCCTATCTTGTAAAGACACTATCGGAAACCCCATTACAAACCAACCCGATCTGCACGTTCTTTGATCAAAGCCTGCTTAGCAAAAGGAATAGACGCATTTATGAGTTCGTTTTGATCGCAGCCAACCGTGCAAAGATACGTTTCATGAGGGATCACGGCAAGAATCCTAGGCAAACCGATCAATAAGCAACGCTTAGCAGCTTTTCACAGTTTCTCTCAAGCAACCGTTGCATTAACGGTGTGTCGTGGGCGCGATGTCTTCTATTACGTATAAGTGAAACAAAGTGAAGTGCATAAACAATTTAAAAACACTCCAAAGGTGAAGGTTTAAGTTAAGACGTGAAGGAAATTGTGTGTTCTGCCCTTGGCGGTTGAAATTCGGTCTCTTCCACCATGTGGTGAAAAATCCATCAAATGAACATGGCCTTAGGAAGAAAAGATTCTCCCTTCTTATCGTGCTACTGATGTTTGTGAAAAGAGACAAGGACAAATTGTTTGTTCTCCTCTTACTGTGCTTATTTTTCATCAACGATTTCCCGCGTTCTGTTAATAGGATTGCTGTTAAATGGTTTGATCGTTTATTTGTTCTGCAATATTCAATTCAATCATCTTCCTATGATTGAATGTTTTTGTGCTTTTTTTTTCTACCTAGCAGCTGCTGACGTATCTGCTGCTTTTGTCCGCAATAGCCTGTGTAAGTGGGCTGGCTCTTCCCGTACTTCCTTTATCCCCAACAGTGGAGGAAAAGTTGAGGACGTTCGCCGATATTTTCAGGAATAAAAAAAAAGTTGAATAAAATGAACAAGCAGAACACGACAAAACGTCGTACGTCATCCATCTTTATGTTAGGTTATCCTTTCACGGCGCGGTCCTGTAATCTTCCCGACCTGCTTTAAGGAATACTATTGCCTCCAATCCTCTTTGGAAACCTTTTGTTCACTCCTGTCCACCCTGCGGATCTTTCGGGTTTATTGTTAGCTGTTGTCTATTCTCGTGATTTTCTTTTCAACAAACCAACAATTCCGAGAGATCGATCCACCGGGTGGATTTCATCTCTTAAGTCCCTGATAGTCTCTCGTCATACGCTCAATTACACCGCACAGCAGTCTCGAGACCGAAGTGTACTAAAAAAAGACACATCGGTTGACGCTAGAGCCAGTTTTCGCCACTCTGCTTCGCCGGCTCGTGTCAAGTGATATTAAGAGCTCGGCATAACGCCTCACTACCCTAAGGACACACAGCCATTGTCATCAGGAAAAGAGTGTGCGTGAACATGCGGCGAAGCGACGGGGAAATTCGGCACGATTGACCCGGGCCGGAGAGGTGCGGGGCAGGAACCTGCTAAAAATAAGTCCGGAAGATTAATGATGTGTAAAGAAGGTGATAATTGATTCCAGTGCGTTCATTTTGGCTTTTCAGGCAGTCGGAGGAGCCAACAGTAGCGCAAGCGGAGGAAATTTGCTAAATGAGCAGTGAGGCACACAAATTGCACTTGAGTGAGTGAGTGAGTGAGCGTGTGAAGTGAAGGCGCGAGTTTGATGGAGCAAAAAGAGTGAGCGTTATGAGCTGTACATGTGAAGATTGTGGGGCAGAGCAAAAAGGCAACTCATTGTACTAAAACTGCCTCCGGTCCGATCGGAAGATAATTTCCAGTTCCAGTTCGTTACACGGGGGCGCTCCTTGGTTCAACTAATGAATAAATGATGAGCCACTTCCGGTGAGAGAAGTCGCTCGTCCTGCCCCGGATAAAAAACACCATTTCCATCCACCCCGTCGAGAGAGAAAAAAAGAGCAAAATCCACAATGTGCTGGTTCGAGTATGACGGTGCTTTGCGAGGAAAAATGCCACGACACGTCGCCGCGTGGTTGATGCTGCCAGTGTAAAGGCGGCCCTGGGAGTTGTGGTTATGGTTTGTCGTAGAATCCGCCATCCGAAGAAGCGTCTAGCGTTGTTGCTTATCGTGGCGCACTGTGTAGGCATGAGAGGAAATTAGTGGGCTTTCGGTGAGTGCGCAGTGTGCGTGTTTTCTTTCCGGAAGTGAGGATTCAAAATTCAAAATAAAGCTCACACCACACCGGTGGTGTTTGCATAAATCTCGAAGACGTGTTTGGTGCAGAAAAGGTAAAGTTCTTAGTAAGGTGTGTCAGTGAATGATCACGAAGCCAGAAAAACGAACAAATAGAACAAATTCCTTCTTCTGTGCACGTGCTCGGTATTCCTTTTGCAGTCGGGCCTCGTCCTGCGTGCCTGCGCGAGGCACCCTCCCGGTGCATGTGGTTCACTGGATACTGCTGTGGCGTGAACGGAGCACGCACGGCCGCGGTAGGACACGGCGACGACGGCCAGAACCGGCAGTGTCAGCCGAGCGAGACGGGACGCGCCGGTATGGGTTGCACACCGAGCATCCTCTCGAACGGAAGCAACAATCAGCAACAGTCGCGCAAGGACAGTGGCCTGTACGTCGGCAATGTGGCGGCTGCGAGTGGCAACGGAAGCAGCGAGTCCAATGCCGCCAACAATAACAAGCTGAGCAGCCACAGTACCGTCAACGCGACGATGGTCAATGCCTCCTACCCGGGAGCAGCATCCAAGGACGGTGGTGCGGAAAAGGTAAGCAACGTGGGGAAGATTTAGTACAACGTTTTAGTACTCACCAGGCAGTTTCTTAAGGGGTTATTCCCATGTTTTTTTTTATACTTAACCTTCCTATTCCATGTCATAAGGTTTAAACTTTTGCGAATTGTTGTGTCATAGATGTTGCGACAAATTACAGATTTCATGCCATACCTTTTTGGAAATAGGAACACAGATAACATTTATCGGCACAGTTAACAGTAAATTCAACACAGGCCCAGAATGACGAGGGGTTCACCGGAAATCGCATCGAAGAAACAGCCACGGAAGAAAACAAACGCGCCGCCGTTGGTTTTGGAAATTGAATATGCACAAATTGAGTTGGGTTTAGATTGAATATGAAATCACAGTGAAAGCATATTTATCGTTACCTCGTGCGCGTGCAAAATCAATCACAAGCTGTCGGGAAACATGATATGAGGCTGAGATCCGCCGTGCCCCGAAATAAGAAATTCAATTTTATCGCAAACGGATGCGGGTCTCACGGTGTTGGAAGAAAATCTATCGACACGATGTAGGGCGCGAATGGAGCCTGTTGGGGAAGATTAAAAAAAGAATATAGAAAGAGAAAATAGAAAAATAATAGAAGTGTAACAAGGTTAGCGCAGGTGAATGGAACAAAATAGGTGCAGGTGAATGGGATTTTCGAATCGCATTAAGGTAAACGTGGTTTTTCTCCCGAATTATGTACACAAACGTGAAACCTTAATCTCATCCATCGAACTGCTTGGAATGCTAAAAATAATAATTTATTTTGATTCGCTCAACAGCTTGCCGGTTGACTTCTCACCCACCTGTGTTCTGTTTCTCTTGCAGGAAAGTTCGAAAAAAGATTCCATCGTTTCAATATCCGCCACCGGCCACATTACAAGCTTTCCCGTCGTATCCACCACCGTGAGAAGACCGACTGCTGGAAGTAAGTAAACATCTAAAACGCTTCTATTTAGGGACCGCTTAGGAGGCTGCCGTATGGCCTTGCGTGAAAGTAAAGATGATTGGGGTTTTAGATTTTGCCGAAATAAATAAATAGGATGGAAATAAACTTAGGTGACAAGGCCTACGCAAAGTCGTTGTGAGGTATGAATCAGTTGAACTTTGTTTACTTAAAGTACCAACTCTCTTGGGAGATATTAAACAACTTTTAGTTGAATCTTGAAGAGGATTGATGGGAACGACATGGAAAAGTTGCTGTAATATCAATTGGCACGGGCGGTTGCGCGGGAAACGTTCTTTCATAAAGTTTACGCCTTTGTGTATGCAACAGGTGTGTCCTCTGGCGTATGTCACACTCAATCCATCCTGACCAGCAGACGAAGGTTGTCCAGCTTGGTATATTGTGGCAAAAGGACACGACGACCTTCTCTAGGCATGTGAATGCCTGATGAAATCAAATTAATTGACCAGTAAACGGTCACCAAATGGTGGCACTATTCTTCGTTAGTAAGCGCCTAAGTGTAGGCAAGCAGCGTTACACCAAGCCTTCTCACGGCCCGAAGAAATCCGTTGCGAGGACCGTTGTTGCAAATTGTTTTCGACGCGCACCACCGAACGAGTGTTTGTGTGGAGAGTAAATTGTAACAACAAACCGGGGAAGGTGTTGATTACACGTACTTACCGCCTCGCCCCGTTCCGGCCCGGTTTACCTCTTCAGGCTTCTGGCAGAAGTCACAGCATCAGTATCGGTCGCGAGAGTGTCCGTCACTCGTTGACACGTCTGTCCAGATTGCTGACAGCTGAAATACGCAACCAGAGTACGTCACCCGTGTTCCGTTGCTCATCGGGGTCCACAAGCCGTGGCGAAACAATTCACCGTGGATGGGGAGTGAATGTGTAGGATTTGATTTGTTGTGGAGCTGCGGCGCACAGTTGGAAAAGTTGTCGTACAGTTTTTCCTCCCCGGAACCGTCCGGCATCATCACCCCTGCGTGGTCATTAAAGATACATAGACTTACGTACAAACGAGTGCTTGGGCATCATCGGGCGGGGACGACCGCATTGCATAGCCCCTACTAGAACTCGGCTTGGCTACTAATGGGGTTGGCTAATTAAAAGTGACGCTTCGCTAACGAGATGAAGCCAAACAGCTGTGGATGGAGATGGTGGCGGGTGGGCCGTTGGCTGGTGCGCTAAGGGGGTGGACAAACTCGATCTCGTTCCGTCGATTCCGTTGGCAGCTGTCGAACAAATTGATATTCACACATCCAAACAAACAATCGGCGTGCCATGCATGGTGTTTATGAGCAAGGAAAATAACAGAGAACACGCGGGAGGAACTGAGAATGAAAAGTATCGACGGAAGTTTGTTACTTGATGGCGTTCAGGAAATCTGATCCAACGCGAGGTTCAGCCACGTCGATTATCCATCGATTGTTAGTATCGAAGTGTGTATTAATTGTTAGTTTCTATAAATTCACTTAACTATCTTAAAAACTTCTATTGAATGAATGCATGAAGTTCAAAATCATTGGAAGAAGAAAAGTGGAGAAATTTCGGAGAGCTCCCGCTGAGAAAACTGGAACATTATTTACGTCCACCTGATTACAGATTTTCCCGTTGTCGTGACGTCATGGACAATGAAAACAATGGTGCCAACGGTGGCAGGGGGAACGGAGATTCCGCTAGATAGCGTCGCTGCCGTCGTTTGTGGAATCTTATCTGCGGAATGGGCGATGTGTGCAATATTACCTACGACCGTGAGGATCCATGTTGCCCTTGTTCTCGCCCGTGTTTACGGAATTTTTATTACCGTGACGTCTTGTTCGACAAGAACAGAAGGTTCCCTTTTACTTCATTGTTGCCTTCTTTCTGGCTTTTTCTCTCTCTCTCTCTCTTCGTCTCTCTCTCTCTCTCTCTTCCTCTCTCTTTCTATCTCTCTCTCTTCCTCTTCTTCTCTCTCTCTTCGTCTCTCTGTCGTCGATGATGGATGGAAATCTCGCGAAGAATTGCGACAGTGACATTCTCCGAAGCGTTCCCTTCTGTTTCCAATGTGTCCGACTTGTAGAGGTGACATAAATGACGTACGGTGGCACTACCGGAGTCGCCGAATCCGAGCCCCGGGCGGCACTGTCACTCTCGTCTGACAGTCGGGAACTCCAGTCGTTCAAACAGCGCTGCGATCTTGTTCGTATAGTTTTTAGTACACACCGACAATTGTAGGGTTTGATAGTTGTTTTTTCCTGGTTGTGATATGGCGCCGTGTTTATTGCGCCGTTGACAGCTGTCGGTTGAGTGTGTCTGTTTAGAAAAAAAGTTAGAAAAGGACGGGCAACTCGAAAAAAAAATTATTTAGATTTTTTTCAAGTAAACGAAAGTAGGTAAAAAGATTTAAATTGTTCTTGTGGCAAGAAGCGTTACTTAAGCATATCGTAAATAGCTTTCACATAATTCTTCGATGTGCATGCGTCTGTAAAAGACAGCAATTTGTTTATACAAGACAGCAATTCTTCTGTTATTTAGAAAAAAACCAGGATAGTACTTCCACATTTTTCTCATTCGAATGCAACGTCATCGAATTTCAGCGTGGTTATAGAAATGTTTAGAACTTAATCTACTTTAAAAAGCAATCAATAATAGGACATGGAGACCTCATCTCAGATTTCTCAAACAAAAGATACTGCATCATGCTCCCTTTTGCAATAGTACTCGTCGTTGGCTTTTGTTGCATCGACAGGAGACGCGCTTTTGTGCAGGCTTTGTTCATTCTTTCACCAGCTGACAGTTTCTCGCCATTAATAAAGCTTAATTATGTAATGTCTTTTAAATTAATTTCGCCGCCATTCACCGGCGAGCGCCTCGCGTGACATTGGGGAGAGCATAAGCGCGCGCACGCGCGAACGCCTGCTCAATGCCCTACCCCAGAAACTGAAGCCCCTAAGCGTCCCCAAGCCTGCTGCTTGGGTTGCTGAAGTGGTGTGACTTGAAGCCGACGCGTTAATTGCCTTCGGTACGAAGCGAGCCCCTTTGACTGACATGATAGTGCCCTTGAACCAGCTGGCATTCTGTACTGCAGGAAAGCAAGGCTTTGTGTCTCGTTTGTTTCAGTACCGTGCAAAAGGTTCCATAGATTCCCCTTTGGCTGGAAGCAGCTAGATAAATTAAAGATCTTTAAAAAGCCCTTGCACCGAATTTATTTTAATCATGACGGAAATTAATGAACATTTCACATTTTCCCCATGGATAGATGAACACACTTCCATTAGCAACGGGTAGCATTGTACGATCCAGCCAGTACCAAATAAACGATCGATCACGAGCCCACTTCGAACAACCCTCAGAAGTCAGAAGTGGTAGCTTAATGGTGTCGCGATTAGTAAATTAGTTCGCAACCTCGCTTCTGCTCCGCGCGCTACGGCATCAAATGTAGCGCGTCAACCCCTTTATAAATCATCCTTTTGGCTACTAATTTGCGTACCGACTGTAGCTGTTTCATGCCCCAATGAGATTCCATGCCTCGGTATTGACAGCGTATCACATTTTTCGATAGGCCAAGTTCCATCCATCATTTATCTTCGTCCGAGAGGAAGCACGGTGGCATACGCAATCCTGCATGTGGCACCGAGCCAAACCAACGGACAGAATGTAACCGCATGTCGAAAGTCATCTATTAAAAATATATTTATCTTAAAAACAAGAAACTGGAAACCCAGGGGGGTTTCTAAATGCGCGACCTGCAACCGAATGCATGATCTGCGCGGGTTGGACGAATGGATTCAGTTTGAACGATGGATGTCGAATGTCGATCCGGTAGATTTCACGAGCCATCCATCACGGGGCAAGATCTCGTTTCGTTGCCTCGGTCACCGCTGGATTAGGTCATAATTTACCGGGCCCCGGGTGGGCTAGTTGGAGTCACACCCAGTCACGCTGCTTATTCCACCTGTTGCGGTTGTGGTAATCGTGGGCAAGAGCAGCGAGTCATAGGCGCCGTTAATTTCCAAAACCACCGAGGGGTGACTCGAGCCGATCTACTACTGAAATGATCCGCTCACGTTAGTGCATTTCGATTACTAGCATGCTATTTATGATCAGCAATTCTGCCGATTTACTTTGAGGCTATTTATAATAACTCATCATTTGCGCACCAAACTAATGAAGCTTATTATGATGTTTTCGACATCACTTAAGAATAATCAGCGAAGATAAAGTTCATGACTTAATGGGTCGGATTAAAATTTATCGCTTTCTCATTCGAAGATTCGATCGAAGAAACGGGGAAGGTTAAATAAAAACCTTGTGATGGATCCAACCTATAGTTCTCTACGATAAGTTGCACAAATTCCCAGGCAAGACATTTCATTCCGAAAAAAAGCCTCAGCGCTTTTTGTGGAGCGGATATGTCTCGCGATCGCTTTCCGGCCAGATGGGATTCTCCGGTCTCGTATTTGTGTCAGCCTATTGAGGAAGGACCTCCGAGAAGCGGGTTGGCTGACCTTCACCATTCCCTCCACCGAGGGTGCTTTTGAAAGCCCAACGACGAGGAAGGGAGTAATGTTGAGAAGTGGGGTGAGAGTAAGGTAAGCAGCAAGCTTACAGTAAAAACCTGTACCAAATCGTAAACCCAACCCGTTTCTCCGAATGGTTAGGTCGTGTGATGCAATAAAATAAAGATCGTTTCCATTTATGGAATAATTTACTTCAGTCTCGGCAAAAAGGTAAACGCCAACTAAAAAAAACACAACAAAAATGACTGCAGGAATCGAAGTTTCTTGCGATTTTGTGTTCGTGATTGTGATAATGATTGTGGCCATCGGCTGCATCGTGCGACTTGGAGTGGAACGTAGAGACAGGAGGGGGAGGAGTTCCCGCGTTCATCTTAAGATTTACCTCCAAAGATGCAAGAGACACCTTCTCGGGGCGAACGATCTGCGCCGGTGTAGTTTTGGAACAGCTGGGCAAAGGATTACGATTGCTGATCGTTTTTATTTCTTTCCCAACATTTTCTTTCATTGCAATATGCTGGTTCTTCTCTCTCTCTCTCTCTCTCTCTCTCTCTCTCTCTCTCTCTCTCTCTTTCTCTCGCTCTCTCTCTCTTCCTCTCGCTCTCTCTCTCCCGAATTCTTTTTGTTTTTCTCCGCTATCTTTCTTTTTCTCCCATAATACTTCGTTCTGCTTGACCAACACCGTGGGATACTTTTATTGCGGTGGAAAAGGTTATCCGAAACGATGTAGCCTTCAACGCACACGGAGAGGACGAAATTTACGTCCATTTTATGGCAACGCAGCCCACCAGAACACCCTACGGTGCAGCATCCAGTCTACCTACAAGCTCGGAAAGAGATAGAAATTGAGGATTTTCGGAAAAGCGTACACCTTGAAATCGCTTTTGCGTGATTTAATCCCCCGAGATGGAAGAGATTCCAGGATTGGACAAAGTTTTAGCAATAAAAATGCTTCGAACATCTAGCTCGTAAGTCGAGTTTAAAGAGTCGAGCCTGGTAGCTATGCTTTTATGCATGAGAAAGGCAAAAAAAGAAAAAAATCCTATATGTTGATGGTATTTTTATGGCACATGGTTTATTAATCCCCCATTAATACCGCCATTAAAGCACGTGCATCTTTTGCCCCCTGCGCGACAACGGTCACTAACAATCGACAAAGTACTACGTTAACATAAAGATAGATGAACCGATACTCGATAAGTGACATTGTGTTGATGAAATAAAGTCACAAAGGGAGGTCAACCGCGTCCATGCAGCGGCTCGGACGTTCCAGCTTTCTGACATTTATCGACATCAGCCGGCGCAGCACCTCTTTGTTGCCGCCGGTATTCTTTTTATGGCACCTTAACTAAGAGGTTTTTACTCACGGTTCGTTTCTCTAGCAAAAACGACCCTACAGCCACCAGTGCGCCAAGGGAACGGTTTAATTAATCGATTCGCATTGGTTCCTTTATCCCGCCCTGCCTTGATCCCCTGCCATCGCCTCCGGCGCCTGTTATGATCTCAAAGAGTTTCAGTTTTATTGGACATAAAAATGCAATTTTTACTGCACGTCGTGACCCGCCTCCAGTGCAGGTTTGCATTCATTTTGAGCACGACACTTTCTCTGCAATACCTTTCCTAAGGATTAGCCGCGTGTATGTTACACTACTATACAGTGTACCTTTTATGTTGGTAGCATGTTGGAGTACTGAACGGTGCTGATAATATCAAAAAAAAAAAAACACAGCAGTGCGCCATGGAGACAGGATATCACATATACGGACGATGGTTCGTATCCTGCAGCTAAGTACAATCGATTGTGTCCGGAACTGGCATGCTGGAAAAAGGGTAAACGCAAAATGGAGACAGGGTAGGAGATTTGTTGCCTGTGGGAAAGAAGAATGCACATTTATTGCATCTTTTTTTTGCTCCATATTGTCCCAACATGGTCTTTCGCATCTTCATTGGCTCGTTGCATGTGTGCAGCATGGAATCCCGTGTACCTTTCCGGGCTATGGCGTCACGGCGACAAAAAGCAATAATTTATCAATTTTCTATTTCCTCCATCCACCCACCTGTACCCACGGTGTGCGGTTGGCCAGGTTGCCATGTAGAAGAAAATGCAGTAAGAAAGGTAAAGGGTGCAGTAAATAGGTAGGTTTGGCCCTGAAAGATGTGTTCGTTTTTGCCTCGATTGGAGAAGAAAAAGTGTTAACGTCGTTGCTGCCATTTTGCGTTCGCTTTGTGTGTAGCTAGGCTAGGCACTATTTATGACCCCCGACAGCAAGCAGAATGGCCTTCAAAGCATATCTGGCCCACAGCATATAAATTTGCAACGTAGTACTGAGGGGAACATTAGCTAGTGTATGGTACAGAAGAAAGTGGGTTCAATTCCATGTAATGCACTCAAACTTTCTCTCATATTGACCGTTAGGAACAAAAAAAAGTGCCAATAAATAAATATAAGGTATGCGTTTTGAATAATTCTCTGGGAGGAGAAGCACAATATGCTCAGATTAACTTTCCAAACTAAACTTACCAAATAGTGGGTTAAAAACATAAACATGTAACGTGCAATGAAAAAACGATCCTGGCTATTTATTTCGGACATTCGTGTCAGTTTTCTGCGTACTCAATTTCCGAGCACATCATTTCCCACGCTTCGGTAGAATAACGGCGCACACAGTTGAGCGAAACGAGAACACATAAATCAGTGCGGAAGAGTTTTGTTTCGCGCCCTGTAGCACTTTATGTTCGCACGACGCTTGGTTTCGCACACCAAGCCCTGCAGCGTGACAAGTTTTGATATGATTGATTGAGCGAGCAGAGTTCCGAGAACCGCGTACATCCCACCGGAATCGGTTGGGAAATTTGTGGACGCGTTATCGTCCCCCCGATGTCGCGTGGTGAAGCGCGAGATGAACCCGTCAACATTGTTGCAAACAGTTGAGCTATCTTCTTCGCAACGGGCGATTGCTGGCCCTTCGTTGATGCTTTATTAGGTTTAATTTTTATTTATCTTTCCGAACATGCTTGTAGATAAACACAATGCTATTAGTGGCGCAACGGAGTAGTAGCCGCGAAGCAAAATGGGCATGAAACTGACGCAAATGCATGTTAATCTCGCTAGCCGCTTTTGGATCTCGTTCTGCTGAAATGCGGCCAGCGTCGCGTGCGGGTTTTATTCACGCCCGCTCTATGGGGGATAAAACTGGATGTGATGACGCATGCCAATTCGATTTGCATCCGTCAACGTTGGACGATTGCATTGGTTATTGGATGATGCGATCGGTTAGAGCCGTTTCTCGCGTGGCTTCACATCACTTCCGCGAGCAGAGAACGTTTCAATGGAAAAGCCTACACTGTATTGACATCACAAAGAGTAGGTAGTTCCGTATAAGATAGGGATATTCGATTTGAATTGCCTTTACTTCATTGAACAAAAGAGTACAACTAAAGTGAAACATGCATATCTTTGCTATCTTTTCTCCTTAAAATTAGGAAAGCATATTTTCTAAGGAAATCAAGAGTTGTACTTTCTACTGTTCTTGTGTGCCCTGAAATGGGATCCGTGGCAGCCGAATGCATACGCCGGTGGGTTCGAATCCTGACCGGACCTCCCCCGGTACGAAGGAATTGATTATCCAAGGACGTAAAGACTCGTAAGCCCTTAAATGGAGTAGGCTTGACCAAAGGGTCGTAACGCCAAAAAGAAAAAGCAAAGACCCGCGTTACCTTGTAGCAGCATATCTGCTAAACAGCCAATGGAATTATTAGAATTTCAAATCTTATTATTATACAAGTGTTTTTGGAGATTTTATCGCTACGTTCCTGTTTGCGCTTCAACGTAAACGGGTCTTGAAACTAAACTGAATTATTAAAATATTTTACAATGCAAAAAAACAACAAACTATAATTGGTGTAATGCTAACTAGCAGGAAGAGTTCAGCAGAGAATATCTCTTCCATCTTTTAGCGTTTTGTTTTGCGCGAGCTTCTTGATTGCCGTAGATCCAAAAAAGGCAAAATACCTTCCACGGTCGCAACCTTACGGAGAAGCGCCAGCGAAACTGAAAAGCGGTAGACTTAGCACGCGCATGGTCAAACGCCCACCAGCGCCGGAATCCAGCAAGCTTCGAAAGCCCTGCGCAGTGGCACGTGTTAATCGCGATCGGCTCTGCACGACTCTGCACGACGCCCACGGACACACACACAACCGTGCACAAGGCCTAGGTCGAGTGACGGCGCGTGCGTGCGTGTGTTCTTTCCGAATGCCACCCGGTCTCGGCTGGCGTGGGTGGCGCTTGCCTTCAATTCAAAAGCACTGTGGCACATTAATTCAAATGCAGTATGACCGCACAATCCCCATCATGGCAACATCTCGAGTCGCGTGGGGAAATGAAACATCAAACCTGATGTCATCTGCCGCTCGACAACACGTGCCGGGAGGTGCGATATTCCAATTGCCGTGCATCGGCGAGATTAATTTATATCGATTAAAGATGCACAAGGCGTTTACCGATGCGATGAGTTTTGTAATTTATTGACCGGCATGGCGTTAAGGCTATCGTTATCTGTTCGACCATGCATCAAGATGATTATATCGTTTCCCGTAGATTTATGACGTTGGTACTTAACGCATTTTAATTTTCTTCTAATTGTAAAAGTCGTTCAACTCCTAACAAGTATAACAATGATGCTGTAAGCATTTCTTGTTTGTTGTTTCTCATTTTTCATCATCATTTTAATTTGTCGTTTATTTTAATGTGATTTCTTTAACTGATTTTATAAGGACTCTCTCAATTATTAAACTTTAAATTAAGATCTATCTTTGCACAATCAGAGCAAAACCCTGGGTGCCTAACTTCAAATCGGACCCTAAACCAACATTGCACATATTTGAACGCCACGGACGACATCATGCAAAACGCGTGGAAAAAGGAAACCCGACGCAAACGCTGTCGAAGCGAATGGAATGGCGTTTCTTTGTGCGACTAATTGGCTTCAATCAAACCGATTTCTGCCGCTTACGTATGCGTATTCGCGCGGCTCGGGTCCTTGCGTATCGTTCGGGTTTGTAGCGTGTTTGGTTGCACATCGGCCTCAATTGAATTGTGCCACAATGGGCGCAACGTGAATGAATTGCCAGACCGCGGAGCTTGATGGTGGTTTCCTGAGGACGGGCCAAGCCACAGGGAAAGATACAGGCCATACAGAAGCGAGTGAAGACGGCAGTTGTGAATCGTTCCCTTTGGCACAATCTTGCATTCAATGCAAAGTTCGTAGCCAGTTTTTGCTGAAAAATGAAAATGATTATTACGAAAGCATAGAAACATATTTTGAATAGAAAACTATACATTTGTATCATGGTGGAAACAATGTTAAACTAAACGCGATTCAAATATGTTACCACGTAATGGAGGCGCATGGTACTCCGGGTGTTTTGGTTAGTTGGGATTAAAACCATGACGGACGATGCGTGAAGCACTTAATAGCTTTTTAGATCATTGAATTGTTGTTTTTGGTCTTGCTCCTTTCGGGTGAGATCTCAAATATCTCGTCTGCGTAAAATTAATTTCAATCTTCTGATCACAAACATTCCTCACGCGGCGAAATGAAATGGAGCGTGAAACATAGGACACTTCTCTGTAGCAAAATGGGATGATTAAGGATCTGTTAATTCAACAAAATTGAGAAAAAAAACCAACGAATCAGAAATAGAGAAAGAGACGGAAATCCACAAAAACTCGTTAGAGCGCCTTACGGCTAAACACTTCTTTTCCCCGCGGGGAAATGGCGACGCTCGTCAACGGTCGTTTCTCGGTCAGTGGAAACCAATTAAATTGATTTAATGCTACCGCTGGCAACCGGTCCGTCCTGCCAGTACGGTGGTATGGTATAGTCCAACAACCTACACCAATGCTAGCGCTGGCACGAATGTACGCGGCCTGCGCGTTTGTGGGTGATGGTTGATGAATGGATTTTTATAAAGCACAGCTTCCACACCGGATCTCCGCCAGTCGAACGGCCTGGAATCGGACGGAATCGAGCGTGGATTGAGTTGTCGTCGGTTTACTTTCGGGGTTTCCCGTCACCGCACAAATCCGCCCAGTTGGGGGTTGGGGTGAAGGAATTTTGCAATTTGGTTTCTGTGAATGAAATGCCCGCCTTCCGAAAGGTCATGCGTCACCTTGAGAGCACGTCGAGTGTGGTTTCACTCCTTGTGTTTTTTCTTTTCTGTCGTGGAGTGTGTTTACCTTTGCGCGCGTGATATTTCTCGGCATCTTAAGCGTCCTCTTTTTTTTTTTTTGGTCTTCTGAACGATCGGTTTATAGTACCTCACCTCTACCAGGGTGAGTGTCAAATGTCACGCCACAGAAGAAATCCTGTTCGGTTGCTTCCAAAATTTATTTCGTTGTTACTTGACGCCGCACGCGCAAATGGCAACCAAAAATGGGGTGCCATAAATATGCATTAAGTGGCCCTCTTTTATGCGATGATACATTAGCGCGGCAAATTGCGCGCAAAATAGAAGCCAAGCCCCGCTGCTCCGATGGCATCCAGCGGATCGGGATCGTTTGTCGATCATAGCACCGTTCAGTGTTGCCGGGGATCATTGTTTTTATAGCTTCGTTAAAAGCTTCTCTCGCAAGTTTCTTCGTGCGTGCATTTTGATGCAAAGGAATCCCACCGAAGAATGTCACCAGCGTTGTACAGTGAGTTTTGGAAGTGATTGCGCTGCATCAACTTTACTAAGGCAGAATATCATTTTATTAAAATCCCGTAGGTGCCCTGTGCATAAGGTTTTCACCTGTGCATTACAATATGTCCCCAGTGATTTCAGCTTTAATGGACTATATCCCATTTATTTTATTTAAAAAAAGTAAACCTTATGTCATGTAAAATTTATCTACTACCACATTTTTATTATATTAAACAGAAAGCCAGTTAGCTACACTAAAACCTCATTCTAGTTCTTTTTCGGACGATTTTAAAAATTTTAATACACAAGCCTTCTCCTGACAATTATGGTAAAATGACGAAAACCGTTTCCGTATCGGTCCAGCCGTTTACCATAGATGCGTCTCTCTTTCCTGGCGTAATGGCCAATTTGGTCATGCCTACCCGTGTGTAAGGGCTTACGAGACTTTTTTTTCTATTTTACGTATGTGGACTATCTTTCGTACCAGGGGAGGTCCGGTCAGGATTCGAATCCATGCCATTGTGGGTCATGTTCGAGCCGGCATACGCGCTCGGCTACCGACCCAGACTTGCCTCTGAGTACATTTTTAATTAATCATTTTTATTTTTGTAGATAGGTTTTTGGATATTGATAAATTTATAACACACACTTAAAGCTTGTTTCTGTGCATTGATTAAGCTAAGAATATCACACTAAATATGTCCTTAGACGTACAAATAATTAAAGATTTGTTGCATGCTTGGATGCAATCTTCAAAAAACATTTTGAAGCCTTTTATTTGCATGGTATGAGGCTACTGTGCATTTTCATTGCCATCACGCCTTTCGATGATGCCGCAGTCCAATCTTTGCCTTCAACGTGAATTATGAGAAATGAAGCAATCAAGCAAACTACGCTTTGACGAAAACCATAAACATCTCCGACCAAAGTTGTTTCCGCATGCACATCAGGCACTGGCTCGGTTGACGGGTAGGACACTCGGTATTCGCGTATGCAGTTTGGGCCAAGGCGTAAAGTATTTGGCCATCACTCATGTACAATCATACCACCAAGGATTGCGCAAACATCATGCGGCCAACTAGCGAAAAATACGAAAAAAAAACCGAGGGTGCGTTGGATCTCATCTCCTCGCCTTGAGGCTAAGGGGGACGGGATTGATTTGTGTGTTATGATAATGCCACAGTACACATCGGCAATGCGTAGAAGAGGTAGCCGGTACCTCAAGTCCGACATCGGTGGCATTAATTCTTTGACAATCGGATGATGCATGGCCCCCCTCTTACTCCCCCCTCGTCGGTTTCGGTGCACGCGAGCTGCAATTTAATCTTTTCGCCAACCCGCAAGCGGGAGGAATGTCAAATCGGATAAACAATGTCGCCCGTCTGGAGGTCCATCAGGGAAGGGTCCCCTGGTGGAAGGACACACGATTGGTGCGAGTCGCGAGGCACATTATGTATGATTATTTCACACCTTCCTGCAAACCGAGCACCGTCGCTCGATCCATCGATCGTTCCCGGGGTGAAACATAACGAGCTGGGATGTAATGCCGTGATACGAAAGGCCGAAGGGCGGGGTGATGATAATTTGTGACAATTTTTTAATCAAGATACTCTCACCGAACGGGTTGATAGCTGCGAGGCGGATAATGTACGATCGTGACCGTGATGATGAAGAATTGTGTAAAGAAAAGCGAAGGCAAAAGTCGATCCCCAGCCCCTGGAGCCAAAATTACCTGCAACGAGCCGCGAGAAACAACGCTTTTAAGTTGGTAAAGAGATCAAACCACCTGGAATCGGTGTGGTCCTTTAAAAGGGTCCCGCCGTGTGCGGAAGCCAAGGTCCATATCACGAGGAACGAGGTCAGACCAGGATTTCTCCGGTTCGGTTTCCTACGCCTTTCGACTTCGCTGGCTTAATTACAGCGCTTGGGCCATGGGCAGGGCGTTGGTGCGTGATTTCGTGCGCTGTTGGAGCTCTGGAGGTATTGAAATGGCACAATGCAACATAAATTGCTCATGTTAAACGTCGCCCGGGAAACGTGTAATTGCACGCGTACCGTTCCATTCCACGGGCGAAAGGGCTCCGAGGTTCAGAGGTGAAGGGAGTTTTGTGTGTCTACGACTATTTATGAACAGGCCCAACCATTGGAAATGGCAATCTGCAAGTGCGGAGTGCGGAGTTTGTTTTTATTTTTTCTCCCGTGTGCATCCACTCCATTCTGTTGCTCCTTTTAGCGAAAGGTCAAAATCATTACCGATCATAACTCTTCGCCGGGAATGTGCGACCGCCGGACCGTACCGAAAAGGATTGGCTTCCGTCCGCCGCGGTCTTCCCTTGGGCTAGCCTGTCCAGTGGCCCATTCTGCAAACCCGATTGGTTGTTCGGTCCAATTCCAGCGAATGGTAGCCCCATGGTATGGCGATGTTCGCCGACGGCAGGTCGAACAGAAGCGAACCGAATGAAATGAAATCAATTCCCCGGGAAATTGGATCCGTTCGGGCTGGTGGCTTCGCTTCGCCCTGCGACCACCTGTGGCTCGCGTTATAATTGATGATTTTTAACGAAATTAAACAACGGTCAGGTGGTTCCCCATTGCATGTCGAGATTTTACCGCCAGTCATGTGTCTGCCTTGTGTGCCCTGTGCTGCACAATTTTTTTGTGAATGTTGGTAATCGGCCATTACGGTTCACCATTTAAATACCTCAGATGTAACACAATGTAATTTAGTAAGGAAAATACTGTCGCTCGGTTATTTTCAACCTCATTTTATTTTTGGTAATCATAATAACTAGCGTCTGGGCATCGATAGCAAAAAATATTTAAAAACATCATGAGCAACATTTGATTTGGACATTAACAACTAATTAAATTCTCCCATTATCTCATTATTCATAACGTAGAGTGAATCCCTGCTATTGCGCGTGGTTTTGCTTAGTGCTTTGTTTGGGTATCGAATTTATCAATTAGAGCTACGACGGTAATGAGATTAACCGAAAACCCATTCTCTAAATTACCTAGCAGGATCAAACAAATCTTCCAGTAGCGGCTGATAATAACCCATCCATACTCATTTCCGTTGTTGGCGTTGGTAGATGGTCCAAATAATTGAAAGTTGAGCTTGTTGCGGCGAACACGGTCTGTTCACTAATTAAATGGCTTATTTTATTGGGCGTTAATCAGTAGGCTTCCCTTTGCGGTCTCTGCTCGTGCGGTGGACCGTGGTTGATATTTTTGGTACCGCACACGCCTGGTGCATCCTGATTTCCGGGAAATTGGACAGCGCGTGCCGTACGGTAGCTGCTGAAGTAATCCGATACCGATTCGTTTGCGGTCAGTTGACGCGTTACGGCACGGTATGCTGATCCAAGCCGTCAAAAATAATTCAAATAGGCACATTAATTTGTGATAATTACCAGTTAAACAAAAAATTGTTGCCAGCTATGTGAAAATTGATATTGTAGACGAAAACTTTTTATAAGCGTGTAACGGTTTTCTCAGAAGGTTATTTGACACAGTGATTCATTATAGCATTTGCAATGTTCAGCCAAATAATTGGAACATGCATTTTGTGTTAATTCCATTCTGATACAAAATAATTGCTAACGGCAATTTCAAGGAAACATTGGTCGAAAGAATGATTCCCGCGTTTTAATGAGAAGATTATCCGTCAGGTTGATGAAGTGTAGGATTTATGACGTTTGTCACTCAGTATGTCTTTTTCTGTACGGCTGTTTCTCAAGCCGATAACCACATCGTCGTCACGGCAGGTTGTAGTCATTAGTTTATAATTTTCATAGACTCCACAATCGTGACATGTACCGCCACCAGAATCGGCAGAGGGTAGTGTGAGCGACGTGAAACATGATCCTTTCGAATGTTTTCATCTCCCCCTCCCGAGGAAGGCCGCACGATACCCCCGATACACTGCCGCCGGGCGCGTAGCGTATGATTTGTTGCACCGTCTCGCAATTACATAATAATTATTGGCCACGGTTGCAACCTCAGCTGGGCGACGCCAAACCGGACTCGGCCAGCCAGACGTGTAACTGGTTGGTGGGTCTCTTCAGTGCAAAGCACGCCCAAAGGGTGCACCGGATGTCCATAGAGAGTCACGAGACGGTTTCGCGGCCCCCGAGGTACCTACGTTCCCTGGTGGCCCAAAATATTTTCTTCACCGTACGCCGACGGTAGGCGCGCCGCTGTCCATTTATGCTTGCGGTGAGCGTGCGAGCGGCCGTTTGTTTTGCGTTATTTTTTGGATTTTCGTTCCCCCTTCCATGCCCCATGCCGACGCTGAACAAAACCAGGGGGTGTGTTTGGACTGTCTGTTTGATTTAATTCAACGTGCGTATCTGTGTGCGCCTCACACGTTCCACTCCAAAGGCACCAAAGCGCGAAACGCTCCAAAGGGAAGAGGGGCCCGTTTTTGGACGAGACGAAAGAAAAAGGGAATCTCGTCTAGACCGTAACGAACCATAATGATCGCGGCTAACCCGGCCCTATCGGTCCCCGAGAAACCGTTCCAAAAACTGGCCTGCGGTGCAATATTTAATAAATTAACTATCGTCTCGCTCATGTTGCGGAAAAGTCAGCGAAGATTAAAAAAAAAAAAATCAGAAGCAAAGCATATTTATTTATGCGAGACTATTTGCAGACCGCATCGGCTCGGTAGCATTAATGCCACTCATATATTCATGCGGCGGGGCGAATCAATATCCATTGGGCGGCCACCTTATTGGCGTAGATAAAAATCGTCTGGCGTTTGAGAGGTTTGGTACACCGCCGCACCGCCCCGTCCGCGTCCGTCTTCGCCCGAAGGGGGTGAGCTAGCAGTTCAAGGGAAACGACAGACGCCCCGAGCCTTGAGCCGCGTACTCGGTGGGCTCGATGGATGGATGGATGAATGGATTGATTTCCTACGCCGTCTAATAGACGTGACGGCGATCGGGTCGCAGTGCTCCGACCAAAAAGATCGCGCACCGATCGGAAGCCCGATGAACCGGTTCTTGCGAGAATGCGGTCGCGTAAAATTAAGATGATTAAATGTTAGAGCGCTGTACGCTTGGCGGGTGTTTTTTTTCTTCTTCTTCTCCCCTTTAATGTGGGATCATATCGCCGCGATCAAATAAACACTTGCCGTGTGCAACATGAGCTGCATGGCGCTATTATAAAATCAATCAAACCGATAGGCATCAGCAGGAGTTAATCGGCAAGCGGCGCAGAGAGGAGCGAAGCGAGCGTGGGTTATAATTTTAATATAATTAAAACGGGCTTCGCCAACACAGGTAACAACAAAGTTTAAAAACCTGTTGATGCAAGCAATGATTATAATCCAACCAGCAAAGGTGACACGGGCCACATAAGTCAACGGATTTTCTGTCTTCATGAAGAGCACCTTATAATAGAATAATATAATATAAGACGTTCGATAAGTTTATCTGTCTATACATGATTGAAAAAAGTAAAGTTTCTGCTCAATAATTTAACATTGGCTAACTTAAACTAGTGGTGGGATGGTTAAACAACGTTACCTTCTATTTTATCGAACCAATAACGATAACAGCCTCTATCACTCACTGGTTTTGTTTTTTGCCTAACACACCACAAACCATCGGCCACGATACATAATCATGCTAATAGGCCTATCAACTTGACTGCCGATTGCTCCACTTTTTCTCCAACGCCCACCACCCGACGTCTGGAACAACAATCCTTTTGCCGCCCTTAGCTACGTTCATCGACCCACTGTCGATAGAGGTTCACCTCACGGCTTTCCATCGAATGATTATTCGGTTATCGATTTTGAATATACTATTATCAATATTATTATAATAGGTCCATGGTTTGGGCTTACCCTTGCTCAAAACCTTTCGAACACCCCGATATCCCCAAAGGTATTGGTTGTGGTTTTTTTTTTGGGTTTTTTTTCAATCGAGTTTGAGGATTAAATTATTGTATGGTTTGAAAGTGAACTATCGTGTTAACCTGATGCTTCCCAAAATCCGAGGCCATCGTTCGTTCGGTGCCACGAATCCGGTTTAGGTGGTTTCTTAAAATTAAGGAAAGACGACATTGCTCTATGAAAAAAGTAAACAAAACAAAACAAAACCTCCAATGACGTCAATTGCATCCACTTAAAATTATTGCGAGCACTCTTGGCAAGCGGGTTTAGTAAGCGATATACAGCCATTCCTTTCCCTTGTAGATTGTATCGATCACGGCCAAAAAACCACAAACCAACAACCCCGGGGCCGATTGGATACTGTTGCGGAGGAGTTGGTTGTTTTGCGTTAACATGGTTTTCTCGCCCTCCCCCTCCAGCGATAATGATGGCTTTGACCTGTGACACTCTCTCCCAAGAAAGGGTCGTACCACGTCCCCATCGCCTGACCGGTCGAGTTAATTGGACGTTTAGCGGTTTCTTTAAGTTTTTTTCTCCGTTCGGATGCTTTTTTCGCTCTCCGTTAGCCGATCGATCGGAAACCGTCGATTGATGAAGTAAGATGTTAACATAAAGTTTAATCGATCGCGTAATTAATGAGCACGGCGGTTATCAATTATGGGCAATTAAATGTTGTTTTATTCGCGCTAGCCAGCAAAGAGCCAACAATGTACTCCAATAATGATGGTGGTGATGGGCGCAAAATTGGAAGTAAATAGAGAAAATATTATCCTGTCGTGCTTAAGTATCCTGCACAAACACGATAATTGGAAGAGGCACGAATATGCTGAAGTTGTTTATTTTAGTTATCGAAAATACCTTAATGATTCCTAGCATTAGTATACCAGCTATAAATTGTTTTATTTTTCTTTTGTATTTATGGCAGTGAATTGTAGTTTCGATGGTACAATGAAAACGATGCTGACCCATGAAAACGACATTATGTAAATGCAAATTATCACGTCAAGGTGGAACCCGAACGATTCAATGAAAGACCAAGTTTAAGATAAACCTCTAAATGGAGATCTGTAGGAACAAAAAATTGAATAAAACCAAACATTTCCCCTACCACTACGAAAAGGTGTGTCCTGCAAAAAGGTGATCGTTCGAAATTATTTTCATGTTAACCAATCTCCCAAATATGCCTATCTGATCTCGCCTCGAATGGATAATAATACAAACAGCTCCAAGGCTGGAGATAAAGCAGATTTTAAAAAAACTATAAGAGCACACAAGTTAAATGGCAAAATAAGCATTCCATATGCAAAAACGACTAACTTTCAAGCAGAGTAGAAACAGCGAACATGGTGTCTCATTATATGCGCCCGCACAGCCTCGATAGGCTTACCATTTTATGGTTTGCCTATTAAAATCTGTCAGTTTGATTGGCTCGTTTTTATCGCCGAATAAGCATTGCGCTCGAGTTGCGTCGATCTTTAATTTTCGTACTGCTTGCAATCGGTAGACAAAAAAACGCTTATGATTACGCGATCGCGGTTTAAGATAGTAACATTGGCACTAGAAACTTGATCTTAACGGATTGGAACGATGCTATGTCGTTAATGGCTGAAAAAAAAATCAAAGGAATTGTATCAATTTATGGTAAAGTAGTAAACAATTTTAAAGCATTTTTGAATTGATGTTATATGAACCACCTCCTCTTTCACCAAGTTGTGAATGGTTCATCGTATTGTGATTAGCTTCGCTGTTTGAAGCAAAATGTGTAGCACGTTGACATCCGCTTGTTAGTTTGCACACTTTTCCCTGGCATTCATTTTTTTTTTCAGTATAGATCAGGTGAATGGGTGTGGGGCGGACGGGTGCGCTTCAGGAAATGCAACAACGATTTCAAACCGTCAACACAGGAATGTGATTAAACCTCGCACCATTGCCATGCATCGGGTGCATTCGGAGACAAAGTTCAACCACTGGCCGCCGGGTGTTGATGAAGCTGCACCGTCAGCGACTTTTTTTGCTGCCGCGCCGTTTCCATTTAACGCTGCCTCTGATAGTGACACCTCGCGGGCCGACGTGAAGGTGGCGGCGGTGGTGATGATATTGCTGAAAGTGGTTACGATTGTTTTCTTTTCTTCTTAGCGTCGCCCTGCCTGTCCGCATCGGGTGTGTTCTAGCGTTGGTTTGTAGTTTGAAAATGTTTTCGAACAGAGAAGAAAGAGAGAGCAAGAATGGGAAGAATGTTTCTTTCGGACCAGAAAGAGAGACCAATGAACGGAAGAGTGCAAGAGAAGGGGTTGTTGGGTGAAAAATTCGAACCGCGAACCCTTTCGAAGCCATGCTGCTAGCGAACGGAATCGATTGACGAAACGCCACCGAAGCGAACGACCAAACAACTGGCTACTCCTCTATATTAGACCTCCTACCACATCCTCCGCCCCTTCCCCTTGTTTGCTGTCAATGACGTTGCCGTGGTACGTACGAGCGTAAGCCTATGCCCGGGGACTCGACTACGCCGTTTTTCGTTGAATTTTTCCAATACTTTTCGCCTCTAAAAACCCTCGAAAAATTCGACGAAATTCATGGCTTTCGAGGGTGCAGCCTCGAGATCCGCCCACTTTTTTCGAGGGTGCGTCAGTGTGGTAGTGCAAAAAAAAATCCCCATCCACTCCACTTTCGCTCGTCTGCACCTGCACTTGCGCTGCCCCTGTCAGCACCGTTCCTATTGTATTGTCTTGTCGACTGCCTGCCTGCGCTGTGGTGTCGTTCGAGGGGGTCGGGTACTTTGTATGATTTATGGCCTTTGCTTATGGTGTCCGTGTATCGTTTTTTCTACATGTGTTCTTGGTGCCCCCTCGTAGTCTGGGCCTGCCGGTCGGTGGTGTCTGGTCTGTTTGGTGATTATCGCCTTTTGCCTGTGGTTTGCCCTCGTTCTACCCGTACCCCCTTGAATGCCTATACTTTTGGGTCAGTTGCTCTGAGCTATTTTTAGACTCTAGTGAATTATCGGATTGAAGTTTTAGCGCTTGCTAAGGCGCTGGCTCTTTCGCCTTGAAAAGTTTTTGAAATTGCCCTGTCGCTTTACACGCGAGGCCATACGAGGCCTGTCTCCGCGCGGTGTCAAAAACGGTATATGAATCCGATGGGAATCGCAGAGTACCGCTCTTGACTCTTGGTTGAAGCTACGCATGCGTGATGGATGTGTGACCGTAGCTATACGGTGGGACCTTTTCGGTACCATAAATTTGCGCGGGCAGATTAAACCATTGGCTGCCATGGCTAGCATGCTTCAAATTTGGTTTGCTACTATTATCTCATATTGTTTCAAGGGCAACCGTGGTTGGAAAACATGATATTTAAAGCGTCGTCATAATGCAATATATTTGTATTGCCAGTTTGCGTTGATCGATCTCGCGATAAATCAGCGCGTGAACAAAACACATGTTGATCATACGGAAGAACGGTAGCGGGCATGAAGAAAAAAAAATTGGTCGCACTGAAGGGGCAAAGCAAAATGTGCAAATATCGATAACAATAAATCCGAGTGGCTCGATAGCGCGGCAGCATCAAGTACGAGTAAAAAAAACTCCATACGATCGAGGGGACGAGTGGGTCAAAATCTAAGAAAAGCAATTAAAACCAAATTGTGCGGCACCCCAGAGCACGGCATGCTAGTACAAAGAATAAAGCATTTAAATACCCGCCCGGTCCCTGACGATTGATCGGACACCAACAACAGGCAGAAAAAACGCAAGCAGCCCGGACCTTGGAGTACAGCACGCACGGCTCGCAAAATAAAATTTTATGGTTCTTAAGAAACGATAACGCATTCAAATGCCCGGCCGATCACCAAGCCCCCTCGTATTGAGGGAAGCAGCGCGGACGACAATACAAAAGAGGGACCGTCCCGGCTGCAGAACAGAAGGGGGCGGTATTCGTAAGACCCGTGGACTTTTCGAGGGTCAATCATTTGCGGGTGTGCGAGCGAAGCGATATACGAGTGCGAGCGAGCAACAGCGATTGTGGGTTGGAACTGCAGCAAAAGCAAAAACAACTCACAGGGGGTTATAACGATTGTAAGCGAGACGGCATACGTAATAGAGCGAGAGGCAAGTATGAAACGCCCGAAATTACCCCGTTGGGTAATGTGCTAGGCGTTCATACTATACGGCTCTAAAAGTTTGTGGAAGGTTGATGACAACAGACATCACATGATGAAAAGAAATGAAAGTACCTTTTTTTAATTCACAACAACTTATAAACTTAAAACAATCGTTATCTTAAATCCTAAATTGATAAGAACCACAAAGTCAACGAAAGTCTGTAAAAGATGAAACGAAGTCAACATCTAAGATTACAGAGTTCTATTGCTTGACCATCCAACGAATAGGGTCCTAAGTTCTTAGCGTTGTCCAAATGAACCCGGCCTCCGCCAATGGTGGGTTTCTCAGAGGTATATTAGTACTCAAGAATGTGTCTTGGCCCATAGCGTCTATTGGACCGGTCAGAACTGAATTTAAGAACAGCGGTTCATCGCACATTCAGCGGTTTGATGCAGTCTTTTTCTAGCATTCTTATACTTATAATATTATATTACATAGTCCTCAACTGATACACAGTGTATTCAAAACAATTCAGGGAATAATTGATAAATTCCCGAAAAGCGGACCACCTTGATTACAGCGTATTTACACAAGCATGTTATAACAACTTTTTCGTTATTTATTGGATGCTGTGATCTGTTATTATACTCCGTCTAATTTTTTCGCTATAGTGTGTTTTGAACCCGTTTTTTGATTTCCACCAACGGATAGAAGTCGGAATGTACGAGCCACAGTCCTTCCAAGCACTTATCAATCCACCGTATTTTGTTAGTAGCACGAAAGGTAGCCGGGGGCTACTACGTGCACCACCGGATAAGGACCGCGTGGCCCTCCCGCACACAGACACCACCCCGCTCGCTGGTCTAGGTGGTCCAATTGTGCCCGTACGGTTACGTTGGCGCGAGCGAGATGCGATAAGGCGCCCACAAACGATTGAACATTTTGTGGTGACGGTCGACGGGAAGGACGGTGCGGAGGGGAAGGAAGGTGCGGGTAGCGTGTTTTAGGAGGTCATATTTTATAACATTTTTCGTTGTTGCTGCTGATGCCCGGCCGCCCGCTTGTGCGAGTGTGTGAGTGTGGTTTTATTTCATTTTTCGTTTTCGTTTTACTTTCGTCCTCTTCCCACCACGGATCGCGGCCGCACTCGTTTCTTTGGCCTGTGCACGGTGGCGCTCGGTTCATCTGTCTCATTCCAACGGCACCCCCTACCTTATCCCTTCTCGCACCCCTACCCCTCATCTGTCTCATTCCAACGGCACCCCCTACCTTATCCCTTCTCGCACCCCTAGCGGGGTCCTTCGCGCGTAGTGTTTGTCCCGCGTCTCCGTGCGCGGCTCGCGGTTTCTCGCGCTTCTTACGACGACGACGGTGACGATGGTGGCTGGGAGCCGTCGCGCTTCTGGCGGCAAGTTGCTGCGTGGTGTGGCACGGTGTGTCAGCCAGCGAGCCAGTCAGTCAGTCAGTCAGTCAGTCGGTCGATGGGTCGGTCGGTCGGTCGGTCCGTTTTGGTTGTTTGCCCGAACCGGGTGCTGATCAGTCTCGCCTCAGCTAAACAACTGTCATAAGGCGCGCGCGGCGCCAAATGTGTTCGAACCGTTTCGTTGCAGTGAGTTTCTTCCGTCCCGAATGGCGTTCTTCTTGGCAGACGGAGAAGTACTGCGCACCGCGTTGTGTGTTTATTCTGTGTGTTTGTTTTATTCGTCGATCGAAACGATCTCCGCCGCGGATTCTGTGTGTTTTTTTTTCTCTCGTCCCTGTATATGGTGGTGGTGGAAGTGATAGTGATCGGTGGCAGTCCTGCAGCCGTAATGTTTTGCAGCGCTCGTTTCGCTTCCCTCAATCAGCACTCAAAACAGTCTAGCTAAACGTGTGAATATCATTTAGCGGAAAATTAGACCTGGTCAATTATGCCCGAGTCTGTACTGTGGCGATAGATTTGGTACGCAGATTTATAGATTTTACTGAAAATTCAACCTGGCTTTCAGTGAAAAATTAATGTTAACAGTTAGGTGGTCTTCTTCAACCACAGAATCCCAAAATCCCTGTTATTTGGTATCTCAGAGCTATTTTCTCTTGATCTGTTTTTCCCCCGCAAATCTTTTTTTTTTTTCGCTGAAATCGTCAAAAGTAGAATATGTTACATCTCTCCCAAGAGATTCATTTAAGCCGCGCAAAGAACTATTTCCCTTTGGAGCTCGTTAGCACTCTGGCACACGCCACCGTCTGTTACGAAACAATCAGGCGAAAAACTCGGAAAGGCCACCAGGATTATTCTAAACTAGTCCGTGCGATTAGGAACCGACGGGGGGTGCGCTCGATTTGCTCGAATCCACTTTCCAATCGTGCAGCGGTGTCCAACCGTGATGTTTTTCAGTGAGGTGTGTGCAGTGTCTGTCAGTCGCCCTGTGCCAAACGAAAACAACGCACTATCGCGCAACACAATAGCTGATTGCAAGCCGACTATCTCAGGCCGAGGTGCCGGTGCGCAATACCAGATTCGTTTGAAAAGTATTTGCAACAAATTAAGCGATATGGACAGTTAGTCCTATGGGACGACCTTGCGACTCCCCGTTGCTGGATGAATCTTTATGGTGCGCTTATATCCGTGGACCCACAAACAGATTGCTCGAGGACCCTTGGGCCATAGTGCGAAATATGGTGCATGCAGTCAATGGCTTCCCCCTTGCGGTTACATCACTCTCCCCAGCCAGATTCAACCGATTCACCGGAGGTAATCCTCCTCTAGAGTGAGGCCGCGTGCAACTTGCAACCCACGGCACACAATATTGTCCCTATCAGATCAATCGCGCTCGGTCGACCACGAACGGGGGCCGAGATAATGAAGCACGTTTTTCGTGATAGCTTCAATCGATTATATCCAACAACCCGCGGCACGTCAATTTAGGGGCGCGCACTCGAACCAGACCGCGAAAAGCTGGCCGAAGTGATTGGAAACCATCTGCATTAGGGGCGATAGGCGATAGGTTCCTATCGATCCCAGAAGGCCTCTTCTACGCCACCTCCACCGGCTGTGGTTGTAACCGGCTGTGTAGCGTTCCCTGATTTATATGATATGCCCGATGGGGAACCGATGTACCTGGTACTTCATGCTAAGCTACCGTCCTGATCAATGAATGTTGGCGTGGAGAACGGGTCGATGTCGAGCTAGCTGATAAACTTCGTTACAAGCACAACCTTTTTTTACTAATTTCATTTACCAACTTTTTTTTTGTGTATGTTAAAATATCAATGAAAACCAACAGTCGGCCACTGTGACGTCCTCTGGCGCTACTTCGTCCGGAGTGTAGTGCGGTCGGTTGCTCTGGTTGTTATTGAAGGTGTACTGTGTTAGTTCTTACGCCGTTTTGTGTGAGTGTGTGTTTGTGCAAGATTGTGGGCATGTGTTTGTGTGTATGTTTAAGGTAGTGCAATCAACCTAATTACTTATCGAAGTCGATGATCGAATATTGTGCCCCTGGCTCTCCAGGAAACTCGTCCCCAGGCACCGAACGAGGCTGGCAAAGAGATCCTCCGGGAGATAACGTCCATCTTCCGTGTGCTCGCCGACCGCTTCCCGTTCCAGTGTAAATGGCGCGTTCGTGGGCGGCATCGGTTGCATGACTGTGCCTCACCCAGTAGCGGCAGAGGTGCTCCTGTATGGTCGAAGTTGTCGTAATATCACCATCCGGCAGGCAGGAAGCGTCGGGGCACCTAGTGGCGTGTTGATTGTGTCACTTTAAAGTATCGGCTTTAGGTCCACTGGAAGCCCCATCGTATGTTTGACATAATAGAAAAGTTGTGTCGTAGTTTTCCCTACCCGAAACGGGCTCCACTGCGGGCGGAAGGTTAGAAAAGGAGCAGTGCGCGTACAAGACTACCGCTGCCTGTTATTATATGGTGGCTCTGGTACCGGGATCCGTTTTCCTGCAGACAACACTTACAGTGCCGATATCGAAAGCCATCTGAAACATGATTATTATTACCGGAAGTACACCGAACGGGGATGGTGAGCTGCCAGCGCCTTCCAGTGAAGATGACGAGCGACATCTGGCGGAGTACGGTGAACGTAATGGAACGGTGGTTATGATGGAGCAGGAGGAGGAGGAGCACGAAGGCACTTCGCTGGAATTGTCACCTGTGGAGCATGGCGTCGGTGGAGATGAAATGGAGAGTGACACCGGTTCTTCTGGCGATGGGCCAAAACCAGAGCTGTCCAATGGAGGATGTCAGCTGGATGTTGTGGAGCAGTTAGCTAGTGATGATGAAGATCTGCTACTTCTTGATGGTATGTTATTGTAGGCGAAAGGAAAAGGAAGAAAACAATGAGTTGGTCTAATCTATTCCCATGTTTCAATTTCATTTACATGAGATTAAACGCAAAATAACAACGATTAAAATTTCTTTGAGCATCGTCATCGAAACTAGATAACTAAAGCTACGAATTCAGTCAATAATTGTAAATCACGAATGGATAAAACCTCACCCATATCCCTAGTTCGAAATTTAATGCGGAACGGAAGGACTATACCGAGCATAGTCAACTGACCGGCACAGTTTCACTTCACCACATTGAAGCATTAAATCTCCATTAGGATGGTCCTAATTTAACAAAAGGATGGACGAGGATATTCGTTGTAGAGTCGAGGGTGAACTCAATTTGATATGTAAAACAGGCATTACAATGTATCTCGCGTGCACTTGGTCCCAGTGGAGTACACTTCATATGGGATGTATCCCCGTTCTAGATCCACGCTGCAGCACACTGTGGTGCTTTATTATCCTTCCGTAAGTGCTGTTCAACACGAACGGTTGCGATTTTATCATGAAATTGCCTCCTCTCCCCGCTGCATACTTATTGGCGCAGGCGTCATTGTTCAGATTTTCATAAATTATACCGTTCCGAAACCTACCGTTCGCTGTAGGGTGCATTAATTTGGGAAGATGGAAGCAATAAACTACGATGGAGTCCAATTTCCGAATGGGCTTGTTACGTTACGGAACTAGGTAATGGATCCTGCCCCCACAATACTGCAGTTCGGCAATCACGGCATACACATTTTGCAGTAAAACAGAGGCGGCAATGCTCGAACCGCACGTGGGGGGAACAGCTTTGTGATTCTCTCAAATGTGATTAAAGGAAAGAAAATAGAAAAAAATAGATCATGTTATATGTGCATGTCTACTGCTGCTGAATCCAGCGCCTGATCAAGGCAGCGTTTGGCTTGCTTTTTACAGCGCTTTTTTCGTTTAGCCACCAGGGAATTGACAAATGTACTGCAATTGCGGAAATTGATGAATTTTTGATAGGAATTCCGAGAATGACTCGATGGAACTGAACGCTGAAGCGAACTTGTCTTCAATTTCATTTCATGAATGGCATATGATTTATATGCTGGAAACAGTTCCATTTCACGGATGTTTAAGGTTCTAAATGAAATAAGTTCCATCACGTAAATATTTTGTATATAAATCTTCTCTTTTTTTTCCTTTTCCAGGTAAGTTGCGAAATCTATTCTCGTTGTGCCGTAAGTATGATTTTTATTATTGTTTTTTTAGTTCGGTTTGAGGCAGCTCAAACCTGTTGACTAACCACTTCATCGATCACATCCCAATACTAACCGGAACCATGAAGCGAGATTTTTTGTTCGGTTGTTGGGTTTTGCCTAAAAACCTTACACACCTTCGGGCGCTAGGAAAGCGGTGGCTTTAAAAGGAGAGGAGGGTGTATGAGAATGTCCGAGGCGACGATTGCCGATGGTGTCGTCGGTCGTCACGTGACCAGCTTGGTTTTGGCTTAACTGGTTTTCCAGTTTTATAGCGTTTCGCCATTCTTGAGAGCGTTCACACAACAAAGCCTTTTCTGGCGTGACTATATGGACGCTTTCCGGAAATACCCAGCGCTATCCAGTTTCGACCGTCCGCTTAACAAGGCTCAACTTGGACGGGTATTTTGTCCGTCATTTTATCATTATTACCTGTCCAAGAATTTACCGACCGATTACTTGCGATTCCGACGAGCGACATAAATTCGACTAGGATATAAAAAACAACAAAATTTAATTCCAGCCTTAAATTTGCTCCACACCGCAATGGTTCCTTTTGATCTTACTCGCCGAGCGCCACAAATGCAATGGTCCCGAAAACGAACCTTGCTTTCGTCACTAGTCAGTTTGTACTTTGATTAGCACGCGGTGGCGGCAATCTTAGAAGTCCAAATGGGTTGTAAGTGTCACGATGCCGTTCTGTGGCTGTACTATCTGTGGGTACCGTTGGCTTGAGGGGGTTTTTTTCTCGTCAATACGAGTTCGTTGTTCCAATGTTCCCTAAATGGTGTGAATGAACTGGAAGTATTTGAGGTTGTGTTTCGCAAGATATGAAAATACACTTATTTTCTGTTTTTGGCGGTACACACAGCCCGATTCAGACGATGGAGAAGATCATAAAATATTTTCAAAAACATGTCTGTGTTTTCGTGTTTGTAGAAAAAAAGACCATACAGTGAGAAATCCGTTTCTAAGAAAGGCATTTCTCTTAGCATCCCTTTCAATTTTTTTGCCAATCTGTTAGTTTGCTATTTGGCTTGGAATTTATTTTTGTCACACATTCCGCTGTGCGTTCAATTGATCTAACACGGTTCATAAATCTCCCAGAATAATTACTGTGTTTAGAATTTTTCGACTAATGCCTCGTAAACCAGTGCGCAAAGGGACGTTTCCTAAGAACTTTCCGAGTGGCCGATAAGTAAATCAACCGCAGCAAAGTGATCGCTCACTCAGGGAATGTCGAAAACAATGTTTTCGGGAAGATATCCCCACATCTAAGCACATAAATCTCTTTCCTCGCGATCGCCATGATTGACTTCGTCTTGAGGTTGAATCTGGTGGGTGCCGCTAAAAGTTGTTTTTCACGAACGGTTGCGTTGTGGGTAAGCCGGCCCCGCGGTACCGTACGCCATCGCTCACGTGCGCACCAATTTCACACTTCATAATTTATTGAGCAGATACACATTGTGACTTATAAAAACATAAACCTCTTGGGAGCGGCGAACGTCGGGCGGGGCGTGCAAGCTTCCGCCGACGAAAGTGCTCGGTTGCGGACGCACTCCGACCGGGCTGGCGGCGTGTAATTTTAGCGGGGCACGAAAAAATCTTTTCAAACCGACCGGAAAAATAAAATTCCACTGACGTTATTTATTGCCGTTTCATATTTGCATAATATGTGTTGCGTCAGTAAATAAATGCGTTGGTACGGGCGGGGTGTCAAAGGAGCAGGATGTATTTTCGGGTGGGTCAGTGTTCTTCCACTTCAAGATCAATGCATGGGAGGTTGTTCGGTGTATTTCTAGCGCCTAGTCATTACTGAATGTGCCGAAAATGCCATCCGCAAGGTCGGCTAAGCGCATGAAATATGTCTTCGTTGCCTTTCGGTGAGTGTTTCCTTAGTTTTATTTAAACCTCATTTGTTTCAAGGCTCGTTGTGCATTGCGGCCAATCAACACATACGAAAAACATACATTCTTGTTCAATTAAAAAGTGAAATAACATTATAAATAAGGAATGAAAAATAATTTGAAAGGGAAATAAAGTCTCACCATATAAATGTTTACACATGTTTAGCAGTAAAGAATAAATGTGCCTTTCCATTTTATGATCCGTTTTGATAGTCGTTTTCCCAAGCATAATAATCATTTTACCCCTCTCTGGAAGAAACGCATACACTATTAGTAAATGTTTCATACGGAAAAGTTTCAACACAATAAAACAACAAAAATCTTACCCTTCGAGATCCCACGATCCGTCTTAACCTTAGATAAAATTGGTTCCCCCGTTCCGCCGGCCTGTTGCGGCGTAGAATATTTATATGATCTGATCATAAAAATCATCCCTTGTGCGAACGTCCCCACGGCATTCGGTATCAGTTTAAACGTGGACCATGCTACCTCATCGTGTTTTAAATCATTTATATCCCTAGCGATTGCAGTTTTCTGAATGTCGACCCTGCAGACGCTATGTAGCCATTGACGCAGGGCGCGTGAGGCGTAATCCTAGCTAGACTTAAAAGCTTCGTACTGAATAAAATTATAGTCCACCCGTTGGTTTGTTTATCTATTTGTGTGTGGATGATAAATTTCCTCGTCTTTCTGTGCGTGGTGCGTCTTTTGCACTTCCGTCATCCATCGGATTGATCCCTTTTATGATGGTTTAACTGGCAGCATTTGAACAAAGGTGTTTTTTACAACCCGATAGCAATGTTGTGCTGATTAATAATCCAGGGAGCTGTCCAGATGGTCATCACAAGTGTTGGCGCGACAGGGAAGACGCCGCGCTCCACTCGGGCAAGCGGAACAGTGTGTCAGTAGTGCGATCGTACCGAACTCCCATCGCCTACTGGCGTCTCCATTGCCGGAGCAGGAGTAGGAGCACGCGTTTTTTGATGAGAGAGTTTATAAACTTACCTCGTACTAACTGCGTACCTATAAAGCCGCAGGCAAAAAGCGACTGGCAGCAGCATCCATTGCGATTGCATATACGTGCGGTTTGCCGAGAGTGAGAGTGAGAGTCTGTACCGTTCTTCTCACCAAACGATACGGCGAGCCCAAGGTGATCTCGCTATCAGCTGAGCGATAATCAAGTGAGCAAAAGGGAGGACAGGCTCGCTCGTCCTAGAATGAGTGCTTCTTATCGCGACGCGTTTCACCGAACGGGGAGAAACCACCAGGTGGAGCGTGGAGGTGTGAAAGAGACCACCTGCTGTGTACCACTGGCTGCGTTACGGTACCCACCGCTGGCCGCCATATCGTTGCTCCACCACCATTTGGGGAGGGTCGGCCCTACCGTACATCCCTATGCCCAACAGCCGCGTTGCTCCATTATAAGGCGCGGGTTTTGTGTTGATTGTGATTTCGTGTGTCCTACCCCGCCGGTCCCCCATCGTCCCTTTCCCCTCGGCTCAATTCACCGAGCAGTGGGCAAATCGCTCCGTGCACCTGTGTGAGTTCCGCGATCCACCGCCAGCTATTCGCGTGTGTGTGGGCATCCCCTGCTCGCGGGGAGATATTTCGTGCCGTGTGTGTTTCTCCCTTTTATTTCGTTTGATTAATTCTAGGCCGTTGTCGCCGTTGCCGCTGCGGCTGCTGCTGCTTGCCTGCCGGGCGGGTTCGTTTGCGTTAGTAGTTCTATCGCGCAGCAAACCCGTCGCTCTCGTCAGTAGGGCGCTCGGCGTTGGAGTGTAACGAGTTACGAGCTATATTTTAGAAGCGGCTGCAGCAGCAGCAGCAGCAGCAGCAGCAGGAGCAATCGGTCTCTTAGAAGCCCCAGTGACGGCTGACCTGGCGCGCGGTCCGGTACGCTGTTTAGTTCAATGCGATACGTTACGGTTACGGTCGTTACGCAGGGTGTGCAAAGGGGCGCTATTTGACAAGAACGGAGTGCTGCACGGGGTAGACTAAGAGGGTTAGTGTCCGCGACCGGGCGCGACCGGTGCAAGGTGAGAGGGAAAGGATTTAAATTTCGCTTTTCGAGTTTGCCATGGACTTGAAAGTCGATACAGTGACGTTGAAGGGCTGGTTCGCGTGACGTGTTTGTGTTGCCGTGCGGAGGTAGTGCCTCCATTAATAATCTCCAACCGCATTTGAATGTGTTTTAAAATCCGTCCAGTTTCTCATTGCTTCGGAACAAGCATTGATTTGATGTTTGAATGCGAAATGCGTTAAATTTAACCTTTTGACTGTTAAAAGCATAGTATCTCGGCTAAATTCAAAATTCCTTGACCACTCGTTCTACGAGTGAATCAACCGGATGCTAAAACAGGTGCACAACGTGAATAATTTCGACAGTTGGAAAACTGTGGTGTCAATAAGTGAAGTGTTTTGCAGTCGGTCTAAAACCATTACCCCCAAGACCTCGAGGGAGTGCTGTTGATCGACTGACACGAAGACACCTTCGTCAGTAACGCAAACACACAGAGGAGGGAGCGCGCACTAATAGACAAACCTCTAAAGTTTGCGGCTAGAATGCGGTTTTAGCTGAAAAGTGCGCACCCGTTCTGGCAAACTCGTCATCCACCGTCGAGGGATTAGCGGAGAGTCAACCAAAGAAGCTCGCCGTGGAAGAATTGTGGTCCTGTCGGGCTTGTGATTTATTCCGTTGCGGTTTTTCGCATCCGGTAGCGTTCACCGTCAGATTGTGATTATTTGCCCACTACTTCAGGGTCATTAGTTCAGGGCATTCCAGAACATCTGTTCTTCTTTTGTACTCTGCCAACTTTAAAAGAGGTTGAATAAAGTCATTTCCCGAGATTCTCCAATGCCAGGAGCTAATCGAGGCACAATTATCAGCTTCAAGGACGTACAGAAAGACTCGATACGATTTCAGGTTTACTTTTCTTGTGCCAAAGATCAGCGAAGCTGTGACTACCGCAACTGCGATGGGTTTGGCTGTGTGAGTAGTTGTAAGATTCCGTCGATGTACCAAAGACACCGTGTCGTGTTTATGTTTCCTTTCACCGTGTGAGATCCATGGCCGTGAAAAAGACACCACGGACTCACGAGACAGTCGACAGACCAGATTTCTGCACCATTATAAAATTTTACTTAAAATAATCCTTAGCTTTTGCTGAACGATTTGCGAGTAGATAACGCGAAACGTCCTTTACGCCACGACGTGGGTTATGACGACGACATGGAGAGTTCGTGAGGTTATTTATAATTCCATCCGTATTTTTATAGTCCCTGCACGAGTGCAAAAATCGAACAGAAAATATACCGTGGCACTTTCCAGTCACGATCCTGTTTCTGCCGGCGAAAACTCAATTTCCAGCCCCTGGGCGTCGGAACCGTGGGCGGAAGTATCAACAGACTTCTATTTCCGGCGTGTCTGCTGGCGAATTCCACTACAAAAATCGATCGCGCCACGGGTGTTGTGCAGCAAACGTGAAGTGTTAGTTCCGGCGTCGAGGAAACCATTTCCGGTTGAATAGAGCAATCTGTACGGCGAGTGAAGCGAAAGTAAACACAGCTAGTACCCACTCGCAGCACACATGGTGCACTGGTTGTATCCTGAAGAGTGAAACGGTGACAAATCGTTCTAGGAAGTGAATATTGAGGATTTTTGCCCCCCCAGCAAGCAATGTAGAGAGCCGTTCGCGACAGGTGAAAGCAATTGTCGGATCAAAGCGAATAAATATTGGCAAAAAAACTGCAATTCTTTCTGACAGGCAGGCAGTGGCAGTTTGCAATTGTCGTTACTTGCAACGCTAAGGCGCTGTACCTGTTGCAGGAGAGCAGGGTTTGGAAATGGCGCACCATACCTCTGTAATGGATTATTCACGTAAGTAGCCTTAAGGGCCAACATGATTGAATGTTATTGTTATTGAACATTTTCAATTCCTTTTTTGAGTAAAAGTTTGAGTTTTGAGTTGTCCTGCTTGGCAGTGTTTGCTGGAGTATTTTTGTATCATTGTTATAAGACTCAAAATTAATGGTAAAATACATTACAAGAGAGGGAACATTAAACGGTTTAGAGTTCTATACTGTCTACTCTCCTTATTAAGCGATGCCTAAAACTATTCCTTAAGAAAAAAAAAAGCAAAACACAATCCAAGAAACATAATGAGGGAGTACCTCAACAGATTGTTTGTCAGTGAAGAGATCTGAGCATTGAAGCTGTTAAACCCATTATAACAATATCTGCCTCACTTGTGCTGCACCATCCTATCGCCCCGCCTAGCCGAGTGCCATTAACGTTGGAGGTAGAATTCAAAATATCCGCCTACAGCATCGCATCGACGTTCGAATTCAGGCGTCAAACGCAGTTGTGTTCGTGTGGTGTTGATCCGTTTGCCATTTATCGTCGGACCTATATTCGAATCCACTTCCTGACCGGGGCTCGGGTCCGCACGGAGGAAGGGCGAGCAATTGTTGATACACTGGGCAATTGCGTTTTTCGGCATTGTTCGCCGCCTCTACGATGGCGCAATTGACCCAGATAATGTCCTAAAGATTGATCATTCCCTTGTTCGCGTTTCGAGTATTGCCGAGCGGGGTGGTAATAGGAACAGAAAAGGCCCTCCGGGGTGTTTTCAGCATTGGCCTCCTTTATGCGGTATGCCTCCATCGATGAATGGAGCAGGTGTTTTATATGTTTACCGTTTAACCCGGGCAGCACCCAAGCTCTCCCGATGGGGCACGATGAGGTTAAGATTCGTCACACAGAATGAGAATCTCTGGGACTCATATCTCACCTACAGACCGGTTCCGATAAGATACGGGCGTGAAAGCTACGCTGCGGTCCGTGGTTGTGCGCGTCTCAGTGTTTGGAGGTCGCTGAATTTCGCGCCTCCGTTTTCGATGCGACAAAAAAGAGTGTTCCACTGGTGGTTCTTCTTCTTCATGCGATATGATTGTGCAGCAGTTCGGTAGTCCTGATGGATGAGTTTAATCTGCAGCTGTCGAAGATCAGATCGCGGAGCATTATAGGACGCAAGTGCGTTAATCTCGCGGCCAAGAGGAATTTCGCGGGACTACCACTTGTCGTCGATGACCATTCGGCTCTACCATCGTGGACCACAAACCGTGCGATTCGGCTTGTAAATCATTAGCAACGAATGCAAGTTCCTATAGTCTTCCCTTGGCCAGATCTCCTGCGAACGGTCACTTGCCACGAGCTTAGTACCTGTTGTGATCCGGCACTAAACGTTGGCGCGTGACGTCCGCTCGTTCTTCTCGAGCGCCTTTTTCTTCTCATTTTACTTTTCCCCCTCCATCCCGCGGCCCGCACGGCCCACGACGTCAACGACGGCTATTGTCAACTATACTAATGAGCTGATGATATCATGTCATGCGAGCAGCGGTTGACATTGACCGATGTCTATCAACATGTCTGGCACGGTGAATGACGATTTTTCGCCGCCACAACCAACTACCGCACCCACCCACGCCGTCCCCCACCTATCTAGCATCCTTGGGTCTGAGCTGTGGGTCGGTGTAAACGTACCTAACAGCACTATCCGCAGCACGATGGTTCAAGCGCTTCACGGCGGTTCTGAACAACCCTCAATCAACCCCTCCGGGCGTGCGGTGGAAGTGCCACAATGTATTTCTCGCAAGACATGCGATACTGAGTTAGCCTAGGGGCGCTCGAGGCGCTCGATTGTTTGACCGACGTGTGTGCACCTCGCCTTGCCGACAGGTGGACGCTAATTCCCATGCAGCTTACCGACATCCAACGTGGCTCCGAATAGGCGCCAAGGTAACGAGCACGGCCAAGGTGATGAGACCTGAAACTCGCCTCAATTGGGCTTACCACGAGTACGGTACATTTTCGTGGCGGGTATTCTTTGGCGGAACCAGCTCCAACTTCTGTGATTCTTACCAAATCCGTCCCCAATTAGCGTCTCTTACCTTCAGTAGTGCTTTCTGCCTAAGATACCGCGGAGATTGATTCTACCGAAAGAGTCTTGCACATGCTTGAACCGAGCGCTTCAGTCCAACTTTAGTCCCCACGATTGGTTGCGACTACGTGATTGCATACACCTACTACGCCCCTCAGAAGGCCCAGACAGACAACGGGCGAAACTGGCGCACACATGTCGCGCAAAACAATCTTACAACCACCGAGCAAACAAACACACACCGCCCGGGAATGGTACATTCCAACATATTACTCTCTGGGGTTTCGTTAGGGCTTGTGCGCAAGCAGTTGAAACGGGTGCCAGATAAGAATCGCGCATGGAGCATCCCTCAGGCATCTGTAGCTCCGTGCCTCCGCCCAGCGTTCACCAGCGTCAAGATGGGGTTATGCAATACGCACCCAGCTTCCAATTAGCATACCTTATTCTTGCGTGCGAGCTTCGGGGAGAAGGGAAGCACGTCACCGAATTGGCCGCAGCAGGAACGAGCACGTTTCCAAGCCGCTTGCTGGTCTGTCGAGTCTGGCGAATGGGCTGGCAAAGGGTTCGTCCACGGTCTGCTGTTTAGATAAGCCCCCCACCAGCATTCGGAAGGCTGCAATGTTAGTTTGTTAAACTTGGAAAACTTTCAAACAATACGTTTAGAGAGAACTTTATGCAAAAGTAAGCAAAGGACAGCGAAGGACAGTGAGGGCAAGCGGAAGTTAATCAACAATGTGTTTCTGCTCCATTTTCAACTTTCTCTTTAGTTCTGCTGCACAGAACGAGGTTCTTTGTGGCGTTGCATGGAACTTTTCGCAAGATCAGAGGTGACTTTAACCGCACAAAGCTGTTAAAGTAAGCATATTTCTACTGTCAGAGAACCTTCTTGAAAAAAAAACCAGTGCACAAGAAACCTTTCGTGCTCGGCGATGGCAGGGGGAGTGTTGTCCAAATCGTAATTTTCCCCGGCCCGCTTTCCATTCCAGTCCCTTGCCAGCCCTATATTCTAGCTAGACAGGCAGGTGGACGATGTTTCTACTCTCATAAACTCACCGCAAACTCACACGGTCAGAAGGAAGCATCGTGATAAGTATTCATATTGCCGCTGTTCGTTTTCCCCATCCTCCTTTCGAGGCCGTGTAACTTATCAGCTGTGGGCCTTAGCCCCTGTTGCCTGTAGGTGCGCAGTCTCGCCGTGATACCATTTCGCTGCACGTTTGGAGCTCTGGCGTAGTGTACGAGGGAGCGTTGAAATGCCAGGTACTTGCTTTATGCAGCAACCGGAATCGATCTGTAGAACGGGCAATTGCCGGTTGCACACGAGTTTTGTACCGACGCATTCTTGCCACAGCTATACGCACCAAAGGCTATCGACAGTATTGACTAGTTGATCAATTTTACAAAACAATCAGATACCGCAAACAAACGATGCACATCCTGTTGCGTGTGGTTTTCCTCACGGGTACAAGCTTGATGATCAGTTTATTCCCAGGGTATTTGAGCATCTCGAGTTAGTTATAATTACCAACAATCATAATTCCTTTCGCCAGGTTAGTATTTTCAATCGATCCGGAGGCAAAAAATTTATGATAGAATATCGTAATTGAAAATAGCAGTAAAAATTTTACAATCTGCATAATGTGATAAAAGGAGATGGTCATTCGGCATTCAACCTTTCAAAGGGAACTGTGAAATTTCCTGGACTTTGGATGGATCGCATGGATTGCATCATCTGGAACCTTTCTCTTTAACAAACAAAAATGAAGACCATACAGACTGACAAGAAGCATAGAAATGAAACCCAATCAGAATCGTACTGAATGGGCTGCCTCTCATACTATCTGTATGGTTTTCATCCGGGGCTATCTTTTTAGAAATTGTAGATGTAATGAAGAAAACTCTCGCGAAGTAAGAAAGCATTTTGTGGCTTTATCAATTGTAGGATACATGGATGAAGCTGAATGTGTGGAGTCAGTCAATACTCTTGGATTTAGTAAATCTGTGCAATTTATCAAAATCCAATTTTCTAAATCAGTTACCTCAATTAGCTTTGCAATTTAATCATAGCAACATTAAATCAAATTGTTCGTTTACATTGAATCCTACCATAAATTTAAATACAGAATGGAAAGCAGTATTTTACAGTTGTTTGAATGATTGTATTTTCCCCGCTTTGAATGAGTTAGTCATGTGTGCGAGTTGATATGTGCAACAAAGAAATTCCTTATCCAAATCACATCCATCGTGGTTACTTCTGACACTTCCTCGTTCGCCTCTGTGCTGTACCTTAGATAAAGACGTACCAGGACAGCAAAGTTCACTCGGACACTGAATCCCCTCGAAATCCCGGCCCCGATAAAGGCCAGCGGTCCGAGACGGAACACATGATCACATGGTCGTGTCGAGCAGGCCACAGCCTGGAATTGAATAAAGGTGAAGGTTGCTCGCACCGCACCACGCAGATGACGTAGTGTGCCGATTGTGCATTTCGTCCTGCTTCGTTCTGGTGTGCGAAAGTCATTCCACCCTTTTTTCTGGGTGCGGTTGCAGCTGCAGCTGGCATCGGAAGGGCTTCGTTCGGAACACTACACACGGAACAAGCATTTCTTATCGATACCTATGCCAAAAGACAAGCCTCACCGCAGGAAGTCACCGGAACGGTGGAAACGAACGAAAGAGTCTTGCCGGGTGGAGGGACGGGCGTCCGTGAGGGTATGAAGTAAGCCGCTCTGACGTAGATAGAAGACTCAAGTACGACGAGCACGGGAGTTCGGGACGGTACGGTTCTATAAAAGTGTGTTATGGCTGCATTTAATTGCTTGTTAGCACGCGCAAGCCGCTCTCGCCCGTAGCCGGAGCACGAAGCTACGAGAGTATATTTACCGACGACCAGGGAACGGCAACGCCAAACCGAGTCCATCCACAACCTTGGAATCAGGTCCCGCCATTAGAGTCTATCTGGCAACGTTCTCCGCGAGCTGTACCGTAGCCTCGCTGCAGTGTGTGTGTGTGTGTTTGTGTATGCTTTTATCGGTTTTTATCGAGCCGGGAACGGACTGGGGCAGAACATGAATATATTAAACCGTGCAGCCGATTGTCGAGAGACTTTATTCTATGAACGAGACCTGCCAGTCAAAATGGAGTACCTTCACAAAACCTGGGTTAGCCCCGTTACTCTAAGCTACGCTCTTTTGTCTTCGATGAACTTTCCGCGAGACCGCAGGACGATGCTGCCCCATGTTTCAAAACAACCTTCTTAGCTATGCCCCATTGCACGATTAGCATCATCATTCTGGGTGCCTCGTGGTTCCTGCAGCGTCCCCTTTGGAAGCATCTCCAAGGATCGACGTATTATCTCGCGGCGGAAACGATGTTCGAAACATTGGAACAACCTTTTTTGTCCGCTTTTGGAAGTTAAAACCATCAGCCGTGGGAAAACGGTTCATTGAGGAAGATTCTAAGTTTTTTCCGCTCATGTTCTATTATAGTGACTTTTCCGTAAACGGTGTGTCGTTCGACTATGGAAGAAGCTTTCATCGCGAAGCCAACGATATGCTGGATGCCCCCGATTATACGCTTTCACGGTGGATGTAAGTCCATTCTTGCATTCCTTTCCTCCTCAGTAACTTCGCGGGAACAAGAGAATCATCCCATGACATCATCGATGACGTGCGCTATGAGGTGGGGATGGATTTAATGCGGTAGGCTATAATTTAAGAGCCAATCGGTGAATCGATCGGGAAATGACGCTCATCAAAATAAAACTTTGCGTTTTGAAGTTTATATCGCTTATATCGCTGTAAATCAACAATTTTTTAAACAAATTAACTTGTCTATGTCAGCGTTCATGATCTTGAAGGAGTCTGTTTAAAATCTAGCTTCTTCTACAATCCTTCGGGGCGATCGGAAACGGTTAGTAACGCTCTGCACATGACTTTAAGTTATGTTGACAAATTAATACTTATTCGTTTTTAATGTGGCGTAATACCTCCTCAAAGAAATCCTGTTAACTCCTCGCGAGATTTGCTTCAACTCTTTTGTTTCTGACATGTTTAAGCATAACATTTTAATCATTGGTATCATTGGTAACAATCTTATCTCAGTATACCACACCTGCCGCCGTGATGTCTAGTGACAACGTTCAGCTACTTCATACACCGATTATTGCCCCACATGCCCATCACGCTGGCTCGTAAAGGCTGTCTAGATTTTAATCAACCTACAAGTGCAATAGACATTTAGCTTGAGCCCTAGCCTACGGCAACGGAGCTGCCGCCGATTAGTGGTACACACTTTCAGATTTTGAATCCCTTGAGCTGCGAGAATAAAGCACCGACTCGATGGCGTTTAGTTTGAACTGTGCCGCAACTGCTAATCCGTTGCCAGCTCTTTCCCGGACAAGTTCCATACTGCCTGAATGTGTCGGGCACTTCAAAGGACGTTTTACGGCAGGAAACATCCTCACGAGAGGCTTATAAAATGGTTTACTGTGCGGTGGTTTTGAACAATATATGGCGGTTAAACACGTTGATTACATTCAATTTGAACATAACAGGATTACAACATAGTTTGTAATCCACAGTCACTTGACTAAGGCTTAAGAGTTTTCATGTCTCCGTTTGTGGAATCTGGAAAGGATACGTGTTGCTCATAGTAACGTTTTATCAAACTGACCGTGTGTCGTAGCTATGCTAGAAATTTCCTGCAAGGACATTTAATTAATTGAATCATGCACAAAAGAATTTCATCGGTTTCCTACAGCAAAATTATGCTTGACATAGACGGCAAATTCCTTCCGCTCAACTCTGCGCTGACTGTTTTCATGGTTGCATTTCATTTGAATAAATATTTCGAATCATAAGGAATTCCGCGCAAACCCATTCTTGACCAGTTTCCCCGACCCGAAAATGATCAAAGCAAGTGCCATTGATGCATGGGGTACGTGATGATAGCCCAGTTGTTGCTTACCTTGAGTTTCATCTGGACACATTTGGCATCCGTCGGTTCGAGTATTCCAGTTTCCTCACGTTTGATATGGATGCAAACTGCCTCTGAATGATTCTTACGGCTATACAAACAAAAAACCTAGTGTGCATTTTTGTCATAAACAAAAATTCGGTTTATCATGTAGTAGTGAATTTCAAGAATCATACATCAATGTTAAATGGAAGGCAAGACGAAATAACTAACATTTATTTTTTTATCTAAAAGTAATTGGAAAGAGAAAAAAAGTTATTGCTTGTTCAAATAGCGATATTTGTTATGCCAGCGTATTTTTCAAATCTTCCATTGCATACCAAGCTTAAGCCAGCCGATAGTTTAGTGAGTATATGAAGCGCCTGCATGGCGGCAACAACGAGTCAATGGCGATTTTGCTCCTGAAAATATACTTTCTTTCGGCGCGCCACAAGCACGGGGAACGAACTGAACTTTCTTCCGTAGCAAAGAAACTTGCTGCACGGATCAGTCTGTTGACTAACTTCCTCGGTAAAACGTTGGTGGTGTTTTGCTTTAGTGTGTTAATGAAATGTTGGTGCATTGTTTACACACTCATAATCCATCCTGGTATTCTGAATCGATCTTGCATAAGGGAAAACTAATACCTTTACTAATTTTATTCGAAACGAAAAACAATGTTTATGAAATATCGGACAACTTTGCTAGAACAATTATTTACTTTTCAATCGAATCGCACCTCTTCTACTATTGCTATTCTGCCGCATTATAAGTTCAGTGTAAGCCCTTCGTATTCCTCTACTTTCTTCAGCGTTTAATCTCTCAGAAACGGTTCCGTGAGCCGATTTTTCCTGCGAATAAACAAGTTGCAAACTTTTATCTGCTTTCGAAAAGCAATCTTCTACCCGTGTGCGACTGTTGCTTTCATTCAACTTCTGACCGTACTTTTCATTGTACTCCCGCTGTGTATGGACAGCGTTTGGCTCTTAAAACTTTTGGCGAAATGAAATTTATCTTGTTCGGCTGGGGATGATGAATTTTTAAACAGACCAGCTCGGGTCGAAAACGTTAGCGGAAAGCCATCGTTCGCTTGCTGTGATTTATCGATTTGTGTGTGTGCCCTAACGAACAATAGGCGGCACCGATTCGGCCAAATTTTCCACCGATAGACGCCTGTGTACTCGGCAGATAACAACGCAATCATTAAACGGGGGGAGGCAAGCTCTAGCTAAAGTAGAAAACTTGTCCTCGGGGTGAAAAAGGACCACGAAAACCGTGTGTACAAAACACGACAGTTTCGGCACAGTTTTCCATGCAAGCCGAGTTTATTTATCACCAACGCTAGTGCTGTTCACTCCTTTTGTGTAGTCAGCCGACAAAAAGGATGATCAAATGAGCACAAAACCCAAAAAACTGGACATTTGTGCTTCGTGTCGTTGCTTCCGAAAATTGTACAACAGGAGGAAAAAAATCACATTAACAACACTCTGAACAATGCGACGAGCCATTCGATGATAGGCAAGCACTGTGAAAGGCTTTGCAAATGTATTATTCAACAAGAGATTACCCATTATTTATATACCCATTTCAGCATCAGTTATGAATTTATAAGCGGAATCCTGTGTTGCTGAATTAGAGAAACATTTTGAAAAACCTGGCATGAACAACACGCAAGGCATACCTCTCTTTTTTCATCTCCGTTTTAATAAATTTCGTAGTTATTTGTTGAACATTTTCCGGACATTTTGCAAAAAGTTTTCTCAATTCATGTTTTTCGAAAAGTTAGTCTCGTACGCCTTATAGATAAACAAACATGACTGACCCTTCAGTCCGATAGATGAGCATTAAAGGACAATTTCTTGAACATCGTGTTCGAAAGATAAAAATAACCCTCCGTCGGCCTTCATAAATTGGCCACGCCAACCTCGTCGCTCCGGAAACTCCCGGATGGAGCTGTGTCGCTGCTTGCCCAGCAGGAAAGGTGTCCCTTCTCTGTGCGCCACATCCGCTCGGTTTTATTACACGCTGGAAGGCTGTAGGACAGTACTCCCGGAATAAAGGGGTATATACTGCTCCCGTATCGGTTCTGCTCGATCGAGTAAACTTACACACTATCAACCGTACACGACCCTCAGTAAATATATTTCCCAGTTGGGGCAGTATCAGATGAAATTGCTCTTATGTTTCTGGGACGACAAGCGTTTATTTGCACTGCCTGCAAACCAAGCGGGAAGGATCGATCCAGAAAATCGATCGATTGAGCTGAAGCAATGCTAATGATGCACATTTCTGCTGCCTCCGGGAAATATACCGCCTTCAACGGTCGATGGGGGGTTTTTTTTGCTCCAGCAAAAAGAGAAGCCATAGCACTAGTTGAAGACAGCAGCTCCCTGGCTGCTCTCCAACACTCGACCCGGGTCCATTCTTGACAGTGCACTTCTGACACGAGCTCGACTCGACATCCAATTTCCATTAAAAAGTTTAGCACCAGACCGTGGACTTTGTTACAATAAAAGTAAATGAAACTTCACCAGGCTCCGGTGAGACTCCGGTCAGTCTGACTCCGGATGTAGCGTTTATAATACCGGAGAAACACGAAAAACATCCTCGTGCCCTGCACGCTTCGGAGCGCGAAGCTAATATCGTGTAGAAAAATTGATAACGCTTGTGATGCCAGAATGGGCCAGATTTCCAGGATGGGTCAAAAGTACGGCAAAAACGCCTCGTTGTTGGTTCTGTGAAGAAAAGTCAGAAAATACATAAATTCATTACTTTCCGCTCGCGAGGAGTTTTTTCTTCTGTCGTAAACAATATTCAGCCTGCGGAAGAGTCACCATCGCTAAAGTCGGTGGATGATTTTGCATTTTCATGGGTTTTCCTTCCCGTCCTCCTCGGACTACTCTTCGCTGAACTAACCGCTACTCGCGAAGCCCAAGGACAGTTGCGTGGATATTGAAATGGATAAAGTTGCTAATTGCAGAATTTAGCGGCCATTAGTGATTGTAATTAGTTCACAGTAGCATCGTGACACCACAGTGCTGATGAAGATAAGATGATGGTGACCGATGGTCATTTTCCCGCTTACGGTGCACAGATTCACTCACTAGAAACGCAACGCAGATTGGTCCGTTTGGTTGAGAGAATGAAATTGAGTTAGAATTGCTTAGCTTGGCTCTGACATCTCCATTTCCATGTCCGATCCTAGGTGAAGATGGTGAACCCAAGCTTAAGAGAGCGGCTACAACTTCGCGCTAATGTGATGAACTTTTAATGAGGTCTATCTGTGGCCTTGATGAATGACTTGATAACATCTTACTGTTGCCTTCCGTTTGAGCCAGAAGTTTGGCCTTCGTAGTTCGTTTTGTGATGAATCAGTTTCTTTGACTAATACAATTTCACTTTAAAAACAATTCATAAATAAAATATATAGTAAGACTTGATACCAATATGTTTTAAAAAGATATCTTATAAAATGATTAACATCTATAAAAATGACTTGGGCCCTTTAAATGATCAACATCTATAAAAATGTCCATTTGTCTGAATGTTGCGAATAGATACCAAAACTATTGTACCGGTCGCTTTGAATTTTGGTACGAATTTGGTACAAAAAGGGAAGGTTTCATATCAATCAATTAGTATTGCGGCCACTTTCGATTATAGGCAAAGCTCGCTGTTAGAACGCTTTGGTACAAAATGACAGGGAAAATGCTCAAGCCCAAGAAAGGTCTATGGAAACTTGAGGTCCAATGTTAATTAAAACCTCAGAAAATCAACATTATTGCAGGGAGCTCCTCAATTAAAACTTGCGCCTATTGCAAAAACCCCTTTTTTTACCCGAGCAATTTTGGGCAACAAGCTGCAATTAAAAAGGCTCAATTGTGGAAGGAATCTGGAATAATGAATCCAGTTTTAATGCTTAAGCTTTGTTATGATTAACATTGAACCTGTAGCTTTAATAAAAAAATTTAAACCCTACATCGTTCATAACCACTCCATTTAAATCTCACTCCAATGAAATCAATACAAAAGGTCTTCTATCCGATACCATTCACTCAGAACCCAGGTATTCTTTCGACTGATTTTAAAAGCACCCCTTTTTGGATTTGCTATTCTTCAGAGTAATAATCTCACCCGTTGATCTGAATCTTATCCAACAGACCAGCAAACCCGCTTGCTAATTTTCATCGGCACAGTGGAAAAACTTTCTCCTAAGGGATGGGAACAGCGAAATTATCACCTTCAACTTTTGGCCCAACTGGCAATCGATTATTTTCTTCCACGATTAACCGCCTGCCGCCTCGCACACCCAGTGTAGTTTGCCTCCCTTTCCTTTGAGCTCCTTAAATCTTATCAGTTACCTGAAGCAGCCAGTCCGGACCACCGGTTTACTGAATCAACAAGAGAGCAGTCCACTCACGAATGGTACGAAAGGGTTTTCCCTTCTTGTGATATTTTCCCCTCAGCAGCACTGTCCGCTTCAACGGTGCTTTTTTCGTTTTTTTTACTCTCTTTGGCTGTACAGAAGAGCAGTGGATTGGGATTTAGTTTTGCGGCGACTGCAATCGAGTCAGACCGCTGCCACCAACCAATTATTGGAAGTTGAACCGGAATGAGATTTGCAATTTGCGCTTGTTAATTACTGATTAGTTTGTGAAGCCAAAGTTCGCCACAATTTATTCGAGCGGTCGGCACCGGGAAAATGTGTTCCATTTTTACAATTGCTTCATTTTCTTCCAATTATATTATCCCTCGAGTTGACACAGGAATTTTATGCTGACTGCTGTTTCCTATTCCGTTGGCAAAGGACTTCGTTCGTTCCGATTATGGTTATTTTACCATCATGTTTAACTTTCTCTCCCAGAAAAAAATAATCATCCAAAAAATAATAATAAAAAGTCGGAATAAGCCATCAGGTTTCCATGCTTATTTAATTGTTACCAACTCTTGAAAGAAAATTTTCATACCTAACAATGTTCTGTTTCGCATGTTTTGCACGTCAAAAAAATTCATATTCTGGCAGCAAGATTCCAATTTTATGTGCTCGTGATTCGTGATTATTATTCATTCATTTATAAGTATGTGTTGTTTTGTGATAGATAGAACTTTTATATTAAAGCCTTGGAAAAGTTTTTCCCTGTAATAAAAACAGGTTTATGGTGGATAACTGATGTTGTTTAAGTTATGCTGAAAATTTGGCTTAAGTTTGTTGAAGGCAGGTTTTCATTTTCTTTAAATGTTGAAACAATACAGCCCATCGCATGCACCATCATACTCCTGGTCGTCATCGATGGTCATTAGTTACGGGGCTCATTGGGCAGCATGCGTACTGCTCCCTCCCCCCTGCAAGGTTAAAGTTCGCAAGGAATTTGCTGAAAAGAGCGGGAAGAAAATCCACTAGAAAGTAAAAATGATGAGCCCCACCGAGGTACAGCTCGGCGGCGGAAAACAACAACACAATGGTGGAAAACCATAACATAAACCGACACGCACACATACCTACCGATCGTCCTGTCTCTGTCGCGCAGAAGAAGTCGAAACAAAACAAAAAACAAAAAGATGCGTGAGAATTTTGGTTTTTTTATATTTTCATTCGCTTTCAATTTCATTTCCTTCCAATAAACGGTGCGGGATGGAGTCAACACTAAAGAAGGGGGGAGGAAGGGGCGGAGGGTTCATCTCCCTCGCGAAGCATGCGAATGCTGTATCACTCCGCACGCATAATGCCAAACGACGTCGGACGCAGACAAAGAAAAGCGCAACAGTTCACATTCAATTTAATTTAATTCTTTTGTTTCTCTTATTCGTTTCGGTCTTGCGTCGTTGTATGTGTGGATTTTTGTTTTGTTTGGTATTTTTGTTTTTCTCATCATTTCACCACCTCCGTCGTATCGTTTGTAGTTGTTGCCCTTTCTCGTTGTATTGTTATCACTGCTGGTTGTGTTTTCGTTTTACCTTTGCTGGGTGCACATTTTCCCACGCCGGCCTCTGTTTTTCCGTTTACGTACGGATGAGTGCTTAGTTTTTCTCAATTTTCCCGATGTACCCAGGACACAAGCTGCAGCACCAGATCAACTGTTCCCGCCAAGCAGTCGGTAAACTTTACCCTATGGTTTACGCAATTCGGTTTTTATTTTATTGGTTTAAGTTAAGTGTTTGACTCATGTCACGATTTATTTATACATACACCACTGTACACAGTTTTCACTGAAACTTACCCCCCGAAATTAAGTTAATTCGTTAAATATCTCTCCTCCCCGTCTTCGATCTTTCTTCCTTCTGTCGTTTGCGGTATGAAATAATGTACACAGTTTCCAATCGACACAGCGGTCGGCTTTATGGAGCGATTAGACCATCAGGAGCTTAACTCTAACGTAATTAGCCTATCCTCTTTGACCCCGGCCACGCTAAGCCCGTTTTTTCTTTTCGTAGCGAGGAGTTTATTAGGATTCGATTTTTGCCTCTCTCTCCCATTGTATTCCTTTCACTTTCCATCGCCGATTTTTCCCCACGCAATCTGCTGTCGGAACATTGCATTCTCTAAACTATGGATGCACCCCGGCTTCCCAGGGCTCGTCACATGATTCACTTTTTTTTACATTCCCTGTTTCCATCATGGCCCCTCCTAATTACGCCTTTTATTCAAACGCACTTTCATTGAACTCGCAGCAGTAGCGGGTTTTTATGTTTTGCTGCTCGTTTCTTCCTAATTTCTATTTTCTATCTGCCCGTATTTTTTTTTTTTTTCGGTCTGCCTTGCTTCGACCGTCATCAACAACATTCAGTCAATTAATCATCGGAAAGATGATGCCCTGTCCGTTACGATGCGTTCGCGAACAGAAAATCGTGCGAGGTCGCTGTGCCTTCGCTTTAATGCCCGTGGGGAAGAAATTTCTCTAATTATTTCTCCTGGAGTCTCGTCTAGTTACGTTATGTTAGCGTCTCGTACCATCTTTGAAAACAAATTCGGTAAAATCATTACGAAGGAATGTGTGTTCCTGTTGCTGATCCTCGTTTAAAATGTATCTATTAAATTTAACCATATTTCAACCCTACCCGTAGGTTATCCAATTCGACATATTCAAGACGTGTCGAAACGGCTCACATTATAGTTTCCCCCAGGTCAGCAACGTTCGGAAGGGCTCCATAGTTCACCTAACAGCCTGCTTAGACTATACTTCCCATCGATCACAGACTTACGAGGGGTTTGGATGTAGATTTACCAAAAGCTACTGGCATTTCCATGCCTCCCCTGTGAACTTCCTGACTTTTCCACTCCACTTCATCAGATCCATCAGGCCGCGGCAGACACCGGGCGGATGTGGAGCGCCATAGGATGGGAAGGGCTCACAAAAACACAAACCATGTCCAATGTCTCCATCCCAGCGAGTCGTGTGACGAACGGGCGTGATAAAGCCGCGTGAAACGACACATACCGCCCGTGACAAATGGCGACCGTCGCCCTCTTTGATACGCTGATTTATATTTACCTAGTATTATTTATTTGTCCGTTAACTCCTCGCTTATCTGTGCACATTTTTGTTTCGTACCGGCCTATTTCTTCTTTCTACCCCGTTCCGTGAAGGGAGACCTACTTCCCCCCTCTACTGTACATATTTTGGGTTCTCCCTTTGCGTACACTCACACACACATATTTTGACCTGTTTTCACCGTGTTTGGTTTCGCCTGTTGTCAACTCACCTCACAAGCAAATCTCGTGGAACTGCGTTTTTTGTTTATTATCGACCTTTGGTTCAGGTTTTAATTTATGTCTGCTCTCGACGACACTTGCTTAACTTTCCGATTCCGTATTTTACACGTCTTCCCGGCTGGCACTGGGCCGTCCGGGGGCATAAGGCAGTTTCTTACGGACGTACTTTCGCTGCTGGAGAAGGTGTTTCACCTTCGTCCCACTAGTACCGCTGAGGTTGGCCCCACCGCCCAGGCTGCTGTATCGATGCTTCGGTTTCTGCTCCAGGAGATCGTTCACTGGCGGGAGAAGATGAAAAAAAAAAATGTTACGTAGAGAAAACTCACAGTCAAGATGCAACCAAAAGAACCCCGATAAGCCGTCAGCAATATGTTAACCTACAAAAAACCAAATTATTTGGAAGTGGTATCAACCGTTTGTCCTGTTTGTCTTGATATCGTTATTTATGTCCACTTCTTCATGAAACAAAAAAAGAACACTTCGCACTGTGTGTCTATTTCTTTCACTGACCTTCACGAATAAAACTCGTTATCTTTGGTCTCTCTCTCTCTCTTTGCAGGTAAGTTTCACCAATACTCGTCAACAAGGTTATGCTGTAAGTTACTGTACATATTCTTACTGGATGTTAGCCCGATCTAGTAGTCAGTTTTCGTAGTTACTTGCGCACCATCAACTCCTCGGGTAACCCGTAGTTCTAACCCCGTAATAGTCGTAGCAGTTCGAAGGAACTTAGACATGTGACTTACCAGATTCTGGTGAAACATCCACCGTCGACGAGCCGGTCTGAAAGATGCCACCACCTTTGTAGTACAGTGGTGTAGGCCGCACGCTGAACCGCGGCGTTAGTATCCTCGTATCATCCTGATCTTGATGATGAAGATGGTGGTGGTTGTGATGGTGGTTGAGTAACGCCGCCGTCCACGGTTGCGGCGTCACGACGTAGATCTTCTCCTTGGTGATGGGCGATATGGCAATCTTGACGTTGTGCCAGCCGGACCGGGCGCCGGGCCGATCGTGCAGCGAGGGCAGCATCGTCGACGTGAGGAACTCCCACGGGATGGCCTTTGTCACCCGGTGCAGCGAGAGCGTGCTGGACTTGCGCGCAAAGTCGTCGGAGCCGAACTCCTGCTCGGTCCAAGTGTCGATCTTGCGCTGCAGCTCGTTCGGATCGATCTCCCAGTCGTTGCGTTCGAAGATCGGCTCCACCGTGGACTCTTCCGCGACCTCTGGCTGCTCGGTGGTGGTGGTCGTCGAGGTCGTCGTCGTCGTGCTGGTGGTGGTGGTGGAGACGGTCGGGATCGTGCTGGTGGTGTGTGGCGTCGCCGCGTGGCTACTGCTACTCAGAAGTGTGGTCCTCCGGTGGTGTGCGTACGTTGTTGATGCTGGGGATAACGCAGGTCTTGTAGTACGACCCGTCGACTCCGGAACGCGCAGATCGTTACCGAACAGCTTAGGACCTTTCGGGATGATCTTGGTCGTGCGCAGTAGCTGCGAGATGGTGGTGCGTGACTTCTGAGCATACGTCGTGGGTGCGACCCGGATGCGCGTCACATTCACGTAGTGCGGCGTGACCGGTTTGGCGTACTTCGAGAGTGCCACCAGTGGACGGGCAGGATGTGCACCTCCGTAATTCTCCGCTGACTGTGGACCGCGCCCACCTGGTGGAGGGTCCGTCGGGAGCGGGGTTGTGTGACGCTCCATGCCTCCCCGCACGCTAGTTAAACTGCTCAGACTCACCACCGGCGGCAGTGGCGTCATCTTCGGCACACGAACCGTGAACGGCTTCGACTCCTTGGAGATCTCCACCGGGCGCACCTTCTTCACCTTTGCCGGCTTGGCGGGCGTCTTGGTGGCCGGCTTCGAGAACGGTTGCGTCGTCTCCCGCTGCAAGATATCCCGCAGATGGGCCGTGCTCTGGAAGTACTTCACCGAGTCGTTCTCGATGAAGCGCGTCCCGTGCTTCGCCGGTTCCGCGTGCCCGATGGCGTTCGCGGACGTCGGCGTCGTCGTGTGCTTCGACGTCACAATGCTCGACTCCTCGGGCGCGTTGTAGTCGAGGTCATCCAGGCGGACCGAGTCCGGTAGCGGACGAAACGGTTCCGGCTTTTTGTACGTTTGGTAGGGAATTATGATTTGAATCTGTTTCGGTTTCTTCGTCACCTGCTGCTGCAGGTTCTGATAGCCTCCAAAGGTGGCCGTCAGTGACGAGGGCAGCGGAGTGACGGTGGTGACGACCGAGGTTGTGGACGTTTCATCCACCGTTTGCGACGCAGGCTCCGGTGTCGATTGGCGCTGGAACTGTGAGGGTAGGCTCGAACCAATACGGAACGGTTCCGTGTAGAGCCCGGGCGTCGTTGACGCGTCCGTTTCCGTGAACACCGTTGCGGTCGTCGATGTCGACGCCGTGATAGTCGGAGGACCTAGAGTGCTCTGGATAGTCCTCTGCCGCTCGGTTACTTGCGTCGTTTCCTCCTCGTCGTTCTCGTCCTCTTCGGCCAACCCATTGTTCACCGGATCGATTGGAGGATTAGTCTGCAGATTGGCCGAGTAAATAATCTGCACACCGTTGCCAAGATCGGACGTGGACGGTGCTGGTGGTGGTGGTGGTGTTGACGAGCGGGGAGTCGTTTGGTCCTGAAATGTACTATACCTCACCGTCGACGGTGGTCTCATGGTGCTGGTCGTCGTCGAGCCATAGTAGCGCGTCTGCGGCACAATGCTGGACACCTCGATCGTTGTTCTGGTACGCGGCGGACTCCGTTCCGTGTCCTCTTCCGAGTCGTACTCGGTATCATCGTCGCCCACCAGATGGTTCGAGGGGCGAAGGTTCGCCCCGCTGCTCCCATTACTGCTGGTGGCCACGTTCCGCTTCTCGGACGCCGCGGGCTTTGAGTCTTCACCACCGTTCGTATACGCCACCGTCGTGTAGACGGACGAGGACGCTGAGGACGCAAACTGTTCCACCTCGAAGACGGAGTTGTTCTGCTTGGACGGGTCGTGCGGGTAGCGCGTGTAGCTGTCGGACATCGACTTCGACGAGACCGGATAGCCATGGCCGAGCTCCAGGATGGGCTCCACCGGTCGGTACGGTCGATAGAACTTGTACGGGTCGCTGTGGAACGAGCCGGCCGTGTAGAGGGGTGGGATAGGCGTTGCGCTCAGATTCGGTAGCGGAATCGGGGCCAGCGGTTTACCCTCGTCCTGGATCGGCAGCAGCTTGGCCGGGGGTGCGTACTCCTTGTTGGTGAAGTACGACGCCGAAACCTGACGCAACGTGATAGGCTGCAGGGTCGTCGAGGGCCCTCCTTCCCCTGGCGCCTTCGTGATGAAGTGGGCCGCAATCGGAGGAGCTCCAGTGTGCAGCGGGGGTGTTCCGGGCGTTGTTGTTTTCAGCTGTTGAAGTTGCTGCTGGAGTTGCTGCTGCTGGATCTGCAGCTGCTGTAGCTGGAGGTTTTGCAGCTGATGTTGCTGCTGCTGCAGCTGAAGCTGTATCAGCTGTTGGGCGTGCGGGGCGGCGGTAATGATGGCCGGTTCTGGTCCTGCCGCCGGCGCCGATGGACCCGTGTACGGACTCACCGATTGGACTTGCCCCTTAGGTGCTACCTGAAGCTTAATTGGAGGACTTGGTCCACTTGGCGCTAGCTTTGGAGGTAGTGGAGCGACTCCCACCGTTCCGCCCGGACTCGGTACCGGAGGATACTCGGGCGGGGCCGCTATTGGCACCCAGGGGACGTTGTTGCAAGGATGATACTTGACATCCCCAGGTCCCGCACCGGTCGGGGATCTGCTGGTGGTCGTTTCGGGATCACGGAATGCACTCGCCGGTGGTACAATCTGCTGCTGGAGGGTCGATGGCCCGAAGGGAGGGACGTGGGGTGCTACAGCCGCGTGGTAGCTCGAGCCACTTTCCAGTATAGGCGCGCTCGGCTGGAAGCCCTGCTGTGGCACGTTCTGTACGTGGACCGGCGACAGCTGAGTTGCTCGGCTTCCATTTCGGATCTGGAATGGGTAGGGAAACTGTTGTTGCTGCACAACTGGATGCGCCGGTTGCGCCGGTTGTTGCTGTTGAAACTGCTGCTGTGGCTGCTGTTGAAACTGCTGCTGGTGCTGCTGTTGCTGCTGCTGCTGCTGTTGAAACTGCAGCTGTTGATGTTGGTATTGCTGCTGCTGCTGGTACTGTAGTTGCTGCTGCGTCTGCACGGACGGCGTTGGATGCACGATACCGGGCGCATTGTACTGCGGAGGCCCCGGTGGAGGTATCCTTTGTTGTGGAGGTAACTGGGGCACCTGAGGGTACTGCTGCTGCGGCTGCTGCTGCTGAAGCGGTTGTTGTGGCCTCCGCTCGCCGCTATCGTCCCCGAGGAAGGAAAACCAACTGGAAATGCGCTGGAAAAAGGTTGGCGCTGGAGTGGTCGCCGACGGCGCTGGCCGAAAGCGACCTGGAGATGGGGGGTACGGTCGTGGTTGCTGCTGTTGCTGCTGTAGCTGTTGGTTACCAGTATAGATGGCGTTTGCACCTCCTCCGGCACCGCTGAAGTCGTTGCCACCGGGTGGCTGCTGCGGTTGATAGTTTGGCTCACAGTGGCTGCTTTGTGCGACGAAACATAACGCCGCCAGCATGAAACATAGTTTTGCCATTGTCTGGAACGAGAAAAAATTGGATGAAATTTAATTTAGAGAATTTTATCCAAGTTCATAAACCATTTCCTCCATATATTAGAAAAAAGATCCATCCAGATACAGAAAATATTTCAGATTCAATCATCGATGAAATGCGGGGATCAACACTGTTGTCATTTGCGTTTCTTTAAATTGTGCGAAAAGTTAAAATGACAAACTAACTGAACTATTTCATTGACAAACATAAAAGAGAATTGTTTGTTTATTATTCCCGATTTAGAATGTATGTCATTTAACCCTCTTGCCTCATCACTGTTGATATGTTTGAACAACCTTGCGTGTGGAACATAGGACTGAGTTTATAATGCTAAATTAATTGTTAATTACACTTCCCGGTCAGCGGACTCAGAATTGGCTTTCAATTATAATTGTTCCTGCAGTTGAAGTCCGAACTTTCGCAATGCCCCCCGGTGGTACCGGTTGTGTAAACAAAGAATCGTCATTTTACAAACAAAATCGAACATTCCCTACCGAAAGCAATTATCTGTATCTAATAATTGAATAAATCGACTCACCGACGAGTGACCCTGCCCTTTTCCGTATCGAATTGATTCGATCAAAAGGGTTTAAATGTTCCTTTCACCCTTTCGACGCAACTTTAAGCCCGTGCCATCAAGTCCGCTGCAATTTCTATCGAGAAAAAAACCATGGAACCAAGCGGCAACTCGTCTCGGTCACACCCTTCGGTGTGTATCTTTTACAGAAGATAATTACACACCTGTACCGCGACGTTTCGATCGAGGGAAGAATGGTAGCAAAAAGAAACGGCGAAATAAATAAGAAATCAACCACCCTAATTGGCTCATCAACAACTTTTCATCCCTTCACCCCAAAGGTGACCATGCTGGCTCCCCGTTGGGTGCAGTAAAAATACTTTCTATTTCAATTATCGAAATTATCCACCGGACCAAACGCGAATCGCGAGAGTCCCCGGCATGCCGACATTGATTGGGGAGTCAATTCGCGAAGCATCGAGTGCATCAACTAGCGGGAAAAATAATACCCAAAAATGGCGCATAAAAACAAAATATCATTAACATCGCTTACCTACCCCCCGCTTCGCGGTGCTTGGGAGGGCGATCATTCGCTCCGGTTGGCTTTTCCTAAGTTTCCAACGAGCGTAATTTGAGGCGAGAAAATTCCTTCCCGATAAAACCATTTTTCGGCCGGTGAAAATGTTGCCTAATGGGTTTGTTGGGGGGTTCACATTTCTGTTCCTTATCTTTCTTTTTCGACCCATCAGCCATCAAGGATCAACGGTTTGTTGCTCTTTCGCCGGTGGATCGACAATTACAACAGCGATCTTTCGCCGGACCGTCGCAGCTCCGATGACGGCATGATGATCGCACGCCGCAACGGTGGCGCATCTTTAAAATTACGCACCAGCGAGAGTTCGTTCGCGGGTGAGGCAACTTCCGGTCCGGGTTTGGTGAAGCAATTGCGAACATTGGTTGCCCACCAGCGCCACCATCCAACCCTCGGAAGCTGCACGAACGTTTCCTCTCGCAGCACTCGGATGTCCATTCCGCAACAGGTTGTTCGCGGATGAAGGTGAAGAGGAAAGAAAAATAGCCTTCTCCTCGCATGGCACTGGGCGGGGGGGATGGAAGCATTGAACAATGCGCAATAAGCCGAAAAAAAATCATTACCAGTTGCGTAAACCCTCGCGGAGTCTCCAAAGTTCCCGCCGACATCATAACTTTCGCTCCGCAGAGCTGTGTCGAGCTTAGGGTGGATGGTCAGCAACCCGTTTTCCGTATTAACACGCACCAAAGGAGGGAGGGTTTCGGGGCGATGGGAATACAGCATTGTTTTCCCGGCGCGTTCCGAAATGTCCGAGTTGCTGTGCCGGGCGCGAAACAATCCACTGCCAGCCTGAACACTGAGGGACGCCGATTTTTCGCGTGCCGAGCGTCATGGCGGCTTTCTCCGGTTGTCCGGGCGCGATAGGCAGAAGATCACGACATTGACCACGAAAGAATAGGCCGGCGAGCGGTAGGCGGTCGGTAGAGGGATGAGAAATATCACCCGGCGGTCTTGTGCTTGTCTTAAAGTGTCCGGGCATCACTTTCATTCATCGTCATTTTGTTATTTTTTCCCCCATTTCCTCCAAGCAAAGAGAAAGAGGATGCTTTCGGGGCAAAAGATTGATAAAAGTGTCTGGAACTGGTCACGAAATTTAAGCGGCCCAAGAAAATCGCCAACGAAATACTCACTCAAATCCGCCTTTTTCATGACTCGTGCTTTCACAGGCCTCTGAGGTGCCTTATCTGAACGATGACGGAATCATCCCAAAATGTTTGTTTGACAGAAAGGCACCCTTTTTTAGTTTTTTGGGTTTGATAGTATAAGAGGCTAAGTTTTTTTTTTTACAAGCCAACAGTTTTCAGATTGCACGGGATTAAAAACAAAACGGAAGCAGATGAAAGTCCTTGCCAATTTTGATGAAACGGAATTTGCAACTTCAGAATCAATTTGCAGTTTTACCGCCACTACTGTCCACAATCGAACAAACCAAAAGCGAATTCAAAAATAATACTTTGACAAATGAAACCCATTGCTTATCCCTCAAATGATACGGTCCATTGCCACCCACGAGAAGTTTGTGGTGCAAAATCCCAAAAATGGAAAGTAATGTTTGCTGAAAATAGGTTTTGTTTTCCTTTGTCCTCAGCTGTGGCATCATCCATTATACGCTTCTCCTGTTTTTAATGCAAACTATGCGAGTTTATTTCCTTTTTTCATTTTAGTTTTGATACACAGTCCACTAATTATGGCATCGTTCGTTTTGGAATTCGTTATCAAAGGCAACAAAAAAATCTCGTTTAAAAACTGGATAAGTCAGCCATCATCTCCGATTGGGGATGTACACAACGGGGCTTCGCAATATACGCCGGGTGCCTTATGCGAAAGCGAGATGCTGGCAAAACAAAACCGGAAACAGCAAAACGAAAGAAACCTACACCAAATTCCACATCCTTGCGTTGCGGTCCCGGAGTGCAGCGATGATTGCTGTCCCGCGCGGAACTGATCGCCCATGGAAATGAATAAAACATCAGTGATACGGTGACGACGGGCCGACGGCAAAGTTTGCCGATTTCACATTTTGCGGGAAGCCCTACCGGGCTGCGGGCCGAGCGCATTATGCTGCGACATTATCGTTCGCCGATTCGATTGGACTTTGATGCGAATTGGAATTTCAAATCGAACGGGCGTCGGCGGGACACTTTTGCGAAACGGCGAACCCCTGTTCCCGACCGGGGGCTTTTTATCGGCATTGTTTTATCGAGCTCAGAGATCTAAGAGTCGCCTAGTTTTGATGAGATTTCTGCCGAATGTCACTCAAAGCTAGGACGCACATTCCACGCATAATAAATGTACATATTTGGCGATTTCACTCGACTCGAAAGATTTTTTCCATCACTAGGAATTAGTTCCATAAGTTAACGATACTGGCAGGTTTTACTTTAGTTTTAGTTCATTTCATTTACTATTCATTTGATTTCAACAACTGCAACTTACTTTTATTCAACAAATATATCGCACAGTAATTATCACAAAAAGAAGCTTTATCAAACTTTTCAAACCGATAGAGCTCCCGCCATTTAAATGTCCATTGAAATGAAAAATTGCCCGTGCTCCGTCGTAGTTTGCCTGCAACAATAACATTGTAGCCGCTCGCAAATTATGTTTGCATAAATCTTATGCTTTGACATGAGCAAGCAAGCGCGAAACGACGTCTGGCGGACACGTCGCTGGCTCGTAGCCACGGCGCAACTTAGTAATTGATTAACTGATTAGCGAAGGCCCGCATTTATCACTCCTTCAACACCTTCTCCCCATCGCGGTTCCGCGGTTCGCTCTGTGTCCGGCATAGGCCAAGTCAGCTTTTCCCTGCAGGGAAGGAGCTGCAGCCGGCTAGTAGAGCAACGGTCCGGCTAACTGGACCCGCTTGATTCTCTCAGCCCACGATCGCCAGCAATCGGCACTGGACGGACTTGAACGCCCAGCTGACACCCCGACCATTTATCATCCCGTGTTGCGTTCACGTTCGCGCGCGTTCGCTCGGTGGGAGGAGAAAATGGAACGGTTTTCGCGACATCAACGCCAGTCAGTCGGTGTCAGGCGTGGGTTGGGCCCGATGACGGCTTGAGACGGTGCTTATCTGCGCGACGCGAGCTGAGAAAGCTTCCCAAACTCGACCCAATGCTAACGATGCTTTTCCCCTCATTTAAGCGTCTTCCGATGGTGGTTTCTTTTTCCGCCCTAACGAACACTACTGGCCACTTCGGTGAAGCCGTGGAAAATGGCTCTATTCGTCGGCCGCTGGACAACGATTTCCCGGTCGCAATTTAGCGTTGACCCTCTCCGAGTCTAATCAACCAGTTTTTTTTTTTTTTTTGGTTTATTGGATTGATTAATGGATAAAGTTTGCCAGCGAGATTAGCTGAATGTTCCAAATCAAAACACCATCGTCTCTAGCTCCGGCATTAGGCGAAGTGAACAGTCATTGGAAGAAGGTGCTCGTTGGTGGTTTATGAACAATTGAAAAAAAGTAAATTTATGGTGCTTTTCATCATTTTCTTATCACCGCTCGTCGGTAGGCCGGAGGAAGGCGAATTGGCAGATTGTTAAAATAGCTTCTCACGAACCTTACTTCGTGGGTATCAATTTGAAGGAATGAGCAATCAATGTCAAACCGTTTATTTTTGGTTTGTTTAAGGCTTGTTCATTGTAGTTTTCACTGTTATTCTTTTTGTTCCTGATCACATTTCGTACGTTACTTTTACAGTTTTCCCTTTTTCACATTCCAATTTAAGGTAGAGCATTCGGTATTTGTTTGCGTTGAACTTATGAATCAAAAACAGCCAACACTATTCATTCTTTATTCCGTAAGTCGATATGTTCAGTTCGTAAATAGGAAACAACAGGTTAGTCCTGCACCAAATATGGGTGAATATACTCCATATACTAAGTCATCGTCAGCTAAGATGCAAACAAAGCAAACCATCGCCTCACTTTGTAACCATTAGCGGACAGTTCCGTGCTGGAACCCCTTCAAAGCGTCATCTCGGTGGCACACTAACCTCACCCCGTTTGCCAGTCAATAAATGCAAATGATTTGTTTACGTACTGGGCGCCGTCAACAACCGCACCTTCTGGGCCGGAAAGGGGGGAAGGAAAATTGACTCTTTATGCCGCCATAGTTGCTGCAACTGTTTGGCGACGCTAACCGTCTTGCACAAAGTGGAACACCTCAGGACAACACCATAAACAAGAATGCCCGGAAACAAAACCTTTTGCTTGAAAAGCCAACGGCAATACTGTCTCCCTCGCGAGCGGCGTCCCTTAGAGCGCTCTGTGTCGTTTAGGTTCATCGGCGAAGACGAAGGGCCATCTTCTCAAGATCGAAAGATTCGAACACCGTGCCGTACAGTTCGAGGGTCCTACCAAACCGAACGACATCCGAGCACTAAGTAGGCAACAGTTTATGCTAAAACTTTCCCGCTGCTTGGGTTTTCCCGAAACCCCCCTTGCCCCGGGGTGGTCCTTGCTCGTTTGGCCAATTTGTTCGGTACACGGTATGGTATTGCCACCCGCGAGAGGAGTTTGAATGCTGATTTATGCAATCAGCAAATCGATCGTGATCGAGAAGCTGGTAGAGACAAACGGTAGGTAGGGCGGGCAGGCTCAAACTACATAATGTTAGTACCGTCGCATGGAAATATGGCCACCAACGGCAAAGCAGCTTAATTTTTCTTCCGCTTTCCATGCTCAACCGACAACCCCATTGGCTTTCAAAGCGAGCCTCATGCGAATGAATTAAAAAAGAAGGTCTTTAGGAAACCAACTCACGATGCTTTGAATTATAAAATAGGTTTGCCCGCCTCAGGGAACCATCTGATGCTCGTTGGAAAATTGTGCAACACAAAACAGAACCTCTGAAGCTGTAACAAAGCCCTAGACGGGATGGGGATGTCTACTGAAGTGTAAGATTTTCCTCGGTGTGATCGATTTTTCATTGTTTTTGCCCCCTTTTTTTAAAATCGGGTTCCACCAGGAAGTGAGGTGAGCTAATTGTGTTTACTTTCCCGTCATCAGCTACCCGCCCTCAGCGACAGAGCTCGGCGTCCCGGTGGAAAACTATTGGAAACTCTGCGTGCACGCGCACAGCTCGATGAGATAATACCATTAGCTCGTGACGCTGGTGCATTGCGATGTGGGCAGCGGGAAAACGCAGCCCAAGACCACTCACCCACCCACCGTTTGTTGGTCTGTACGAGTTGTTTGATTAATGAGGGCTCTTCGCTTGGAGTGTCCGCGATACCGCGACTATTGCGCATGCGATTTACACTTGCGGAAGGCTCGGCTGACGAATGCCCTGGCAAATCGTTCGTTCCCCTTCCCTCCGTTTGAATGAGCTCGAATGAGGTGTGAAATAATTGACGAGCTGCGTGCTTGCGCTTTAATTGATTTGTCGTTCGCTCAGGGCGAGAAAATCGTCATTATCGTAACGCTTCGCAGCCCACAAGATGATTGAGCAGCTGAGTGTCCGGGGTCGGCGTGGGTGGTGCGGCGAACGGAGTTGGGAGGAATTGTGTGATGTAAGGCGCACACGTTCGCACTTCATTTGCGTCTTTGTTTGATTTCGCCACAGGTGGAAAACGCGGCCCGGGTCGTCCTCGTTTGGGACTTGGATTTCAAAGCCGGCGCGATATCAACTCCCGCCTACGCTGGGTCATACGGCGTTGCATAAGCGCATTACCAGCCCACGACCGAGAAGACTTATTTGCACTGCATGCTGAAAAGCGATCATGGGTTGGATCAATTTATTTCATTCCACGGAATGAGTGCAAATGCGCCTCTTTTGCGCGTCTGATTACGAAATATTTACAGTGCATAATTTACGATTCTCCCAAAATCGGGGTCGCAGCATGAAAAGGTTAATCGAGCGCTGTAATAACACATGACCGTGCCAAATGTTACAAACTGATTATGGACTGGAATTAGGTGCAGCACAACTCGCTCGAACGGCAATTTGGGTTGGCTTGAGCGAAATTGAATTAAAATCGGAATAAACCGAACTCTGCACCTAATTTGCTACTTTTTAGTTGCGTTATGTATGCAAATGCATTATTCGAAATGATATTTAATAATCCTGGCTCGAAGGATTGGGTTTGGTTCGATAATACATTTGGCATCGTTATGAAGTATTGTGTTTTCCATAATTCGTTGAATTCGGTGAATTCGAATTTGCACAATTCTGCGTGGATGTCCCCACATAATTCGCAGTAAAACGAGAAGGCTCCTGAATGTTACATTGTATGTCATACGTCTGTAATCATGGACATTGATATGTTGTGATCCGTTTCATCGAAATACCGGATTTCCACAGCAATAAAACACACCATTATTAAAATTCCATTTACATTATCTGCTCCGAACTCGCTTACTTGTATTTATTTTCACCTTGTTACAGAAAAGTTTGCGATCCCAATCAATCATAAACATTTCTCTTGATTAAGCGTTGCTCTCTGGCCCAATCAAACGCTGCTTACTTTTTGTCCATTTTTCGAAACTAATTTGTCAACCCAACATCCATATTTGCCCACCAATCAACTTTGCTAATTTGTCGCATCGGTTCGATCCATCAAATCACTGCTTCACTGTTGAATTTAACTGTCCGTGTTTTTGCGTGAAAAAAAAAAACAAACAACCATCTTCACCTGACCCCCGGCCTGGTCGCTACGCTTTCCGGAGGCGCTTACATTTCCGGCCTAGAGACGGCGGAAAGAAGTAAGGCGAAAAAAGGAGAAAATAAATGAATGCAAACAGCACGGCAAACATTAATCCACCGCCGACCGGCCAACCGATGGCCGGAAGCCGATATTTCATTATGTTTTTCCACGTAAAATCAAATCAAACATTCGTCGCAATGGGGAAAACCTGGCCAGACGACACCCAGGGATCCGTGCGCGGTACCATTTCGCAGCAAAAGTTGGTGAAACGATAGAGAAAAAAATCCGGCTTCTTGTGAAGCATGCTAAAAACCAACAAAAACGAATTCTCGCCTTCTCTGTCACTCGCCATTGGTTTTTCCATTCCATTGTTTCCTAGCTGAACGTTTCTCTCCTGCTCACCATTGATGGAGCTGTATCGTAAAATCGGTGGAAACATTGGATAGGTTTGGAATCGATTTCGATCAAACACTTCAAACCCCCAACCGGCCTTTTGGGGCAAAATCTACCCGGGGACCAGCAGGGAGCGGAAGAGCGTTTGCCGGCATCGAAGGGAACGCACAGCGAAACCCGGCGGCACAGGAAATCTCCTTGTCCACGTGCGTGTGCAACACAATCCGGTACGCAAAAGGGCAAACATTTGCCTTCAAACATTTTAATTCCGAACTTGTTGTCAAAGTTGACTCGCACGGTGTGCTGCAGTCAGTCTGTTTGAACTTCCATAAAAGCGTCTCCGGCGCACCGTCTCGACTCCCCGGCGCTCCACCCGAATCTACCGATCACGTGTCTCCCGGTGGAATCGTGTACGCCGGACGCAATAAACTGGCTCCACTTGGGAAAGATTGCATGTTGCTGTTGCTCCAGAGGGAAAGGCATTTCTCCGGTGCACCGACAAGTTGGGCGCATGTGGTTTTTTCGTTGGCTTATCTTTCGGGTTTTTTTACGGGAAAAAAAATTTCCGCAGTCGAGTGACTTTTTCCGTGCCGGTGTACCCTCGATCGAATGAGTGTTTTACGCTGAAATTGTTGAAGAAATTTCCTGTAAATGGAATTCTCTGGGAATGAACTTTTTTTTTCATTGTAAAGTATTACATGCTAACATAATGGTGCTGAACTAACTATGTGTACAATTTATTCCTACACACGAACGACACATAATACGCATAAGACATCACTTTTAGTTGCAACCAAGCATATAATCTATTTGCCAAAATGATCAATTCGGTGTACAGACTTGCGATGTTTTTTGTGCCGTAAATTGAACAAACTGTAATTCTCGTACAGAAACGAAACGCTTCTTCTGGATGGCTAACAAACGCTTGCGAGTGCCGAGAAGAAAGAAGGCGCCAGAAGTGCTCACTTACCATTGCCATCGTGCTGGATGCAGAAATCCTATCATGCCACCGCGCAAAAGTGATGCGAAAATCCTATCCGGAAGGCTACTCGACGACTCTTTCCGTCTGCTACGTAATTTTTAGGAACGCTTGTGCTTTGCTTCTTCACTCCGTCAGTGCTGCCACACTAAACATCAAAGATATGCTGCTGACATTGGATCGTAGCGATGGAGATGCACAATCGGGGTTTTGCAATTTTATTCCACAAACGAACGATGCAGGACAGTGGATCCTTTTGAATTCAAACGTAAGCTCATGGTTGGTTTTACACTTTATATTCTTTACTTTATTTTTTTTTTTTTTTGTAGCGCAATATTGTACGAAAACTTTAGTTTGATCTTTAGTTTGCTCCGTTTGCTGTGGGAGGCAGGGAAATTTCACATCCGTTTCCTGGCGGTAACAACGCACAAAACGCACCACCAGGCACACACACAACAAGATTCACACGCGAAAGGGCGCACTCGGGCAATCCGTCCACCGGGCGGACGGCGACTTTCTGCAATTCACTTTTATTTGCTCAACAACCTTACGACGATTCTTGCTCGAGCTTGAGCTTTCACTGTTTCGGGTTTTGCTGTGGGATCGAGCGGGAAGTTTTTGCATTTGTCATTACTTGCCGGGCGCCTTCATCACGCTTTTTGCTGCCGACGAGTCGTGTTTTGTTTTACGTTTCCTTGCCGTTTTGCTGCAGCGCGCGTCACTGTTCCTTTCCATTCCTGGAAGGATGCTTTCTTTTTTACATTACACACACGAAATGAAACGAAAGTACTGGAAGAAATGCATACGATAAAATGTATAACAAAAAGATTCTTGGGGGAAAAAGGGAGTTTGCAATGTGCAAGCGCAGTTTTAATCCAAAAATCACTTCTACCATCAATCCCAGTTTACTTCTCACTTCACGCTCTGACAGTTGCACTCGCTAACTGTCAACCGCTTATCGAAAACAAAAGATCGTGGGTCGTTAATAATCGTAAAACGCGTCGCGACGATCGACTACGATCACTGTAGCATAATCACCAGCTCGAGATCACGACGATGGAGCACGCCAGACGAAACGGCTCGATTTTCCGCCCGAGATAGCACGCCAACCGATGCACGACGCACAAAATACCCAATTGTATACCGATCTCGCGCCTCTACGCGAGCCTTCTGGGTTCGCTGCGGTGTGTCTTCACCGTTTGGCACCTTCTAACGAAGTGACGCTAAGACGATCGCGCACCTTCACGCGCAGCCTCTTCTGCGCGACGAGCGCTGAGATGAGCGTGAGCATGTGAGCAGCGAGCAGTGAGACGGCGATTCTCGGCTCGGCGCGATGGAAAGGGCACGACGAGATGAGAAGACTCCGCTGCGTGTCACAGTTGAAGAAGGGGTCACCGAAGCCATGGACAGTTTGGCCGGCGTGATAAAACCTTGCAATCTTTTGCGTACTTCGTCTTCAAGCCTTTCTCGATCGACAGTGAGATGAACGTTCTCACTTTGCTTTGAACGTTTGCGGGATGAAATCTCTTTCTTTCCCGCTCGTTCACATGCACTCATAATTTAGTGGAAAAAGTTTTTTTTCCATCTACTTGTTGTTTCGTTTTCCCTTTGTCTTTTCGTCTTCACATCCAGTTTTCTCTCGCGCTCATCACATCAGCTCTTTGTTATGATTATTGTCTCGTTTTCTTTTCCTTTCGCCTTCAGAGCCTTCCTTCCGTCGTTTATTGCCAACAAATTAACCAACGCCATCCCCGCGGGAAGGAAACGGGTGGAGAAAAGGGCCGCGGAGTGCGGCGTGGCTGACAATAAATTAAAAAATTCTCACAGTTACGATGCCGGTGATGCGAAGCCTGGCAGAAGGGACTACCGAGTGCTGCATCGGTCTGGTTGCGGCTTTCGTTTTCACTGCCGCCGGTTCGCGGTGTTTTCCCAGCACTGTGTTAGCTAACGATCACCCCGGAGCCGGCCCCCGATCCCGGAGGTGCTTCCTTTCTTTCCCTTCCGCCGGCTAACTAACACACAGCCTCCAGCGTTTTTCCTCCCGCCGGAGGGGTTGGCTTGCGTCTCGGTAAACAGTGTTTTTTTTTGTCTTTTCTCTTACGGCCCGATCGGTTTTCTCCTCACCTTTGACATCGCTACGTTGTGCCGGATGAGCTTTGTCTTTGTACTTTGCCTGCCCGGCGTGGATCGCGGTCTCAGGTCTCACTTTTACACCCGGTATTTACCTACTGCTGGGCGCACGACAAATGAACAATCAACTATGTTCTTAGAATTGCACCGAGATCCGATTGGGATACACATGGAGATGCTAGTTTCAGCTCGCAGTTTGGAATTTTTCTTACCAACTCAATGCCGGTACTAGCGAAGTTAGACGGTGGCGCAATGCCGAGTCTTACTGACCTCCGGAAGCGAGGGACGTGCATTCGCGTTGTTCGCAAAACACTGACTGATCTTGCGCGAGTTCGCGACGCTGCTGGTGCTGCGATGCTGCGATCGTGCATAATGCTCCCTGAGCCTTCAGCTGGACCAGCGGCCAAATGTTCATGTTCGCAGTCGCACACGCTCTCGTTCTCCTTTCTCCAGAAAGGGGTGCTTTCTCTCCCGGTGCGTCATTTTGCTGTGCGCCGTTGCCATTGACTTTGCTCCTTCCCTCCCCCAAAAATGACGGACTAGAGTTCCCCCGTTGGCACTTTTCAGTGGGTTTTTTTTTCGCGCCGTCTGTTGCTCTCGCCATTCTCAATGTTTCGCGCGCTTTGGGCCCGAAACCGTGCTGACCGCAAACGAAAACGAAAGCCCGCAGCAGGGAGCTTATCGCGGACTATCTCCTTCGACGCGTTGTGGGGGCTTGCCTTTTTCACGTGGAGCATGTGAGTTGTTCTTTTTTTTCATGCTTTTCGCAACTCAACCACGCCGGTACAGAGTGTGCGTGTGGCATCCCGAAATTGTAGACAATCGCCACGCCACATGCCTTCGATCGCGTATATGAAGGAAGATTTAAAGATGGAGTATGCTGGTCCGCCATTGAAATGATCTCTCACGGTGAGATGAGTCGAGCGACAGCTACCGGATGACATTCTCCGCTTTTGTTTTTGGATGCTGATAATTTTCGTTCAGACCACGGAAAGTAGCTGAAAAGGGCTACGGATCGAAACAAACTTATGGACAACAGGGATCTGTTTTCCTTTACAGCAAGAAATGTGATGTGTAAGAAAACGGGTGTTGTGGAAACAAGAAATGAACAACCAAGATATTATCATAAAGAGGTCATTTGTGACTAGTAGCTTGCAGGGGCAATGTTTTTGTTTGAATTCCCAAAACTTGTTTTTAGTAATTATTTGAAGGATTTGTATGTTTTTTATTTGATGGAAGTTTTAGTTTAAAAAGTTCCACGCAGTTGAGAAATGATAAAGTATTTTACAAAATTTCCTATTCATAACTTTTAATTAAAATCGTACTTGCTAAAGTCATGCTAAGCCCATGAAAAAAAACATTTGGTTACGTCATTGGGAGTAAGACGATCTTTACCATTTTTGGTCCAACATTTTCGTAGTACACTTCCCCCAAACATTGTTGCATGCCGTTGCCTTAACCATTTCTCACCACCTCTTCCACGAATGAAATGATGCGATCCATCTCTGCCACTCTGAGCGTCCATTTAGCGGGGCTCAGCATCCATCAAAAGGAACACCGAATTTTCTCTCTTCTTGTTAAAAATTTAAAGAGTTTTTTCATCTCTTTAACGCCCAGCGAAGAGATCACTCGCTACGGTGGGAAATTATAAACTATTCGCCGAATTCACTCACCACCTCGATTCACCAGTGAGATCACAGCCTACCAGCTTAAGAGAAATGGAATGAAAAGGAACGATCGCTTTTCGTGCTGTTTCGCCATGTTGGACTATACGCAGCCGGCGAAATGGTGAGCTTCCGGACGTGGTGGAGTTTTTTTTTTTTCTCATGAGAGGCTGTTTACTTTCCTGCTTCACTTTACGGTGTCCAAGTTCGCGGCCAGCCGGGTGCAATAAAAAAATAAAACTACAAACCGGTCGCGATCGTATAGTCACGCAGTGCACTGGACCAACACACAAACAAAACCAAACCGGCAAGCATATGATCTCCGTTGGCGGACAGTGACAGAAATGCTTTCGATTTAAACAATCCCTCGTTTTTTCCTTCTTCCTTTTGGATACGGCGATTATAATTTCGTACGCCAAATCTTTCCTGGCGAAGGTTTCTGGGCCACGGAGTACGAAAGCGGAATCCAGCTTGGCATCGAAATCGAGAGTCCTCCTGGTTGACGCTGTTGCTTTCTTCGAGTCTCCTTGGGGGTCGCATAATTTCATTCAATTTGTTTATTTTCACGGGAGAAACTGAAATGCTTACTTTGCAGTTTTCATACGTTAAACATACGTTTGATAATCATTTTGAAAAATTGTAGCTGAAAGTATGTTTTTTAATTTTTAGAAGTTTTTTAGGTTAGGAGTCCTCCCTGATCAACGTTATTGATCACTCGTTGCCTCACGTTTGGTCGGAACACGGTCAAAATGATTAGCATAATCAAACAGCTTGTTCGATCGTTGTTCAAATGTGGCGACGGCACGTTATGAATATTGATCCGCGATTAGATTGGACCCCCCAAATCACCTCCTAACCATTTCCGTCCCATCTCACTGCCGGTGTGACACCTTGAGCCGATCATCAGGCCGACTTCACACTCGCCCTGTCGTCTAGGTTGCCCTTAACAAATCGCACTCACTCACTGACGGATACGGAACCTCTTCTGCCTTGGATCGGATCGGAAATGTGTTATTGAGTTGTCACTGACCTCAATTTAATTTACGGAAGCTTTCGGAATGAAGATTGAATATTTTCCAGAAGGGGATTTTTGCGCCTCCGGTGCTGTTCGGAGTCAAATAAAAATCTTTCCCTTCCGCTGACGAGCGCACGCGTGCTCCGGGAAAAGCCCGGACTGGTGCCCCAAGCGAATGTAAGGTCGGAGGAAAAAGAAATCCACTCCAAATTGGCAAACCCTCCAGCCCAGGGTTGCTCTAACTTGTCGAAAATCGGACGGAACTTATCAGACAAAACACAAATCCTAACTCAATTTCGCAGATGTTTGGGATGTATTTAGATGTTTTCTTCCGTTTGGTTTTCTTCAGCTCCCTCGGGACAGATAGATGTTCGAAGAAGGCAACGGGTTGGCTCTGCTGGAAGGTCAGTTAGTTTAAATGTGGCTTTTCATATTGGAGATGGTTTCGTTTTGGGAAAAAGAGGTTAAATAGCTTCTAGTTTTCAATCCGCCTGCAAGCACGTGGCCTTCGCTTTTTTCCAAATCCAACGGCTTTTGTTAGATCAACGATACTTTTGCTAGGAGCGTGTTTTGGACTTTTATTTTGCCATGAAAAATTCATGAATGACGTGTTTCAATTAGCCGCAGGCATAAATGGGCCTATTTTGGACTCTACCGTACCTAAATGTCCATTTCTCTCCACGCGTTACCGAAAAAAAATGGTAAACTTTATCGAAACATTTATGTGCATTCTTCCCTACATTTATGAGCGATTACGCTACCGTATTGCTTGTTTCTTCGCATCCTCCTTTAAATTGGCAAGCCATTCTGTGATCCGGGCCTTTTTCACTCGTTTATTCAGTTTTTGCCATAGTCGTTACGAGATCCATTATTTCCTGTTTTCGGAAAGCTTCCCCATCCCAATATGGTTGAGATACATCCGATCTTCCTAGAAGGGAAGCGTTGGCATTTTCGTCCAATAAGAAATAAAACGGGCAGAAAATGATGAACATTTTCTCTGACCTCATCATTACCGGCGATCCCCATCAACGATGTTCTGCTGAAGTCGGTAATGATGAAGCCATTATATGCTTTTCAAAAACGATCAATTTTTCTCTCGAAGAAATGATTGTTACCATTTAGCCGTTGCTTTAAGTAGCATTTTCCTTCAACTTAAATAATACTTCTTGGAACACAGTCATTTGAAGTCAATCGATAGAAAAGCAATAGACAATTAGGAAAATATCCTTCCATTAGCAACGTTATGTCAACCCGGAGAATCAAAACCACTATTTCACGCAACACATTTTTTTAAATAAATTTATATTTATTTAATGTTTTTGAGGTTTGAAATTCCAAGTCTCAGGTGCGCCCGAAGTCGCAAAAGAACGTACCTTGCAGGATCACCCAACGCTCCGGCAGATGAAATGAGATCGATAAGCTCAACATCACCCTGTAATTATACCCTCCTTCGTAGTTGAACGTTAAACATTCCTTTACGGCAAAAAACATCCACCCCGTCTCGCTCGAGAGATCCTTTATCCTTTTCCTTGAGCCGTTTGATCGAACCGAAATCCTATTTCCAAAGACGTTTCACATGTGCCCACGTAATATGATGTTCTTTTCTCTCGTTCTGGGGTCAATTTACAACCCTAGGGCAATTGGAAACCATCAAAATCACTTCACGACGTGTACTTCTAACGCTTTTCCCATTAACCCTTCAGAAGAGTTTGGACCAGTTTAACCCAGTGGAGGAAAAAATCAAGCTAGAATTGGACGCAATTAAGATTAGGTGGAAAGGAACATTCTCCTCGACACGTTATCGTGAAACCGTTCTTGCATCGACGGGAATGTCGAAATATCGCGCTCCTTTGACGAACCCAATTCGGACCTTTCCTCCGTCCCCGCAGGCCTTCGTTAATTCGTTTCACATGTTTCCGAGTAATAATCATAACGACCGGTTGGCGTCTTCCGCAGCCCTGCACTTCAGATGATCTCCGGATTTTTGTGGACGCCTGCTGAATTATGGTATTCGAGAGTACTTGTGACTTTCCTCACCAGCCCACGATGTTTGGTTGTGGACCCGTTCGTCCACATCTCATCCCGGTGCAACACTTTTCCATCAATCTTTCTACTGTTTCCTCCGTTTTTGGTGTCCGTGTGTGTGTGGTGTGGTCCATTCGATACGGAGGTCCGAGGTGGTGATGATTGCAGGCTTTAATGGAATCGAACCAAAACCGGCTCCGCGTCGGTGGGGGCCTGACGAAAGCCACGCAAAAGGATGAAACTAGTGGGTGCTGCAGGCCGAAGAAAACCACAGGCAAGAGGCTTAGAGCAGTCATTAAGAACCCATTCTTGCTGTCGGGGCTTCAGAGGCGCGCTCCCTTCACCTGAAGGTGGCACGATTCGTTCTGATTCCGATTTGATTTATTCTTCACCACACCCGCAGCGGCAACGCGTTGTTTGAAAAAAAAGGAGCGGAGCTTCATAGCAGGTAGAAACGGAACGAATCTCCTGGAAAAGGGTCCCGGGACATCATGAAGGGAAGCAAACAGGCAAAGGTTGGGAGAGACCTGCCAAGTTAGCGGTCAGTAGCGGTTGGCTTTCTTTCCCTCTGTTTCTTCGGACGTCCAGCGAAACCTCTAAGGAGCACGTTCTTAGGAATCACGAAATGTTTTTTTTTTTTCGTTTCATACCCGAAATGAAGCTCAATGAGTTGCTCTCCACGCTACATTAGCGCAAGGATTTGACCTCATCACTCCAAGCACAACGTTTCCCGAAACCATACCAAATTTGATTGATCCCGGCCGCCCCAAACGAATCCGTTCTGCTGTCGATCTACCTCGCCTTTGACGAGAAGGAAGGATGCTTGAAAATGGTTTTGTGGACGTAGGTGCAAGTGAATTCCAATTTTCTGAATTTCACAGACTACGTCACCGCTCTATCCAATAAGATTTCTACCACATCAAGCACCTTTTCGCGTACGTTACGTTTTGAGAAGTCTTCTAGAAGAATTGGACCAACATTTCGCTTCTCATTCGTGCTTCTATTCAACCTGAAGTCTCCTGTGGTTTTCTCGAGTGTTGGTCTTACTTTGAAGTTTTCTTTTCTTCATTTTTGTCTGGCGACTCATTTTGGCTTCGTAACGATTTATTTGAAAGGCAACGCACGCCCAGCGTGAAAACATGTTCATTAAATAATTTCGTATTTCATTCCGTCCATCTCGAATCACATTTTTTTCGTTGACAACGCCTTCGCACGTTCCACAAACAACGACCAGTGCTTGCGGAGGAGAAAGAGAGGGTGAGGCTGCCAAGCGAAGACCTCCAGGGACTCGAGTCCCCATGCCATTGGCAAGTCGTGAAAAAAAGCAACGCAGATGGACACCGGCAAACGGGCGTCAAGCTTTAATTATAACTTTTAATGAGTTTCGGTTTGCGTTTGTCGTAGTGTCGATTTTGTCGGATTTGACCCGAGCATCGATTTCCGCACGGCCAGCGATAGTCGAAGAAATTTAAGCGCACGTGCTGTTGTCTTCCATGCGCGCTGATAAGAACCAATTTGTGATCCTTCGAAATGTTGCGACGCGCAAACGCCGATCTCTTTTATCAAGCTGTCCCAATGCTTTGAATTGTAAATTAAACCAAATTTCAAACTAAGCCAATTCCAGAGGTGTGCTAAACCTTGCTTAAATCGATTTAAATTGTCAACACTTACGATAAACATACAGCTCCACGGACTACACTAATTTTAATTAATAGAAAAGATTTGTACGTTTTCAGCTTAAGAGCTTACCACGAAATTGGCGTTTACTTTCCACCTATTCATCCTTCTCGACAGCGACGATCAAAACAGGGGCATTTGATAACTAACTTCGCCGTGGGCTGCGCTGATTCGTTGCTAATGTCCGGCTTCATGCTGACTCACGTTTCGGATTTATGCCACCTCTATTTTCCGCATATTAAACATTTGAAACGAGAGTAAGCTGAAGGATATTACAGCAATCGGTTGGACCTTTAATCGCCGTAGCTCGTTAGCGACGTAGCGAAACGCTTGAAGAGGAAAGGTGAAGAGTCTGAGAGGCAGTGAGGTCCTCTAGGCGCATGTTTTACCACATCCATTTCCTTGCGCTGACGTGTACTTGTTTTTCCTCCCAATGAAACACTGAGGCACACGATGAACGTTACATTAATGAAGCTGCTTAACCACTAAATCTAGTGGCAGTTGGTAATGGATATGACAGTGGCAGGAAAGAAAGGTGAACCTACCAAGCTATCGGAGGAAAAAGAAAACTCTAAGTGCAACACTCCACTGCTTGACGGCGCCATTCAGAGTTTCGTGTTGCCTTGGAAGTATGGCAACCAGGAAAGAGATCGCATCCAGTTTTAACACCCACAAGCGTTCCCGTTGCAAGCGAGTCGCACTACAGCGGTTAGTTTATGTTCGATTCGACACTTTTGCTTTCGGAGCAGGGAAACCACTGTTCGATATCTCTACTTGGTGGAATTCATGTGGCATTACACTTACCAAACGATTAATTAACCCAATGGACATTTAAGTATGTCAAAGAGCATTCGTTAAATGTTCCACGTTTAAGATTTTTTTGGACGATTTTCATTTGCATTATGCCGAACAGACTTTATGTTTCCTAGTGTTTATATTTGAGCCAAAACAATAGAGCATGAATGAAGTATGTTTAAAAGATCTAAATTAAGTTTGCTTTCTATTCCAAAGATGAAAATTAAAAGTTGAGAAATATTTGTTCGAACGAATTACACTAATTGAGTCTGTCTCCAATAGCAAAATACTGCACATAGCATTGCTCCATCTAGTGTAAGCTGTGTCAACGGGTCCGCATTTGCATAGAGATTACTAATGAGCTCGGCAAGGCCGGAACAGAGGATGCAGTCGTTAGTTTACAGCCCGCGAGGCAAGCCGGAAAAAAGGAAATGGAGCATTTTCCTGTCCGCTGATCGTATCACGGGCGACCAATCTGAATCTGGATCGGTTTTCCGAGCGCCAACTTGTTGCTTGTTGCGGCCGTGTCGGTATCGATGGTGGTGGAATCGTTTCGACAAGTCTTATCTTCATCGCGGAACAAGTTTTGGCACACCTTCGTACGGAGCTGCATTCGGCATCATTGGGTGCGTTCGAAACTGGTGTATCGCGTGGTGGGCTATCGGCGGATCTCCTGAATTCGCAGCGTAATCAAGAGGAAGGGGCTTAAAGCTCCTGCCAAAGATCCAACAGAGCAACGGCGTGGTGCAGTTCGTTGACTGTTGTTGAACAGTTGAGCAAGATAAATTAAGAGGAAAGAAAACATATCCAACACACCGAGGGCGAAAATGAAAGAGAAACACCCGCACGTGATGGCTTTATCTCGTGTTATATGTGAGCTCTTCGATAATATTTGCTCCCGTCGTTTGCTTTCATTTTTCCGCCACGAGTGGCGCGGCCATTCTTCGACTTTTCACTTCTGGCGAACAGCAAGACGGCAGCAATGACGAGATTCCCGTTGACGCGGTTATGCTGTCTTTCCTGAGCGATGGCAATGATTATGCTGTACGAGGTGGAAAGGAAGAAACAAAAGGGATTGGGACCCAGGGAGAAGTGAGAGTGATATCACCCAATCGACCCGTAGCGCCATGCCTTCGTTTTACCTAGGTTCACCACCATGAGTCGCAGCAGTGCGAATGATTTAGATGTGAGAATTTTCTAACGATGCGCACAATTTTCCCAACAATGCGGTGCGCGATAGGTTCACCTGTCTGCATTCGTTTGAGCTCCCACCCAACCCTATTTTAGCGCCCTTCGTCTTCTCCTTCTTCGACGGAGAGACCGTTATTCCGCTCGGTTATGTGAGGCATCTGCTTTTCTTTCCCGGCTTGTTCGGTGATCTCTCCGCCGGTGAGATGTGCATTATACGGGGACTTTTCTGTTATTATTTTAACGATACTGGAGCATTCACCTACGACACACACGGTTTTTTTTTTTGTTCACACCGCGTAAACCCGTGATAATCATAACCCGCAAACGATTTCAATTTGCGACTCTCGTCGAGTTTCACCTATACCATTTTTCATTTTAATTATTTGCTTTTCCAGCAAGCGTTGCGTTTGAGCCAGATAGCAGGATTTCCTTCGAAGTGGTTTCCTTTGATATGACATCCAAATGCAGCATTTTATTTTTATATGCAATTCCTTCTTCATTTGTAGATAACACAAGTATCGTGGAATCAAAGTATCATTGGCTTCCTAATAAATAACGAAAATCCTATGATTTAACTGCAACGCACCAAACCGCTCAACGATGCAGATTTTTAATCCCCAACATGATTGGGAAAATTAAAACATGCCACAAAATTTTACAACTCATTAGATGAGGCAATAAAATGTGATTTTCCTCCCTCCCTCGCATCGGGAACCGAAGACTTTTTTTGTTTGCCTCATTTGGCTATACCTTCCCAAACCATTCCAGGGAATTTACGAGCGAACAGCAAACTTACATTCGAACCGTGTCCCGAGGTCAACCGTCTGTTCTCGATGTAATCTTTCGATCGACGGAACGATCTAGCCCTCGAGAACGATTCTGATGTCACAATTTAGATAGCGCGATTCTTCGGGAATGGGAAAAGAAAACTTGAGAGTGAGGATCCCTCACTTCATGCGCCTCACTGGGTCCAGGGTGGAAAGCCCCGCCGGATTTAATCGCATCGAGATATGGTCGACCAATAACCGTATTTTTCCTTCCCTCCCACCTTCACTTTCCCTTTCCCTCACCAACGGGTATTCCTCCGGCGCATGGAAAAAGCAGCTTAATTCACATAAGTCATAAAAATGTGGGGGCAGCAGCTTCATCGGTGCAGCAGATTCTTGGCCCGCTTGTCGTCGCCCCGGGCCGCGTTGCAAGAATTAAGGTGGTGAAGAATGAATTTTACGGGTTTCCATCGGACGCTGGCATGCTTTCAGAAGCTCCCGAATGGATTTAATCCGTCACACAACGGCAAGACACACGAGCGCGGGGACAATGGGCCAATAAACGGTTCGGAATGGAATGTTGCAATCAATTCCGGAATCCTGTTGACTGGCTGCAGAGTTGGTTGTCTGTAGATGCAAGTTCTCTGTGTTTTGTTTTTTTTTTCGTTTTGCTCTCAATATTCCACAAGCCGGTTTCGTCCCATGCGGATTGAACAGGTTCATCTTCCATCCGCGCTTTCTTTGCTACGCCCATCGCGGCTACTTTTCCTTTTATTATCATCAACGAAAGTAACGTGATGGCACACCTTTAAATAAGTGCTGTGTATACGACATTTCAGATAAACCTATCAGACTTAATTTTGAATATTTTGTGTGAATTATTGTATAAAAGCGATTGATTTTTCTAATCTTATCTCTTCTAATTAGGACGTGATCAATTTTTAACCGGCCAATTATCCCCTTCTTCCGTTTCTGAGACGCCTTATTGGTCTTAAAATACCAGCCATTTTTTAACGGCAGCATTTTTTGATAACCTTCGGCACTTAATTAAGGTTTATTTTAAAGAAGCACCTGTAAACTTTAATTTAAAGAACATATTTTAAATTTGGAATTCTGCTGTCCGTTGTAAACTTTATACTTTGCCAAATCTAACTATGTTCAATTTGCTCACCGAAGCTGGTGCAATTCTCCCGAAGCATTAACGCTAAGCAAATGGACCATTTGTGCCATGACTTATTACTTCCATCTCCGGGTTTGCTCAATCGTTCACGGTTGTTTCGGTCCACGGTTGGATTCGTCGCCTTCTCCAACGCTTTCGCTGTCGCATTTGTCTTCAATGGCCCTCGACTTCCGTGACTCCCCGTGCACTTAAGCGCCCGAACGTAAATCCGGAGGTTAGGAGGATTAAAGTGAAAGAAATGAACGGTCGTGCGTACGCTGGGAAGAAATGCACTAAGTTGTAATGGAGATAAATATTTTCGGTACCGGCAATCACTCTATTACTCAAAACGGGGGAGTCACGAATGTTGAACAATTCTGCCATTTTCGGTTTTCTTTTTATTGTGAGCCATTGCACTGTCAATTATGGGAAACCGTTTTTTTCCGGGCACAAGTTCACCAACTTTTGTGCACTCATAATAACGCTGTTCCTTCCTGCAGCAAAGCATAAATCTACCAGTTTTTTTTTTTAAATAGGAAGATATCCGTGTTTAGTTACTTGTGTTGCCTGTATCACATTGTATGCTTTCTTTCGATGCAAAAAGGTTGATTATTTCCTTCCAAATTCAAATCAAAAAGATCACACCGCTCAGATCATAATTGCTTGCGTGCGTATCTTATGAAAGTTTCTTCTGCCGCCCTAACGTCGGTCCTCCGGGAATGCAAACAATATATTCCTCTTTTGTCGTGCGAGCACGAAGAAAGAAAGTGCGAAGTTTAGAGCCCCGGTTCCCTTGCCCATCCGCCGTACCGTTATCTTGCGTCTTTCACCATGAAATCTCGCACATTTCGCCGCCTTTTGAAGCTGTAACCCGCACGTAGCATTGTCCACCCCGGCAACATGACTCACGGTCACATATGTTGTCCGGCAACGCAGAGCTTCAGCTGCCTCCGCTCTTCAAGCAACACTTCGGGTACTTCGGGCGACAGGTTAAACACAAAGCCACCCCAAACTGACCACTCGCAAGCCGTACTGGAATAAACTTAAAGCTTGCTACCCAACCTGTTTACTCGACGTGAAGGTGACAAATTTTGTTAAACATTCACAAATTTTTCACAAATTTGCTAAATATGCAAACTTTCTCCAAATTAAACAGCTCGGGAGGGGGTTTTTGAGGCCATTTTTGATAGCGTTTCGGTTATTTTCTTCCGTTATCTTACGGATGCCGATAGCGGAAGCGCACCGATTGAACGAAGGCTAGAGAAACGTCTTTTTATGACAACGAAGCGACATTTTCAACCCCCAGTGTCGTTCGTCACTGCGAAGAACCCGTCATGCTGTTCATTATTAAAATAAAAAAAAAATAAACAAATTTTCTCAAGTTCAATATGAAAGTGAATTTGCAAATCAAATTTGCGATCACCCGGTTGTCAACCCGCGGGAAACGATGTAGGACGTATGCTAATGTCGACGATCCCCTACGATAAGCGTTAACTCTCACAGGTGGGGTGCGAAGGTGTTTAGAGATTTGACCCACTTAATGTCGTTTCTATGCGATCCGAAAAACAACCTTTTTCTAGTAAAACCACCTCGGTTAAAAATTGGCTTCCAGATTTCTATCGAGTTTATATTTCTTATCATTTTCAAACGAGATAAAGAATAAGTGTATTTAAGGAATTATTTGTTAATGCACCCATATCATGCGTAGCTTCAAGGTACAAGCCAATGCTGCAATGCTCTCAAAATGTTGTGAGCGTTTTTAACACCTGAAAAGAAAACGTAGCCGAAAGGCTGATAAGCTGATTTATTTACGTTAAGGCCATTTCTTTGCTATCGGTTTCAAGAATATCCCCCAGATATTAAAACTAGATAAAAGCCCAACGGAAAAATGCGACCTCTTCCAACTGAGTGCACATTTTCCCGTACCTCTCAATCTACTGTGAAAAAAGCCACTGGCACTGTGAAAGCTTCTCCGCTTCCTCTCGATAGCCAACGTATTGCTTGTTCTCGGTTCATGAACATGCGTTTATGGCGCCTTTCGGTCAATAATAGCACGTGCACACATTTCTCGTCCCTGCATCAGGACAGGACTGCCGAATCGTCCCGGAAGCACAGGAAAAGCGACACTGTCCGCTGCTCGAAGCCAACTTCCAGCCGGTGTCGATCCGAGTCGAAACGGAGCAAACTCTTGTGATTTATCTTAATGATAAATGATTGATTTTGCCCACAGCGAAGCACGTACCGAGTGCCCGGGCCACATGCTGGGAAAATAATTGACCGGCGTGCTGTGAAAATGGCAGCGAAATGGGGTGGCTTCCAACGCCGGGCGAATTTCCACTCACAGTTGTTCAATTAAAGGTTCCGTACTGGATGGATTGTGTTGTTTGTTGTTCACTGTTTGTCGAATTTTCTTCGGTAGCAATGTGCTTGCATGCATCCAATGATGGCTGTTTTTTTTTCTCAACTATTATTTCATTTCCTTCTATTCGGTCGTTTGTTGAACCCTTTAGGGGGTGATAGGTTTTCCCGGCAAGTACACAGACAGTTGCGTTTTCTTTTACCTGCTCTGCTGAAGGAATGTTTCATTACCAGGGTCATATTGTAAGTGCCCTTGGTTGGATTGGAAAGTATAATTGCCCTTTTGCAAGATCGTGATAGACAGGATTGTTTTAGCTAGACAAATCATAAACTAATCTATTTGTTTGATTTGTTTTGTCCGTTAATGGAATACTTAAATGAGTAAGCCTATTTTTGAACATTTCAAACTGACAAACGTTTATTTTAAACCACACAAAAGTAATAAAACGTTTTAAAAAACTGTTGAATCCGTTATTTATATATATTGAATGAAAAGTTTCAGAGGAAAATATGGTGATATATAATTAGTTTTGTGTATACATTCCCCGTACGACGAAAGGCAAGAACAAGACGGCATGGAAAATGGATTTAAGTTTCCATTTTCAATAAAGCTCCATGTTTCCATGCGGCTCGCCAAAACAACATCGTCGATCGATTTTGCATTATGTGCGTTGATGGGTCGTTTCCGGCTGAGAAGAAACATAAAAAATCGCCGAACTTCACCGCAGCGATTTGATAATCTTTCGCTCCTGATCCATCTTTTCCCACTCTGCTCGCATCATCAGTCAATCTCTGCTCCTTCTCCTTCTACCGGCCGGGTGTTGGTTTTTCCTTCTCTTTTCCTCTGCTTTTCCTTTCTCTCTTTGCCCTCCCTTTGTTTTGTCCACCATCACTACCATTCATCGCGATTTCGCGGTTCTCATCCGGCTCATTAATTGCGCCGATCGAAAGCGAAAGTATGCGTCAGGCTGGGGCGGGCAAATCAAGTCAGTCAAAATGTGGCGGCACGCAAACAAAAACTCTACTTCGGAAGCTGCCCGTTTTTCTATCGGTTCCTTTTGGCTCGTTGCTTCGGAGCAACTCTGCGTCGGCTTCGCGCGGAAAGACAATTAACGAGGGGTGTAATAAAGGTGAGGAAAATCCCCACGATCGGCCGATCTTCCCCTTTTATGTTTTGCCTCTGTTTTTTTTTTTTTTTTTTTGTTATTGCATTGTCAAGATTGATCTTCAGCGACAACGGGCGCTGTGCGTCCTGCGGTGATGAATCCGATTTGATCTTCATCTCTGAGCGGATTGCGTGATGCCAATTTTCCACCAAATTCGCACCCCGCACCGGGGAAACGCACACCGGCGATAAGGTGCATGAACTTGGTGAACTTCACAGGCCGGCATGGATTCCCCTCGCCCTGTCCCGAGACAAAAGTGAAAGACAGCAAAAGATGCACTTCCGTTATGACATCGGCTAATTTCAATGCTCTCAGTGCTCTCTCGCCGAGGTTTCGGCCATGAATTTGGCAACGCTGACCGTTCACCGGGATCGTATTCGCGCGGGTGATCAGTTACCCCTGCACTCCGGTTGCCATTTCGCCTTTCCTCACTCCCCATTCTCGTTTGTAGACGTTGGAAAGACGAAAAATGTGTGTTCGGGCGACTCTAACCTTTTCTTTCTCTTTGTGCCTTTCTTCCAATTTTTCCCTACGCTGCAGGTGGAACATCGAGCAGTTCGGGTCGCTACGGACATCGGAAATCGTCATTAGCACTAACGCCGGAGGAGGAACCTCTGGACTCGTGTCCGGTAAGTGTGCAACATTGAGACTTTTTGGGCAACTACTTTGGGACTTCACTACAGAGCAAGTTGATATGACCGTCAGGCTACAGTTTTATTTTAAGTTATGAAAGCGAAATTTCTCAAAAATGTATAATCCTAAAAAAAGTGTTCTTTTAAAGGGAAGATTTAACCGTTTCCTTTTGAATCGAAACGAATGCTCTTAAGGCATTTGTTTTGTTCTGTTAGCTTTCGAGCTGTTAACGACCCTGTCGTTGAGAAAACTTGTTCAAAAACACCTCATTTCCCCTCCCGTTTGCTTCCTTTCGCGAACGGTGCAATTATCGCACTGTAAACAAAACGTCACGATCAGTGCTCTCGTCCGTGACCATTATTATTAGTAGTTCGAGCCCGATTGTGCGAGGGCCAATTCGCGTTCGGGCGCGTCAGGAAAATCGTTATCACGCTATTCGAACGCGACGCTGCCCGGGCTTGCGTGCGTTCTCGTGTGAGGAAAACTAATCAACCTCGGCACGGGATTCTGATCCAGCCATGCACACACATACACATACTCGCGGCTCATCACTCCTTCCCCTTCTTATCGTTATCGCTACTCCATCGAGAAATTAGAACTATTTTCCAGCAAAGCGATAGGGATCGTGTTTCTTCGCACCGCTCGGATTGAAATTGCGCACGTGCTAATGAAGTACGAAGCGATGAATCGGAGCAATTATAGTCGGAATAGTTCCCCGGGAATGTTGGTTGGTGGCAAAGAAAAGGGTTGCCAGAGGAAACCCAATTGAGCGAAGATCGTAGAGGCTAACGTACTGCATTGGATAGGCAAAGGGCCTTTTTCCACATCCAAAGCATGCTAACTAATACATATGATCGATCGTTTTCTGGCTGTTTAATATGGCCCCAACAAGCGCCGAAAAGGGCCTGCTCTAATAAATTATTATCGCACTTATTGCCTCCTAGCCGTGGCATATAGCTTATCCGCACTTTCGGGTTTGGTGTCTCATTCCACTCAATAGGACGATTAGGATAGGCAGGCTCTCTCCGTCCCTCCGCAATCACCGAATTGTGTTTTCTCTTACTGTTGCGGCTTCCCGTCCACGTCGTCTTATCGAAGGGCTGCTATCTGATAGTGGCAACAAACTCCCAACCCGCAAAACCCTTTGCCAACGCACTCATCTTCCCCCGAGGCGACCTTTTTGATCGTTTTGGTAATAAACGTCAAGCGTACAATCGATGCCCGTGAGTCAACGGATGATGATACGAAGCAATAAATAAAACGTGTCCTTCGGAAAGCGAAATCATTAGCGGGCGATTTATTGGGCGGACCTGAGTTGTGTGTGTCTTTTGAAGTTTTGTCGCTTATGTTTAGCCACCATGCTTTAGTTCCTATAGTTGTGTAAAATAAACGATTTACACAATATTAGAAATTTGTACACCTTTGGTATACACTACACTGGAAACTGCTACAAATCATAACCGCTCGCAGCCTACAGTCGCAACCACGAAAAGCCGGACATTTATTACTAACATAATATTTTGTCTTTACGTTCAATTGTAACCATTATTTTCTTAAAACTCTTCTTCTGAAAATGACATAAACAAATAATAAACCGGAAGGTATTATAAACTGTAAGTAAACTTCCGTTTTCAGACGGTACAGCGACACAATCAGAGGTGACTACTGCTGGTGTCATTCTTATTTGCATCGTTCCATTGATCTCGTTAGATGGTTTTCGATTGTCATTGACTTCTACAACAGGCATTACTTTGTTTAGGATGCTATTTAACTAACTTTCCATCAAATTTGAGAGTCATTACGTCCCACACTACTTGCAGAACTTGTCTTAGTTCTTTGATGCTAATTCGACCATTTAACAACGCTAGACTCAACTATTCTGTTTTAAACATGTAAATGTTTCCCAGAATATATATTCTATGTTTCCTAGCGTATACATACACTAATATGTATAGAATACATATTAAATTCAGTTTCCTTTTAGGAACTGGTTTATCATTCTACGCAAAAGGTGCAATTCTTCAGATTTAATCTCATCTGTACGTTACTTCCTTAAAAACCGTGTAACGTACCACCTGGTACCCGTTGAAATGAGACGTCAACAACTAGCCGTCAAACGTTTTGAATCTACGTTGCCTCGAAAACAAACCCATCCCGATTGGTAGGAGTATGGATGAATCCTCCGCATGGTTTTTTAATATCTTATCATGTCGCGTATGAGCCCCCCTTTTGTCCAACAATCGCACTCCATGGGACAATCGTGGACGACTGCGCCGCACTGATAACGCCACACGGATGTCGCTGTCATCCGAGATTCTTTCCCGCCTTGCCCGGCCTGTTTCGTAGGAGGCGAGATCACGGAGTTCTACAACTTTGCTGTAGTATGACGCGCTTTAAAACGTCTCTGAGTGGATCTCAGAGAAAAAATAGGAATGAAGAAGAAAAACGGCAAGATTTACACTGACTCGGCTGATAAAACGCAACCAACATCAAGTGGCATCAAGAGCGAACCAATTAGTCCCGCGGGCTACCACGCTTTGGTCAGCGAGACCTTTCCGTAGGGCACCCCGTCGTGGGCTGACCAGTCTCTCGTTAGGTGGAGCCCCGGCAAGATTAGCAAGAGGTTGGTTTGAATTATTCTTGAACGCCATGTTCCATAGGCGATTGTGTTCAGTAGTGTCTCTAGTAAATCCTTGGAATTGGAACTGGAAGAACTTGGAAAATATTATACTATTGGTTACTATGAAAAACCTTCGAACGTCTGACAAGTGTGACTCATGTGTCGAGTATTTATGCACATAGTGAACGCCGTGTTTGTGTGAGAAACCTGAAATGAAAAGAAAAAAACGTCCTGCATGGTAGGGTCTCGTGCCAACTATCCAGTGAAGTACACGTTTCAGAAACCATTCGCGAATGAAAAACATCCCACCAGACTGACACCGAATTGTGCAATATTACCTGTCCGTCAAATCCTTCGAAGTCGACACACTGGGCTAACGTGGTAGGGCTTGTAACGCACGGATATCCTTTTTTGATGCCAGATTCCACTTCCTCTCCGGGCTGCCAGACGGCTCCAATTTCAACGTCAACGAGTGTGTAATTTACTACCCGATCGTTCCTCATCCACCACCACCGGGTTTCAACTGATTGCCTTCCTCAGGGACACGTTACACTCTTGTGCAAGCGCAAATAAATCAATCCTCCCGTACGCTCCGTCGAGAGGGTGCAGAGCCTTAAATTAGATCAGCTTGAGTGTAATTAAACCTGGAGCGGCACCTTTGCCACCGCCACCGGGGATCGCTCGCAAATAATTTATGTTCGTGGACAACAGAAAAATACTGCTTGGGATAGAAGGAAGAAATTGAGCCTCTCATTTCCCGAGGGAACTCAGACAACAAAAAACTATTGAAGGAAAAAAACATTTGCTACGTTTTTTTTCACTTAGACTCATCCTGACCGTCCCGCTAGGTGCGGAAGTGACAATACGAATTAATTAAAAAGTATGCTAATAATGGAAAGAGGCAACTCGTACTTGTGCTTCACGTACCTGGTTTGAATAACCTTGCTACTCTTCCCTGCAGAAAAAAATCACTACTTCGCGGATTCACGCAGTGAAATACTTGCAGGTTCGCCCATTTTCTTCCAACACAGTACACAAACCCCGGTGCAAAAGGATTCAACAGAATCGACCTACGGCAAACAGAACAAAACCAGAAATGATTGCATCTACCTTCAACAAATTCCGGAATTTGCACAACCAACTCCTACCGTTGCGATCGACCACCATGTAAACCGCCCTTTTGTGGCATTGTGAAAACAAGTAACAGTTTTCTTCGTGAAGATACTCAAAACAATTACTTATTTTCTCCCCTTCCACGCTCGGCAATCAGGGAAATTATAAATTGCAGAAATCCTTCCTGTATTGTTGACGGTATTATTATGCACTTCCTTTCCACGCAGTACAGTTTTATTGCACCCGCAGCACCGCATGTCGCGTTGATTGATCTGGGTCGCGAAGTGGAGTGAATAAATCGTAGCTCACAGTGGACCCACACAGAGGACAGTGTGATTCGTGAGGCTTAAATGCGGCACTGGTTCAAGGAACAAGGAAGCACCCCCTTGCATTGCTGAGTGCTAGCAATAATTGTAACCGGAAATGCTTTCCAACAAAGTATAGTAATAAATGGGAATACTTTCATACTGTTTCTTCCGGCCTTTCTTTTGCAAACGTAATATGGTAAGCTTCATGATGCGCTTGCATCATGTTACAAAAACATGTGTCGCTGTTGGTTCAAGATTTAAAAAATTTCTAACCAATATTTTCAATACACGGATGATGACTTTTGTGCACAGTGCCGCTATCTCCTTTGGACGATTCAAGTATAGGCTACCAGAAGCGAGCCGATTCCGATTTCACTTGAAGGTATCGGTATCTTTCGAGTGCTTCACCCAGCGTCGGATCGTTAGTAACTGGCTGTTGGGTTTACTTTTCTCTCCAATTAGGATTCTACGTGGAAAGCAATCGATTCTCCCCAATCTCGCTTTCCACACCTAATCCTCTCTAAGTAGCGTCACTATTTGGCTTGCATCCAGACAACACATCTCGTCACGCGCCATCGCATGAAGTGGTGCAATCGAAATCTAAAAATAGTACAAAATAATGGCCAATGAACGGAACGAGCCAGATTTGCTACTTTTAAAATAAAACATAACTTCAATTCGTATAACCTACTGCAACTCCCCGGATAAATCCGAGCCTCTCGTACTGGAGTCGCGTTTTGTCTTTCGGTTCATTTGCTCCAGCAAAACGACTGCAAATTTGACCAATTACAACCAATGATTAAAGGCAATCCATCAATCCCACTCAACGGTGGGCCGGTAAGTTTGGCAGGTGGAGAGAGCCACTCCATTGTTCCCGGATGAATTTGCATTCTAGAATGCATGCGGGGTGCGATAACGAAACGGTTGGCGATTGTTCGAAGGGATTGGTGGCCGGTCGCATGAACCGGTTCCGTGCTACATCTGGCCCAGCGGGGAAAGGTCTCAGGAGAGATCTCTAAAACATACCGCGTTTATCATCCCCTTCTCTGTACACCCTTGTTAAAGTCTGACACGCTAGCAATGAGCGAATGCTAGTGCAATTAAAAAAACTCCCACCTAGGAGGGCGGAGGTGGGTGGCTGTGAGATAACTCAGATACATAAATCAATGTGGCCAACACAAGCGTATACACAGGGTACCCTTTGCGTATGCAGCCCTTATGAAAACGGCTCGCATCGATCGAAATGCACCGATAACGTCGCACGTTTCCTCGCTGTTATCGGTGGAAGATGTTTGCAATCGATGAAAAACTGTTGAGTGTCTTTTCTTCACGGATGCTTTCTCGAATTCATTGACTGAAGATGTAGGAGGTGCGATCATTGAAATTTGTCTTGGAATTTTTAATGAGGTTATTGAAACTATCTAAACACTGTGATTATAACAAACATTTTCACCGCAATCAAGTTTTACAACTCGTTGAAGCAGAAACAAGCATCGAAATAAAGGCCCTGAAAGTGAAGAGTTCATTTGAAGTATTTGTGATGTACAAAGAACTGATTTGAAGTTTTACAATTTAATTTAAAACTTGGAATGCTGAAATAATTCGGTCCGTAGAAGTGTTTACTGTGAGTGTGTTTACTAGAAAGAAAGTGTTCGTGATAAACAGTCCAGTTCAATCAATCTGCTCCTGAGTGTCGCGTGGGACCGTGAACGGTTGAAAATAATTGAAAAAGCAAATTGAAGTACTTCCACTGCTGTTAATGCCGCCCTTCTCCCACTGGTGATGGTTGACGACGAGGACGTGGTCGGGTGCTTCAAGATGAAAACGTTCTTCCGTAAGTACAAGAGCAAGAGCATGGAGTCGCTCTACAAGCCATCGCTGACCACGTGCAACGTGCTCACGATGAAGCAGCTTGAGTCGCTGCCCGAGGCGGAACGGACGCGCCCGAACAGGCGCTACAGTTTGGTTGGCTTTCATCAGGGTACGCCACCGGAATCATACCAGGAGCGCAAGATTTCTGCCGGACAATACCGTCCGCATCCGACTCCGCACGCCATCGCACCGTGGATCACGGTCACACAGCCGACCGACGAAGGCGAGGAGACAAAGGACCTCCTAGAGTTCGCCGAACGCGACGAGGAGCAGAAAGGGTGCCATGAGGAAATAGTGCAGATTACTGCTGGCCCGGAACTGATGGCGGAGCTTATCGAAACACTGGAACTTCGTCGGTCCCTACCATTGGGCCTGAGCTCCTGTGTTGAAAGCGATGGTATGGGCTTTTTTTTTTGTTTTATCATTGTCCAGAGCGCCCCCGCAAACCCACTTCCACAACCCTGTCTCTATTCAAGCAACGAAAGCCTAACTGTATAACCTTTCTGTTTTTGCGTTCACTTTGGGCACCGAATGAATTTTGGTGCATCGATGGTGCATTTCGACCTGCAGATAACGGAAGTGAACGAATGGCTTACAATAGGACTCACTCGGCGCCTATCATTCGACCAAGAACATTCGGACGCCGTTCGAACGGGTTAAAGGTTTTCCGGTTTCCTGGTATCAAGGAAGAACCTGCATTCGAAACGGCAGCAGTAAGTATTACTGGAAGGTTGGCGCTCAGATGAAACGTAAAATAAATGTGATGAAAACTTTGACTGTCCGTTTACACGTTGCGAACTCGCTGCGAACTCTTCGTGCGAACTCCATTCCCGCAAGCGATGGAACTTGAGCTGCGAACTCGCTGCGAACTTTTGACAGCTCAATTTGAACTACATGCTTTTTGTAAACAAACATCAATTATTTTCATTGTATGGTGTGGTTTGGTGTATGAAAAGTAAAGTTATCATTTTGTGCTTAATATTCGTTAAAATGTAAGTACAAACAATAATGTTTACCATACAGTTAACGGTTTTTGGCGCGCACTTGACATGATATGTCAGATAAAGTTAGAAAGAATAAGAAGCAGGGGACGAGCGAACTTATTTACACACATCGAACTAGCGAACTTGTCATCTCCATATAGTTCGCACGAAGAGTTCGCAGCGAGTTCGCATTGTGTACACGGACAGTGAAACTTTTGCTGAATTTCCCACCAACCATGCAACAAGTAAAGTCAGTTTACATTTCCACCCTTTTTTCAAATTGGGTTCTAGAACAAGTGCAATGCTTTTCCAAAGCCTGTTCATCGAAGTACACTTTGTTCAGATAAACGTCATTTGCCGTACAGAGTTGTGTGTCAGTTGTAATCTGTTTAATTTTCACTGTCCAGAATTTAAATACGCTTACAAAGGCGACTAGACAGTATTGTGGTGTGTTTTCGGTGTCACTTGTGACGAAGTTGCCGCGAGAATGGATGTTTCGAAACTTTTAATCCGAGAGCTGAACGCTCGTGAGTGGCGCCGATTCGTAGCGTTTCGAAGTCTACCGGCGGATTCCATCAACCCATCGTTTCGGCAGCAGATACTGGCCGACTACGATGTGCACTTTTACGAGTACTCAGACCCGGCGGTACCGTACGAACTGGTGGCGCTCCCGGGGCTGGAGCCCGTACCGGAGGCAAGCTGTGAACCGCAAGAACCTCAGGAGCAGAAACAACGGCAGTTCGGTCCGACGGACACCCGCCAGGGGGAACACCAATTAGTTGAAGTGCTGGTTGAAGGCGGCAGGAATGAAGGTGGTTGTTTCTATCCCATTTACCATGTCGGGATGTAGTTTTATTGTATGTAATCCAGCTTCCTTGAAATCACAACTTCCCGTATGGGTTTTCGTTTTCCACATACCCGTCCCGTAGAGACTGACGATGAAATCCCGTTTTCCATCGACAACCTTTCCGAAGAGGAGCTGCAGGTAATAGATGTGTACCTACAAATTATTTCATGAAACAAAGATGAACTCAAACTAGCGGAAGGGCCTCTCTGGAACCAATAGTCAGGCGGTTATTTTGTGTGTTCTTGTGGGTTTTTGTTTTATTGCCTTTCGGTCATATCAACTACGTTCAACCCGTTCTGTTCGAGCGGAGCAAAGATGCCTTGGAGCGGTTCTGAAAAGAGCATATCGACGGTACCACACCCTCACGTCGCTAATCATTCTTCTCCATTCGAACCCTTTTCAGAGATTAGTATCGGATCTGAAGTTTCCCAATCTTCTACCGCCGAATCCTGTGATTAAGGTAAGCCCGCGGGCCACTTACACTCATCCGGTTCGCGATGAAGGTGGATTAGCAGCCGCGCAAAATTTCGCTAACAATGTGCCGCATTCTCAGTACCGTTCCGTTGCTTTATTTGTCTTTCGCTCTGTCTACAGATTCTGATTGCCTTCTGCAAGAATGATCCCGTGTTCGAGGCCCTCGGTAATGCGAGCCACCGGCTCAACCTCGAGCCCACGTTCGTCAAGTCCGCCGAAGCCGCCATAGAAGCGTTCCAGAGTCCCAACGCCGGCGGCCACCACATCGTTATCGTCGACGCACGGTACCCGCGGACAATCGAGGCGGAGGCGCTCGGCAGGTGAGCCTAAATGTAGACTACACGCAGCGCACCAATTTGAATCGGCGCCGTAAATTCGTTCAGCTCGTCAAGTGCCTCATGTACGAGCGCTTGGCGTCCCTAGAACCTAATTCTCGTCAATGCTTGCTGCCAGCACAATACATTTAATTTACTTTACACAGTAAAATCTCATTAGCACCCAAGCGAACGTAAACCATTATGGACCGCCAAATAACCTCTAATGTGTGCACTCTTCGTTCACAGGTCAATTCGAAATTCAAAAGGCAGCCAGCACACCACCATGGTTGCGGTAGTGAAGAAGAGGTAAGTGCAGCCAAATGTGACCCGTTCGAAATCAATTCACTGTTCATGACACGACGATGAATTCTCGGCGAACCTACCCCTCCCTTGAAGGCCTGTGTACGGGTCTATATTATTTATATGATCAAGAATGATAAAGTTTTTCGCCCCATATCAATCACTTTTGTAACCCAGCTGAGACTTGTCGGATCCCTTTTGCCTATGTAACGATTTGCTCATGGTAATTGTCCACCATCAGAAATCTCATATTTCCTTGGCCTTTCCCGTCACATTCCAATGTCAACCGAACCGAACAAAGAAAACGGATCCAACAGGTCCTTGCCGTTGTCAGTCGCAAATATTCAAAGCCCAATGGGACGTGCTGTGCGTAACAGGTGCTGATGGGTAATAAATGGAATCGTGACTATAGTCTTCACCGGAGGCTTTCTTTGTTCGATATTTCCTTCTTCGTTCGCCCCGGTGATGTCCGCTCAGGTGTTTTTGTGTTTCCCTTTGAAGCTACACTTGATTCCCGGGATATATGAAGACGATCACGTTAAACGTCGAACAGTACGAACCGGATTACACCTGATTCAGTCGAGTCGTGCCGCATATTGTTAAAAATATCCTTTTATTTTGCATTCAATGGCATTTATCTGCACTTCTCGTTTTTACAGTGTGTTTGAAAAGGATGACACGGCTGTGATTTCCCTGCTGGATGTCGGCTACAATAGGGTAAGTGTGGAAAATTTAATAGTATCCGTCATGATAGCATCACTTCTGCAGAGCAAACCCAAGGATGATAGCCTCAGGAAGAGTTTATATTTAAATTGAAGTGGCAACGTTTTTTTCAATACGTGAAGCTTCGTCACAATGCGAGCACTTCATCCTGCTGCGACTTTTCCTTAATTGTGCCTCCCGCTGATTGACACCGAAGCAATTGACGTCAATCCATTCGTCCGCACCGTACTCAGCTCGAGTCCAGTTTGATTAGTTCCGATTGAACCGTCCGTACCTGACACCCTACAGCGGCGCGCACTACATCATCTAACATTGTGACCTTTTCATTATCACTCCGGGAAACCGAGAAGCACACACACGGCAGACCCGGATGATCGTGGCAAACTGACTGTCCCCATGTGCCATAAGGTCGGTTGTCCTGACGGTGGTCACAATTACCCAATTGGCGTTTGACATTCAATCCACCATATCCGCCGTCGAGTTGACGGCTCCAGTTGACGGCGATGACACTCCGGTGGCCGCTAGAGACTCTTCATTAACTCGACTGGAGCTGACGGACGGAGGGTTGGAGAAACCACCATAAGCCACCATTGGGCTGAACCGACCATCGTCATAGAACGTCGAAGTAATTTACCCCGCGAGTAGCCAGCAGCTTCAACGCCCCTGCACCGGTGCAGGCGATTACTTTAGCTTAATAGTGCGGCCCTAATCGTGATGTCGCGTCCAGCTTGTCTGATCGTACGCTTTCCCTTTACCTTTCCAGTGCATTATCGAGTCTCCACATGTATCGATTTGTTCGTCGGAGCTGCGACAAATCCAGCACTCGCTCGTCCGGCCACAGAATGTGATATCGACTCAACAGGTAGGTTTTAATCCCATTTTCTCATCCAACCATAACTCTAGCCTCCCGTGCCCACAGTAGTTGGGATAAACGTCCTGCCACCCATTTCGGTGCAGCCCACTGGTAGCGCAACCAACGTCGGGTCAATTTTGCTTTCCGGCTGTGTCACCGTGGCGTCATCATCGCCTACCCGCAAGCTGACCTTATGTGCAGTTTAATCGTTGTTTATGCCACTGCTCATATCGTAACGAAACGACCAGCCATCCAACCGAAGGATAATCGTTTAAGATCGCTTTTTCCTAGCGCTTCTACCATGCCCGGGGATTCCAGGATCCGGGAGCCAGGCACTATTTTTAACCGGTAAAAACGTTCGCTCACTAATGCCACTCAACTCTCGGTGGCTGATGGTACGATAGCCGTAAATTAATTCATAGCCTTTTTGCTCTCACTCCACCTCTTTTCGTTTACCCGTTTTTCCCCCGCTGTTCCGCTGCCACGATCTAATCCGTTTGGTCGATAATTGGCCATAACGGGGACGATGGAACGGAAAGGAATGGGAAAATAAATAAATCTGGCAAGAAAAACTTCAGCCAGAATGTGTTCCATCACAATCGAATGTCGTTATCGGCGGGATTCACCAGCGCTTCGGCTGTGCAAGCGGATTTCCCAGTGGGCATTTTTGCGAAGACGTACCGAATGCCCACAGACGTTCGCCTTCGCTCGGCGTATTTCATTTAATTTGATCAACGTTCCTTCAATCCACTCCAGCCAGAATCCCTCGCGTGCATCCAAGTGCACCGTGCTTCAAGGCTTCCATTAACTCAATCAATCGTGTTTGCTTTTGCAATCGTGCATATCGGCAGGCCCAATCGTGCTGAAAGTTTCTTGGAATCAACCCATTTCCCCGGTTGCCAGGGGAGATGTAGACAAGAGGTCCGTGCACTCGAGCACATCTCGAGATTCTGTACAATCGTTCCATGGCGTCGTCCATCTTAGAACATGGTGAAGAAAAAGCCTTCGGGCTGGGCGCTGGATGGCAAATGATTCGCTGCGCAGTCCAGTGAACCTTGCGAAAATCGCTCCGTTACCGCACAGGAGTGAAGCGAAAGGACAAATTGTCCGTACCATCCAGGCCAGTCAGTTCCGCGGTTCCGGTGCAATGTGTAGGCGCTCCATTGATCACCATCGCTGCGAGCTACACAGCCGGACGAAGATTTATGGTGCCATCGCATCGGCACGATGAGTGGCATTTTGCGTCCGCACACGCAACCGATGCTTCCTTCGTCCCGGGTGTACACCGTTCTCATCTGTGATTTATAGGGTGTAGGCAGGTGAATAAATTGAATCATGTCATCAGCCGCCAGGCGTTAAAGGAATAGTTCATGCATTCTCCTAGCCGGTGACACTTCCCAACACCGAAGAACCATTCCGGCAGGTTCGGTGCTTGCTGAAGACTTCAGAGCTAAATGAAGCATGGATGCATTATTCACTGCACTGCAAACCAGTCCACTGAGGCAGACGATGTATAAATGTGATTTAATTTATTCTAAATAAAATTAACCATCCACCGCTATTGGCAGATCCATGGGAGTGTATTGGAATGCATGTGCAGTCGGAGCATGATGATTTGCTCTGAATGTTTAACCAAAGCCGAGCACTAAAGGCCAATCTAAAGGGGAACGGATCTCTCATGGAAGTTCTCAAGTGCAACGTCAAATCCAACGAAGACTCACTCCGTTTAACGAAACTTTACCCCGCAGTGCACGCCGGTTCAGAACTCCATACTCCGTAGCTTCACAACACCTTACTATCTATACTTCATCACAACAATGTGTCACGCTATTAATCGAATTTCTCCTCCATCCCTTGCAGGCACTGTACACGGCTCTTCATCGATCGAGGGAAGCGGTCATCATCACGGACGATACGCTCCGGGCGCAGTACGCGAACCGGGCTAGCGAGCGTGTGCTGAATATGAAGATGGTGAGGCTATAAATGAATCCTACCCTCCTCTGCACGTGCCTAATTGTCAGCTAATTAAACCCTTTCCCATCCACCGGTTCGCTCCGTACTTGCAGGATGAAATCGTTGGCAGATCTCTGAACGACTTGGTAACGGCCGATATTAGTAATATTTTATCTCATACCAGTAGATATAAGGACTACGACGGTTACCTTACCACGCGGAGAAAGTCCCAAGAATCATCACAAATTCACGTTCGCGCCGTACCTGTCTCGTGCATCGGAAGGTTAGCGTGATGCGGCAAAGTTAGCATCATTGAACGTCTCGACGCTAACGAACGCTTTGTCCCCCGTTCCAGGAATCCCACACACTTAGTTTTAATCCTAGAATCATCATCCAGCGCACTGGTGTCGTCGAACGCGATCGGTGAAGCGCTGCAGACGCTGCCGCAGGGCAAGGAGGTACCGCGCGGTTCGCTGCACTCGATCCGCCGGGGTAGCTTTGACGTGCGCTCGATCGCATCAGACGGACTGCGGCGGACGAGCCTGGCGAAGCTGTCCTCATTGCCGCTCGAAGCGCCGATCACCAAAGTGCTGAGCCTGCTGGCACAGGTTCAGGAGAACTGCTCGCAAGACGAGTCCAAGCTGCTGGACCGCGTAATGGAGTTCCTCAAGCGCGAAGGGCTCTACAGCCCGCAGATGAAGGAGATCCGCACCGAGGACCCGGTGGCCACTGATCTGATAGGTGCCCTGCTCACGGTGAGTGTCGCTTTCCATCAGTCCTTATTTGGACAGCAGCGACCAGCGCTGATGCTTGACTTTTCTCTCTCCACCGACTTCATTCTCCAGCAAGGACCGACGAACATCCTCTCGTCCCGGCGCAGCTCGAACGATTCCATCATACGCGGCGGCGGCCGCCCATCTACAGGGAGCATCGTTTTCACGAAAACCAAAGAATCTTCACTACTGTCCGACCTGCTGCAGACGGCCCTGGACTGGGACTTTGAAATATTTAAGCTAGAGGATCTTACCGAGAAACGTCCATTAGTGTGTTTAGGTAAGTGGGTGAACCCTTCGTGCCCATTTCTGCGACGTGGCTTGCCGTGAATATTACCGTATATTTCTCCGACGCTCGTGCGTGCGATTACAGGATTAGAATTGTTCCGGCGGTTTGACGTATACAATACATTCAACTGCGACGAGATGACCTTCAAGCTGTGGCTCATCGAGATGGAGAAGTACTACCACAGCGAGAACACATATCACAACAGCACCCATGCCGCTGACGTGATGCAGGTGAGTGGAAAATAATTAAAATTAATCCATCAACCCACAGACGGCATCGCCTCCGTTATCCTTTGCCAAAAGTTTTGTCTACCGCCCAATGCCTTTTCTTTCTATTATTTTCCCACCACTTTCCTTTTTTCCGGGTTTCCTTTCACGCCCACTGATCTACACTGGAATCACATTCAGATACGCGATTCTTTTAATCTACGTGTATTTAAATCCGAGCCGCTTTAATCTCAACCGCCGCTCCGACTCTGCCCGGTACGCGTCGAAGGAATTTTCCCCTTTTCCTTCCTGGAAGCTCTCGAAACACCCTTTTAATGTGCAATCGTCTGGAGTGGTGTATTAATGGGTTCCTCCAAGAAATTTAATGTGCCTCTTTCTGCTTTGTCTACGTCCGTGATGAGCCCGGCTTTGCCCGACCGTACTTAGTCGGACCGCATTCTATTCTGCTGCGAATAATTAAACGAAACCCTTCACAGGTTTGTGTTTTGTATTTTTTTTGCTTGTGTTTTCTACTACATTCCCGAGAAACAAAAGAGAAGAGGGAAGGCAACTTTAAAAAGCCGTGTACATTTTCTCTCCGATCTCTTGGGAATCCGTACCGTGGTTGTTTCCGGGCTTTTATTTGTGGAACGATGGATGGCTCTTGAAACCACGGATTGTTTTTTACTGTTTAGCCAACGCTTTCAAAAGCATCGCCGGCTCGGGAGTTGGCTTTTTTATTTAGGATGACGCACGTTAAAACCATCAAAGCAATATATTTACTCGTTCAGTTTTCGCTTGTATTAAGGGATTCCTTTCTGTAGGAAATGTTTTTGTGTAGCATTATAAATTAGCATCAGAAGGTAGAAAGGATCCCAAGGATTTTTGGCACTTTGCAAAAAAAGTGTCTGCGTATGGCAAACAGATTATCCCAGCTCAAGGGACAGCCAGTGCCGTCCTCCAGAAAAGTTTGCTATTGTTCTGTATTGTGGTATTTGATAACTTAGAACTGTTTTATCCTCTTTGCTTGCGCCTTCATCGTGCCAGGCTACAGCAGTTTACTTGCAGCAGCTGAGCAACCGGGAGTTGAAGATAATGGACCGAATGGACGAGGCGACCGCCCTCATCGCCGCCGCAACCCATGACATTGACCATCCGGGCCGCTCGTCCGCCTTCCTGTGCAACTCGGACAACATGCTAGCCCTGCTGTACAACGACATATGTGTGCTAGAATCGCATCACGCTGCCACCACGTTCCGGTTGACTCTCGGTGAGTGAACTGCAAAGGTACATCTTGAGGATGTCACTTACGGTTCATTTCTTGTTTACCCCTTCCCACAACACAGCTGACGACAAGATCAACATCTTCAAGCACCTCGACCGGGACATGTACAAGTTGGCCCGTTCGATCATCGTCGACATGATCCTGGCCACCGAGATGACGCGGCACTTCGAGCATCTGGCCAAGTTCGTCAGCGTGTTCGGCACGGACGTCGAGTCGAAGGATCCACTGCCGCCGGACAACGACGACAATCAGATACTGGTCCGGCGAATGCTGATCAAGTGCGCGGACGTCAGCAACCCGACCCGCCCGCTCAAGTTCTGCGTCGAATGGGCCCGGCGCATCGCGGAGGAGTACTTCATGCAGACGGACGAGGAGAAGCGCAAAAACCTGCCGATCGTTATGCCAATGTTCGATCGGACGACCTGCAGCATCTCCAAGAGCCAGATCGGCTTCATCGAGTACATTATCCACGACATGATGGACGCGTGGAACAGTGAGTTTCAACCGCTTTCCCTCCCAGCTGAGATACTATTCGGTTAACCTTCCCATTTCCGTTCATTCTAGGTTTCATCGAAATGCCCGAAATCATACGCTACATGGAGTTCAACTACTCGCAGTGGAAGCTGTTCGAGGAGCAGGGCATTAACACGCTCAGCGACATCAAGAGGAAACAGATATCGCTGACCGAGGAGACAGCCAGTTCTATCTCCCTGGAGGAGAAGTTCTAAGCCTGCACCGGCCTGATGCGGAGGATGACTTTCACACGGAAGAATAGTACACGTACACACAAAACACAGACACACATACCATGCTCCAAGGACGCTCGAGTGCCCACCGCTCTTATTGACACAGACACGACACATTAGATCGCATTGAAGGCTGCTACCGAAGCACCTTCGTGAAAACCGCCGGAACCTGCCCAACCACCGGACTATTGTAAAAACATAAACAAATGCCAACACCGAATATGGGCAACCACCTTCTGGATCTGGGCATCCGGTTCAATCGGAAACGGCGGTTTTTCCTTCCATGATTGTAGCAGTATTGTTCTTTTTTTTTTTCTTTTGTCAAACCTCTATTATTTACCACACATCCACAAACCCCAGTGCACGACAGCTATAGTCCTTATAATATGCTCATATTCTGCATGGAGCGCAGTTTCAAAGCGAGAAGAGAGAGAGAAAGAAAAATAGCACGCACAGGAGGGAAAAACTGGAGGTAATAATAAAATTAAGAATGGTCAGGAAACTATCTGTTTCCCGGTGTCTCATCTTGCACACGAAAGGGCATGCACAGAATCTGCGTGAACCAAGCGTGTCATTAGTGTTCACACACATACAAACAACTACACTCGTTTTTAGGTTTTATTTTATTTCTCTGTGCTGTAACACCTCATCGATAACAATTTTCTTTAAGATCAGCTAGCTTCGTTTTCATTCTTCACACTAGCGCATTAGTTAGGTCACACAGCAGTCGTTAATCTGTGACGGTAGACGTGAGGGTTGAGATTTTGGTTTTTCTAATATTTGTGGTTTCCATGAATTACTTTGTCACGACACAACCATCTTTAACCGCACATACATAACCATCGTTAACCGCATACTCTTTTTCTATCATCTGGTTAAAAATCGAATCCGGAAGTAGAAAATGTTCGTTTCTACTTCCGCGAAAAAGAAAGTATGTGGGAGAGAGAGTGAAAGAGGGAGATAGAGAGAGAAAGAGAAAGTAAGAAGAAAAAACTACTAGTTTTACTAGTAGGTGTACAACACTTTTGAGAATATCCTTCTGATTATCTTTACAATTCAAAAGAAGTATCTCATACTTTCATCAGCAGCACAACCAATCTCTACTTCACCATCACGGATGGTTAGGTGGATCGGTGGGTGGTGGGTACTTTCCTCCACCCTTTTATTCTACCCCAGTGTTTACTGTAGCGTTCCGCATTGAGGGATCGACTCGACTTTCGATCGATAGCATCCCCGACCGAGAGCAGGGTTCCAAATAAAAGTTTGTATTAGTTCCTCTCGGTGCAGCTGTACCATTCTTACTCTAGATGCGCAAAATGTATTAACTGACTGACGTAGAAAGGTTGCCTGTTGAGCAACAATTGTTAATTGGAAGAATTTATATACGTACCCTATTGCTCTACGAGGGGCAATAGTTACGAACGCAGAAAGAGGAAAATGTACCGATGTGACACACAAAACACACAAAATCAGGAACAGCAATGCATTGAAAAGCAGTGCTGCCCACTTGTCGTCAGATTGGGTCTTATTATGTAGAAATTTGCTCACAAGAAACCTGTAGTGATGAGGCTTTCAAGTTCAAACGCATATCAGTGTACGTGTTTTAGGCGAAACGCAGTAGTTGAATGTTTTGTTAGCGTATTGGCCTTAGCAGACAAAACGGCTTGTTAACCACATCAAATATGGTTATCCGATGTCCATCTTGTAAACCCACTGGAACAGTGTTTACAGATTCAACGGCGCAGCTTCTCTACAAACCACCAGGCGGCTCCATTGTAAGGACCAGTATTTGTTTCTAACCCTTTGCGTTGTTTGGATTGTTTTTTCTATGCGCTACTGTTGTGACCTGAAATGGGTTACACCAGAAAGAAAGAGAGTAAAAGGTACCATTAGACACACATACATATGGCAAAGGACTCGTATCCGGCTAGTGTCCATCAGAATCCAACACAATCCCACTGGCATTCACGCGATCGTTTGCCCAACGGTTGCCCTCATCAATGCCAAAGTGTTCCCGTTGGTTTTCCATGTGAGTGTTCATGTACGTGTGTACGTGTGTGTTGTCCGTAGAGATCGAGTTCCGATTAGCGGTCGATAAAGCAAGTAGCATCATGCGCCAAATGTATGTTTCCTTTGCTGGTTTTGCCCACTACACAAACGTTTGTTGAAAAGCCGCATAAAAAAAAAAATACAAGATAATGTTAATCACAAACAAAACAGTTTTAAGTAAATGTCAAAAAGTCCTTCATATGTCACACACACATATGGGCAAGGAAAAAGGTTGATCCACCTATGATTGATAGTACCAAGCTTGCTTATCTTACAGTAGCTTATATTATTCTACGCATAAGTTGATGTGACAATAATAGGGAATTGTGATAAACAGAACATTGTGAGAAAATATTTGAAGATTGTCTGCCAGCCACTCTCGTCTATTGTTCAGCAATTGGAAACATGATTGGACCGAAGCCACGCCAGCCAACAACATCCTTACTTTATCTTAATCTTCCTTTTTCCATCAAAAGCCTTTCAAAGCCAGCTTGTCTTCGGCTCAGTCTGCTCTAGAAGAACATAAAGAACCATCACCCGAATTGCTAGTTGAGAAACGCTCACAAAACTCGTATTTTCTCCTAAGCCCATGCACAACTGGAACAACACCACTCTCTCTCACTCGGCCTGCTTTCGAACGCACTGCTTCGAACTTTGCTGGTTTCCTAATGAACGGACTAATTTTCAAATCGACAAAAGAAACGTTTCAATCGCGAACGATTTACTAACACAAACACACACACACACTGCTAAGCCAACAAACTGGGGAAAGAATCATTGAAACACAACATAAAAAAACATGCAACACTACTATTTACTAGGTAATTGTATTTCTCTGATATGCTGGTCATATCTGGTTTTTAAGGAAGGCACCGAGGATAATGTTGCAAGCACATTTTTAGCAGGAATCGCTACTTGGGTGTTAGCAGGAAGGATGTAAACGATAGGTAAAGCTTAGTGCAACAGAATCAAGTGTTAGCAACAAATAGGCACCGATTGGACTAACGATAGAGTCGTTAGTACGTATGTACGATCGCTGGATACCATGGAAGTTAAACTTTGCAATCCACCGTAGCGGTCAGTGTTGTATGGAAGAAATAAATTTAAAAAAAAATGTATAATTTAGAGTGAAAAATAAAAACAAAACAATTGGGAAAAAGATGCATAGCAAAAGCGACAAAATTCGTTTACAAACGCACCACCACACATCCTAAATGTGCGTGTTTGAAGAGCTGTGTTTATGACGCAAAAAATCAGGAAAAAAGGAAATGAAAAACTGACTTGAAAATTATATCTCACCGAAGCCTAACATAAGCAAACGAAGAAAGAGAGAGAGCGAGAAGGCGATGATGGGATCTCCCAACTGGAACGCAAATGGATCCTAACCTAAACATACCTAGCAGTAAGCGAAGAAAGAAAAGGAGAAGAAAATAGTAAGCCAACCGTATAAATACATAAATATATCTAGCGAATCGATGTGGTCTTCATTAAACGTGTAAGCAAAAGTAAAATTTAAATTTTCCCGCAACAAAACAAGAATGAAATGTGAAAGTAAGATTGCAAACAATGCCATGCTACTTCTACGATCTGGTACTGACTATTGGCCAGGTGTTGTTTAGCAGAGAAAAAATAAATCATAAAACCAATATACCACGTAAATGACTATATTACCATTGCTAAGGCGACGTCAAGAAAAAAAGAGCTAAAACTAAACCAAAACAAAAACCAGTGTAACGAATTGTTTCCGCAAATAAGTCTGTCTAATAAATTGTAATTAACGAAAATGTCAAAGAATTCTCGGGGAGTTACATTCTTCGAGAGAAACACGCTCTCTCGACTCGACGGAAGAAACAAATCGATGGACGTGGGAGGCGGTCGTCCGCCGCGTGCGAAACTCGATCTTTTTCATTCAGCCGCTTAAGTACGAAAAGAAGACGCTTGATCAACATTCATTGCACACTCGCGCCGTTTCGCCCATCGAGTCCCACGCATCGCACTACGCGACATAAGATAAAAAAAAATCATGTAGGAAGTGCGAACTTGTAGTGAATCATCCAATCTTGATCGACGGGTGCACCCCACCGTTCCTGATGACTCGGGAAACGGCGTCGAATTTTCCACCGCGCGTTTCGACACCGGTGTCCGCCTGTAGGCGTAGGAACGCGACCGCCCTGATCGACGTGCTCTGGTGTCGACGTGTGTTGGCCGCTTAAAATAGAACTTTATGGTTCTATTCGAATCACGTGTGACACAAATTTGCTGCACGGTGCATTTCCAGACTGCTCTCTTGGGGCACACTCTACGGAAACGCTGATCAAGTCTGGATGTCCTTAGTTACACCCCTAGCGTGATGCTACAGCGCAGATTTTAGATGCCAAAGACAAAGACTGATTTACATATTTGTCTAAGATACCTTACTTTACCTTCAACGGCCTATGAAGATCATGTTCAATAATCAACATTTCACCTGTTTTGTAATTAAGATAAACATCTAAGTTTGGTTTTGTAAATCAATTTCCACTTGGCATTCCATTTAAATTTAGACAGAGCTTCAACTTGGTCCACAAGAATTTGTGTGGAAAATTAATTTCGAAAAAAAACACCAGCAGTTTAAGCTGCTTGTCAAACAGAGTCCTTATTATCTTAAACGTCCTTGAGACAATATTTTTGTTTCATCTACATTCGACCAACCTGGATTAATTGAATGCACCTTACATATACCAGACATGTTCATCATTTTCAATGGAAAGAAACAGTTGTGTTGCATTCGAATTGAGAATGGTCAATTTGTCTTAAACAAATATGGAGTCTTGTAGGCCTACCCATAAGCTGGTTTTGGTGGATAAATCAAATGACAGACGTGGGTATGCATAAAACTGTTTATAGGCGTGAAAATTAAACCATGGTTTCGTCACCAACGAATAAATAACGTAGTTACAAGTTCTTCGCCCATTCATAGAATTAAAATAAACGTGCTCTTACAATTCATTAAGGACCACGACAGCAGCGTTAATTGATCTCCTTCTTCTCACTCGCTTCCCTTCAGAAATAACATCTTATTACAACTACAGCTGACATGATGTGTCCATCCTCAAGGAGGACTAGAGGTGGAGGGACATTTGTTCAACTCGAAATTGAATGCCGTACCTCCTCACAAACACAAAAAACAAAAATAGTACCGATGACAAAGCGACGTTATAATGCACCACAAAATGGTAAGAATTTGTACACAGGTACCCATTAACTTCCTTGTGCGGAAAATAATCATAATATCGCCCGACGCCAGGCGATGGGTTGCTGTTGGGCCGGTTTATTTTTAGCCGGCCAACGCAACGCCCGTCACACACGTCTCATTTTAATAACTCACCTTTACGGCCGTTGTTTTCTCGCGGTGGAAATGTGTTGGGTGGAAAAACGCGTTTAGATGCTGAACCGGCAACCGCACAGCACAACCGGCAACGCAGCGGGCGTCCATTCCCGGTGGGAAAGCTATTTTCGGATGCCACATTCACTCTCCTCGCTCGTGCACGCTTTCTTCTCTTTTTGCCAGGTGATCAACGACCCGTTTTCCTCCTTTCCACCGACACCGGTGGGAAATAGTTATGCAGGTCTCGTATGAGATCAAGTAAACATTCAAACACCGAAGGAAAATCTCTCTCGCGATCGCGATTTTCTCGCATGTGTCGGAAATTATCTTTCAAGCTTTCCTCTCTCATCAATTCTCTCTTGAAGTGAGTAAAAATTCACGCATGGAAAAATGACGGCACACGACGGCTTGCAGGAATTTGGATTTCTTTTCCTTTCGTCCATCGGAACACACAACTCTGAGAGAGAGGCGCCCTATAAAAGTGGATCCCCTTCTCCTGCAGTGGCATCAGTCAGACAGTCGAGCCAGTCGGTGGAAAACGCGATCATCCGTTCCGAAGCAACGAGTGGAAAATCCTTCAGTAGTTGAAGTTTCTATTTATTTCTCTCCGATAGTGACTTTCTAATCTTTCGCAAACCAAAGGTCAGTGTTGTGTTCTGTGTTCGGATTCGATACTGTCTTCGATTCAGTTTTTCCGTGAACTCGTCTGGTTGGTATTGACCCACCTGCCATTCCGTTACCTAACTGTCCTTATTTGAAAACTGTGCGCTCGGTGAAATTGTGCCGTGCCATTTTCCCATGAGTTAAAAAGTGGTCTTAAAGAAGTTGTGGTACAAGTTTTACAAGGAAACAGGGGGTGATTTTTTTCTTACTCAATAATTCATCCAGATGTCGGTGGTGCCAATGCTGTTCCGTGACTGGTGGGAGGATTTCGACACCCACACCCCGCTGCGCAGCACACGACTGTTGGATCAGCACTTCGGCACGGGTTTGCGGTTAGTAGCAAAAACCAAGTTTCAAAAAAGCGAGAACGCCGACAGAGATTGGGAAGAAAAAGTGTAGTGAACAATTTCTCGCCGCATAGGAATTAAATTGTGAGAGTTGATCTTGTTTTTTTTTTTGTTTTCTTGATCGCCCGCTCCTTCTCCAGTGCGGATGATCTGTTCTCGTCCTTCGCGCCCCGTGCGGCTCCGCTCGCCTCGCCGTCGCTGCTCCGCGGTGGATACTACCGGCCGTGGCGCAACACTGCCCTCACCCGCCAGGACTCCGGCTCGACGCTCAACCTCGACAAGGACCGCTTCCAGATCATCCTGGACGTGCAGCAGTTCACGCCGGAGGAGATCACGGTGAAGACGTCCGACCGGGCGATCGTGGTCGAGGGCAAGCACGAGGAGAAGCAGGACGAGCACGGGTTCGTCTCGCGTCACTTCACCCGCCGCTACATGCTGCCGAGTAAGTGTACCGAAGAAGTGACCATATCGCAGGAATCGTTTCCGTCCGCTCACCAACCGACCGGGGTTTCCTTCGCTTTCCACCGCATTTGCAGGCGGCCACGACCCGAACGATGTCGTCTCGACGCTTTCCTCCGACGGTGTGCTCACGGTGACTGCCCCGAAGAAGACCCTGCCGGCGTCCAACCCCGAACGGAGCGTTCCCATCCAGCAGACGGGCCAGCCGGCGAAGGAGAAACAGGAGGCGACACCCAGCGTGGAGCAGGCAAAGTAAGATAATATTGTGTCTGCGTGTTGGGGCAGATCTTCGACAACTGTGAGCAACTCCTCCAACGCAGTGCGATGAGTATTAGATTCGGTGTTTATCGTCCCCCCCCCATTGATTTCTGTTTTCAACTGTGGCTGAACTGATGGTACAATAAAACATACATTTATTTATTTTTAACAACGAATTGTTTCACTCGGAAAACCTACTATACGCTTCTCAGAGCAACAGGAGAAAATTAAAGGATATCGTTTCGCAATCAGCTAAATAGATGAAAGAAATCAAATGAATATTATTGTGCTGCAAATAGTTTGAGTGTGTGTGTCCTTCAATTGGTCAAATCGCTCTTGTTGAAATGTGTTTCAAAGTAAGTGAAAAATAAAGAAAAGGAAACAAAATACATGAAGAAATAGGAGGAAAGTGTTAAGCCAACGAAAGAAAATGAAAAGGAAAATATTGCAATATTGCATAGTTAGCATTTACTCATTCAAGTTGATGTTGTTAAGCTTTGCTATTTGTTTAGTTGTATACCGCTTTAACTAAAACTAACCTTGGGATATCTAGTTTCTAACCAACTTTTGGTTATAGTATGATCGTTTATAATGAGTTTGTTATTAACTGAGCTTCCAGCTAGCGAGGGAAAGTGGGACGGGGTAGGTAGTGTGATTGGGAGGATTCAACCAAGGAAATCAGAAAAATGGATACATACAACTGCGTTTGAACACAAAAAATTGATTCAATTTTTACTTCAAATCTTGATGAAAATGCAAATAAATGTTTTCTTTGTACTCTTTACTGCATTATCCATTTTTATAATTTATATTATTGTTGTACGAACAAGATAAACTTTAAAAGCATGTCAAGCATCTCATATTTCAGAAAAAAATATAAAATATATAAAATTCTAAAATACGAAAGAATCCAACAAACAACATGTTGCTATGAAATAAAACGATTCTGTGTTTATTTTACACAATTGCCTTCTCTCCCTTCCTTCTGCTAATACTTCCAAGCATAGTTCGCTAATCACTTTGGTTCAAGGTACAATCGACAATCGGGAGGAACCGAAAACGCTCGCAATATGTTGTCGGCCGCGATCAGGCTCATTTCCCGATCAACTTCATTTCCCAATCCATCACGAATCACTTTCCGTTGCACTCGCTGGACACACTTTCCGACGTCGTGCGCACCGTTTCCATCGTTCGCTCCTCGATGCGCTGGATCGGAACCGTCCGCTCGTAGACGACTTCCGCCGGCGGTGGCTGCACCTTCTTCGGTGCCACGATCGTGAGGACACCGTCGGACGAGAGGCTCGACAGGACATCTTTCGGATCATGATCGTCTGCCGCAGCAGTGCAGTGAGAGTAAGGAAGAGAGAGAAAGAGAGAGAGAGAGAGAGAGAGAGCGTTAGAATTACTGAGGGTGTAGGCATTGTGCATTGGAAGTAATTTCTCCATCCCCAAGGACAATTTTAAATCCATCAAAGAAACATTGTTGATCGGTGCGATCTTCAGGTGCTTTTCTCCGATGCGAAGCGGATTATTCCCCCATCCCCTCACCTGGCAGAACGTAGCGACGGACGAAGTGTCGCGAAATGTACCCATGCTCATCCTGCCGCTCGTCGTGCTTGCCCTCCACCACCACCGAGTTGTTGACGGTTTTAACGGTGATCTCATGCGGTGTGAATTGTTGCACGTCCAGATTGATCAGCAGCCGCTCGGCGGTGGCGCTGGTGTTGGTGGCCAGGGTGTTGCTGCTGAAACGCGGCACGCCGACATCACTCCACGGCCGGCGGAAGCTGCCGAGCCGGGACGAGCGCAGGTTGGACGTGTGAAAACTGGACGCCATCTTCTGCAGATCTTCAGAACTGCACCGGGAGGGAGGGAGGGTGCGGCGGGAAGAAAGATAGCAGAGAGAGAGATAAAATGTTGGCAAACTTCCAGCCAATTTCCACAATGTTCGCGAGGGACGTACAATATTCCGGTACCGAACTGCTGATCGAACAGTCGAGACGTCCGCCGGGGATTCTCGAACAGATCGTCATCCCACCAGTCGCGGAAGTACATCGGAACGGAGGCCATATCGGCTGGATGCACCCTTTCACTTGCACTTCCGGATTCAGAACCACTTATCAGAAGCACCGTTGCACCGTTGATCGATCGCCCAAACAAAACTTTCACGCCACGACCGAGGAGGCTTGCACTTTTCCTAGCCGAGCCGACACTTTCCACACTCACCGAACCGGGCCTGGTACGCTGACTGAGCCTGTCAGCGTCTTCGGGGTGCGTTATTTATACACAACCCCGCGCACTTAGCACCATAGCACGCCACCGCCGTGATCCGGTGCAATCATATATTCTTGCCGGCTTCTCCCAAGACGAAGAGGCCGAACCACTTTGAAGCGGGTGATTTCACTACCCCAACCGTGCGATGCCTGAGTAGTGGTAAGTAAATTGAAAACGTATGCTTAACCTAGGAACAAACACGGTCTGCCACTTCTTCGGAGGGAAATTTAAACACGAACCTAATCCATGAGACGGTCAACGTTCATAGAATAGACAAAAAAATCGATTATGCATAAAAAAATAGTCACAATGTTAATAAAACATGGGGCATGGGTAGACCATTTAGTAAGTTTGTCCAAACTCCATTCTCTAGGCTTTCCTCCCGGAACACATTTCCACCGAAGGGTTTGCTGCGCCGTCGGCGGACTTGCTGAAGCGTGTGAATAATAATTATTGACCATCCTTCAGTACGTCGTCATCGCTTGCTTGGTCGATAAATCCGATGACACAAGCGAGATCTTCACGGGGTTCGCGATCAGCTGAGCTGGGGCTGCTCTAAGAGTATTGCGAATGGAAGAAAAAGAGACGGGGAGAATCAAAAGGGGAGGGAAAGTGTAGTTTACTGAAGGGTTTCATGAGCGATCGGATTTTTTTTTAATTTTACTTCAGCTAGATCATTGGATAAATTTAAATTAATGATCAAACAAGTTTACCGAGCGTAGGTGGCCGTTTAAGTGCTCATCCCTCGGAAGTGGTTCATTGGCAATTTACGATGTGTTCGATCAATTGGAAAATTAATAAAATGCGTATGGGTTGATGATTGAACCTTTTTTATCTGGGAAGCATGTCGATTTTCGATTAAGAAAGCTACATGAAAGGTCATGAACATGGATCGTTTTAATCGATTTTAATTAGAAAGAGAACATTAGAAAATCACACACTACAAATTAACATCTTAACATACAATTGTACAAGAGACAGGCAGAAACAGACATAAACAACCGTACAAATGATGACAGAAATATCTGGCATAAGAGTAAAAAAAACTGTCCAGACGACAAGATGCTGTTGCCGCAACGATAAGTAGTTGTTTATTTCTCCACCTCCTCGTAAGGAGCTCTCTCGAATTGTTCTGTTTGCATAGCGCACGGGACATAAGTGCTTCGACAACGTGCCCGACCGTTGCTCTATGTTTGTCGAATATATTTTACCGTTTCCTACCTCCGTAAATGCTGTTGGATTGAAATTCTCCACCGGTACAAGATCACCGTTCGCCGAGAAATGACGTCTGTATGTGTCTTCTATAGATCTTTCGAACCAATCATTATTCGAAGCATGCATAAAGGGGGTTTTATAAAAACGTTTATTTTAAAATTATGTTTACAAAAAAACAATGGTTTTTTTTTTATAAAAAATGTCTCCCCTGCACACTGCCTGCACAAGCAAAAAAATCCCCGGGTTTTTTTAACCAGGGATGTAGAAATATAAGGCGGGTTTAATTTCGCCTTCGCATAGCTCATAGTGCAAAGCAAAATAGAACCGCCGTGTTTGGTTTGCGTTTTTTGTTCTTTGCTTTTGCCGAGCACTGTTTATACTTGCCACTCGAAAGCGCAGGGTGAGAATTCAAACCGCGAGTGAGACCGATGAAACGATGGTGTGAGAAAAGAAGGGCTCCCTTTCACACGTGAAGCTGCTCTACTAATCGATGGGTAGAAAAACGTTTAAATCAAATACGAAAAATACTATCACATTAAATCACCTTTGTTTTCTTTCCTTAAAAAAATAGTACAACCTTTTCAATGCACATTTTTGCAAATTTGTGCTCAGCTGACATGAATGACATTCCTTAACTTTTAAATTAACCATCCCTAGAAGAGGGTTATGCAAACCAATCCATCATCCCTCGGAACAATCGAGCGTTGTTCGTCGAACGCACAGTCAACAATTCTATCCCTTCCTCTTTGCGCCTTTTCTGGACCGAAATCCAATCTGTCCCCTCCCTATTCCCCAGCTCGCCCTTCTGAATGACAACAGCTGACCGCTTAACACAGATGTTGCCTTTTATGGCCGTCATAACAATGAGCGGAGTGTGTTTTCGCACTGGCAGGCCGAACTGTAACACCACAAAATAGAACCACGTGTCCGCAAAATCAAACTAATCTATCGAAGGGACCAACCTGAGCCGGGGGGGGCTGGTCGAGGCATTCCGATCATCACAACCCACCCATCCACCCACACGTGCACGCGCGAAATAACAATACCATACGAAGCGTTAGGGCGGCAAGCTTCCATCGCGGAAGTGCGGTTCCGATTATGCGGACCATCCATCGTCATCATCGTTGGCGTCGTCGTCGGTTGGGAGTAATCCGTACCTGTTCCTGCGTTTTCCCGCTACCGGTGGAGTGACGCCACTGCTACCCTCTCTCTCTCTCTCTCTCTCTCTCTCTCTCTCTGTTGGCTTCCGGCAGCGCCCGGGTTTGTGCCCTTTTTCAGAAGCGGTTGCGGGGCAGCGACGGCAAGCCAACAGGCAACCTTGGAGCGGTGCGTTGTGCGTTGTGTGCGAATGTCATCTTCACGCCTGATTGCACCCCAGAACTCCCATTGTTACAACCGATCGCGCTGCTCCATACCATAGCCAACGGGAAGATTCCCGGAGCACGTGGGTCATCCTACCCCAATATCTGTGTGTTTGGCTATTGCGATGGTGTTGCGTGCATTGTAACACTAGAGCTACACAAGAGTTTGCAGCGAGCTTGGCTTCTTGATTTTTAGAACTGAATTTAAATGTCTTTTGTAGAACTGAAATTGAGTATGAGAACGATTTTTAACCTCAATTATATAATTCTGCCTGAAAAGTTGCAACCTCCGTATACCATTATATGTTGCCCGTTATCGAATTATTTTACATTTTTATTCAGAGGTTTAAGTTTGTACACAACTTCGCATAATTCCATCGGTTAGAATATAAATTCAATGGATCCGAAAAAAAATCCAATTCAGGATTAAAAAAAAAAAGGATATTTTCCAAACTTTTGCATAAATCAGGGGAAAGTATTCAGTGATAGCGCGTGATTTCGCATGATAGTTTTAATTATTTTATTTCATTTATTTACTTTATTTTTACAGTCATCGGCCTTAAAAGTTTAGATGACCTAGTGTAACTTGATTTTAAAACCCTGCCACAATGAGTTTCTACAAAAAGAGAACGACGCGATTGAACGTTGAAAATATACTAGTACCTAAAACTAGTCTTGAGCTCCTGTGTACGGTTGTATTATATAATCCTTTAAAGAATTAACAACGCAGATTATTTCCCCTTTTACTTCATCATGTTTTAAACTTCATGGCAAACATATTATAAAATCATACAACATGGAGCATGTATAAAATTAACGGACTTGTTAAGACATTTAACAACGATCAACGGTTTTGCTCCTACATGCATTCACCTAATAGCTAATACTTTTCGTACCATCAACTGTTTCTGCTGCGATGCACTTATCGTGGACACTCTAGTGTAGCAGAATTGTTGCGATCAGAAAACGATACCTAAAGGTGGCTGTGGTTGTGGTTTCTCGTCTTTTCCCTGCGCAACCCCTCCGGTGCCGTTGTAAACAAATCGGGAAAAAGGGCGCGCAAGCCAAAAATCAGTACACGTCGCCCGAGCGTCAACAAACCCCTTGGACGGCACGGAACGTGGTGGAAGCAACGTGGTGAGCAGATTAACAAGCCAAACCCCCCTATCAATACCCCCCATTAGGTGTCCCACCGGCGCATCTGTTCCACCGCTCGGAAAGCACGCGAGCTCGAGACGGAAAAGTCGGACCAACCGTCGACCATCGCAACAACAGTCGGCCCTTGGGCGGGGAAGGTGTCGCGATGGAGAGCACGGGTGTGGCGACGGGTGGCCAGGTAAGTCGAACGGGCGGTCGCTCGCTCGAAATCAAAACAAAATTCAAATCCATCCGCCACGAGCCGCATAGTCGCGTAGACGCGCTCGTTGGAAGCGGTTCAACTTTGCAAAAATCCCCACTTTGGCGTTCGCTGCTCGTCCGAAGCTCCCCTTCTCCGCTCCCGATTCACAACAAAACAGAAGCGACGAAAAAAAGAAGGCAAGGAAAAGCGTGTCAAAGACCCGGTCGGACGTTCTGTACCCCCGAGCGAAGGATTGATTCATCGCTGACGCAGCCTGCAGCAAGCTCGTTCACCGTCAACGTTCAAACGCCACCAACCGTGCTGCTGCTGCCAAAGTCTTCGAGCTCGGTGAAAGTGGTACGCTAGCTCAGTGTTCATCCTTTCGCTTTCCGATTCGCACATCCGTTCAGGAAGCACAGCGCACAGGCAAACGTCGAGCGCCAGCAAGGAAAGCATCGGCCCCTCACGTGGAAACAACAGCTACTTCCGGTAAGTAGATCCGGGTTCCGGAGATTCTAGATGTTCCTCCGCGCAATAATGGAGCGTAGTTTTGCGTAGTGGAAAGCGAGCCAATTTGGGAGGCGACCAAAAATTACTGACGTGCTTAGATTGAACCAAGGAAGTGTGCTTAATAAACTGTGACAGCAAGAACAGAGGATTAACAGAGAGTTTCAGAAGATCGTTTGATAGTGAGAAAACTTAAAGAGCATTTGGGACTTAAAAGATCCTATCGATTTAGACAGGTTTTAATCGCGCATAGGACACCAGCCGGGTGTTAATGAAAATTGAAGGATTCACACCATTTGGAGGTTATGATTTGGCAACGAAACATTCTCGCTCCTGAAACGAACGAACGCTCGAAGAAGGTCAAGTGCACGGTATTCCCCATCGTAGTTGGCATTGCTCCTGCTGTGCCAGAAACTGTTCCTTCAATTATGAACCAAACAGCTGAATACTGTCCATTTCCGACTTGGTGAGCGATAAGCTGCTTCAATTTCTTTTTTGACGATCGGAGTCCAAGTGCAGGGCTGTAGTTGCCCCGTGCCCTTTCAACGAATTCACGCTTATCCCTTCTTCCAACACCCCAGTGCCGGTTTATGAACCCGCCATCCCAAATCGAAGGACGCGGACTATCGCGTAAATAAAAAGGAGAAAAATCGAGCATCGGATGGAATAAAAAAAAGGACCTCAGGCCCGATAGTACCGTACCGCCTATTTATAATCGGCGTAATCTGGCGTGACAGTGTTAAATCGATAAATTGCACTATCAGCGTAGGCCGCGGCTTTGGAGCTAGGAATGGTCGGGGTGGCCATGGGCCCAGTTTACGAATAGTTTACGAGTCGACCCCGGTGGTTCAGGGTTGTTTTTTTTCTGTGCAAAAATGTGCCGCCCTCCGCCGGGGCGCACCCCGGGTTTGACCCTGCACCAAACTCACATTTTGGCGTCTCCCATCAAAGGGATGTTTCTCCAAGGAGGTAGGAAAACGTTCGAACCGAGACCAACCTTCGCCTCTGGCAGGGGTATTTTTTTATCAGGAGCTCAGGATTTTGATTTTGCACACCATCATCGGTTCACATCTCCTCCGTATCTGCGTGTGTTTTGCAGGAGCATTTGGCAGCCCTAAGCCACCCTAACCTCAACAAGACGATGTCGCTGGTGCCGGTGCAGTACCGTACCTGGTGGGATGACTGGGATCTGCCGCTGTACACGCGCGTCCTCGAGAAGTCGATCACGCAGGAGGTGCTCGGGACGGACGACTTTTGGCGCGGGCCGCCCCTGGCGCCCCTGCGCTGGTCCAGCCTCTACCGGCCCTGGCGCTACTTCAGCCTACGGGACGTCGGCGCCAAGGTGGACACCGACCGCGACCGCTTCCAGATCGAGCTGGACGTGCACCAGTTCCTGCCGCACGAGGTCACCGTCCGTCGCACGGACAAGTACGTCACGATCGAGGGCAAGCACGAGGAGAAGCGCGACGAGCAGGGCTACGTGGCCCGCCAGTTCTCCCGTCGCTACCTGGTTCCAAGTGAGTGCAAATTCGCCCGCCGACGAGTCGCTCGGTTTCACCTTGGCACGATCTCTTTATCTCACTCCCTAGCCTTCCCTGCACCCTCGCTGCACCTTCGCCACCATCATCCCACGCCATCCCCCTCCACCATCGCACTCTACTAAAGCCTTAGTCCATCGTCTTGAGTTCATCACCTGAGTGGAGAGTATTTCTGTGCGGACGCCCGCCGGGCTTTATTTATCTACCGCGGGTCAATCAGAGATCGACGGCATCGACGTGCATGACTCACGCTCATCTCCTATTGCACAATGCACGGGATACATATAGGTGTGTTTGTGTGTCTATGTCCGCCGAAGTCCTTGAGACCTGATTCACTGACGACCGTTGGTGGACGACGGTCCCTATTCCCTTACCGTGTCCCGTCTTATTGTGTCGCTGTGACGACTCCTGCACGGACTAATGGGTAACATGCACGAACTGTTTATTGGTAAGTCATCGATCAAGGATGGGGCAATGAGGCTTGCATAAGACCCAGTCAAAACGTGTCCGAATGCCAACATATCACATTATACAGTAAAACTATTTCTATCCAGCTCATCCTCATTATGCCACGAATTATCATAATTGTTATTTGTGTTTTGTGATTTTTAATATTGACAAAACATTCAATCAAGCAAAAGAAAGGGAGGCTCATGAGAAAACAAGTTTAGTTTCCGTTTAATAATGTCCTGTTTGTTTTATGTCCTCTTCATACCAATTCAGTTGACTTAATTTGTTTTGTACACTGACAAAACAAAAGTAAATGAATATTGTCATTTACATTCACACTAATAATCTGTAAAATATGAAAGGAAAGGAAAAATCACTTTTCATTTAAAAGATATTATGTTTGCTTAAAATTGCATTCATTAAAAACTTGCAAGGTTTAAATTGGATTAAACGATGACCGTAGAATAAACTAACAAGAAACAATGACATTATGTTTAAAAGAACAGTAAAAATCTGAGGTCAATTCATACTCGAAGTTTCCATAAAAAAGCATAAAAAGTTTTTTTGTACTAGGTGTTAGCTTCATTATCATTATAATGTTACTACTACTTAGTTCTCTTGTCTGTTAAATACACTTTAGCTAATTGTTAAAAATTGCTCCTGTATAAATAATGTTGTCACCCGCTCCTCCTCTACTTCCAGTTGGCTACGACGCGAACCTGATCGTCTCGTCGCTCTCGTCCGATGGCATCCTGACGGTCACTGCCCCGCGGATTGGCCTGCCGGCGCCGAAAGTCGAAAAGTACGTGCCCATCTGGCACACCGGGAAACCGGCCATCGAGGACAAGAAGTAAATTTCGTGCGCACACAACCCCCCCCCCCCACCCCCCTTCTCGGTCCTGCTCCGGAGGAATGGAATGGAACGGCGGCACGGAAGTCCCCTTCCGGATGCTGGATGTCACTGCTGACGATGACCTCCGATCTGGTGGGCAATCCGTGCTGCTCTCCGCTACTGCCCCCACTCCATCCACCGGATCGAGCCGGCCGGTCCGAAAAGACACACAGTCACCCACAACCACCACTCTTCACGCGAATTTTGATTCGTTTTCTTCTGTTTCTTTTACTTTCTTTCTCGTTTTCTTCTGTTTTTTTCTTTCTTTTCTTTTTTTTCTGTTCAAACTATGCTTTTCTTTTTGTTTGCTCCATTTCTCAATTTTTATTTCTTGTTTTCTTCAACTTCAGTTCGCGGGTTCGCTGTTTGACTTACAAGTAATCAATCGGTGCACTATCGGAAACGAAACTCGATCTAATCTGCTCGATCGGCAATGAGCTGCACAGATGTTTTCCTTCCTTTTTTCCTTTTTTTTTATTTTTTGTTATCTTCATCCAAGCATAACCGAAATGCAGCACTGTTTTTTGCCGCGAATGCAGCACCACGTCTCCCGGGAGGGGGAGTTGGTTGTACACACCCACTACCTACAGAAACACTATAACAATATTTAAAAATCACACACACACACACATACACACACACACATACACACGAAACAAATACACAAGCCACCTCCCTCCCGCGAATCGATCGATATTGTGTTTCAATACGTTTTTTCAAGCTCACAAACACACAGCATAGCGCAAAAGCCTTTGGAAAAAAGAGGCCCCTAACCAATTAGTGTAAACCACGTTACCAACTAAAAATGTGATTCATTAGCGCAAAAAACTTCAACGGCAACAAAATAGCAAACAAAAAGATTCTTGTTGTATGCTCGGAGTGGGGTTTGCTATTCGAACGCATGGGGAGGATGCTCGCCAACCCGGAAGAAAAACACCTATTCCCACCCCCCCCCCCCCCCCCCCCCACCCGACCAACGAACCCTGCCTGCTGCAAAATGCCTGCCCGGGAAAAAATCCACCCTTTATCAACACATCGGACATCGTGCGTCGGTTAGTTTTATTGTAACACGGCTCGATTGTGCGGCAGAATTCCGATTAGCAAACGACACCGGACTAGAGTAGTGGTGCAAATGAAACTTGCAATCTATAATAAACTAATACAAATAAATCGAAAATCCAATAACAAATTGAACCTAACCTGCCGGTGCATTGTCGATTTGTTCTCTTTGTGGGCATGCCTATTGGCTCGAACCGAGCATATCTATTGATTATTGATGACCGTTCGACTTTGTTGGGGTAGCGCGGTAGTATTGCAGCGCAAAGTATGGAAAATCATTGCAAAAATGGGTGCGGCAACATCGCGTGCCTTTGGAGTGATTCAAGGGCTCTGGGTAAACATCAAATTCAAAGGCCCTTTAACCATAGTCCATTCGTTTTTATTCGCTCTTTTTGCTGAGGTTACGTGTAGTACGGCTGAGGCAGTCTCTTGTATTCGCGTTCCTTGCCAACTAAAGATGGAAAACGAATGTTTTTTTCGCAATTAAACATAACATATCTTCCGAAATGGCATAACCTTTTACGTTCGCTGTCACCGTTCTGACCTTATTGAACAGTAGTTGATCGACATCACATAAAAAAACACTTCTTAATGAACTTTTCCAATTTCGGTTGGAACGAGAACACAAATGTTATCGACGATGTTTCACGTGTTTTGTGTAGTAAATTTTCAGAACGATATTTTCGAAACATTGAGAACCATTTGTTATCTTAGTACGTAAACTACTCATTACCTCAACTACCACTTCACGCGTTTAATGATTTTTTTTTTTTAAATGCTAAAAATATTATCAACTTTTGCGCGAATGTAATGCACATGAGGACAAACGCAATTATAATGCCATGGAAAACATGATAGCAGAAGAAACCCACTGAATTATAGTTATAGATATAGAGCCTTCATAAGCTACATTCGATTCAATTTGATACATTTATATCCAACTTATTAAACTACTAGGTTCTAGTACTTCTTTTTGTTTACGGAATGGATTCTTTTTTTTCACCACAGTATTGAAGTGCAATAAAAAATGGACAGAAAAACAGTTTAATAAATTGCTACACCAATTGCGATAATTGATTGTTAAGGTTTGATTTTTTGAATTTTCTGTGAATTGTTTTTCTGGATATGAAAATAAATCTTGGGAATTTGGGAAAATCTTTTTGAATAATAGGGGCTCCGTGTCATGTTATCTGATTTTTGCGAGCTGCTCCGATTCTCCCGGTTACTATCATGGACCATTGAAGGACCATTGCGCTACATTTCTTCTTAGGGCCATGTTTTCTGACAAACCGTCACCTGGTGCATGATCCGAGGTGAATCCGAGGTTCCTGCACCGTGGAAACTATGTTCAGGTTCATATTTCTCAAACTAAAACGACAGTTCCTATCTCATTCTGTAAGTTTTGCGTGGCAATTGCATGCGAAAGGCTAAGCCGAGAAATTCCCCATCGCTGTGTCCATTGTTCCACCACCCTCCCGTTAGAAATGAATGTCCCATAAACTTTACTGTTTTGCCTACCGCCCCGTTTCGACTCGTGGCAGACTCTCCGCCAAATCTGAGTAAACAAACTTTCTCCCGGGGATGCGCGCGCCAGGAGTGGGTCAGACACGGGGCCAATGCACGACCGAAAGGGCTGCCCCATCGGCTCGACATGGGCGAAAAACTTCCGCTAGACAGCCAGTGTGTCCTTGGGAAATCAATCAAATAGGCTGTTGCAAAGCACGTGCAAGCAAATGCTCCTCCGTGTGCCGACCGTTTCGACTGCCACGGCTTTCTCCCGACAGTCGGGAAAAGTTGTAGCAACTATGGCCCTTATTTTCCACGCGTGCCCTGCGTTGGAACAGCCAGGATCAGCCCGGATGTGTCAGAAATGTGGAGCAAAAAGTTAGTACCATTTCTCGACCGACGCCCGAGTCCGTCACTCAAACGGAGTGCAGCGAAGTTACTTGTGCACTTCCGGCATATCCGGCGTTTTTTTTTTTTTTTCGATGCGCCTTGTCGGTGTTTGGGCTTTCCTTTTCGTTCCTATTTTTACCACGCCAAGTGGAGTAAATTGTATTGTCACTCAATATGGACAAATTGATTGGATATTGGATGTAGCTCTTTTTCTGTTTACGGCAATAATGCAAGATAATCATCCTATATTCAATATTATAACAAGAACAACTACCGTATGACTGCCAGTAGCAATGGCATGATTATAGATCTCAATAGATGTCAATAATCACAACTAACATACATGCGATTGTTGACATACTATCGTTACTTTTGTACGCCAAATCGATCAATAATTTCGTTTCAAATTAGAATTCCATTCATGCTTGGGAACGACCAATCTAAACAAAAAACATACGAAATAGCACCAGATGCCGCTACAACTATAGCCAGGGCTTAAACCAAAACATCGCGGAATGTCGAGATTTCTTGGATGAACTCATACCTTCGAGAATTATATGATTCAAAATGTCTCAACTTCTAGAAACTTCTAGATTGTTTCACGGCCATCCAGAACCAACATTATTGCACAATAAAGTGTGAGAATTCTTTGTTTCTCAAATAGTACAATATTTCGTAGCATACCTTCAATGCCTGTTTAATTAAATAATCTTAATTTCCACCTTTGTTTTTAACGTTGAAATATTTCACATTCGTTTGAAATCATTCATGATGAAGCCGTTTTTGTCGAATCTGTTGAACTAAGTTTGATTTTTTACATAATGATGTTTAACATCATGTTTATACTACAGCACGTTCAACCATTTTTCTAGAAACTTGAAACAAAACATATGCATAGAAGTATTTACGTATCTCGTATATTTACAAATAGATGCAATTTTCATTCTCGATTGTTCGCATGGTTCATTCCTCTTGGAGGTTTCTACGCTTTTCGATGTTCATCTATAAAAACGACGCCTTGCCGCAGAGAGTTCGTCAGTTCGAATCCAAGCAAACGCTAGTACACAAGCAAAGCTAAGTTAATCAAGCGCTTTTCGTGCAGATATTGTCCGATCGAGTCCAACCCAAGTGAAAGTGGTTCTCTACTGTTGTGAAAGTCGAAGTTTTGTTGAGAAGCGAAGTGCACAGACAGAACAACACAAAGAAAATGTCGATCGTTCCAATTTTCTTCCGCAACTGGTGGGATGACGAATGGGACCGTCCATTGTGGAGCTCCCGACTTCTGGACCAGCACTTTGGAGGTGGCGTCAGTGCGGATGATCTGCTCAACGCTATGGCTTCCGCTGTAGACTCACAGAACCGCAGACTACAACACCAGCATCCTGCAGGACGTTACAACCGACCGTGGCATAGCTCTTGCGTGGCCACAAAACGGGACAGCGGCTCGACGGTGAACGTCACGAACGATAAGTTCCAGATCAACCTGGATGTGCAGCAGTTCTCGCCGGAAGAAATCTCTGTGAAGTACGTGGACAAGTGTGTAGTGGTTGAGGGCAAGCACGAGGAAAAGCAAGACGAACATGGATACATCTCGCGCCACTTCGTTCGTCGGTACATGCTGCCGAATGGTCACAACGAGAACGACATCGTATCCTCTCTCTCGTCCGACGGCATCCTGACCATCACCTGTCCCCGGAAGGAGATTGAGAAGAAGCAGGAGAAAACCATTCCCATCACCCACACCGGTCAGCCCATGAAAAAGCTCGAAGCAGCCAAAGAAAACGGTCAAGCTAAGACCGAAGGAGAGAAGATGGAATCATGAGTCTGATAATTTAATATAATTATTTTTAAGATAATTTAAATAAACTGTGAAACAAAAAGACACCCTTTTTGTTTGTGCATATTCTTCAATGAAAAAATCCGAAAAGGGGCTGGAATACAATTTTTTAATTCTCTCATTAAAATTTCCTCGCATCTAAGAGATTTCTACTTTTTCAACATTTTGTTTCTTTACCGTGCGTGATTGTAATAAAACATCCAATTTGGATACAACGATAACCTCAATATTGCGAAATAGCACTAAAGGTACATTTTAGTTCACTTTTTTCAATGTCTTAAGCAATTGCTGCAATTAAGTAGGATGAAGGATTTTCTTAGCAGAGTTTGAAGGAAGAATAATAACTGAATTTATTAAACGATTCGGTGCTACTTATATACCCCTTGGTTGCTATGGGTCATCGTGATTATACTAGCCTACTGTGCTCAACACTCCTCCCTAATCTACGATTCCCATAAAATGGCAAAACTTCTCCTGGTTCTGCTTCATCATTGGCTTTGTCAACCCATCAGCCGGTTGATTCGAGGTGGGAATGTAATCCAATTTCACAACATGATTTTCCAGGCTTTCATGCACAAAATGGTAGCGGATGCTTATATGTTTTGTTCGGGGATTGTAGGATCCACTTCGGTAAATTCAGATCGCAAATTTCTCCACCACATGGCCTCTTGTATGCTTCGTGAAAGTGCCATATACTCTGCTTCACAAGACGAAAGAGCCACTGTCGGTTGCTTCTTTATGTTCCATGCTATGGCTGCCCCTTGCATTGTAAAAACATATGCACTAGTCGATCTGCGATTGTCAGCATCTCCTCCCCAATCGGCATCGGTATATCCTACCAATCCTCCTGTTTCATCTTTTGTATATTGCAGTTTCTTATTCATCGTTCCTTTAAGATATCTTATGATATGCTTAACAGCCTTCCAATGTGCTCTTCCAGGATTTGAAGCAAACTGACTAACAACATTTACTGCAAACGCAATATCGGGTCGAGTTGTTTGAGCCACAAAAGATAAACATCCAATAGCTTCCTTATATGGTATGCTTCTCATCTCCGCTGATTCAGTTTCCGTTTTCGGTGACATCGATTTTTCTAACTTGAGACTCGGATCCAGTGGAGTTGCTGCTGGCTTTGCTTCGACCATTGCAAAACGTCGAATTATATCCTCGATATACACCTGCTGATCTAACAATGTTATTCCTGCTCGTCGATCTCTCTTGATCCGAATGCCTAAACAATGTGACGCCGAACCTAAGTCTTTCATTTTGAATCTTTGCATCAAGAATTGTTTTAGGCGCGTTTTCAGTCGATTATCATTCGTGAATATCAGCAAATCATCAACGTATATCGTAACAAACAACATGTTTCCTTCATTTATCATCCAGTACAGGCATGTGTCCACCCGCGATCGTTGTAGGCCGAATTCTTGTAGCACTTCATTCAGTTTTGCATTCCAGATCCGGCTCGATTGCTTCAAGCCGTATAACGCTTTCTTCAGTTGGCATACTTTGCCGTCTGTAACTGCAAATCCTTCGGGTTGTTCCATGAAGATCTGCTCGTCGCCTAATTCGCCTTGCAAAAATGCGGTAACCACATCCATTTGATCCACATCCATATCAAATCTCGTTGCCACTGCCATCAGGTAACGAACTGTTGAATATCGCACTACAGGAGCATACACTTCTTCATAGTCAATTCCTGGTTTCTGTGAGCATCCCTTAACAACAAGTCGCGCCTTGTATCGTTCAACATTCCCGTTATGTCCTCTCTTGATGGCAAAAACCCACTTGTTCCGGATGGCTTTACGACCCTCTGGAAGGTCAGTAATAACCCACGTCTGATTTTCACTCAGTGACGACATCTCTTGCTTCATTGCCTCGATCCAGTGCTTACGATCAGGCCGCCGCATCATTTCCTCGTAACTTTGCGGAATGTCTTCTATTGGAACTAATGAAATGGTGTTATAGCTAATGAATTCATTATATCTTTTTGGAGTTTTACGTTCTCGAACACTTCGCCTCAACTCTTGTTGATTTTCTACAACTGATCTAGTTGGCTGCGGTATATTCTCCGAATTTTCAACGATTTCAGCTGGTCTAGTCTAGTCGATGTTTCTTCACAATTTTCCACAGCTTCAACTGGTCTAGTTATCTGCGATGTTTCCCCATCTTCAACCGGTATCATTATATCTGCTGTGAACAATTCCAAGAATTTCACTGGTTGAAGATTACTCACAATTTCTGAACTGGAACATGGCTCTTCACTAAACACAACAATGTCACGGCTGATCTCGACTTTGTTCCTTTTCAGATTGTATACCCGATATCCTTTTGTGTCCTCGCAATATCCAATTAACACACCTTTTTCTGCTTTTGGATCAAACTTCTTTCGCTTGACCTTCGGAACATGGATCATCACTGTTGTACCAAAAACTTTAATATGCCGCAAATCAGGCCTCTTTCCGCTCCAGATTTCTTCAGGCATTTTATTTCCAATAGACCTTGTCGGAGAACGATTCACTAGGTATGCTGCCGTTGATATCGCTTCTGCCCAAAATTCCTTTGACATGCGAGCATCATTCAACATGCAGCGAGCCTTTTCCACCAGGGTTCGATTCATCCGTTCCGCCGTGCCATTTTGCTCTGGAGTGTACGGACAACTCTTCTGATGACGGATACCATCTTTCTCTAGCATTCTTTGAAATGCGTCAGAAATATATTCTCGTCCATTGTCCGTCCTTAGGATCTTCAACCTTTTATTCGTTTGTCGCTCTGACTTCGCCTTAAACAACTTGAATGCATCCATTACTTCGTTCTTAGTCTTGAGAAAATACACTGCAACTCGCTTGCTTGCATCATCTACGAACGTGACGAAATATCTACTGCCGCTCAAGGATGGTATTTCAATTGGCCCACAGAGATCGGAATGCACCAACTCTAACAGTTCGGATGCCTTGGAATCACTCCTCGGAAATGGTTTTCGAGCAAGCTTCCCTTCCAGACATGCTGTGCAATCCTGCAATTTCTCAGCTTGAAAATTCGCATTATCTGACATATGTTTGATTTGCTTCAAACTTGTCTCGTTCAGATGGCCCAACCTTCTATGCCACAGGTTAATGTTATTTATCAGAAACGCCTGCTCCGGTTGATTCACTCGGTACATGCCATTTTCTTCATTACCGGAAATCACCAGCTCGCCTTCTGAATTAAACACTTTACATTCGTCCGCAGTAAAGATCACCGTGTTTCCTTTCTTGCAAATTGCACTAACCGAAAGCAAGTTCGTCCTCAAATCAGGAATTTTCAGCACCTCTCGCACTTTGATGTTTCCATCCGGAGTTTTCAAATTAACAGTGCCTCTCCCCGAAGCTTTCATGATGCCATTATTCGCAGTTTTAACTGTATGGTGTAACATTCTCTCATTGATGAAGTTCTTATTCGGTCTGGCCATATGACAAGTCGCTCCCGAATCAAAATACCAAGACTCAGCTTCAACATCACCAATCGCAAATGTGCTCGAAAACGATTTCTCTTTTCTTTTCGCCTTAGAAGCACCTGCAAGCGGACATTTGGCTGCGAAATGTCCCGGCTTACTGCAATTGTAGCACGTTTTCATCGTTTGCTTCTTGAATTGCACCTTTGATTTATTCACACCACGCGTGTACAAGGCGCCTTCGTCGTTGCTACTAACATACTTTCGTTCCACTTGTACATCTTGGAGAATCTTAGCTTTCACTGCATCCGACGTCAGGTTCGCTCCTGAAGCCTCCAGCCCCATGATCATCGGTTCGTAGTGGTCTGGTAATCCCATTAAAAGCAATGCTACCAACCATGAATCGTCTACCTTGAATCCGATCGCAGCAAGCTTATGACTGGTTGTCATCAATTCATTGACATACTCCTCCACACTTGAACTATTGGCCAAACGGATATTCTTTAATTTCCTGAGCAAGCCAATCTTTCTAGTCAAGCCGGTATCTTGGAACGCTGTGGCCAACTTTTTCCATGCCATCGCTGCATCCTGCGCATCTTGGACAAGACTAAAATTATAGTTTTCCAAGCTAAGGCAGATCGTTGCCAACGCACGCATTTTCACTTCCGTTGCCACAATTTCACCTTCTGCAGGCTCAACGGCATTCCAACTTCCTTCACGGATCAGAATCATCCGCATCGCAAACGCCCAGGTCGAATAGTTCTCACGTCCCTTCAACTTTTCTATGGCCGGCATTGCAACAGCTCCCATTGTAACTCGAGCGCTTCTTGCTTCAGTTTGGCTGCCATCGCCACCACCTGGTTGAATTCTGGAACTTGCTTGAGCTGTTTCCATCTTGATCTGGTTTTCTATTTCAGAAACCTCCTGGGCCCATAACCTCTTAGCAGAGTTTGAAGGAAGAATAATAACTGAATTTATTAAACGATTCGGTGCTACTTATATACCCCTTGGTTGCTATGGGTCATCGTGATTATACTAGCCTACTGTGCTCAACAGATTTAAACAAAAAGATTCATTTACGCGTGAAAAATGGAATTGTAATTAATCATGTTCATTTTTGCATAAATAAAAATTATTTAATTAAATTTAATAATTGAGACAAGGTTAATATGTGAGGAAAATAATAATAATACTAAGCAAAAGCGGGAAAATCAGACAATTCTGCAAGACAATCAAGAAGGCTGGATAATAGCAGTCTTAGTAATATAATTAAAAATCGAATAGTGTCTTTTCAATTTGAAGCTAAAATTGCAGGGAGCATTTCCGAATGCTGTTCTACCGCTGCGTTTAATCTGGTACATGCAATTGAGAGACTGTAAATATGCATTTGAAGCTTGTGCTACTTCGAAACTCAATCCTCGATTACGCAGTCGAACTTCCTTCACCCTCCCTAGCAAAGTCAAGTTCCAACCAGTTAAATATAAATGTGTGAACGATACATTCGATCAAATCTCGAAAACCAAAACACAGGGGAACTCCGGGATGGATGGAATATAAACATAACGGGATTTTTTCCTATTATGAAAGCGCGTGTCTGCCTATCAGCGGCTCTGCTCTTAACATTCGTCACCATAGCCCGTTAGGAAGCTTCCATCATTTCTAGATTTCAAAAATCATGTTTATCGACTTCTTTCCTTGGTTGTAAGTCTCCACATCCTGGAATGTTTCAGTTACATACTAGCAAGATCGACTCGTGATACATGTGTTTCAGCTAGTGTTCGGTTGTTCTCGCCAAGGCATTCATTGGACATTGCACTCTACTACAAATAGGATGAATTCGACATTGTAGTCAATCGAGGGCGATGTACGCCAGCTTACACATTTATACAAGGAGTCCCATACCGTTCGCATGAGCTTCATGTAAGTGTGTATGTCTTTCTTTCTTATGGCTATTGCACGTGAATTAAGGAGCAATTAGATTGTTTTGTGAAATCTTAAATTGCCATTCTCACAAGTTTAGTGGCACATATAATTGTATTACACTATTAAGATTTAGAAAAAAAGATTTATAAAAGTAAATCCAGTTTGCTTACAAGGAAGATTAAAAACTATAATATTTCCAGATGAAGCAACATAAAAAGCAAAAGTTAACAAATGACTGTTGGTTCAGTTCAATTCAACATTCCCCTCACTGTTTCTCAAAATTATAACACATAACACAAAATAGCTCTGATTGCTATTATGAAGTAAATTTTATTCGACCTTAAATATAAACATTAATTACTTAAAATTAATTCAGAAAAGACTCTTGACTTGACTATCTTAGTTTTTCGACTGCTCAGCTGCTTCGGCTTCCTGTTCTCCCTCGAGTTTCTTCATGGGCTGACCGGTGTGCGTGATGGGAATGGTTTTCTCCTGCTTCTTCTCAATCTCCTTCCTGGGACAGGTGATGGTCAGGATGCCGTCGGACGAGAGCGAGGATACGATGTCGTTCTCGTTGTGACCATTCGGCAGCATGTACCGGCGAACGAAGTGACGCGAGATGTATCCATGTTCGTCTTGCTTTTCCTCGTGCTTGCCCTCCACCACTACACACTTGTCCACGTACTTCACAGAGATTTCTTCCGGCGAGAACTGCTGCACATCCAGGTTGATCTGGAACTTATCGTTCGTGACGTTCACCGTCGAGCCGCTGTCCCGTTTTGTGGCCACGCAAGAGCTATGCCACGGTCGGTTGTAGCGTTCCAAATGAGGCTTAAGGTGACGATGGTGATGTCGGTGTTGATGCTGTTGTTGTGCTCTGTGGTTCAGGATTCCTGTGGCGGCGGCTAATGCTGTTAGCAGATCGTCGTCATTGACTCCACTCTCAAACGGCGGATGGGCCAAACGATTTGTTCGAAACGGACGATCAAACTCATCGTCCCACCAGTTGCGGAAGAAGATTGGTACGATTGCCATTTTCACGATCTAATACTTTGTTTGTTCAGGTAGTTATTCCGTTGAAATGCTTTCACTAACGAACTTGGGTATTTTTAACACGCTATCGCTTTCAAAACTCTCGATTGACTGTTGCGTTCATCTTGCCCAAAACGCTTTTATATACGAGAACGGCTGCGCGAATCGGCGTTCATGAACAATGCAGACGGTTCCCGAAATTCAGCGAGGGCTCAGGATGAACTCATACCTTCGAGAATTATATGATTCAAAATGTCTCAACTTCTAGAATCTTCTAGATTGTTTCACGGCCATCCAGAACCAACATTATTGCACAATAAAGTGTAAGAATTCTTTGTTTCTCAAATAGTACAATATTTCGTAGCATACCTTCAATGCCTGTTTAATTAAATAATCTTAATTTCCACCTTTGTTTTTAACGTTGAAATATTTCACATTCGTTTGAAATCATTCATGATGAAGCCGTTTTTGTCGAATCTGTTGAACTGAGTTTGATTTTTTACATAATGATTTTTAATATCATGTTTATACTACAGCACGTTCAACCATTTCTCTAGAAAGCTTGAAACAAAACATATGCATAGAAGTATTTACGTATCTCGTATATTTACAAACAGATGCAATTTTCATTCTCGATTGTTCGCATGGTTCATTCTTCTCGGAGGTTTCTACGCTTTTCGAGAATCATCTGCGTTCTTCGGGTGTAGCCGTGTTCATCTATAAAAACGACGCCTTGCCGCAGAGAGTTCATCAGTTCGAATCCGAGCAAACGCTAGTACACAAGCAAAGCTAAGTTAATCAAGCGCTTTTCGTGCAGATATTGTCCGATCGAGTCCAACCCAAGTGAAAGTGGTTCTCTACTGTTGTGAAAGTCGAAGTTTTGTTGAGAAGCGAAGTTCTGAAAGTCGAAGTATTGTTGAGAAGCGAAGTGCAAAGACAGAACAACACAAAGAAAATGTCGATCGTTCCAATTTTCTTCCGCAACTGGTGGGATGACGAATGGGACCGTCCATTGTGGAGCTCCCGACTTCTGGACCAGCACTTTGGAGGTGGCGTCAGTGCGGATGATCTGCTCAACGCTATGGCTTCCGCTGTAGACTCACAGAACCGCAGACTACAACACCAGAATCCTGCAGGACGTTACAACCGACCGTGGCATAGCTCTTGCGTGGCCACAAAACGGGACAGCGGCTCGACGGTGAACGTCACGAACGATAAGTTTCAGATCAACCTGGATGTGCAGCAGTTCTCGCCGGAAGAAATCTCTGTGAAGTACGTGGACAAGTGTGTAGTGGTTGAGGGCAAGCACGAGGAAAAGCAAGACGAACATGGATACATCTCGCGCCACTTCGTTCGTCGGTACATGCTGCCGAATGGTCACAACGAGAACGACATCGTATCCTCTCTCTCGTCCGACGGCATCCTGACCATCACCTGTCCCCGGAAGGAGATTGAGAAGAAGCAGGAGAAAACCATTCCCATCACCCACACCGGTCAGCCCATGAAAAAGCTCGAAGCAGCCAAAGAAAACGGTCAAGCTAAGACCGAAGGAGAGAAGATGGAATCATGAGTCTGATAATTTAATATAATTATTTTTAAGATAATTTAAATAAACTGTGAAACAAAAAGACACCCTTTTTGTTTGTGCATATTCTTCAATGAAAAAATCCGAAAAGGGGCTGGAATACAATTTTTTAATTCTCTCATTAAAATTTCCTCGCATCTAAGAGATTTCTACTTTTTCAACATTTTGTTTCTTTACCGTGCGTGATTGTAATAAAACATCCAATTTGGATACAACGATAACCTCAATATTGCGAAATAGCACTAAAGGTACATTTTTAGTACGTGTATACATTTTAGTTCACTTTTTTCAATTTCTTAAACAATTGCTGCAATTAAGTAGGATGAAGGATTTAAACAAAAAGATTCATTTACGCGTGAAAAATGGAATTGTAATTATTTATGTTCCTGTTTGCATAAATAAAAATTAATTAATTAAATTTAATAATCAAGACAAGGTTTACATTTGATGAAAATAATAATAATACTCAGCAAAAGCGGGAAAATCAGACAATTCTGCAAGACAATCAAGAAGGCTGGATTATAGCAGTCTTAGTAATATAATTAAAAATCGAATAGTGTCTTTTCAATTTGAAGCTAAAATTGCAGGGAGCATTTCCGAATGCTGTTGTACAGCTGCGTTTAATCTGGTACATGCAATGGAGAGACTGTAAATATGCATTTGAAGATTGTGCTACTTCGAAACTCAATCCTCGATTACGCAGTCGAACTTCCTTCACAACATCCCTAGCAAAGTCAAGTTCCAACCAGTTAAATATAAATGTGTGAACGATACATTCGATCATTTCTCGAAAACCAAACACAGGGGAGCTCCGGGATGGATGGAATATAAACATAACGGGATTTTTTCCTATTATGAAAGCACGTGTCTGCCTATCAGCTGCTCTGCTCTTAACATTCGTCACCATATCCCGTTAGGAAGCTTCCATCATTTCTAGATTTCAAAAATCATGTTTAACGACTTCTTTCCTTGGTTGTAAGTCTCCACATCCTGGAATGTTTCAGTTACATACTAGCAAGATCGACTCGTGATACATTTGTTTCAGCTAGTGTTCGGTTGTTCTCGCCAAAGCATTCATTGGACATTGCCCTCTACTACAAATAGGATGAATTCGACATTGTAGTCAATCGAGGGCGATGTACGCCAGCTTACACATTTATACAAGAAGTCCCATACCGTTCGCATTAGCTTCATGTAAGTGTGTATGTCTTTCTTTCTTATGGCTATTGCACGTGAATTAGGGAGCAATTAAATTGTTTTGTGAAATCTTAAATTGCCATTCTCACAAGTTTAGTGGCACTTATAATTGTATTACACTATTAAGATTTAGAAAAAAAGATTTATAAAAGTAGATCCAGTTTGCTTACAAGGAAGTTTAAAAACTATAATATTTCCAGATGAAGCAACATAAAAAGCAAAAGTTAACAACTGACTGTTGGTTCAGTTCAATTCAACATTCCCCTCACTGTTTCTCAAAATTATAACACATAACACAAAATAGCTCTGATTGCTATTATGAAGTAAATTTTATTCGAACTTATATTTATGCCTTTAACATAAATTACTTAAAATTAATTCAGAAAATACTGTTGACTTGACTATCTTAGTTTTTCGACTGCTCAGCTGCTTCGGCTTCCTGTTCTCCCTCGAGTTTCTTCATGGGCTGACCGGTGTGCGTGATGGGAATGGTTTTCTCCTGCTTCTTCTCAATCTCCTTCCTGGGACAGGTGATGGTCAGGATGCCGTCGGACGAGAGCGAGGATACGATGTCGTTCTCGTTGTGACCATTCGGCAGCATGTACCGGCGAACGAAGTGACGCGAGATGTATCCATGTTCGTCTTGCTTTTCCTCGTGCTTGCCCTCCACCACTACACACTTGTCCACGTACTTCACAGAGATTTCTTCCGGCGAGAACTGCTGCACATCCAGGTTGATCTGGAACTTATCGTTCGTGACGTTCACCGTCGAGCCGCTGTCCCGTTTTGTGGCCACGCAAGAGCTATGCCACGGTCGGTTGTAGCGTTCCAAATGAGGTTTAAGGTGACGATGGTGATGTCGGTGTTGATGCTGTTGTTGTGCTCTGTGGTTCAGGATTCCTGTGGCGGCGGCTAATGCTGTTAGCAGATCGTCGTCATTGACTCCACTCTCAAACGGCGGATGGGCCAAACGATTTGTTCGAAACGGACGATCAAACTCATCGTCCCACCAGTTGCGGAAGAAGATTGGTACGATTGCCATTTTCACGATCTAATACTTTGTTTGTTCAGGTAGTTATTCCGTTAAAATGCTTTCACTAACGAACTTGGGTATTTTTAACACGCTATCGCTTTCAAAACTCTCGATTGACTGTTGCGTTCATCTTGCCCAAAACGCTTTTATATACGAGAACGGCTGCGCGAATCGGCGTTCATGAACAATGCAGACGGTTCCCGAAATTCAGCGAGGGCTCAGGATGAACTCATACCTTCGAGAATTATATGATTCAAAATGTCTCAACTTCTAGAATCTTCTAGATTGTTTCACGGCCATCCAGAACCAACATTATTGCACAATAAAGTGTAAGAATTCTTTGTTTCTCAAATAGTACAATATTTCGTAGCATACCTTCAATGCCTGTTTAATTAAATAATCTTAATTTCCACCTTTGTTTTTAACGTTGAAATATTTCACATTCGTTTGAAATCATTCATGATGAAGCCGTTTTTGTCGAATCTAATGAACTGAGTTTGATTTTTAACATAATGATTTTTAATATCATGTTTATACTACAGCACGTTCAACCATTTTTCTAGAAACTTGAAACAAAACATATGCATAGAAGTATTTACGTATCTCGTATATTTACAAATAGATGCAATTTTCATTCTCGATTGTTCGCATGGTTCATTCCTCTCGGAGGTTTCTACGCATTTCGAGAATCATCTTCGTTCTTCGTGTGTAGCCGTGTTCATCTATAAAAACGACGCCTTGCCGCAGAGAGTTCATCAGTTCGAATCCCAGCAAACGCTAGTACACAAGCAAAGCTAAGTTAATCAAGCGCTTTTCGTGCAGATATTGTCCGATCGAGTCCAACCCAAGTGAAAGTGGTTCTCTACTGTTGTGAAAGTCGAAGTTTTGTTGAGAAGCGAAGTTCTGAAAGTCGAAGTATTGTTGAGAAGCGAAGTGCAAAGACAGAACAACACAAAGAAAATGTCGATCGTTCCAATTTTCTTCCGCAACTGGTGGGATGACGAATGGGACCGTCCATTGTGGAGCTCCCGACTTCTGGACCAGCATTTTGGAGGCGGCGTCAGTGCGAACGATCTGCTCAACGCTATGGTTTCCGCCGTGGACTCACAGAACCGCAGACTACAACAGCAGCATCCTTCAGGATGTTACAACCGACCGTGGCATAGCTCTTGCGTGGCCACAAAACGGGACAGCGGCTCGTCGGTGAACGTCACGAACGATAAGTTCCAGATCAACGTGGATGTGCAGCAGTTCTCGCCGGAAGAAATCTCTGTGAAGTACGTGGACAAGTGTGTAGTGGTGGAGGGCAAGCACGAGGAAAAGCAAGACGAACATGGATACATCTCGCGTCACTTCGTTCGTCGGTACATGTTGCCGAATGGTCACAACGAGAACGACATCGTATCCTCGCTCTCGTCCGACGGCATCCTGACCATCACCTGTCTCAAGAAGGAGATTGAGAAGAAGCAGGAGAAAATCATTCCCATCACCCACACCGGTCAGCCCATGAAGAAACTCGAGGAAGAACAGGAAGCCAAAGTAGCTGAGCAGTCGAAAAACTAAGATAGCCAAGATTCTTCGCTGCATTAATTTTAAGTTACTTACGCATATTTCTAAGGTCGAATAAAATTCACAAAAATATCTTAAACAAAAATTTAGTTCTTGAATATCTTTCGTTTGAATATCAATAAATGTTTTATGTTTCAGTTACAGAAATTTTTCAGCATTGCAGATGTTTATTTTCTTTTTCTTCGATTTACAATGCGCCGACAAATTGGTACTTACGATGGCGACCAACAATTTGTAATGGAATTATTTACATATGAATCTCTTCCAGACGTAATCGGCTACAACACAGGCTCGAGACTGCCTTTAATATAGTTTTTACAAACACTCTCTGCACAGCGGAAGTAGTCAATTGATGTTTGAACTTTAACTTGATGCTCACTCCTCGAGCAACTAAAAAGCGAAAGTAGTCATCATGCGCTCAGATAGAAAAATATTGTTTTATTTATGTCACTTTTTTTTACTATTTTATTTACCCTCCATGTGGCTCCAGTATGCCGGTCGATTCTACTTTCGTGCCGAACACTCACGCGGTTTGATTCTAGGGTGAGATTGTTTCTAAATAAACCTAATGACCGCACTATACGACGTATCGAATAGTTTTCACACCAAATGTAAGATAAAATATGACGGCAGAAAAAAACTGGATTCTTCCTTTACAGAACCCAATCCACGCGTAAGCCTTATTGTGTTTGAGTGTACCTGTGTTTAATTTCGTCGGTGTTTGGTATCTTTGTTGTTTCGCCTTTTTGTGGGTTTGGGCCTTTGGAAAAGCACGCTAAGAATCCTAGCTAAACTGCATGGGGAGGAATAGTGTAAATGCAATGCTATGTTGTATTGTTTCTTAATTCTCATGGTTGCCGTTGCTTTTCTGAGCGTGTGATTCGAAAAATACGCTTACCTACTACACGTCCTTCCCTTTGGTGAGAATGCATTCAGAGTGATTGATTACCAACGTCCCTATTTTATGCCTAGCTGTGTACCACTTCAAAACGCCACTATAGCGTTTTTAATTTGCTAATTCTCCTACCTGCTTTTTTCAAATCGCCTCTGTTATCGTTCGTTCCTCCCGTTTGTTAATATTCTCAAGATATTTGGATTCCTCCGTACGAGTTGCGAAATCCCTATTGCTCACATACACGCCATTTCTAATGCATCAACGGATGATGGAGAGTATAGTTAAAGAAATCATAGCCAAAATTAGATTGAAACCCGGAATGAGTACGGTATAACAGACCTTCGAAGAATATGCAGCTGCATCTGGACTATTTATATAAAGTGCAATGAGTTTTTGATCACACAACAAACAATGATATCACACAAGGCGATTGTGTATGCATACAATTGTTCGCTGCAGTTAATGACACCAAAGTGCTACTATTTTTTTGAAAGTAGTACCAACATCCATCATGACAAAGAATGGTTAAGGACAAAACATTAATGAAAACTATTTTTTACGTTCGCTAAAATGTGTCGGTTTAGAACGTGCTGCATGGTTTCCCGCACATCCGTTACAGTTTCCCATTTTGAATCATTATTCCTCGTCTACTCTCTAATCTTTCCGAGCTTTTCTCTTCTTCACGCCCTCGCCCCCTTCCACAAACTTACTATCTATCGGTGCGTCGCTAGACGACGCCTCCTCGTCCCGAGCGACTTCCTCCGGACCAGCTTCAACCTCCTGCTCATTCTCCTCCTCAGCTTCATCATCCTCCTCGTCTTGCTCATCTTCTCCTTCGGCATTGGACAGTCCACCACCCGGGCTGCCAGTTGCTCGCTGCGCAGAAGGTGACATCTCGGCATCCCGCTTGACTTCCTCATCCTCCTGTTCGGCCGCTGCTGGCGGACTGTCTTCCATTTTCTTTCTACGGCCAACCTCCGCCTTTGCATCGGCCTGGTCGTGTCGTCGTAAATTTGGGAAGTAATGCCATATTAAAAGAAAATCGTAGAAAAACAACGTTAGCGTCTAAACGCACGAGATCCATAATGTTACAAAGTGACAGGAATGTTCTAGCGACAAAAGTTACCTTAGCGAAGCATACGAAATAAAGCAACAGGGCGACTGGCAAACCTACGACCACTACTAGCACTGCCCACATCCATGGATTGCTGTTGCAGTACTTGAGCACACGGGACACAACAGTTTCCTGTAGAAGGGAGTTGGTCAAAGGGGAAAAATATGCGGGATAAATATGGATTACTGGCAAAATTGGAGCGTGTTTCGAGAGTTGCGAACGGGAGGAGTGCGACATTTGTTTTAAAAATTAACTATTCAAGCAGATACTCTCCAACTGTCATTCGGGACCAGAATAATTAAATTGAGTAAGAATTAAACCTCTTTATCTCGACGGGACCAAAGAAACCATACGTAGGCGATGAGCGGTATAGAGCAGTACACGAAATAGGCCGTCCAGTAAGCTGGTTTGTAGTTAATGTAACGCATCGCACGATCCCAAAGAGTTTGCTGCACGATTTCGATAACACGGAAGGGTTGATTTAGATAAGACTCTGTTGATCAAATAGCAACTATCTTTCTCAAAGATTTGTTTAAGGCTTCCTTGGTAAAGCAAACCGTCCCGCTGTTCGTCAAATGAGTTCATGAGTACACAGCAGGATAGTTTTACATAATAGTTATTTACCTTAAAACATTATGATGCAAAGGGTAACAACCTTTTGCATTATTTTGTAATCAAATTCAGAAAAACTGTACACAACTGCATTTGATCTTACATACCGGTGCGAGACCATTATTCACGTTGCATGTTACAGTGACCACTATCGCTACCAACTTACCGCCTGCCGGTCGAGCGTCCTAACTTTGAGATCAAACGTTTGCGCAGCCCATTCGTCGGCGACGGCCACATCATCAGAGATGAGAATGTTGTCGAAGAGAATATCGTTCGACATCGACCAGAGTTCAATTCCAACGGCCGCCTGAAAACAAAACAAGCAAAAAAAAAAATCTTACCATCCCCCATACGACAACAGTCGGCAAACCACTTACAATCGGCGTCATCCGGAAAGGGGTTAAATCTTCGAAAAAGTCCGGATTCGGTATCTTTCTCGGTGCCCACTTGCCCTGGTAGTTGACGTTGGCAATGAGCGGCGGACGCCATTTGCCTTTGTAGTTCGGGTTCGCAATCATCGGAGCCTTCCACAGCCCACAGCCGACCGCTTTCTCGCACAGTGGGTTCGGAATGAGCGGAGGCTCCCACTCGCCGTCCATGTCGTTGTCCCAGTCCGCCGGCTTCACGGCCGTGCTGTCCGGTACCATTTCCTCGACGTCGTCCAGCCAGCCGGAGGGTTTGGAAGCTTTCGGATCTGCGATCTGCGCCGGTTCGTCTTCGTTCCAGTCGTCTGGCTTGGTCGCGTCCGGATCCGCTATCTTCTCGCGGTCGTCCCAATTTTGCGGTTTGCGATCTTCTGGATCGTCAATCTCGGCGGGAGGGTTCACGGGTGGTGTGAAACTGGTCAACAGTGAACCTTCGTTGATGGTTTTGTGGTCCACGTTAATGGTATACGTGTTATCCGGGCGAACGATCAGCTGGTACAGATGTGGTCGCTTGTCCTTGAAAGGATCGTCAAGTCTGTCCCTGGAAGCGAGAGATGGATTACATCCAGTCATTTTTATGCAACGGCGATGGTGTTACTCACTTCTGCTTGTTGCAGTGCTTCTCAGTTATGGTTCCATTCACAGGATTCACGTGGCGGAAGATGAAATGAAGCTTTACATCGTTGCCACACTTGTCCGGCCCGAACATGATGGTGTACGGAGTCTTATCATGAAACTGAAACCAGCAAAATATACATCAACTTCTCTACAGCCCCGATCCCAATCGTAACCTTTCTATGTACTCACATTTTTCAAGTCCTTGGTGCCGTCGCCGGCCGAGAGCAGCTTTATGTAGGATCCACCACATTCTTGCCCTTCCTGCAGATTCACCTCGTACTGCACGACTAGCGGCTTCGTGTCGAACGTGAATGGGCGATTGAGACGCGATGAAATAGCGGCATGCTTGGCTTTAGATTTCAACACCAGACCAAAGTCGTTCGACAGGATAGGCCTCTGCGGCTGCTCCACCGACCATTCGCCATCGTACTTGGCCACCTCTTCCGCTGCGTCGTCTTTTGTAGCCTTCGATTTCGTCCAGCGCTTCTCGACATCCTCGAAGAGATCGTCGAAATGCTCTGCAAAGTACAGGCGGGATGCATCCACCTTCGGAGTTACGTACAGCTCCGCATCGTCAGTAAGCTGAAGAGAATGAAGAGTTTAATTTTACCATCTTGTTTTTTTTTTCTTATGCTCATCGCAGAATGATCCGTTTTAAAAGAAGATGTGGCTTTGGAGGAGACCTTCCACATAATATTCAACTGTAACCTACCGTACTCTCGACATCCGCAGGAATTTCATCATCACCGTAGACAGGATGGTTCAGCACCAACAGAGCACACAGCAAAACAGCTCGCAAGGGGAGCACTGACCACCAGGGCCTGTGCAGTTTCATCATGTTCGTGTAATTTAGTTCGACAGCCTTTGTCTACTGCGCTTATTGCCCTAGCGAAAAGCCAACCCGTCCTCAGAACGAACGGACGACCAGCTTCAATGAACACACAAATTCGATTAGTACACGTATGACAAAACTATGAGCGCATGATCTCCGCCGCCTACTGTTCAGTTTCTACCGGCACACTCGTGACGATAAATTGATGTTTTCAAGGGGTGGGGTGAGAGTTTGTTCACCCGCTGCCCTTCCGGAACCGCCTGTAGAAGGAAGAGAACAATACAGAGACCTCTCTTACAACTATGTCACACTTTGCTGGCTTCTTTTTCAATAGTAATCGAATTAAACCACCCCAAAAATGACAAACGCAATATTTACATGTTTTTCATTTGCCTCTGGTACCTTTTAAATCACTGCTCTATAGTCGATTGATTAAGACTACACTGGATGGCTTTTGACGGAAAACGTAATAACCAGAACGTCTTTTCACAACCAGTCAGTAATCAGCACCGCTTGCCGAGAGAAATTACTCTACTTTCCACTGATTAATGTAAATAAAATCCTTCCGAAGCCACTGCCGTCCGGAGCCGTGCTACTTTTTCATCAAACGTTGCCGACGATTAAATGTCAAACTACACTTGACTGCGCTGCGAGAATTTTTCTGCTGTGCGTTTAAACTGCCAACTCGGGAGATCCTATTCAAAAAACTGTCGAGAAACATACATTCGTACAGAAAAGAACAGAACTTATAGTATTGCACATTTCTTTTTATTTCCTAAATGATAATGATTTTTTTTTTCATAAATAGAGAGCACTCAGGCATATAGACCTTTTCATTTACCGATTTAAAAACCATGGATTTAAAAACCAATTTAAAAACCACCACCAACAGAGTTTTTAAATAATGCTCGCCGAAATTGACAGCAAGAGCTGTAGGTTGGTAGTACTGCTTGTCAATATGTGCAGCCGTTTCCCGATACCGATTTGCAGCACCGTCGGGCTTCGTACAATCGAAGTAGTTTCTCAACAGGGCCCTCGTATTTGACTTTCCTACAAACGTAGTTGTGCTGTTTTACCATTTAACTGACAGAATTGTGTTTAATGCTTGTGAACTGTGTATTATTTTGAATTAAAAGAAGATATCCAATAGTAAGTTCACTTATCTGGAAATCTTATGTACATAATTCACCGTCAGCCGCCGAATTTCTTCGGGCTGAAGAAGGAAGTGGAAGATGAGAAAAACGCGGCAAGCCGCTGAATTTTCAGAACTGAAGGTAAGAAACAACTACCATCATCATGAAACAAATCGCCGCCGAATGTTAAGGTATCCATAGTCGGGTTTTGCTTTTACACACTAAGTTTGCATACATTCATCATCAAATTCATATCAAATTAAGCAAAGTTCGAAGAAGTTTGGTAATTTCTTTAGTTTTGCTATGGTTTGTGCACCGTAGCGTAGACGACGTGTTTAGGATTTTTTTTCGAAGCTTAAATGATCAAATGTTTTGTTTTTTTTTTTTAAATCTTGAAACAAGTTTTGTCATAATCATGCTAAAAAGAACATAAGCACATATCATATCAGCTTTCATTATTTGTGCTCTGGCGAAATAAATAGTACATTTTGTGATAAAATAGCCGAATTTTCTACGCGCCACAGCTATCCAGCACAGCTCTATTCCCGTTGTTTGGCATTGTCAACTATCTAGGTGTGTGTGAGTGTGTGTGTGTGCCTACGTTCTTTCTTTTCGTTTCGTCAATTCTCATTTATTCGCTTTTGTCAAACATCCAAGGTAGAATGTGCAGTTAGATGGAAAATTCGTGTGTATGTAAACTACACAGCTAAGGGTAGTAGCAACGTACGTGTGTACGGATTTCTATGGCTGTTGGCAATTACTATTCTGTTCCTGCTGAACCTGAGGATAGATCATGTTTTAGTGCTACCGACAATTATAAATCCTGTACCTTGTGCTCAATCTAGATATTCCTTTTGCGGGAAAAAAAGTCACCGTTTTCCCCAGCAATCTCATCTGATAGTAGAAACTAATGTAGCAATATTTCCTCTAAATTATTCAACGCACTCTACACTATAATTACCGGCACATGAGTTTAACACTTGTTTTGACAATGACAACCAGTTGATAACCAGAAACCAATCGTGTCTATGCTTCCTTCTCTTCCAGGAATTGATACATCAACTCCGAGTGTCAGATTTGCAGCAGTTGCTTGCGGAGCATAACATTAGCCGCAGTGGTCGTAAACAGGAGCTTGTAGAGCGCGTACTCAATTTAACTCGACAAAATATATCCGTGTTGAGGCACAAAGTGCGCGACCTGCATCGTAGAGCGTAAGTGGCATCGCGATACTCGGTAACAAATGAAGCCTTATCACTCATTACATTTCGATTTTCTTTTGCAGTCAACAAGAGGCACAAGAGTTGGCAGCTGCCTCGGCCAGCGCATCAGGCAGCGTCGTGGACCAGCAACTGTCGGGGGCCGTCTTGCAAACGGTCCAGAACAACGCCCTCGCTGTCCAAACGCTCCTGGCAACCGGCACGGCGCACATCAATCCCTCTAATAGCGGGGCGATTGCAAATAATATCCACGGTGTGAACAACACGCGCTCGGTCGCAGGGATGTACCAGCAGCAGTACAACAACACCGTGCAGACCGACAACCGGGTAAATCCTGCACACGCGAACGGGCTGGACGTGCCGGCGTACAGCTTCCCAATCCATAATGACGTGCAGCTGAAAAAGCTGGCCTTTTTCGACCAGCTAGCTACGCTCCTGAAACCGTCCACGTTGGTGCCAAGTAACAATACGCAGCGCGCTCAAGAAGGGTCGTTCTACTTCCATCTTACGCCGCAGCAAGCGAACGACATTGCGCTCAACCGTGACTGTCGAAATCCGACCAAAGTTGAACACACCGTACAGGTGCAGCTGCGGTTTTGCCTTCTAGAAACATCTTGCGAGCAGGAAGACTATTTTCCACCAAACATAGTCGTGAAGGTGAACAACAAAATGTGTGCACTGCCGGTAAGTTTCTGCATCAGTCTCATGAATGATCATACTGAAACACCATCACCATCGCTTTTTGTATGTAGAGTTATGCACACAATGTTCACGGAAAGCATTTTTATTTTTTTCCAGAACCCCATTCCGACAAATAAGCCCGGTGTCGATCCCAAGCGACCGCCAAGACCGGTGAACATAACTCCGCACGTTAAGATATCACCTCTCATTGCCAACCATATATCAGTGTCCTGGAGTACGGAGTACAACCGGTGTTACGCCGTCTCCTGCTACCTGGTGCGCAAGCTATGCTCCGTTCAACTGCTGCAACGAATGAAAACCAAAGGCGTGAAGCCTGCGGATTACACGCGCGCTTTAAGTAAGTATTCCGCTCGAGTTGTTGACTTATGGATTGATCTAGCATTTCCTTTGCATACTAATTGCATTCTCTTTTCGGATTGTTGCAGTCAAAGAAAAGCTGAATGAAGACGCAGACTCCGAAATAGCCACAACGATGCTTAAAGTGTCATTGATTTGTCCACTGGGCAAGATGCGCATGACGACTCCGTGTCGGTAAGTTGCGCACAGCAGACGAGTTTACTATGTCGCGGTTTGAGTTTTCTCTTCAATCATTTTTTTTTTCATTTTCAAGATCTTCAACTTGCTCTCACCTCCAGTGTTTCGATGCGTCGCTCTACCTGCAAATGAATGAGCGGAAGCCAACTTGGAACTGCCCAGTTTGCGACAAACCGGCTGTTTACGACAACTTGGTTATTGATGGGTAAAGATTACTTTTTATAAATTGGGAAATTGTTTGCACCATAAGTGCGCTGAAGTTAAATCGACGAATCTCATGGTTGGTTTTAATTCTTTCAGGTACTTCCAAGAAGTATTGGTATCGACAAAGCTCACTCAGGATGACACGGAGATTCAACTCCATAAAGACGGTTCATGGAGTACCCACGTGAAACAGAGTGAATCCCTTGATGATTCGGTGGGTAAAGTGGTGCAGAAGGTTGAAGTGATATCAGATGATATAGGTAAGTGCCTAGCGAAAGTGACTTATTGAAACGATGATTAACCATCGATGGTCGTTCTTTTCTTCTTTTTGCAGAAGTCATTACCACGGACCCACCCAAGCACACCATCGTTCCACAGACTTCCGTGATCTCGACAAACGAGCCCAGCTCAACCTCGGGTGAAACGGTCAGTGTATTGGTCCACATATCACCTCTTGAAATCTTTCAGCATGATCTTGACAGTAACAATTCCCCTTTTGTTTGCAATTCAACAGGTTGATCTGACGATTAGCGACTCAGACGATGATGCACCGGCGAAACAGAAACCTACCAACACCCGCTCAAACAGTAGCAATGCTACCTCCTCTTCAACCTCTGCGGTGCATTCTGGGAATTCGTCCGCCGGCAATGGTGCCGTTACCCGCTCTAAACTGAACGGTAAGCTTCTATGACTTTTGCAACAAAACATAAACAAATTCTAGTACTCGTTCATTTCACGATCATTTATAATTTGAAAAGTGTTGTGTTGCGTATTTCAACGCAAACCGAATCAACTACTTCAGAATTTCCTTTCTTGCGTTATCGCTCCTTCGGTTACGATGGAGTTTTGAAGTGAAAAGCGGGTAAAAACTCTTGTTTCGTTATCTTGAAAGTGGAAACACTTCCACTTTTAATCAATACATGAAAACCCCTCACGTTGAAAATTGCCTGTTTTTAGGTGCTTAAAAACGTACATATGTGAAACATAATAAGCGGTGCATTTTGATCCCTTTACAGTTTTTTTTCTTATTAGCCTATGGAAGTCTAAACTGGTCATTGAAACATTTATACAAATTGATCGATGCTATTTTTGGATCACCGTAGATAACATGAACGCTTATCAACTCGATTGCTCTTTTGTTTCCCTATATTTGTCCATGTGCATTCTATTACATTATTTATGATTTGGTAGCCCATTCTTCAGACGATTCGTGTGCTTTAGGAATCCGCAGATTCTTCTTCTTTTTTTTTATTGCTTGAAACTGATTTTCCGATTAAAATACACAAAAATTACACATATAAATTTCCAATCAACTGGCCTGGCGCTAACCGCAACTTGCTAATAGTGGATTGTTTTTCTTCGTGTCTCTTTCTCTTCCTTTTTTCCTTGCTCATTCTGCCACCGTTCTCGCGCATACACGCAGAGAAACACCACCCCGTTGGAAACGAGAGTGTGGTTATCACCGAAGAGATATTAGATAGCGAAGATAATTAATCCGGCAAGGAAAATGACAGTGTAACGTCGAACGCATAACGGTGTCCACACCAGGTGTGGCCAGAGCGTCGGACGGAATGCAATTGAGCTATAGAAAACATCGAAAAAGAAAAGTTCATTCGAATATCCCAATAAAGGAAACTCTTGATAGGAACAGTAAGATGTGGACGGCTGTGTTGTAACAATGATAAACAGAGAGAATTTCAAACACGCAACTGTTAAGCTAATGGGCAAAAGTCATGAATGTGAACAATTTGTGTAAGAGAAACTAGACGCATGATGCATCTGATGTATCATTAACATTTGAAATAAAACACAACAAACATGCTCAGTATTAATCATAAAAACACCTTACGTATGTTTTAGCAATGCTAATCACCAAACTTTTTGCATGCACATTGCTTTTAGCAAGCTGAAACAAGTCCCGCCATTGCAAGGCCATCAATGTTTCATGAAGTTGAACTGATGCATGTGATGTCCAAATTGAAACGATTTTGTGCAACTATCATATTTATTTTAACTTTATTTGTTTAACAAACACACGCCGCGATCGCATATTCGGTACGTTTTTTTAATTAATTTACTTTAGTATATTGTGTTTGTGTCGTTGTTGCGTAAAATGTTTCCGAGTTGGGGTGGCAATCATTGTATCTTAAATCAAATGTTATCGTGCCCAGCGGCGTCTCACTCCTTGTGGTCATGCCACGAATATCAAGTCCATAGAAATTACAAATTCGTTAATCCTAGAAAACATTGTTTTGTTTTTACTTATGGTGTAGTTTTTTCTGTTATCGTAGCGATTTATGTTACTTATATTTCTCTCTTCGATTGTTTCCTTTATTGCAATTTTATGCTCGAAATATTGAGCGGCAATTTCGTTAAAATGCAGTATCCATCAATTTGTTTCGTCTATCTTTACACAAACCTCGTGAAATATCTTATTTGATTTGGGCAAAAAATGTAAGCAGTAATTTGAAAAAAGGCTAATGATTTTTTTAAAATGTTTTCTACGAGTTTCAGAGGATCCTTCATCGTCAGTGATATCTCTTGACTCGCCATCACCACCTTCGACACCTAACCCGTCACAAAATGGAAGTAACAACGGTAATAGTAACCTCTAATTTCATGTTAAAAAAAACCAATGATATAACCTAAATCAGGTGTAATTATGATTATAGGAATTACACAATACTATAAAGAAGCTAATTACGATGTGCCTCCCCTTTGCGTTAAAACCACTAATGGAGGATAGTTTTATTTTCAGACGTGTCCTCAACCACAACCCCCTCGTTGGCTTACCATGCACTGAATCAACAACAACAAGCTGCTCTTGGTGCCGATCATATGGCTCATCTCCAGTACAATCCTCTTGCGCTGCAAAGGTAAGGGGGCAAGCAAGGCTCAGCTTCAAGATCCGCGCAGCGGCATCATTTTGTGTTCCTAAATATTAACTTTGAGCCGTGCATTGTTTTATTTTTTTATTTTTTTAATAACCAAACCCATTACATTCAAGTTATGGTTTTCTTTACACCGTTTTCGAACCCAAATAAACAACTGTCGCAGTTGTTTAGTTACAGTTGAAAACTGTCTACTCGGACACCAGAAGTTTAGATTAATTGCAAATATGTGCTTACGGTTGGTCGGAGGCTAGAAACAAAAGACAGTTGTTTTTTGGGGTCAAACCGGGTGTAGTTCTGAGGCGTTAGCTATTGAGTTTTTTTTTTCTATCATAATAATATTGTTCACACTTACCAGTTTGTCTTTGCCTTCATTTTCGACACCTTAATTTTCCTTTACATCTAACTTTACTCGAAGAGAACCACGACCGAACTAAAAAGAATAGAGTGAAGTTAAAAATATTTTTTCACTATTGACAATTGTATTGATTATTGTATATTAATTAAAAAAATGCCACTAATGCGAGCATGACGGTAAAGCGTAAAATTCTTTTTCTGTAGCTGTGCTAGACAACAACCTTTTTTCCGGAATAAATTGATTGATTTTCAACCCTACTTCGCAGTTTATATGATTATATCTCCAAGCAATGAGGAACGCTCCGGCAGGATATTTGAGTGCACATTCAGACTGCCTCAACCAGTTCTCCTTTTTGCTTCGCGGTCTGACCCCCCACCACGCTCCCTTGCGCCAACGTTCTGAGCCGACATTCGTATAAGTAAAAGTTATCCAAATTATTAGGTGTTTCACTGGCAATGGGAGGCTTTTGATCAAAATGTAAGATAAGCGCGTTGACTGCACAGGCAATAAGATATATTTGTATGTAAGAAAACGAAAAAAACACCTGAAGTTTGCCGGTTATGCAAACGTTATTTCAATATTAATCAGTGGGACGACCCAATTAATCAGTGGGACGAGCTTTCGGTACGCATGTCGTAGTCTTGAGGACAAATACATTGATTGATTCACATTGATTTAAGTTAAATTAACTTGGTTCTCTTTTCTGTGTTGTAACATATGAACTGCTAAATAATTAAATAACGTGGAATAAACGATACAATATTTGTAAATTCGTTTTTTGTGTATTTTTATCGAAAGAAACGGACAACGATGCTTGGGAAGTAGCGTTTAGAAGAAGTAGATAATCATAAAAACCCTGTCTTTTTGGTAATTAAACGTTGTGGTAGATGCCATTTGTCGAAGAGCAAAGAATATAAGAGAAACTAGAGGAAAACAAGGATTGTTTGAAGGTATGGTTAAAAGACAAAATTAAGGCGGGATTTTCTGAAACTCCCCCCCATCCCACCGTTAAACCGGTTCAAATGAGCCAACCGTTTTCACGCGTTGTTCCTGTTGCATACTTTTCACCCTCTGCGTGACCGCGAAAAGGATCGACATGTTTTGCTGGGCGTGGCATTGAAAGATGAAAGAAAGACGCCCGCGCTGCCATCTAGATGTCAATGTAAGAACTAAATTCAACCGTTACGAACAAAATATAGCCACTAGTCGAAGGATTCAACACACCCTCCTTGCTGTCATCTCGGTCAAATCTTGCGCATTGAAGAGGAAATCTGCAGCGGTAACGGTTACAGCCAGCGTGCTGCGAGCACTGAAGTGCAGCGCATAAACGTAACACATGTGGTAAGAACGGCTGCAACATGATTGACTGCAAAATCGTATATCCTCCATATTTGTATTGGCAGTGGGGTATGTGCTCGTCGGTGAAGGCTCAATCGGTAAATAAAGAGTGCAAAAATGACTGAAAAATACATTTAAAACAGTGCGCAAACGACGCTAGTGGGACGCTTGCTGCAAAAATAGTCAATGTTTTGCGGAGTGGCAGCGCTCGAGTGTATCGATTTTGCGTCCGGCAATCGCTAGTAACTTCCTCGCTCGCTCGTTCGTGCACCGTCGCACTGACTGCGGTTAAGGATTCGGTCGTAAAAAATAAAGTGATCCAAAACGCGTCCGCCGTCCGTGCGCGTACCCTTTTCCAGCAGAATAGAAACGATTAAGCAGATTCTGCAATATGTGCTGCTCGTAGCGAATAGTATTGAAACGTTCGAAGCAAGGTGGTAATTTCATTTTTGGAAAGAGTCCCACTTCATGGAACGTAGTTCATGCGAAAAAAAAAAGAAAAGAATCACCCGTCATATAATACTGTCCTCGACAGGGAATGTAAGTGCTGAATGCTCGTTCGCATGTGTGTGAGTGTTTTGACGTGTAAGGAAGTGCGCGTGTATGTGTGGCTGCCGCGGTGATCCTTCCAGTATTCCCTACCCAGTCCACTGCCGGTGTGTGTAGTGTAAAAATCGTTATCCTCCAGGAATATTGTGGAGCGAAATGGTAATCAGTCGAAAGCGCCGCCAGTGAATTCTGATGCCAATGAAAAAAAAAAGTTTTGCAACCCGTCGATTCTTGAGTGAAGTGTGTCCGTGATTTCGTCTACGTTTTTTACCAGCCAACCCGCCAGAAATTGAATTATGTGGAATAGAAGCAGTAAATAAGTACTCATCCTTCTTATAGAGGTAAGCAACAATCGGGCGGCGGTTTTTTGTTGGCTGCATAATTCCAGTAAACATTACATTATCATGCATCGATCAAAGGCGAACTGATAGCTTAATACAAGCACACGTAAATCAATCCGTTATTAATCTGTTTTAAGCAAACACTAACACTTTGCTTACCTCGAGCATGGAATACTAATAATGCAAGGCTTACTACTCAAGTTGCATCTTTGCGAGAATTGCAAAAAAATTACTAAGAAATCCAGTTGAATTGTTTAGCAAACTGTTCTGGAATTTGGCCAAATAGACCATAAACGCTGTAGAACACCTGTACAGTCATCAGCGTTATATTATGGGGTTGATCATTGGATTGGGGAAGAATAAACTAGCCAATAGTTTCAAAACATAGAATTAAATCAACTCAAATTCAATTCAATTCAAAACGTACTGCTATACTATAAATCACTGCATCAGGGTTGGGAAAATGAATTAACTATGGTATGTTTCCATGCAAAATTGTGCAACTGAATTGTGCATTTGAATTCGTTTGTTAATAATTACAAGTTGGATTTGTTGGTAATCACAAATGGTGAACAAATGGTTTCCAAAGAGCAACTGACTTCCGAAACGTAATTGCTGATAGTTGATAACAAACTGTTAGGACGGGTAAATGAAATAATGAAAAACAACTTAAAAGCGTTAAAATGATACTCATCTTTTCATTAATTTTAATAAATTTATTTTAGTAATTTAAATAAACACAACTACACTTTATTAATGACCAGCGGTTTTCTTGTGCATTCCATGGTTCTTTAAGAACCATTTGATTGAATTAATTACTTTTTGTTGAAATTTTTGTTGTACGCAAAAAATCCAAGGATGTTTTTTATGTTATATTTATTCTTGTTATGCATACTATCTTTGGCACATCAATTATTTGCTTAGTATATCAAAGAATTATTTTAATGCATTCGTTGTCATGATTCATATTTCTGTTATGCTGTAATAATTTTTTTTAAATAAACCGTGTGTTACTTGTTTGATTTGTATGTTGTACAATCTCGACGCAAGGTAACGCGATTGTTCAACCCGGATTGAGAATGGCAGATGGGACACCGTTAGTACGCAATGTCGCGTGGTCAGGTGCATTCGGCAAATGTTTCGTGAAATCATTTATCTGTGCTTCAACTAATCGAATTCAATTTAATGTTAAAACCGCAAGGAACGGTATGGAAATTGATGGTCCAAGCGGACGAGTTCTACCCGTCGATTCAACTCAACCCCGGCCGGCGTCGAGTATAAACCCGCGGTGTTAGCGTGTGAGTGAGCGGAGCGTGTTTGTACAAGGAAAACAGAAACATAGAATGCACGGGTATCCATTTTTATTACAACACAGTTTAACGCGTCACTTTGGACGGCTGCTTTAAGGTTTAGAATGAACGACTTTTTGACGCGAAAAAGTGCATGCAATGTGATGATTTCGTTGTCAAAGTGTGCATAAACGTCGTCCGAAGCGTTGGCCGACCCTGCTCAGGTAGGCATTCGTTTGACCGTGCCCCGAAGGCACATTTTATGGACCAGCAAAATCGTGTCGATGTTTAGCGCCGTTTGATGGAAGAAAATCCCAGGTCGAATGTCTACTGCCCCCCTTCAAGTGTGTGCGGTTGAATGTTGGCTCAAAATCAACGCGGCGAAAACGTAGTGGTTGAAAATGCGTGTATGCGGCTGCTGTCGGTCCTTTTTCGACCGTGCCGCGCTGGAGCGATGGCATAGAATGAGAATTCTAATGTTGTTTGTTTGCTACGCACAAATTGAAATTGGTAGAAAATGCCAGGAAGAAGAGAGTGTAATCGTGCATGCAAAAGGGAGCGAAAGGGATGGGCTGCAGCGGCGATGAAAAGTGAAAGAACGCGAGAGAGCGAGAGCGCTGTACTGGGGTTCTTTTACACAATAAATCAGCATACTCTTTGACTGCGCGAAACATCGTCCTTTCCAGCACGCCGTCCCCTTCCTTCTCCTGCGTTGCGGTTCGTTCCTTGCACCGCGTTCACGAGTAGAATTGATGGATCAACGGGTGTGTGTGTGTGTATGTGCGTGGCGTTTATGTTTCGCGGTTGAAGTGATCTTGCTGCCGGGGACTCTTTGGCTAAACGCTTGGCGCTGCTCTTCTCTCGCACGGGCAGTGCGGCACTGATTTCGATGTGTGCGATGTTTTGCAGCAGCGTTGTGCGCGTAGTGGTGTGCAGTGTGTTGATTTTACTGGCTGCTGCGATTGTGTATGAATATACGCGTGTTTGTCCTCCCGTACCACCAAAGGGGGAACCATCATCATCATCATCATCATCATCATCTCTGGGCCGTGACCGCCGTTATAAGGGATGATCTTTTATCGGGCAGCGGCCAAGAGTAAATCCACAACGAAATTAAATCGAAAACATTCACACGTGTGAACTACGATTACGAAGATTGCGGCGCAATCACATCATCGGAAGGAGCTTGGGGATAGTTGGCGGTTAAGTGTTTTCATACTCCGAGATGCCCTCCGAGATGCTATAGGTTTTTCTTCATCGCGTAGTGGAGAGATGATGGATGATCACTGTTGTTTTCGTGTATGCGTGTGTGCTCCAGTGTGCCGTTTGTCATACTAATACGTTTATCGCATCACACTGCCCATCTTATGCAGAAAGTGCACCGCACAGCACAACACGCCATTCTACGCCGTGTGAAAATTAATATTATGAGATTTACAGAGAGGGAGAAGAGGAAAATGTGTGAGCTAGGCAGAGAAAAAGAGAAAGGATGAAGACATTAATAATGAGCTTCATTTCTCGTTGAGGCATCCTGAAATGTTATTTAGGTTTGATAGGCATTCACTTTCTGTTTGATTCAAAATAACTTAATGTCTTTGAGTACGTTATGTATTTACCGTAAACACAAAACAACTTCCCATCCACTCCTATTCAGATCCGCTTTGATACAGTTCCAAAATATGAAGTGCACGTTTGGAAGCAATTGGCTAATAAATTGCTTGCACAGTGAATTATAGCCGAACCCTAAAATATGCGGCGATTGCCACTTGAAAGACTGAGAAAATAACAGTGCTGAGTAAAGTCCGCGCCAAAAGGCGCTTCGTGTGAAACAGATCCAAAGCAATTGATTTGATAGTTGGTAATATTCATCCGGTAAGCTGTTGTATTTGCGCACGATTGAAGTGTTGAACAAGTAAGGTGTCCCATTGTCCAACAAATGGACACCATTAGATCCTCGTAGTCATGCCAACGCTGCTTGCAATCCTTACTCGATTGATATTCAAATAACCTAGCAGTGCAATGTTGTGTCAGTTTGTAGAAAACGAATCACAGAACCCATGGGCTCGTTCCCTCGTTGTGCCTCTTGGCTGGAATAAACATTTAATTTGTCGTATTTCTCTCATTTACTTGCAGATTAAAATGGTATTGTTGGCCCAAGGGCCGTGGCCCTTCGATACTGTTGTGCAACCTCTGAATACCAGGAAACTTGGGCAAGAATCGTACGGTTGCCGTCGTCGTCTAGATCGTCGTACCTCGTCGTTAGTATCCTCCGTCACGGCCAACAGCTGCCGCCGTGGCCACTCGATTCGCCAGCAGCCAGCAGTGCAGCACGCCCCGACCGCCGGTCGTTTGTACGAGCGCAGCGTTGAACACGTCCAGCTAGGAGTCCCGACCGCCGCGTCCCGCTCTGTGCCATTGCTGCTGTCTGACGTTGCCGTTATCATCGCTAGCGGATCTCACCAGTGGCAAGGATTGTTGATGGGCCCGCTGGTGGCGGACGCCCCGGTCTCCGTTACTGCATGGATTCAATGAATCGCAACGAGGCGAACAGCAGCAGCCACCACCAAAGCAAGGTGGTCTTAATGAATCAAGGAACTGATAGCAATAACGAAGGAACTAATCTTACAAGTGACGGCACCAGCAGTGCCAGCAGCAGCGGCAAAAGCCACAGTGACAGCACTCGCGGCAGTGGCACGAGTAGCAGCAACAGCAGCAGCAGTAGTAGAAGCAACATTATTAGTATTAGCGGTAGCAAGAGCAATATCGACCCTGACGGCTGCACTACTCCCAGCGGTGGTGTCCCTTTTAGTGGCAAAAGTAGTAGCCAGCAACAGCAGCGTACCATTCATCACCATCAACAGCTTCCACACCAACCAGCCCCAGCAGCGGGTGACATCGGGCGGGTAAACTGTACCGTAATTGTAGGTGGAAGCGGTGGTGGTGGGGTATCGACCGTCGTCGCATCGTCGGAGGCCCCGCCGGCAGCGGAAGCAACAGCGGTGACTGATATCAAAGATTCGAACTTCGACGACGATAACGAGTGGGACGTCGGTATCGGCGATCTTATAATAGATTTGGACGCCGACATTGAAAAAACCGGTGCAACACAGCAGCATATTCAGCAGCAACAGCAGCAACAGCAGCAACAGCAGCAACAGCAGCAACAGCAGCAACAGCAGCAACAGCAGCAACAGCAGCAGCAACAACAGCAGCAACAGCAGCATCAGCAGCAACAGCAACAACAGCAGCAACAGCAGCAACAGGAGCAACAGCAGCAACAGCAGCAACAGCAGCAACAGCAGCAACAGCAACAGCAGCAACAGCAGCAGCAACAGCAGGAGCACCAGCAACAGCAGCAGCAGCAGCAGCAGCAGCAGCAAGAACAGGAGCAGCAGGACCAACAGCAGCAGCAGCAGGACCAGCAGGACCAGCAAGACCAGCAAGACCAGCAAGACCAGCAACAGCAGCAGCAGCAACAACAACAACAGGACCAGCACCAGCAGAAAGAGCAGCAGCAGCAGCAAGAGCAGGAGCAGCAGGAGCAGAAGCAGCAGGAGCAGGAGCAGCAACACCAGCAGCACCAGCAGCACCAGCAACAGCAGCAGCAGCAGCAGCAGCAGCAGCAGCAGCAGCAGCAAGAACAGGAGCAGCAGGATCAGGAGCAGGACCAGCAGCACCAGCAGCACCAGCAAGAGCAGAAGCAACAACACCACCATCAGCACGAGCAGAAGCAGCATCAGGAGAAGCAGCAACAGCAGCAGGAACAGCAGGAACAGCAGCAACAGCAGCAGCAGCACCAGCAGGAGCAACCGCAGCAGCAGCAGCAGCATAAACAGCAGCAGCTGCAAAATCAGCAGCAATTACAGCAGAATTGTAATAGCAGTGCACTATCAAACAACAGTCATCCATCGGCATCTAGTGGTGGTGGTGTGTTACAATATCTATCAACCAATAGTGGCGAACAACTGTCTGTAACAGCCTCCTCAACAACGGTTGTTGGCCATAGCAACCCAGCCCGTAGCAGCAGCAGCAGTAGCAGCATTGTTCCCCCTGCGAAAATCGCAAAGGTTTCTGTGATTGCTACAAGCAATAGTGCTGGTGAGACGCCTACTTCTGGCCAGAAAATCGAAGTAGCCGCAGGTGGTACTGTCGGAACGACTGCAAGCGGTCCAAGTTCGAAAGGTCATCATCATCACCATCACCACCATCATCATCATCATCACCATCATCATCGTCACAAGCAACAGTCAGGTAGCAGTGGCAGCAGCAGCAGCAGCAGCAGCAGCAACAGCAACAGCAACAGCAACAACAGCAGTAGCAGTACTGCAAGTCCAGCAGGAAGCGGTGGGAACAGTGGAGTCGAATCGCATTCCAAAGCACGGACCACAAGCTTCACCAGCGCCACCGGCACTCTTGGCGCAGCAGTAGCGTTACAGGCCGAGTCTGCCACTAGTGCCGTCGCTGTCACCGCTTCCACAGCAGCAGAATTGGGCGGGAAATCACACCCGGGAGTGGTGGATATCACGGATATCTCGAATACCAACAGCAGCGCCAATCGTAGTAAAGCGAGTGGAAGCAGTACTAGTAGCAGCAGCGGCACCGGTGCCGGAAGCAGCAACAGCAGCAGCAGCAGTAGCCACACCACAATGTCTTCGACTACAAGCAGCTCGGGCAGTAAGTCAACGACCAAGCTGTCCGTTGACCATCAGGCGACGCTCGACAAGGGGCTTAAGATGAAAATCAAGCGCACTAAACCCGGCACGAAAACATCCGAGGCAAAACACGAGATCGTAAAATCAGACCAGAACGGTACCACACCGACCACGGCCACACTAAGCACGGGCGGTAGCATCGCAACACTAGGAGCCGGCTCGGTGCTAGGCTCATCGTCCGCGCTGACCACCACAACCGGCGTGACCGGTATGAGTAGTACCGCTTCCGCGCTGGCCGGTTCGCTGGCCGGTGTGCCGGTGGGTGGTAGTGGAGGAGCCTCCATGAATGCCTCCGGTCCTGGAGCACATTTAACGACTGATTCCGATAATAATACGGGTATGGGAGGCGGGGGCAGTGGCGGATCCGCCGGGGGCAGTGGCGTAAGCATTTCTTCCGGAAACTCAACATCAGGGGGCAACCACCATGGCGGTGGTGGTGTTGGTGGTAGTGGCACCGGTAACGGTGGAATTAATAGTAACAATGCCATCAATAGTTCGCCCAACGGGAGTGGCGGTAGTAGCACAGGAATGAGCAACAGTAACAGTAGTAGCAACAGCAGCAGCAGCAGCAGCAACAACAGCAGTAGCAGCAGCAGCAGCAGCAGCAGCAATAGCAGCAGCATTAGTAGTACAAACAGTGGGGGAGTGACCACCGGAAATAGTACCGCCGTGAACAGCACCAGCAACGTTGGTGGATTGGGTAACAGTTCCGGCAAGAAACTGTCTGCACAGTCGACCGGCGGGAGCAGCAGTACCAACAGCAGTGGTGGTCAGCCGCAGCTCGGCTGCTCTAATATTCTCACGCCTCCGCAGCAACAGCAGCATCAACAGCAGCAACAGCAGCATCAACCGCAGCAACAGCAGCAACAGCAGCAACAGCAGCAACAGCAGCAGCAGCAGCAACAGCAGCAACAGCAGCAGCAGCAACAACAGCAGCAACAACAGCAGCAACAACAGCAGCAACAACAACAGCAGCAACAGCAGCAACAGCAGCAGCAACAACATCAGCAACATCAGCAACAGCAGCAACAGCAGCAACAGCAGCAACAGCAGCACCAACAGCAGCAGCAGCAACAACAGCAGCAGCAGCAGCAGCAGCAGCAGCAGCAGCAGCAGCAGCAGCAGCAACAGCAGCAGCAGCAGCAACAACATCAGTCCCATCAATCCCAGCAGCAGCAGCAGCAGCAGCAGCACCACCCGCCACATCAGCAGCAACATCCGGCACAGCAGCCACCCCAAAGCTCGAATAAACGTGGTAGCAGTAGCCACCGGAGGGATAAAGGGAAAGACAAAGCCACCCATCACAACCAGCGTGACAAGAACGACCAGTCTGCACAGCAGCATCCCACGCAGGGCGGTGGAGGTTCGGTTGATGTTGGGGCCGGTATCGGTGTCGGGCTCGGGAGCAATCGTTCCACGGTAGGACCCTGCAGCTGCGTGCATCATGACGTGCAGGTTAATGGCATTCTGCAACAGCAACCGCAACAGCCGTGCTCGAGCGCCTCGTGCATATACGCCAAGACCGGAAGCAACGGTGGCGAGCATGCGAACCCAGGCGGCATGGCACTTACTCCTTCTTCACACCGAATAGGTGGTGGTGGAGGAAGTCAAGGAAATGCAAGGTAGGTTTGCTTTCATTTAATTAAGAAGTTCATATCATTCGACGACGAACACAAAATACCCCAAGATACAGAAGATAGTTCAGCCCCGGTTTTATGTACTTAGCAAGCTTTTGTTGTTTTATCCTTTTTACAACATCTTTCATAATTTATCATTCGCATCAAAATATCTGAAGTATACCTTTTGTGTTTGGCATAAATAAGGATAAAACCTTTAATAAATTGACGATCAGAATTGGGATTTAAGTTCGTTCATTCCCTTACTCTTCCCTAGCAGCGTTGGACCGGCCTCTGCATCTACCCTCGGGAGCAGTAACAACAATGCACCGAACGCTCCTGGACCACCAGTACTGGCAAAGGATATAAATAAGGTATGGAAACAACGACGCTACTCCAAAAAGGGTTACCTTTCTTTAATAATAAAACTGTGGTTTCTGTTTCCAGCTATTAAGCGCCGCGGTGTCCGGCATGGCTGGCCCCCACGGTACAAGCAATGCGTCCAGCAATAATAGCATGACCAGCACTAGCACCGGCAGCGGCATCATGAACAATATACACTCGGCCGGTTCGGGCGTGCTAAAAGCGCAACTACAGGCAGCATCCATGACGGGGACCGTCTCTGGTGACCTCTCGGCAGCAAGTGGCACTAGTTTAATGGGTGAGTTCGGTTGTTCGATTTAGCCCTTACAGAAGTTGCCCTCAGTTGAATCGTATTACAATCGTGTCGTTTCCGTTTTAGGTGTGAGTATGTTTCCCAACAGCAACTCTGCTTCGGTATCATCGGCGCTTGGTCTGCCGTCGGCCACTCTTTCGGTGCATGAGGATAAGAGGGGCTCGAGTCCACCGCCCGCCAAGCGCCACAAAGGCGACCGGAAGGACATGGTGGACGTTTGCGTCGGGACGTCAGTGGGCACAATTACCGAGCCGGACTGTTTGGGACCGTGCGAACCGGGCACGTCCGTCACGCTGGAAGGCATCGTGTGGCACGAAACGGAAGGCGGTGTGCTGGTGGTAAACGTTACATGGCGGGGTAAAACTTACGTCGGGACACTTATCGACTGCACCAAACACGATTGGGCACCGCCAAGGTCAGTTGCAGCAGCTGTTGCGTTGGCGAAATGCAGACTGACTGTCTAGCCCGCTATAAAAAAAATGTCCAATCAATGGTAATTTGTTGTTGTAGATTTTGTGACTCACCAACGGAGGAGTTGGACTCCAGGACACCGAAGGGCAGAGGGAAACGTGGTCGCAGTTCCGCACTGCTTCCGTCAAACGATCTAAGCAATTTTACCGAAACGAGGAGCTCGGTAAGTATGGGAAACGATATATGAAGTGGTAACATCATTATTCAAATTTTGTATCGGCTCAAGAATTCACTTTTGGAGTCTTGGACACGAAAATAATCCGCAAACTAGTCATTGTAGGGCAATGATTATTTTTAGGGATGTGTTGTTTTATCCTAGGCACTTGCGTTAACATAATCTTCTTCTCTGTGGGCTCTTTTTACACATTTTCCTTGTTGAAATGTTTGAGCCAAATAGATTATGAAATTGTAGAAAAGCAAATTTTTCTTTTGATGCCAAAATTTAAAATTTCAATGGAAGTTCATGTTAAGAATATTTACTTTCGGCGCATTTTGACAAGCAGACTGAATCTTTACAAATATCAAACAGTTTGTTTGCGACCTGTGCGGTTGTTTGGTAACAAAGGAACAGAGCACAGGCCACATGCAACTGACACTTTCGCTTTTATACATCTCTTTGTAAGATAAGATTATTAATTAGCTTTCTCACCTGCTTACCTATTCTACAGATGCACAGCAAACTAAGAAACGGTGGTTCGAAAGGAAGAGGCGGACGTGGTGGCGTTATCGAGCCCAGTGCTGCCACAAGCGTCGGTGGCATTACCGTTGCCGGTGGTGGCTCTAAGCTTCCGATACTGACACCGAGCGCGAACGCCCTCGGCGCTAACAACGGCAGTGGACCTTCGGCGGTTCTAGTCGGATCCTCCATCACACCTTCCACGTCCCCGGTAGCATTTCTTCCGCCACGTGCAGAGAAGCGCAAATCGAAGGACGAATCACCGTCACCACTCGGTGCCGGCAGCGGTGCTGGCGCAGGTGGTGCTGGTAACAACGGTGGCCAGAACGCCATCGGCAACAATGTGATAAATCCCGCGTCTGTAAATATGGGTAGCAGCTCGTCCACAGGTGGGGGCAGCGGGGGCGCTTTTAACAATGGATCGAATGGCGGCGGTGGAGACACAGCGGCCACTGGTGGCCAGTCGAGTGCCACGATCCAGGTCAATCCGGCTACGGGGTTGAATGTGCAGGTTAGCGTTGCAAGTGGCGGTTTCTCCGCAACCGCAGGCGCTTCCAGTGGCGGTGCTTCGGCGTGTAAAAAGGCCAAGGGCGGTACCGCCGCTGCCTGTGCCATCTCACCGGTGTTGCTCGAGTGTCCCGAGCAGGACTGCAGCAAAAAGTACAAGCACGCCAACGGGCTTAAGTACCACCAGAGCCATGCCCACGGGGGCAGTGCCTCGTCGATGGACGAGGATTCGCTGCAGGCCCCGGAATCACCACAGCGGATAGCACCGTCACCAACGACGGTGACTGCGTCTCCTCTGCCAATGTTGGGTAGCGGTAGCAGTGGCAGTGGCGGCACTACCTTGGGCCCTACGCAAACAACCAGCGAGCTCGTGCTGGCCCTTTCCTCCACACCGTCGGCGTCGATCGCTTCCTCCGGCCAGCTGGTGGCAACGTCGCCGTCCCTACCCGTCTCTACTACGTGTATTTCAGCGATGTCTAGTCAATTGTCACAGCCGCAAAATTTAGGATCTAAATCACACCAGTCCCCCAGCAGCGCCAGCAGCACTGCCAACACAATCAACAGTAACAGTAACAACAGCACCAGCAGTAACTCCACTGTCAACGCCAACGAATCCGCCGGCACGACACCCAATTCTGGCAGCATGTTAGTGCAAGCAGCCTCCAGCGATCAGTCAGCCGGGGTCGGAGCTAGTGTTGCACCTTCGACGGTTCCGGCAGCGACGTCCCTGGAGCAGCAACAAGAACCATCCAGCGGAAGTGATGGTCCAGCTGAACCCGCAGGTGGATCAACGGCATTAAATGGTATGAAAGATTTTGCTATCTAAACCGAAGCAAAATGAAGATAATGCTACATTATGTCTTTTCTTGCTTCCTCCAAAGACGACGGGGATGCGAATGTAGCAGCCCCAGTGGCCGGGGTTAATAGTGGCGCTAGCGGAGCTACGATTACCAGATCGCCCGCTAACATTGCAATTATGTCGAATCCTGGCACACCCTCTACCCCTGGCGATGGTAAGTGTATCCTACTTTTTATGACAGAAAAACGTACAACGATCTCTTTTCTCGAGACAAATTGTTATCCTTTGTCTTTGTTTTTTAGTAACTAAAACTCCGCACAGTTACGTGAAGCAGAAGAAAAGTCGCAAATCGCCTGGTCCTGCTACTGAATTTGACTCGATGGCATCGTCGGCAGCGAACCGGACGGAAGATGTGCAGAGTCCGGCGTACAGTGATATCAGTGACGACTCAACACCCGTGAACGACGCAACCGATCTACCAATGGGAGGAGGAGGAGGAGGAGGTGCGTAAACTTATCGCAAAATTAATGCTCCGTAATCCTCCAAACCAACTCATTATTAAAATACCAAAACAATATTCGTATTGCAGAAAAATCCAAAGGATCTCATATTGCAGAAGCTGCAAGAAAATCCAATGATCCACCAGTGGAACCACCGGGTAACAACAGCGGCGTCGTCAACAGCAATCCTAACCCGGCCGGTCCATTGGGACCACTGGCGGGCTACGGACTCTACCCTTACTACGCTGGTTTGCCGCCCCATCAACAACCACCGCCGCCGCCACCACCGGGTGGTCCATACTTCCCTTCGCCACCGGAACTCGGTCCGAACAAGCCACCTCCGCCGCCACCGATCGTACCGCACGGCGTACCACAACCGGCAAGCCTCGGAGCTCCCGGCGGACCTCCCGCTAGTGGCGGTGGTCCCCTCGAGTACAGCAAAAATAAGGAGCCGCCACTGGATCTTATGAACAAACCGAGCAATGCCAACCAACTTCAGCAGCAACATCCATTGCATCAACCGCAAGGTCCTCCACAGCCACTGCCACCGCCACCATCGTTGGCGTCAGCCGGTCCGCCTCCCCCAGATGGGGGCCGAGGTGGCGGTGGTCTGATCATGAACCCTACCGCCGCGGCCCTACCACCTCCGCTCGGAGGGGATGTGAAAGATGGCTCGATGCTGAATGCCGGTCCCCCACCGCCACCACCGGGTGGCAAGGTCCTATCCTACTATCCGTATAGGTAAGCATGGTGGTCCGTCGAAAAGCTTCTTTATTAATTAGTAAAATATACGATGACTTTCTACGTGTATTCTAGCTACGTACCTCCCGGCTATAACTATCCTGGCCTCGACCCCGGACCTTACGGGCCGCTATCGGTCATATCGGACGAAGCAAAGCATAGTCCTGTGGTGACTGTAAAAGAAGAACGATTGAAAGAGAGCCAAAGTCCTAGCGAGTATAGTAAATTGGGTGCATCACCGGTAAGTGCTTCCTTTAGTCCACTTTGCAGAATTGAATGTGAATACTTACCTCGTAAACGCATCTGTCATACCGTAGATATTTCATGTTCTACAGTGAGCGCATAAAGTTAGCATCTAGCTAGACATTTCTCAGTAAAAGCCGAATTTTGAGCTTGGTAGGCACTAGAAAAATAAATCAATGGTCAAATCTGGTAGCGACGAGGCCAATTCATACTAACCATTCAATATTGTGCAGAAATTCATCGTATTAAATGAATCAAAATTCATAAACCAGAACAATTTATTTTAAACATGCGCAAAAAGTATTCGTCTACTTAAGAGTTGAGTTGATGTATTATAATCAATACTTCATTGGCCTATATAGACACGAATTAGGCGTGACAGTGGCTCATATTTCGTCCCATTCTTCTAGCAAAGCTATTTTCGACTAATTCCTGTTCGGCAAGTCCTTTTTTCAATTAATTCTCGTTCGACAAGTCCTTTTTTTGTGGTTTATGAATTTTCATTCATTTAATACGAATTTCTGCATAATCTTGAATGGTAAGTATTGTGAATTGGCCTCGTCGCTACCAGATTTGACCATTGGCTTATTTTTCCAATGTCTGCAAGGTTCAAAATTCAGCATTTACTGAGAAATACCTCCTTTTGAATATTTTTTATCAAGTAACAGTGGCAAGGAAAGAAGTATTAGATCAGTAGTGCCATGCAATTTTGAAAACCAGCATTGTTGCATTCAATGTGTTAACGACTTTTTGTTTTTTTGTGTTTTTCAATTGTTAACAGCTCATTGCTACAAAGCTGATAAAAACGGAATCTACGAAAGATATAAAGACTGAACCAGGCCTAAGCAGTGGCGGCAATGCGCTTCACGGGCCCGGCTTGCTCGTAAAGGACCCTCAGCAGCTATCCGGCCCGAACCAACAGCCGCCTCCATTGCCACCGCAATCACTCGGACCGTATGGCAGTATGTTTCAGCGGCATGGTTTGGGCGTGGGTCCGCCTACCGGTGGGCCACCCCCACCACCTCCGTCCCACATACCCACATCCCGCGAGGAAGATCTACGGAGGTACGTTAATGGAAGCAAATGGCTCTCTTTCTCTCTCTCTCTCTTTCTCTTTCTCCGTCAAGCGAACGATCGTAAACGGGTTTTGTAATGATGACCGCGCTCTATTTCTCTTTCAAATAGACTGTTTAGTTACTCCGATCAGCGACGAGGATCGCTGGGAGGAAACCCACCACCACCTGGCCATCCCGGCGGTCCACCAGGGCTGCCCCCCGGACTTAACCCAAAGGACGAACCCCATTCACCGTCGGGGCACGCGCAATCGCAGCAATCTACTGGACTGCACGGACAGTCGGTGGTCACCGTGTCGAACCCATCGTCAGGCAAGAGCTCCAAGTCATCCTCATCGTCGGGATCATCCTCCGGCGGTTCGTCATCTTCGTCCAGCGGCAGCAGCGGCAAAGGGATCGGCAAGGGATCGTCGGACAGGGACAGCAGCAGCGGGAGCATAAAGCAGGAGGACAAGGAAAGCACTTTGAAAATCAAACAGCAGCAGCAGCAGCAGCAGCAACAGCAACAACAGGAGGGCCAAAAGCCGACGATGGAAACGCAGGGCCCACCGCCACCGCCAACGTCCCAGTACTATTCGCCGTCGCTCTACATGAGCGCCGCACCGTTCGGCTTCGATCCGAACCACCAAATGTACCGGCAGATGCTGGTCTCGACCGGGCCGTACAATGCGCCACCTTACCACTTGCAAATACCACGCTTTAACCACCCACCCGAGGATCTCTCGCGGAATCCTAACACAAAGGCGCTCGATCTGCTGCAGCATCACGCCAATCAGTACTACAACTCGCACAAGATACACGAGCTTAGCGAGCGCGCACTGAAAAGCCCAACCAGCAGCAGCGTTAAAGTAAGCGTATCAAGTCCCAATCTCTCGCAGCAACCCGGTTGCCAAAATCCTAATTTATGCATTCCTCCACCAAACAGTAGTAGCGCAGGATTGTCCTTACAGCAACAACAATCGGTTGCTGCCGCGCAACAGCAGCAACAGCAGCAACAACAGCAGCAGCAACAACAGCAACAACAATCATCTAACGCTGGTGGTGGTAGTGCTGGTGGTGGTGGTGGTGGTAGTGGTGGTAGTGGTGGTGGTGGCAGCGGTGGTGGCGTCGGTGGCGGTGGTGGTGGGGGCGGTGGTGGACCGCCACCATTGTCGTCGCAGCAGCCCCCTTCGGCGGGGAATCATATGCAAGGTACGGCACGGGACGATGCCACTATGAGCCATTCGCATCCTTTGCACTTTTATTCTGGTGAGAGACGCGTTTTGCCTTTCATCAATCTTTCCTTGTGTTGGGTTTTCCCCTTCCCTACTGCTCCCTTGGATTGCATCTCACCGTGGATCCACTCTTTTTTTTTTGTTTTCCTTGCAGGATCATCAGCCAATAGCAGTAGCGTGAGCGGTGGTAGTGGCAATGTAAATAGCGGTAACAACAACAGCGGTGGTGGCGGCGGTGGTAACAGCAGTGGCCCTGGTAGTAACGATGGTCCAGGAAAGGAACAATCGGCAAGTGGTGGCTCGGGCAGAAGCGGGGAGAGCGGTGGTGGCACACGGAGTCCACCGCCTCAGCGGCACGTTCACACGCACCATCACACGCACGTTGGTTTGGGCTATCCGATGTTTCAACCACCGTATGGAGGTAAGTGGTTTTCACGTGTGATCGGCTAGTCGCATTTCGGAATTAACCCTTCTTTGGGGTTATAATTGATAGACGGATAAGTAATGTTCAGTGGTCTTTAAAAAAACCAGTAATAATTCCTTCATCCTTGCAAGTTATAAATTTACAACATTTGCCACCGTTTAGCCGAACGTTTCAATCGTTGAACTTATTTATTTGTTGAAATTTTATTGAATTCTGATGGTATTTTTGGATGTTTATCGTATATCAGATATTCTGGCTCTGTTGACAATCACCATTCATGTTGCAAATAAGCTTGCTCCCACTTTTCGCTTCAGTTCGGTTTGGGTTGGATGTGCGTATTTGAACTCTACCGCATTAAATAAATTTATTCACTTTAAATTAGATGTCTCACGAGACCGAGCATTTTAAAACAAATCCGTTTTCTACCTATAATCGACGTCGTATCCTTCCTTGATTGATCTGATACTATTGCCCTGATGAATATTGCTAACACATGTTTTCCTCCCCTTCTCTACCTGCAGCCGTCCTCGCGAGTCCCCAGGCGGCAGCCGTCACTGTACTGAGCCCATTCCAGACGGGACCACCGGCAAAGTGAAGCTAAAAATCGTCCTCATCTTCGTCGTCGATTCTTCGATAACCAACCGGTTCAGTAGCAGCGTGTGCGACCGTTCACGGTTGAATTCTGGGTGATAAACAATTAATGGCTTGTTGTTCTTCTGTCCTGTACCCGAACATGTGCCGTTCTCGTCAGGTTGGACTGATTTTAGTAAAGGTTGACGTTGGCGGGTAGACGGCGAGTGCGAGGAACATACACAAATATATAGTACACATCAGACGACTGTTGTTTTAATCGAGCCCGGGATCCTAGTATATTTAGCGCTTGATGTCACGTAGAGAGAGAGAGCAAACGAGAGAAAGAGAGAGAGAGATAGAGACCACATGTGGTGATGAGGACAACATGGCAACGGGGTTCCTAGCAGTTGCCACCTGCCAATCATTAGCATCAAAGATATGACAATTGCATGACGAAACACACACGTATCCTTACTAGCGCGCGAATCTCTGTGAATTTCCTTTACGAGTACAAGAGAGCTAACAAAAAACAAAACTTTTACTGCTTTTCTTTCCTCTACCTGTGCCCCTAATTGACTCGGTGGCATTGTCGAAGTACCGAACACATAATGGCTGACCCAGGATTGAGATCGTAACAGCACCGGCCTCCCAGGTTTTAATCAAACGAGAAGTAATGTATTTTAGAACAATCTTGCAATCAGGAGACTTCCTTCCGTAACCCATCCTCCCTTACTGTAAGCACACACATAGCATACACACTAAAACTCCAAATGCTCCATGTTACTCGATAGTGAAACCAGAGACACCCTCCCCCCCCCCCCCCTTCTCGCCCCCATTCTTATCATATGCGCAGCTTTTTGCGTAAAGGACGAAACAAATGTACATAAAATGTCGCTGGCAGCCGGTGCCAAACATATCGGCGATTCATGACGGTAGCATTCTATTTCGAAGGGGGATTAATAATATGACGGCAAAGGCGCAGGCATAGTCCAATCGAGATCAAACCGATTGATAATCCAAAAAAAAAGAAGAAGAAACGATCACAACGTTTACGAAGCTCTAGGAAGGATCGAAAGCATACACTTAATCGTTCGTTGTTAACGTCATGTAAGAGGAAGAGATACAAACAAACAAAAAAACATTTACAAAAATGGAAAACAGAAAATTCAGCAGCATTCAGAGCGAAGGATCGCGGATTCGTCTCCGCGCGGGGCAGAAGAAGAAAAAAAGAAATGGAAGAAGAAGAATGGGAAAAAAGAAAACCAAACCCCTCGGTGCAGTCGAGATTGCGTATATGTGTGTTTGCAAAATTGGGCTTCTTGTTATAAATATTTTTGTACAAAAAAAGAAAAAGAAAAGAAAAGTGACGAACGTGAGGACGCCGACGCGGGTGGACGGATCCTTCGAATGAGATGTGACCGTCGATGATCGAAGGGCAAAACTGTAGTGCAGTAGAGAGATTGCGAAGAGAAGAGCAGGAGGATACACACAGCAGTACACAAAACAGCCCTCCTCCCAGAGGGGGGGGGGGGGGGGGCTATTACGTTAGAATACACACAAAACTGAAGGTAAACCATATGGCCAACGGCAAATTTCCATGCATTTTGTTGTACAATTTTGTAGAAAGTATATTAAGTGTCACGAGAAGAAGAATGTAGTTGATCCGCTCGTACGCCAGTATGCGAGGGTTAGCTTTATGCGGATGAGAAATAGTGCGTGTTATGGACTAAGCATACACAAGAATTAAACATTTAATCGTCATGCGTAAGCATGTGAAGCGCGCACACACGCGGGAGGACAGGGGCAAAACATTGCTGCGAGGGTAGCAGATAATCCTGGGGCAATTATAGCTACCGACCATCCCGGGGCACTAACAAGATGCGCATCAACTGTGTATATCATCGTCGAATTGAGAATGTCAAGAAATGTGTATGTGCGTCGTTTACGTAGTGAATAAGTGATAATTGCATGCAGGAATCGAATTGGTTTTCTTCTACTATTGTAAATTTATCGAGAGGAAGGTTGAATTGATGATGGCGAAGGAGGAGGGAAACAGAGGCAGGAATGCCAATTAAGCGTTGGTTGGTAGTTGGTGGTTGGAATTTGGAATTAGTATTCCTCAATCGCGACGATCAGCGGACGGTAATTAATTGAATATTCGCGCGGACGGGGAAGACAAACCGACCCGTTCTAGTTAAGATGAGTGTGAGTCTTTTTTGCGCTGTACAAAAACAAAAACCGAACAGGCAGGCAGCAAACCAGAAGGGGGAGGATCTATTTGGCGTTTCAGACTACAGGAGTCAATCAAATTGCTTCCGCGGTATGAAATTCGATGGGTTATAATTGCAGACCGTCTATTGTGTAAATAGTGTACTATTAAACTCGTGTGCGTGTTACGAAACCATGTTGATAGTTCCAGCGAAACAAAACAAAAAAATCCCACTAAATTACTACCCACACGGTGCAGTATTGTAAAGAATTTTTGGTTTGTTTGTACATTCGCATCTATTCGATAAACATAATCCTCCAAAACTGATTTTCTGTATTGTCCTTGTTGGAAAGGTATAGCGTAGAGCTTTTTTCCAGCTTCGTTGTTTTTTGGAATCGATTTCAGCTTTCGTTTGTCCTAGAACCAACTGCTGTTAACATTACCACATCTACTACGTGGCAAGTTGTAGTTTTTTTGTTTTCTTCTAGCAGCTACATAAACTACACTGCAATAGAAATCCCCAAAAGTGCACCTTTCTTTTCAACCGCATGGTGGTTATCCTTCGCCCTTTTTCAAAATATGCTTTAAATGTGCAAGGGGTGAAACCGTGTCATTCGGATGAAAAATCATTACTTATTCATCTCCCGATCCAGTCGATGAATACATTGCACCAAACTTGTGGGTGTAGGTGGAGATTGTTTATCTAGTGATATAAATGATGTTCTCGTTTCGCTTGGTGGAACAATGCTAACAATGATGTAAGACGAGGGAAAGCTGAAGGACACTGGCGCAGAGAAACTTTTGAGTCTTAGGAACGTCTTAGGAGGTCAAAGAACAGAAAACACACAACCCTTCCTATGCAAGCAAAGCAAGTGTAACTATGGTGACGGAGATCCCGGTTGGCAGCGATCAGAAGGACAGGACGTTCAAACTGAGAAGATAAAAACAAAAATAAAACACCCACACCAACAAACACCCAGTATGAATTTGGTAAAACACAGCAGGAGAAAGGAAGTGCTGACGGCCGACGATGGAATCAGTGAATTAAGTAGAACGCAACATATGAGCACAGATGGAAGGAGTACGGTGCCCCCTTCCCTTTTTATCATTATAAGGTTACAAAAACAGTAAGTGGTATGTAAAAATATAAATGATAATGATACTATTAATTATGATGGTAATGATAATAATAACTTTAATTGGGATTAGTAATAACGAATACGAATACACAACAACCGACAACTGAGTATAGCTTATAAATATTCGGAAATTGATAAAGGAAAAAGGACTACAAAAAAATACAGCTAAATGTGAAAATTGAATCCGTACGTATATATATATATATATAAATAAACAAAAATATATATACGTAGAAGTATAGCTCCTATATAATATAAAAAAATACCTACATAATATATAGGAGGTTACATTCCTTGTATTGGAGAAAATACAAAAGTGAAACGATCTATGAAGATGAGTATGAACCAGAATAACAGGACACATGGGGCACAAAAAAACTGAATAAAATCAAAAGTTGAAAAAATGAAAAGAGGGCGTATTTTACTTACCAAACCGCGGACAATACCCGCGTGCAGAACGACCCCCGTGTAAACCAACCACTCAAATGCAATGTAGAATACAATAATTCCTTAAACAGTTTTATTTCAAATTGTAAACAATTTAAACAACGAAAGCCATACAGTTCAAAATATGTTTCCCATGCGTTGAGTTGGACAAAGTTATGCACAGGTGGTATGCATAATAATCCCCTGATTTCACTCATAAAAACGGGGTTGTTATACAAGGCAAAAAGGCTCACTTCGACGTTTTGTGTTACTTTTGCCATTGACTCGAGTCCTGGGTGTCCTCCGTCGGATAATTAAAATAAAAATGCACACGAACATGGTTGGGTTTCTGCTGCACGTGCCAAAGTGGCGTCAGGTGTGTTCATTCTCTTTATTATTTAAAATAATTAACAATCATTTCTTCACACATTGGGATCATAAATTATTATCAGTACAACCTCTCTCTTCGCGCCTGTCCCTTTTGCATCCTCTCTCCCTGACAGGCACCACACACATACCTGCTATGTTCCGCGAAGCACGGGTAGCACTGTATGTGAGTGTGGGGCTGAGGATTCTTCAAAGGGCAGTAGCGAAGCGAGGTGAATGATTCAGTAGATGATAAGGAAACAAAAAGAAAACAAAATATAAATCATAAACCCGTTGCGTTCGGGTGCGGGGCTGAGGCGCGTTCATGGGGCGACCTTAGGATGCGGATCCTTCTCCCCTTCTTGTTTCCTTGAGACGTATGCATGTCTGTATGTATGTATGTATGTGTATGTATGTTTGTGTGTGTGTGTGTGTGTGTGTGTGTGTGTGTGTGTGTGTGTGTGTGTGTGTGTGTGTGTGTGTGTGTGTGTGTGTGTGGTTGTGTTTCGTAAAGTTCTGACTTTCGTAGTCCGATGCGTGTCGCTCTACTTGACGCCTCTCGATTGTTTTTATTTTCAATTTCCCGGAAGCCATCATCATCGTGTAATGCGCGCATTGAGGAAATGGTGGTTTTTCTTTTTCTCTTCCTGCAAAAAAGGGGAACTCGAATGGTGTCACACACAGTACGGCACTGCTGGTTCTGCTCCCGTTGTTCGCCTGTCTACTCCTGTACTATGTTTTCTGCTCCACGGGCCCGTCTTCCTGCCTGCACGCACAATTGTGTGTCGCCCTCGTTCGGTCGTTCCTTTGTAGTAGAGTTATGCCTGGTGGTCATCCCGTTCCCTGCGCGCCACCGTTCAGTTGGCAGTGACTTCGGCCGGCGTTGCGCAATTGACGGCGGCGGTGGCAGTGGCCGTGTTGGTGGTGGTGACGGCGGTGACGGCGGTGGGAACCGTCGTGGTGGCAGCGCCGGTGCTGGTGGCGGTGGTGGAATTGTTCAGGTCCGTCGGTTCCGTGCACTTCCACAGGCCGTACGTTTTGCCCACGGTCGTCTGCCAAAGCCGGAGCGTGCCGTCCTCGGAACCGCTGGCGTACAGTTCGCCGTCCGGGCTGAAGCTGACCGAATGTACCGGCCCAAAGTGGCCCTTGAACGATTCTGAAACGATTCAGATGAAAGCAACAAATATAAAAATTACAATTGGTAATTACGTTGTCCAATATAACGTTTTACTGTTATCAGTCCAGTTATGATAGCTTATTTTAATTACAGTATAAAATTAAAACAACAAAAAACCGATCGCTAGCATCACAGCTTCACAAACCATAGGTCTACTGTGATGTTTTGATCACAATCACAAGTTTTCCAGCATTTCAAGGGCAGCTTAGTTGTCGACCTTGAAATATGAACGCGAAACTGCAAACCGGGGGATGCAGTTTTAGCTTGGGCAATTGGTTGATCTTTTTCCAGCGCATATCTTTCTACAGAGATGATTCCTTTTTATGTTGTCCTTCGTGTAGAGAACTACACAGTCGACCAGCGGGTTATCATCGGTTATACCATTAAATCCCAATAAGAAAAATGAATCATTCTCATTATCCAACAATTTGGTTCCATTTTGGTTTTTTGCAGCAGAAACATTTGCCTATAAAATCTCTTGTAAATCGATCGATTGTAGTAAACGCCACGGATGTTGACGCATTTGATTAAGCAGGCATAGAACCGTTTTGCCCCACCGCTCGGTCTACAACGTTTGAGAGAATGATCTCAAAGAGATATTTTAGATTGCAGCTTCATTCATTTGGAAAGTTGTTTTGTCTTTAATGAACAGAGCAATCAATTATTATTAGCCTTCTGCATTGTGTGAAATGGCTGTTCGATTACCCTCTGTATGATACTGGTACCATCGATTTCCTACGATGTTTCATGACAGGCGATCTAAGCAAGCCGTTTATATGTATGTATGTATTCCGAAGGACTCTTTGACTTACCGATCTCGTTGCCAGTGATGTAGTCGTACTTGTACATCTTGAAGTCCTCCCCGCCGCACACGAAAATGTGCTTGTCCGGGTGCAGGCTGGCCGAGCTAACCAGTGTCGGCATGGTGATCTCCTTCAGCTGCTTCAGCGTGTCCATCTCGTAGAACGCGGTGCAGTGGCCGTACGTCACCGTCAGGATGGTGCCGTCCTTCGACAGCTCGAGCCCGTTCGGATGGGAGCTGAACTCGACCCGCGACACCTCCTGGCCGGAGCTGCGGTCCCACAGGCGCAGCGACTTGTCGTCCGCGCAGCTGATGACGCACTTCTCGTTCCGGCAGAAGAGCGCCCGCTTGACCGCGCCGGCGTGCCCCGCGTACGACTCCAGCGCCTTGCCCTCCGAGTTGAGATCGAAAACCCGCACCAGCTTCTCGTTGCTGCCGGTCACCAAATACTGGCTGTCGTGGCTGAACGCCACCGTCTTGACGATGTGGTTGTGCTGCAGGCTGTGCACCTCCTCGCCCGTGACGGCGTTCCAGATTTTGCCGGTAAAGTCGGCCGCACCGGAGGCGGCCAGCGTCGCCGATTCGTTCAGTGCAACGCCCCAGACGGCACCCTTGTGGCCCTCGAACGTACCGACCCAGTCACCCGTGTCGCCCATCCGCAGCATTGGTTTGCCATCTATATGGGGGTGGGGAGAGGAACAAAAGTATATTGATTATTAATTTATGAACGAATTATATGAGGAAATATTGTGCAAACAGTCATCGTGGTTTTTTAACTGAAGTTCATATTTTTGACGAACTTTACAACCCATTCGAAGATCGTGTTTGGCACGTTTCAAGTTTCAGGCGCTGGATACAATCGAAGGATTCATTTAGGCCATCGTGGTAGAAAACGATGATCAACAATATCCAACTATACGGTAAAAACAGGAAGCCAGATAAAATGCCGTCAGTATAGGTCAGCAGAGAATACATGTATTGCGTGACATTGAATGCCCAAGTTTAGAAAGGAGCTCGCGGTGGTGGTGCTGCTGCTGCTGCTGCCGCCGCTTCCGTTGCTTTCGCACCACCATGGAACCACTTCCAGGAGGTCGCCGGACCATTGTGCCGGGACCTTAAGGACAAGGAAAGAGACGGCGCCATAAATAAGAGTGAAATATCACGAGGAAAGCTACCCCGCCCCGCCAACGCCTGCCCTGTGGGCGCAAAAGGGAACTCGTTCCCTGCAGTTTCCGCACACTTGGATCGTCGCCTGGCCTGCTGTGGTGGTTATTGGTTGTTCCTACTTCCGCATCGGTGTACACGCTGCCGAGATGGTGTACGTTCGTTTTCGATGCACGAGTACACCGTCGCCGCCAGCGCTGCTGGTTTGATTTATACGTGACCAGCACGCACCATGGTCAACGAGGGAGGGGACGCCGGAGGGAATGTTTTTACGGATGCGGTACCAACACACAAAAGGCCACCTGGCGATGGGCGCTGATCGATGGATATTAACGCGACTCGCTCGACCTGATGAAATCGAGCAAGGAGAATATTAAAGCGTGCGAAAAACGGAAATAAGGGAACGCTCATGACGTAGTGTCTGTCTCGCTTCCTGGCCCTTCGGCCGGCTGGCTTGCATTGGTGTTGATATTTTTCTCCATGTATTCGCCTTTATCGTTGCACCGATTTCTATCTCTCTCTCTCTCGCAAGCGCGCGTTCGATTTAATCCCCTCGCCATCATGTCATGTGTCTCGGGTTGCTTCGATGTAGTACCGCGGATATTTTTTTTTTTTTCCTAGTCGAAGCTTTACTTTTCATATCGCGGAAGGACCTTGGCGTCCCAATGACACACAGAGAGACAAAGCAAAGCTGGCAGCGAGAACGGGTCCGAACGCGATGCATGCGCCAGTCAGGGTGGTGGTAGTGGTGCTGGTTGGAATTGTGGGAATAATTTTTCGATTCGAACATTTTATCGCCCGATTTTATTATGTTCGTACCGCGATTTGACACTTCTGTAAACGTTTACTTTCGTTTGGTTTTTTTTTTTCTACGCTAATGGTAAACACATCAGTTTTTTCGTTGGATTTGATGGCTCCGTTCTTTTTTTCGTTGCCCCGTGGTGGAAAATCAAAGCATGGAAACAAAATTGCAACCAAACACCCCGCAATCTCCTGTGCACTTTTTGTTTCTAGAAAAGCATGCATTTTAGCTGTCGAAAACATTACCTTTACACGCCGATATGAGAAAGTATCCGCATTCGGTCAGCCCGCTGAAGTCCAGATGCACAACGGGACGCGTATGGCCGGAACAGGTCAGCGCGATTTGCTTCATGTTTGGGGGTAATGTGTGGATTTCTTTTCACGTTTCTATCCCCCACGTACCGCACACAGCGTGGTGACTCCGAAGGAACACTTTTTGTACACACCGATTCGTTACAGTACAGCACAAGCACAGGCAGGCTCACACACACACACTCGGAGCCAACGGAGAGTACGCGTGATTTTGATGAAGGAAGACGAAGAAAAATTTCCTCTTTCACGAGCGATGGCACCACGCACTGTGAAGAACGGCTCAATAGGAGATTGTGTTCACTGTGTGATGCGTATGTACACACACGACGCAAACAAGAGACTGGACAAATTTCGCACAGCTGCAGCACCGGGGAATCGAAAAAGAAAAACACACCGAAGCGAGTGGAGAGCACTTTCTTCCGACTGGGAAATCGAAGGCGCTGAACGCTGGAGGGCGCAGTAGGCTAGGGATATCGCCGTGCGATGGCAGGAGGCGCGCACGCTTCGGATATTTTCGGATAAATGACCAGGAAGAAAACAAGGTCAGTCTCGATTCAAGAAATCGATTCAGATCCCGATAGAATTAACGGCAGCGAAAGTCAAGAAGTGTACTTGACCACTCCGTACAAATGGCAGTTTCCTACTGCTGCGGTGTCGGACCCCAAAACGGACACTGACGGATGACTGGCAGCGTGAAGTGTCGAGTGCAAGGTGGTATTTAGTCAGGTGAGTGAATAGCTGTTTTGCTGACGGCCATATTTCATTATCCGTAGTAGTATGTGAAGCTTGGTATTCACAAACGAAACAGATTTGGGTGAAAATTTTGAATGGATTATTTTCCAAACAAATCGTCAATCAATAAACTTTTGATCATGTTTATTTCTCTTTACGGTTTATAAAAATTGTCGTCGCTCCAATGTCAAAATGGACATTACAGGCCAACCTTATAAGTTATTAGTTTGGTTGGTAGCTTTTGTCTGACACATTCACGTTTATACATCCTAGTAAAAGGATTTTCAATATTTACTAGCGAGGCAGGCCAGGTGGCTATCTACCCCATACAAAACCAAGAAACACAACGCAGCGACCTTCAGCTGAGTTTTTAAAATATATTTGCAATGCAGCGATGGATAGTAGCATAGTAGTAGGCTGTGACAAAGGGATAGTACCCGTGTTACTTTAGTCGAGGGTTTTCACACTTATCTTTCGATATTTTCATTTGGATTGGGTTGCATCAGCTCCACGGCACTGGTCTGTTCTGTAATAATGGAGTGGACAACGAACGACAGGATTTCCCAATACTTCAACTATACGTGTTTGGGCAGTAAGTAAAGGACGTGTAATTAGCATCATAAGAATAATATCGAATCATGAATTAATTACCTATGGTTTTGCAGAAAGAAACATTGAGCTAGCCCGACTAAAAACGTCCTATGAAAAGGCTTGCCATTCGGAATATTTCGTCCGCGTTGTGAAAGATTTGCTCGATTTGAATGAAACACTGAAAAGAAAGCTAACTATAAATGAGTCGAACATACGAAATGTTATTCAGCAGGATTCGTTTTTGCAAATTCCTACAGATTATATGAATGTTAGACATCGGATTCCAATTCCGTTCTAACCGAAGAATGGAGTTGTTGCAGGATAATTGGTTCGCTCTTTATTTTGCAGAAAATTCTGTCCAACCTTGATGAGGTGCGTTTTGCAAAACGAAAAGCCTTGGATTTGTTGCTGCTCAAGGTGAACTCATTGCGCGAGCGGTATAGTAACTTACTGGTGAGTTTTTTGTTTCCCCATTCCCATCCCCGACGAGCTTCTGCTAATTCAAACTGTGTTTAGTTGAAAACATTCTCGTGCAAAATTCACGTTGAAACCCATGATCCTAGAGCATCAGAGGAAAATTGTCAAATGAGATTGGTGGCTTCAAACCTGAATCGTTGCGAGGCTGCCATTCGAAATGCCCGTAACGTACACGGGTACTATTTTCGCATTGGACTCTATCTTTTAAAGGTATTTCAACAACAACAACAAGAGAACATCCGTTTCATAATGGAGCTTCCTTTAATGGCTTCTATTTTTTCTTGCGCAAGGACAACTTGAATAATAACCGGTCGTTGGCAGCCATGAAACAAGCCCTCCAAGAACAAATGTTGCTGATTCGCAAAACAACACTTATCGGTCGTTCGGTGCTAGAAAACGTGGCGAAATTGAATATTGATTTAAAAGTATTTGACTATGAGCAAGGTTGGCTGTTCGGGTCATCCACAATCGTTTTGAATTATTTCGTTTTGTTTCAGAAATCAACCAGAAACTTTAATACATTCCGAGAGGTGACTACAGAAACCCTACAGCACCATAAAGCTGTTCTTTCGACCGAACGATCAGCTATTGTTGATGCTACAATGAAGGATGTGAGTTCTGAATGCGATCGTCCGATACAGTCGGAGGGCTTTAATTTGATACTTTTAATTTTTATTCTAAGATTGATGCAAAACGTTGGACTTCCCGCTACGATTCTATGACCCAAAGCATGGAGGCTTTGAAAATCGAAAAAGAGAACCTTCAGAGCACTGTTTTAGACATGAAGCAAGCTTCTTTCAGTATATGGGAAACAAAAATACTTTCAGAGTAAGGATAGCATAATCCTCACCGTTAACTAAATGCTCTTACCTCTAACGCTTCGCTCTCCTCAGAATGGACCACAAAACGGAACAGATCATGCAAGTGGAGAGAGATATTTACGAGAAGGAGGTCAAATACAAACAGCTCGATGAAACTATCGAAAATATGAAATATTTTCTCCATGCAGACTCCAGGTAATTTGTATTTTTTTTATATTAAGAACGCCTGACCAGCGCCGAAACATTTAAATGCTTCCTTCCCTTGATTTTTTGCAGATCAACATCAAGCACGGAAAATACTAAGGTGCGATTAGAAGATGAGAAAAAAATGCAGACAAAATTGAAGGCTTCTTTGGCTAGGTTGAATTCATTTCACATGTTGCTAGACCAGTTTTTTGAATACATTCCTCAAATTATTGAGCGCAATGCCATAAAAGAGGCAAACATGGACATGCAAGATACGGAATATGAAAACATTGTAACTTTGTCAGCATTGCTTCGATTATTTAAAGCTGACAAATAATTAAAGCATTCAAACTGGAGTTTTATTTCGATGCATCTTGATTGTCTTATTTTCAATTTGTATCATTTCCAGTAGGTCCGCACTGTCTCGGAACTGGTTTGCGCAAATCTGCTGCCACGAACGTTCCGAACCCGTTGGGTGCAGATTACAACTCACAACACTACCGGGGCGGGGGACGTTCAGCTGATATGAAGGCAAGTGACAGAGGGAAAAGTAACAAAACAAAATACGAAACGACCAAACCCAAAAGTGCATCGCGGCGAAGCTGTGCTCCGATCAGGATCGTGGGAAAAGTTGTGAAACACATCGGAGGTTCGAAAATGTGCTGGAGGTTTCCGAAAGCGTAAATGTGCAGTGTCTTTCGATGGCAAGTGCAGCGATGCAATGAAAAATCCCGAAACGATTCGTTTACGTAGAAATAGAAAGCTGTATCAGTTTGTCTGAATGGTGAGTTGTTGTTGGCTTATTTTTTTTCTTTGGAGTTGTTGTTGTTGTTTGGAGAATCGAAAACTCAATAATACATGAAAAAGTGATGCCATTCTATCATTGGAATAAGTTTAAATAATTGAACTGGCCGTGCCCGTGGTCACAGTGTGGCAAAAATTGCACTGCTTGCTGGGTGAAGTCAGTTGCAAGCGGTGGGGTGCATGCTAAAATTGTACCTAAAGGTGTTGCGCAAATGATAACTTCATGCCGTGCCTACTGCTGCAATGTTTGCTACGATCCTACCGTAGTCGGGTGGACAGTCCATGCATGGGCATGTTCATGTGTAAAATGTCGGACGAAGGTGCCACCAATCGGTGCTAATGGGTCTAAACGGTCAGACCGGGGTTTACTTTCGCACCGTACACTGATGATGGTTATATTTTTCGATTACCGTAGTATCATCAATTGTTATGTATCGATCGAAAATATTTAACCAACTTTGTTTCCTTACAGCCTTATCTCATGTAAACAGTGCGATTAGGAGTTTTGGTGATTAACTTGGTTTGTTTACCATGATTTTGGGTGCGTAAACACGACGAAGAAAATCTTCGAGAACTCGTTCGATGTTTAATGGGTTGGTTTGGGTCAGACAGTTCACCTAAATGACGTCATGCCAGGCACGGACTTCTGAGCCGCCGTTGCATTTTTTGTTGTTGACATTACCCCAAATATTTATGACTTATCTCTCTTTTTTTTTGCTTTGTTTCAGAGAATATTTCCGTGCCGAGAGCCATGAAAATGGGACTGAACACATCCTCCATGCGCAGGCGTGGTTGTCTGTACGGCATCGTACTGGTGCTGATACCGTGCACGGTGCTGATAGTGGTGATCGGCACCGACTACACATCCGAGCAGTCGATGTCGCAGCGCATGGCCGAGTTCCAGATGCGCATGCAGTACCTGGAGTCGATGTACCGCACGAAGCAGGAGGACGTCGCCATCCTGTCGCAGTACCTGCGACTGGCCGCACTGAATGGAGCGAATGCGGCCGGTGGCACGAGCGCCACCGATGGCGCGAACGTGTCGCTCGCCAATCTGGACCTGCTGGACGGGTTGAGTGCGGACTCGCGCTCCCTCATCCGGAACGTGACGTCCACGGCCCGGTTGGCGGAGAGCCTGAAGCTACCGACGGCGTTTCACTTTCTGCCGCACCTGCTGGACGACTCGGGCTCGCTGCAGCCGAGCTACATCGAGAGCCGGAAGCGCCAGGGCGTCTCGATCGTGCTCGGCATCCCGACGGTAAAGCGCGACAAGCAGTCGTACCTGGTCGAAACGATAGACAATCTGATCTCGAACATGGACGAGGAGGAGCAGAACGACACGATGGTGGTGGTGTACGTCGGCGAGACGGACCTCGACTACGTGAAGCTGGTGGCGCACCAGATACGCACGCGCTTCGGGAGCTACATGGACAATGGGTTCCTGGAGATCATCGCACCCGCTGCCTCGTACTACCCGAACATGAACAATCTCCGGCAGACGCTGAACGATTCGGCCGAGCGGGTGCGGTGGCGCTCGAAGCAGAATCTCGACTTTGCGTTCCTGATGGCGTACGCGCAACCGAAGGGTGCCTTCTACCTGCAGCTGGAGGACGACATCCTCACGAAGAAGGGCTTCGTGACGATAATGAAAAACTTTGCCCTGGACAAAACGGCCAAAAAGGAGCACAGCAACTGGTTCGTGCTGGACTTTTGTCAACTAGGTTTCATAGGTGCGCGCCGGCCCTCCCACACGCGTTCAATCGATCTATTAATTAATGCATTGTCACGTTCCATTGCAGGAAAAATGTTCAAATCCGCCGATCTGCCTTGGTTAATAACATTCTTCCAGATGTTCTTTAACGATAAGCCCGTCGACTGGTTGCTGTACCATCTGATCTACACGAAGGTGTGCAGTGTGGAAAAGGATGGCGTAAGTAGTCGACCATGTGGGAACTTGGTCCTCCTTCGCTCATACCACTCTTCTTTCCTCCTGCGCCACTACAGAAGAGTTGCAAGCAGGAGATGTCCAAGCTGTGGATTCACTACAAGCCCTCGCTGTTCCAGCACATCGGCACGCAGTCGTCGCTGAAGGGCAAGGTGCAGAAGTTGAAGGACAAACAGTTCGGCAAGATACCGAACTTCCATCCGCACCGGAACCCACCGGCAACGGTGCGCACCGGCATACAGCCGTACAAATCGTACACCCTGCAGAAGGCGTACGCAGGGGAAAGCTTCTTCTGGGGGCTGATGCCGCAGCCGGGCGATCTCATTGAATTTCGCTTCAAACAACCAACCACCATACGGCGGTAGGGTAGAACTGGCCTTCCGTCACAATCGTAAGAAAATTCATTTGAATCTCCTCCTCCTCTTCCTCGTTTGGTTGCTCTGTAGGTTTCTGTTTCGAAGCGGCAATTTCGAGCAACCGTCCGATCGGTTCTACAACACCACCGTGGAGGTGCTCCCGGCGAGCGGCAACGGCTCGGCGATCAGTGCCACGCTGCCTTACAATGTGACGAAGGACGGGTTCCTCGTGGTGGGTAGCTTCAACAACTACGGCATAGCGGAAGGCGAAATCGATGCGAGGATCGGCAAGCTGAAGCAGCTCCGTCTGCACGTCAACAGTGACAGCCAGAATTGGGTTATCTTACGAGAGGTAGGCATGGAAAACATGGAAGTTATTGATATGGGTACGAAATTGGTTGTTGGTCCTCCCTCTGCTTCCTTTTATTCGCAGATCTATTTGCAGAGCAACAGCGTTCGGTGACAGAAACACTACCGAATGCTGGACCCGTTCGGCGCAGCCCACCCGAAACCGGGAACCGTGGGATTCTTCTTGGGCGTTAAGAAACAGGTGCATCCTTCGGTCGGAAGTGGTGGATTTCGTCGCGCGAGACGTCGCGATGGAACCGCACTGAAACCGGTCAATGCGGGTGGCAAAAAAGATCGCAAAAAACCGGCGAACGCAAAGATGATCATTTAGGCGAGCGCTGAGAAAATGATGGGTCCGGCCTGCCAAAGGGCCCCACGGACAAACGACACACGGAGAATCTCATCTACTACTACGAAATTGTTACGTGCACCGGCAGTGTTTGCGCATTATGTGTCTAATTGTAAGTGTTGGCAGGTGTATAGGTTTGTTTTATAATTTCTTCTTACGGTAATATTAAGATACATCGATGTACAGTGTTACCTAACGCGACGGCCATGACGGCGTCGCCTTCAATGTGATCCCCCCAATTGGTTTAGTCACGTGAATCGCACAGCTATTCGATATAACGCATAGGATTAGTTAGTTCGCGCCATGTTGTATGAACATGAGCATACATTCGTTCCATAAGTGAAGCGGCTATTATTCACATTTTTTTTTATCGATGTTTGTACACGTGGATGTAAGTATGTTTGTGTGTTTGTGGATGTGTGTAATGTAATTGATAAATGTCCTGTTATGGCCAACGTAACAACTGGTAAGAAGGAGAATCGTCAAACAGTATCGGAAACGAAAGTAATTATGATTTAGCTTATACTCATTTGTGCCTCGAAATTATTACCAGTATATAGTGAGGATATAGATATAGAGTTAATAGAAGGTTGCCAGTTATTTTAAATTAATTTTTTATTTTAACTATTCCGTTTTTTTTAATTCCTTTTAACAGAAACGTGTATTGGTTATGGGTAAAGGCAGACAGACCCCTTTAAGCACAAAATTATGGTTTGAGATTTTTTTACTATACAATCAGTTTAAAAAATCTAATGTGTGGTTCCTATTTGGAGGTTGAAGGTAAAGGCAAAAATACATTAAAACATTGATACCGAACCGAATGGAAAATAATACGACACTCAAGCATGATAACGTTACAGCAATAATCGGTTTTCGAATATTTGTACTTTCGTCTGCTGCTGCTGTTGCTGCTGCACAGAGGAAACGTTGTGTGATTCTAGTAATATCCGACTGTTAGGGAGAGAGAATGAGAGACATTCGTTTTGTACGCGTAACGTATAGGAGACACAAAAAAGAAAAAGATTTAAAAAAAACACACACACACAAAAGGTCTTAAAAGTAGAAATCTCCTACGTCGTCTGCTTGCGCCGATTGTTGCTTTTTTAATATCTATATTTTGCTCAAATTGTACGAAGCCATACCACAGCTGAATATCACGAGCGCCATACTCGGAAGAGAAAGTAGTAGCACCGAAAGTTACCAGATTGGAACCATCTGTTTTGTAATGTTAAAACAAACCCTGCATTATGCTCCCGTGCCCTCGAAGTACAATAGAAGTGAACAAAAAAAAAACGCTGGATAATCACATGGAACGTATCATAAACTGTTGTTCTTGCATACCGATATGATTAAGCTATGTATGTGTGTGTGTATGTGTTAGTAAAAGGGAAAAGGAAAACCGTAGTGTGTCTGGTGGTCGACGGGCACAAGGCCTACAAATACGAGCGATGAAAGAACAGACGCACTGCATCTGTCCCGCACTGTTTGTTCCTAGTGGGGTGGTAAGGTGGCAAATAATCAAAATCATGTTCCTTGATCGACCGCTTTGTTCAGTATATTGACGTAACGCAGCGCTCTAATCGTTTCCGGCGATGCAACCGGCACCTTGCACGCATGACAAAACATGACCACGATGCAAAATAGTAGCGTCTCTAGCCAGCGGCCTTTTGGGAACACGTGTCTATGAGTGAGAAGTGACGTAGTTGTCTTGGCAGGCCGTACAGCTAAATAGCAGGGCTAATATGCTCCGTGCATCGATCGACTACCGCATCACCAGTACAATAAGCTACGATTGCGTCTCGAACGTAACACTCGGCCGCCTCCTGCCTGGGTTCGCGGCTTGTGCTAACTAGTAAGCTCGTTTGTGATTGCACTCGCGTAACATAGCCAGCCCATTCCAATAGTAAAATTATTAATAAATGTTGCAAAACACACAAAGCCGCCAAAGGTAATGCTAAACGAAAACAATTGATATAGCACAATAAATAACACACGAACCCCTTTGTCACGAACCACATGTTGTTGGTAATTGAAAAGCAACAGTCTTGAAACGATTAACTACTTTATAAGAACAAAACCAATGGTGAATGGGATTGTCAAATAAATGAGCTTTGTTTGAATAATATTCCTTCGGTTTATAACTTACAGCATTTGCCACCGGTTAGTGTCCAAGTCGTAGCCCGTCAAAAAAAAACCTCGTAATCTTTTTTTCAAAAAGGCGAACTATTTTCTTAACAAAACGTATCACTTCTAAATTGACGCATTAAGGACAGGGGAAACAAAATCTCGGTTTCTTAAAGCGAGGTGCGGCTTTGGCACTAAACGGTGGCAAATAGGTCCTTTATCCGAAAATTATATATTTTTTTAGAATGAGAACCAATGGAATATAGAGTTGCGTGTTGTTTTTTTCTCTTGGCCGCTTGCATTCCCTTGCCCTTGAAAGTCGTTCGTTATCGATATGTTTTTTTTTCTCGTTTTAATAATAAACTGCAAGGTCATTATTTCAATTTAGTTCCCAATTTTGTTTTCTTGTTAATATCCTTTATTATATTTTACATTAATTATGTGCATCACACTCAAGGTTCATCGTCATTTGAATGTTAGTCTCTTTGAATTGAAGTTTTGTATTAATTTCAGGGAGTTTACTAATTGAATACCAAATGCGTGCAAAACACTAAATGAGGTAATCGTTTTTATTGAAAAGTACGTCTGATATATTCAGTAGTTGAACACAGAATAATCATGTATAACAAATCAAAGGCTACTACAATTCATAGATTACTCTTCTAACATCCCCCCTTAATCATGAATTGTTTTAATTCCAAGGGCCTTCCGTCCATCTTCAAATTTGCTGGTAGGAAGTACCTTAGTTAGCAAATCAGCTTCTTGTTTTTCAGAGCAAACATGTTTCAGCTGAACAAGATTTCTTGCAATGCTCTGTCTCACAAAATGATGTCTAATATCAATATGTTTGCTTCTAGGTGAGTAGCCAATTTGTTTCTCCGCCAAATAGATAGCACTTCGATTATCACAAAAAATCGTCAATGGCTCTTCGATTCCCAACAGTTCTTTTCGAAAACCTCTCCACCAAATAGCTTCCTGTGTGACAGCTGAAAGTGCCATGTATTCGGCTTCCGTCGTCGAAAGTGCAACTGTTGATTGTTTGCGACAATTCCAGGCAACTGAACCTCCAGATTGCTTCATCACATAGCCAGTAATGGAATGACGATTATCAGTGTCATTACCCCAATCAGCATCACAAAAACCTTCAAAGCCTTTTTCAATTGTTGCTTTATATAACAGCTTCATGGATTTCGTGCCTTTTAAATAACGTAAGATCCGTTTGGCTGCAATCCAGTGAGTTTTCCCAGGATTGTTACAGTAGTGACTCACAGCATTTACAGCAAAACTTATGTCCGGTCTAGTTCCTTGTGATAAGTACTGCAGGCCGCCTATCAGTTCCCGGTAAGGAACCTGTTGCATCTGTCTGCGCTCTTCTTCAGTCTTAGGACACATTTCCTTGGACAGTTTCTGGCCTGGATCCGCTGGAGTAAGAACTGGGTTGCACTCAGCTACACCGAATCGCTTCAATAATTCATTTATGTACAGTTCTTGATCCAACATAACTACACCATCTGCTCTGGTCACTCGTATTCCAAGAACTTTGTTCGCGAGACCTAAATCCTTCATTTTAAATCTCTTGGTCAACTGTTGTTTTAAGTTCTTTTCCCAGCTCTCATTATTCGAGAAGATCAATAAATCGTCTACATACACTGCTACAATCAGCACACTTCCTCTATCAATCTTGTAGTAGACACAAGAATCGTAATTGGACTGTACCAACCCAATGCGTTTCAGCTCAGCATCTAGTTTCAAATTCCAAACTCTACTAGCTTGCTTCAGTCCATACAACGCCTTCTTCAATTTACACACTTTGTGTGGTGCTTCTAGATTCACAAATCCTTCTGGCTGCTCCATGTATATTTCCTCTTCTCCCAGGTCTCCTTGTAGAAATGCTGTCACTGCATCCATCTGCAGTATCTTCAAGTCCATGTTGACAGCCAAGGACATTAGATATCGCACGGTAGCCAATCGAACAACAGGTGCGTAGGTCTCGTTGTAATCCACACCTTTGACTTGCGAAAAACCTTTAATGACTAACCTGGCTTTGAATCTCTCCACCGAGCCATCTGCATTGGTTTTCACCGTATACACCCACTTTGATCGTAAGGGTTTTCGACCAGCAGGCAAACTCGTCAAGTCCCATGTTCGATTTTCCAATAAGGCATCATACTCTGATTTCATAGCATCTTTCCAGCGACTGCTATCTTCACAGAAATTAGCCTCTTGGTACGTTATCGGTTCATTTAACATCGCTGGAACCACGGTACAGGATTCATCAGGACTTTTAACTGCAGCATTGCAACTCATTACAAAATCCCGGTACTTGCCAGGGATAATGCGCTCCCTCTCACTACGCCTTACCAACTTCTGTGGGTCCTCTATTTGTGGTTCATGGTGTTCAATAGCTTCTGCTTGATCTCCTATAGCATCGTCGTATTCTGAATCGTTATCATCATTCCGAGCTCCATTTGTCTCCAAACTTTCTACTTCTTGATCCTGTACGACAGGTTGAAAATGGAATTCACCAAGACTGACTTCAGTAGATGATTCTTCAAACTCAGAAACTCGATTCTTTGCACATTCATCCACAAATATTACATCCCGACTAACGATAACCTTCTTAGTCTTTGAGTTATAAACTCGATACGCCTTGGAACTGCTACTGTATCCCATGAAAATGCCAGAATCTGATTTGGCATCCCATTTCTGCCTTCTTTCCTTCGGCACATGACACATCACCTTTGCTCCAAATATTCTAAGATGGGCAAGATTCGGTCTTCTACCAGTAAACGCTTCGTGAGGTGTCATTCGCAATCCCATAGTAGGTGATCGGTTGATCACATACGATGCTGTCGCAACTGCTTCAGCCCAAAAACGCTTTGGCAGATTGGCATCACACAGCATACTCCTCGCCTTTTCTACAATCGTCCGGTTCATACGTTCCGCTAATCCATTCTGCTCCGGAGTGTACGGAGCGGATGTTTCATGATGAATACCGGCTTGACAAAGGAATAGCTTCATTTCACGATTCATATATTCCCGTCCGTTATCCGATCTGATACGCTTAATTTTCTCACCAGTCTGGTTCTCGGCATAACTCTTGAAATGTTTAAACGTTTCAAACACTTCGGTTTTCGATTTCAGGAAATATACGAACGCCTTTCTGCTCGAGTCATCGATGAATGTTATAAAATAACGATTTCCTCCTATCGATGCTGTCTCCATGGGTCCACACAAATCGGAATGAATTAACTCAAGCACACGATCCGCACGTTGTCCCTTGATGTTAAACGGATGTCGATGATGCTTCCCTTGTATGCATGGTACACACTGCATTCCATCCGTCACTCTAAATTCAAATCCGCTTGCCATGGTTTCAAGTCGTTTCATGCAGCCAACAGACATATGACATAGTCTGCGATGCCAAAGCTTAAAGTTGTCTTCCATCCGGCTGACCATGTTCACCAACGACCCAGGTGATCTTTTCAATCTGTATAAACCACCAGATTCTTGACCAATCGCAACCAATTTATTACTAGGACTGATCACCTTACACGTCTGTTTTCGAAACGTCACTGTGTAGCCCTTCTGACACATCTTGCTAACAGATAGTAAGTTCACAGCCAATTCCGGTACATACAGGACGTCGTTCATGGAGATCGCACATGTCGATGCTCCAACATCTGCTGACACGTTCACCGAACCTTTAGCAACCACTGGAACAGCAGTATTATTGGCTACGTTGATGCTCGACGAAACATTCTCTGCATCAACCAATAAATTTCTGTTTCGGCACAAATGAGAAGTTGCTCCGGAATCAAAAATCCATTCTTCTTCTGCCGCTGTTGATGTCTGACATGCATTGAAAGCCGCGAAAAATGTAGCGTGACCACTGTTCTTGCTTTTCTCCTGCTTCTTGTCAGAAAACTGATTCGAACATTGAGAAGCAAAATGACCCATTTTCTTGCACCGGTAGCATTGAACGTTAGATTTCACACTACTTCTTTTCGTCGTCGATTTCGAGTTGCCAAGGAACGCTTCCACAGTTTGCTTCTCGCTCGACACTTTTACGTCTTGCAAAATTTTCGCTTTCACTATATCCGCAGTCAACTGGATTCCGGATGATTCCAAACCAAGGATCATTGGGTCATACTGCTTCGGTAGGCCTTTCATGAGCAAACTGGCCAACCAAGCGTCATCGACTTTGAACCCAACTTCTGCCAACTGATGACTCGTTGTGAATAATTCGTTCACATACTGCTGAGTCGTCTGGCAAATGATGTCTTCATCTCGTTCAGCTCCAACCAAACGAATTCCTGTCAGCCGTCGCAGCAGACCAATCTTCCTGGTTGATCCACTATGCTCGTACGTATTTTTGAGGTTATCCCACGCCTGTTTCGCATTTTTAGCATCTCTCACGAGTCCGTATATACTGGAATCAATACTCAGACATATCGTCGCCAATGCTTGCATGGATGTTTCTTCGCTCACTGCCGGTTCACCTTCAGCTGGTTCCTTCACTGCACACCAGGTTTTCTCCTTAATCAAAACCATCTTGGTGGCGAAAGACCAAGAACTGTAGTTTTCCGATCCTCGAAGTATTTCTCGCAAAGGCAGGGAAAAAGATCCCGCTAGTTTCGGATTCGCCATTCTTCACAAAACTGCTTTCAATCTTTTAATTTCAAACTAACAGAGTCGTATCCTGGGCCCATAACCTATTGAAAAGTACGTCTGATATATTCAGTAGTTGAACACAGAATAATCATGTATAACAAATCAAAGGCTACTACAATTCATAGATTACTCTTCTAACAGTTTTATATTAATATTGTTAAATATTATCGTTTAATATCCATAGATTATTTATGCATTTAATACTGAAATTACTTTCAAAAAATATTTGCGATGTGATATGAATTACGGGAATATAAAGATATTTTATGCCTGGAATGGAAATCTCCGCCTGCAATGCAGTTTAAAACCTGATGATTATACAAAAGTAGTTTATCTTACCTGTGTCATTATTATCTACTGCGTCATGTGAAGGAAATTCTTGTGTTTTAGTGAACTGAAAAAAATGTATGGCCTTAGAGATTTATTTCCGGAGCAAAGCGCTGTTTTCGGATGTACGATAAAAAACCCAGGTTTTCGAAGACTTGTTCCAAAATATCTTTTTATTCATTGTGACATGTAACATCATTGCATTATCCTATTATTATTGTACTAGGAAATTATCACACAACGCAACAGATGGTCAACAAATAATATCACTAACATTGGATCGTCGCAGAAATATGCTCTGTATTGGCCTGCAGTTAAAAAAAAAACAAAAACAAAAACTCTCAAATGATGGTGCAACAGGGTGGTAACTCGAGAGCATTAACGAGTTTGTACAAGTAAAACATAAAAGCGTTTGGAGGCTTTTGAAAACATGTGTAAATGGATAGACTCTCTCATATTAACTGAACTGCAGAAGACTTTAATCGAGTAGAAATCACATTTGCAACCCTTCAAACGGACGGATGGAAATGAATAAAAATAATGAAACAAAAAAATCCAACTCACCATCGTGGGTAAAGGATTAAGGGCCAGGTTTTTTTGTTGTTCTTCATGTCCGGCTCCCGCGCTCGGTGTGGCGCTCGTTAGTTTAATTGTACACTGCTAACTGCGTTGGGTTTTTGTGGTCAGCCTTAGCCGATGGATTCATCTATTCCCTAAGGGGGGGAAGCTCTCGCGCTTGGCACATCATTAGACTGGCGTAGTGCGCGTTCCGAGGCCGACGCAGGGGCGGAGCGTCGATGCAATGCTGCCGGTGTACACTGGTGGTTTGGTGTGCGCACCGGGCCGCAGCCGGTGATCGCGGTGGCCAACGTGGGTCACCTGCCAACAACGGAGCAGCAGGACCAGCAGCGGTGCCAAAAACCACGCCATCGCCGACCGATCCCGGTACGGTATCGTCGCCGAACTGCGATGCTCGTGGTACATCGCGGCCGGGTTATCACCTTGCGGAGCGGGCGGGATGGAAGCAGGGAGCAAGAGCAGAATGAAGGAGGCACATTATTATCTGAAACTCTTCGGAGGACTGCGGTTGCGTGGTTGGGGTTATTTAAATGAACTTACAGTTTCATAACATGCAAAAAAGAAATGTCAAAATCAAAACAAAGGAAAATTGCAGTAATTTTTAATCATACAATCCGTGTGGAGGAATTTCGCTGGAAGTGATGATCATATTGCGAGTATATAAAAATGAAACCTGTTACGAAACGTAACAAAAAAAGGTGAATTAAAACGTAAATGATTTTTCAAAGGCAGCAGAATAATTACGAATCGAGAAAAAATCAATGTTTTACCAAGAAAAAAAACTCCTTTTGGAAAGCATGTGAAGTAAATATGAACACATCAGCTTAAAAAAAACACAACACACCAAAAAACAAACCAAACAGTAGAAAGCAAAAACAAAACAAAAAAACCAACAGCATTAAGTAGTGCGTGGCCGTGTCGGAAATGAAATGCGGCCTGATAAAGAAAAAAAAAGATAAAATTAAAAAATAAAAACCGAATACGACGGAAATTAAAAATGTTTCCGCGTACGGCATGCCACGGTGTCGCCGGCAGTTTTTTTTCCCACCACCGGCCAACGGTGGCCTTTAGTTAATGTGCGTGTCGTTGTGATTGTTTTTCCGCGTGGACCTACCTTTGAAAATATGTACAACCACACTGGCGGGCTGTGAGTTGCTGGGGACGCAGGTGTAATTTCCCGAGTGCTCCTTGCTGGCCTGGTTTATCGTAAGCTCCGAGTAGTGGAAATCTGTCATGGTCAGAGTCAGAGGAGAAAGGTGAGAATGAACCAAATTGAAACGCATGACATCGGGAAGATGGAGGAGGCTTCGCGGCAGCCTCGGATAATAGGCCACATTGGCGACCGGAGGCATTTGGTAAGATTGATGCGTCATGCTGGAGGGAAGAAATGCGCCGGAATGGGTTTTGCTTGTCATGAAAAATTACTTTAATTTGCTTTACAACGTACAGAGTAGACAGAGCGTACGAAACACGAGCCAAATGGATTGTTTCTTTTCGCAGCAATCTTGAAGCTGAAGGAAGGAAGACGTAATTGTTTAAATATTTTATCCTTCAGTTATCAAGTCCAGTTCAAAGGACCGGTAGATAAAAGAAGCATTCCATTCCAGAGGACGGAAAATACCGTCGCTGAATAAAGCAGTTGAAAAATGATTTAATGTTAAGATTTTTCCTTGCATAAATAACGGGATAATGCCATGCTCCATTGACTCGTGCGCGTTAGTTTCGCTTGATAAAATTTCAACTAGGAAGAGCTGGGTGGCAGATTAATTTCTATCTCATCTGATCGATGGTCATTAAGACAAACAGCTGTGCAATTGCACACACTGCACTTGAAGATGTATGACGATAAAGGCCGATTCCCCTGGCTCGATAAGCCTGGACGAGCGAGGGTAATCTTCCAGTTCCGGAGAACAGAAACCGTCCGACGATTTATTACACGTTTCCCCGTGCAAGGATGCACCTGCAAAAATGTCCCTAAACCGATCGTCAGCCGGTGTGGCACGTTTGCCTGGGGGGAGGGGAAACCAGCTACGCCGTGATTGCATCGTTAATCCGGGCAAAATCTCGGATCCAACCATTCCTGTACCCATTTGTCCTGAGCCTGGCTTGGCTTCGTTATCCGAAATAAGCATGTCTTAGATGGCGGGTTGTCTCGTACGAAATTAATTAAAATAAATGCGATATAATGATCATGATCAAAAACTTCCCGGAACGTGCGGCATGCAAGTTTGGGGGGAAGCCTTGGCATTGCGGGTTTGGGTGGGTGAGCGGAAAAACTTGTAGCATTGCCATTGGCTTTATCACGTTTAATCTGCATATTCATTTTTCTCGTAGCTCCCGGAGCCGGAGCCTCGGGTACATAGTTGAATGCAAATTTTCGGACAAAAGGCCATCATTTATTATAAAATCTGCACAAGACACATCGCCTCCATCACCTTTCCTCGAAGCCCGACTGCATGAAACGGGAGGAAGGGTTCTTTCGAGAGTCAACCCTTTTGCGGGGATGGCGTGGGTGAGGAGACGGAGTCATCTGGAGCAATACGGAGCCCGCTTCTAGTCGAGGGTCGCTCCTTCATGGTTCATAAAGTCTCACTCACTTTCAACGGGGTGGGGAAGCCCGCGCACGGGGTGTTGAGGTCGCACCGGTGGTGGCGCCCTCTAGCGTCGTCCCGGAGCCGGTTATCTGGCGTGCAATATCGTCGCACCACTTCCGGCCCGATGCATGGATGATGCAACGTGGTGCGGTACGGCTCGTCACAAACACAAGCCGTCGTGCCTCAAGAGAACGACGATCGGAGCCTCGGTGTTCTCGTGCCCTCGAAAGGCCAGCGCTGGCTGGATGCAAACTAACGCTGGCAATATTTTACCGAGGCGACAGCCTGAAGCATCCTCCGCCGCAGCCTTCACCCCCTGTTTCGTGCCGTTTCGTTGTGGGGAAGGGAAACCGGGCACACCACCATCGGTAAGGGACGGTTAAAAGAGGCGCGCCGGGTCGAAAAATTCATTTTAATAAATGTAAGGAACTTTCCTTCCAACATACAGACACACACACACATACACACACACAAATGCGTACATGTGACCAAACAAACAGAAAGGCATATTGGAAGCTGGGAAGAAAGTAGCGAGCAGAAGAACCCCTACGTTCTCCTCCGCACATGTGCCAGGCATGCAAGTGTGTGAGAAGAAATCGCACACCCTTTTCGAATGGAACGGGGGAAAGGGTGGGTAAAAGGGTGGCACTTGCAGGCATTGCCAATCGTTTCCGGTACCCGGACGAGCGGCCAACCAGGACGAGTATGCATGTGTGCGGTAAACGCGTTGCTGGGTGGTTTGCGTTTGCCCTGTTGTTGTGTCAGAAACATGACCGGCACCGTGTGTAGAGCAGCAGCCCTCCAGTCCAACCCGGGCGAAGTGTTTGGGCACCGCCGTTGGGAGCCCTCGACCGCCCGGTCCCCGCCAGCATTGGGTTCGGTATTTATTTTGATACTCTCGACTTCAACTTCAACGCGCGAGCGCCGGTGGATGAATTTGAATGATATAGAGACGTGTGTTTGAATGGCCTCTCGATGGTGCCGCTCCGAGCATCTGTGTGTTTGTGTGTGCTGGTCTGTTTGTGAGCTTGCGAGGATCTGGAGGATGCCGCATCGATGGCGCTAACAGGCAGCATGATTCACGATGTTTGCCAAACTCGGAAGGCCCCGAACTGGTTGACAAATGTTTCTAGCATTTGCCTTTTCGTCCTCGAGAGTGCAGCGAGCAGACCACGTTCAGGGCCCAGTTCTATACCGCTTCTCAAAGCGTGTTTTTTTAAATTTATTTTACAGTACACATATCTATTTCACCAACCATGAGCGCTTATGTATGATCTGTTGACTCCTTTGTGTCTTGAAAAAACCGCCTTTACATATTTCATTTCAGCAAACGCTACAGACTTAACCACGGAAAATAGGGCTGTAGATTTTCAGTATAATGCTTTGTCTTTGCGTAGGATCGTTACAATCCTAAAATTATGTTTGTACAATTATTACATGAACATTTATTTATAGTTTTAATTTTAATTGTTATCTCAGAAAATTTATAAATCTTTTGACAATTCGCTCTTAACTAAATCAAGATTGGTTTGATTGGACGTAAATTATATTATTGTACCTTATATTTGGTACCTTCAAAATTTATTTAAATTAATTAAATGTGATTCGTAAAACGACTGGCCAAGCTTTGGTGCAATCATTTTATCCCCATTATGGAGAGTACGAGTACGAGCCCATCATTGTTGAACGTAAGGACCACATCTAATCCACGAAGGTAACATATGGAGCCGCGGATGCGATGGAGAGACCTTTCAGTGGTTGCTTATGAACCATGTAGGCTCATAGTAATACTTCATGTAGACCTTGTCAGCCTAGATTGCACATTTAATTTTGTTGTAATAAAATCATTAGCATTCTTTCCAGTAATCCATTCTTTCTGTTCTTACTGCTTGGATTGAAAAATTTGAGCAGCTGACATTTTCATTTGATTTTGTATGCGTATACCATTTTCATGGTCGGGTTATTCGGGGCAATATTGAATATTTTTGTTTTTTTTTTCACTCTTGTTATAGAACGCTTTGAAAAGTTGATCCCAGATCTTTTCACTAACTTAAAAACACAAGATCAAGAATTGTTTTTTTTTGTAGAACAGTTTTTGTCTTACTTCAGACGGCAAATCAGAAAACCTTTTATTTACCGCCAAAAGTTGGTCGGTCGACCATCGGAAAGCTTATTTGTCCTATCAAAACGCATGCAAAAATTATCGTCCTATCCTAAAAATGTATCGTTTATATTTTCTACGTTTGTAATTATACTTATCTAAACGGGAAGCGGGGGAAAGAACACATTAAAAAATAAACATCCGGAAATGTTTATTCATCGATAAAATATGTGGCACTTCATTCCAAAGACCTCTTAAAAGTAGAAACCACTTACTGCATACTGAAGAAGAAGCTTAAATGCATTTATACAACATTGTATTGAAAAATCACAATTAAAAACACGACTTCGACTTCGACTCCTCAACGTCACGCTTTAAAAATAATAAATTATTGCTGCTTTACTCTATATTAAGTTCCAAGGATAAACCTAAGCACAGTGTTCAAGCCTTGATGTTGGGCCATGCACTCATCCCTCATAAATAAATAAAAAAACAATTGCGTTTTTTCGCATCCAAAATGCCACCCTCTGCTCATTCTTTAAAGGAACGCTCAGACTTTTGAAAGGATTACTATAATTTTTCCTCATTATTTTCCCTGCTTGATGTTCACACCCCTTCCGGGAGACACACCCGGGAATAAACTCCGGTATGCAATTTGATATGTTGCTCATCCATTTTCGCTGTACCTTTTGATCGGTGGATCCTTCTCGGTTTTTGCGCTGTCAAGTGTTAACCGCGAGTTGAGCGATTCAATTGCACCAGTTGTGACACAGACGCTCTCCTCTGCACGATGTTCCTGATTACACTAGGCGGCTGTTTTTTTTTTATTTCTCCAGCGCAGTTGGCGTTGGTTCCGAAAATTCGACGTGGGGAAAAACAAATGTTGGCTTCTATCTCACGTCAGCTGTAAACGCGGTAAAATATACTTCGATGCCAACTGGCAGTAACAACAACGCTGTACTGCTGTTACATAATTCAGCATCTTTCCATTCACCCACGGTAGGTTGCCATTTTTACAATTGTAAATCAAAAAAACCCACTACGTAGCTGATGGGTGGAAAACCGGCGTGTTTGTTCCGGAAGTGTTCTTCTCCGGTTATTCTAAAGTGTCAATACCTTGGCAATCCAATTTCGTAAAGTGGCCGGGCGTGCGTGGATCGTCCTGGCGGGCAGCAACGACAATAATACAAACGCTACACCGTGGACTAATGGATTGGAAATAAATGGTTGCACTGGCGCGGATATAGAAAGAGAACGGGTTTGTGTGTCGTGTGCATAAATCAATTACAGTGCACGAAGCACGAGGGGTGGAGAAGTTGCATAATTTCCAGTACGGGCACTTGATTACGCGGAGACTAATGTAATCATGTTTGGGGAGCATTATGTGCGCGCACGGATATTGAAACGAGCGCAGAGAAATGTCATTATGTGCAATGGGAGGGGGGGGGGGGGGCGGTGGGGTGGGTTGGTGTCCCTTATCATTTATTTATTTGAAAGTGTTCTATTTTGGCTCACTCTCGTGGCTAATAGAGTGCATTCAATTATTGTTCAATTTATGTCGCGCAATATGATATTGTTCAACGATTTATCGCCACATTAAATCGGAGCTTTACTGATCTGCTGATAAATTAAAGTAGCTGCAATGAATGTCAGGTTGTTCATTTAAAAGTTCTCTCTGGGAATGTATGGCGTGTAATTTGCAAGCACAAAAAGCAGGCGAGGATGTGTGCCTTCGTTTACTTCGGTTTACGTGATCTCGCAAAAAACAAAAAAAGTGAAAACTTCATCAATAGCAATAACAAGCAGGGTTTATCCTTGCTTTCCAGCAATTTTCCACGAACTCGACTGATTGCCATCCATATCCCGCCGGGACGCTTAATCCCGGAGACTAGCGTGGGTGTTATGATGAGGCGAAATAGGTTCCACCGCACTATCGGCCTGTCAATCGAATTGGCTGGCTTCCGGTGCGCCGCCCAAGTCGTGCCAATACCCGGAACCTGTTGCCGCAAGGATTGTAAGGGTCGCCGTGTGCACACGCTCACATTATAATGCCATTATGCCGTGTTTATCCAATCACACACACACACACTGCTCGAAAAGCCATTTCGATCAACATCAACGGCCCATCAACACTTGAGCATGACAGGCCGCAAAGAGCGGAATGGTGCAAGGGTGGCGTGGGTGAAAAGAAAGGATTTTAATGCATAAAAGGACGGCGTTCACTACTTACCGGCTTCGGTGGAAACGTTGATGCCCCGGTCGAGGTCATAGTTGATCATGCGGTTGTTGTGGTACCAGAAGATGAACGCCGACGCTTCCGTGCTCTGCACCACTCGGCATATCAGCTTGAGTGTGGAATCGGGTGTCAGATACTTCACCTGTGGTCCGACGATTTCCGCCCGGGCCGCTAGAACGACAACGATGGGAAGAGAGAAAGAGAGAGAGATGGAAGGAAAGTAGAATGCAACGATAAGTAGTTGTAAATGGGAATATAAAACCAGTTAGGTGAGATAGCAAACCGGTACGGATGCATATACTATGGAAACTAAGGCACTTTTGCCCCACTGACATCCTTTGTCATCGATTCCAATGAATGCTGGATTGCTTTTACTGGGCGCTTGAGAATATTTTCCTTTTTTGTTGCTTTTCCCGATTCATTCACACCCTTTTTATGAGCTCCTTATTAATTTTCTCCACTCTTTTGCCATCATATTAAAATCAAATTCATCGAGCAGCCGCAAAAATACGCGCAGTGTCTTCATGACGATGCCATTATCGTTTCTTCTGAGAGTGTGATCTCGTTAGTAAAGACCGTGGCATCCCTTCTAACACTCAACGGTGCTACTTTATATTGTGCCCTTTCCTTTTTTTGTTTTGTCTTTTTGCAAGGCAATATCATTTTCCATTTCCATGGAATTTTCTTCCCACTTTTTAACGACCCGCCATCGTTCCTGTATCGTGCCCGATGGCGACGCCATTATGTGCACACACAAAAAAAAAACCTCCAATCAAATCCCCTTCCACCGGGGCCATGCTTCCTTACGATGCCTCTCTTCTGCAGAGAAACCCAACCAATGATCCAGTTACAACGGCCCTGCCACGCCATAGACTTTGATTATTTCGGATTGTCAAGTCTCATTTGCTCTGACTTCCGACGGCTGACTGCGAATTGTGCGAAATGGTATCGCCGTGGCGTTGCGTTGGAACGGTTGCCTGGAACAGAAGCCATCAATATTTACCGGCAACAGCATGCGTACAACGCGGCCAGGCGGCACGAACCCGGTTCACTTGTGACATCTGGTGCCCCCCTACCCCCAACCCCACCCCCACCGCGGAAGTGAACTAAGGCGAAAGAAAAGGATATCAATAAACTGATTACAGGACATAAATCCTAATTTTTACTGTTGCGTTGTTCGTTGCTTTTCTCGGATGGTGGATTTTCCAATTTTTTACTACCATCTCGGGTGAAGTTTTACTTGAACGAATCGGCGAGTTGGGACTGGTCCGATGAAAACGACTGTCTTGCAGGAAAAGTCACCACGCTCCCGGGTGGTACATTTCCTTCCAACGGTCTGCTTGGAGGCAATCAGGGCGAGAGTGTGCACGTTCGATTGTCAATCACCTACACTCTCCCTAGAACCCTAGAGGGAAGCGAGGGAAAACAAGCAACATGAAGGATCGAACTTCAGGACAATGGAAAGCTTGACAAAAAAGCGAACGGAGTTCACTCCGATGGCGAGTTTGGAAGTCAGCTGAGAAAATCGCCGGCGACATCCGGGCCACGGGAAACTGCCATTTGTTATTGTTTGGGGACTAACGATTTTGGAGCTTTGGCTTTGATTTGCCTGCCCTGCACTGATATATACACTCTGGGGAGCACTCCGTTAGAATACTCCGTGAGGGTGGACGATTTTTCTGCGAAGGTCCACCTCTCGAACTGTTGCAATAGCGCACGTGTTTTGTGCCATAGAGAAACAAGATGTTGGAAATATTTGCTGTTGAATTCAGACTTCTGTCTAGTTTTATCCTTTTTTTTGTAGAGTTAATTTTGCTACCTTAATAAATATGACGTTGTTATTTGTTATTTGATCTTTAATGTTCAGTACCGAGTTCAGAACGGAACAGATTTTTAATTATCTGTTGATTATTAATTCTGTATTTGCATTCTTCTCGAGTTTTTGGCTTGCGTCTGCTTTTCAATTGCCTAATTTGTATTATATCATAATCCACATTTCTATTGAAAGCACAAAAATAAAAAAAATAAATTGCTCCAATTCACATGATTGACTATTCAGATACATCATGCACTTGTGAACGTTTCTCCCGTTAGTTCTCTGCCATTCTCAAGGATTTTGGCCTCTGCTGTGGCGGATAGGGCTCAGAGAACGTGGCATGCATTATTGTGCGATAATTTTTGTTCTGCCATTCTTGGTCTGCGTTTCGCCATTCAGCCCTTGTACGGAGAGACTTAACTTTTAGCACAACTCAACTCTGCCCCCTTTCATTCACTCGCTCGTTTCTCCTCCTTCAGCCGGTGCCAACTTCACCAGCCACCACGAGTGGCCCATTAACGTCATTGTGCGCACATGCCGGGCAAATGGAGAACAAGCAAGCGGAAAGGCAAAAACTGCACAAGGATGTGGCCACTTCGCAAGACAATCGAAACACACATGCATTCGCGGTACGGACGGACTGAATGGAGGCGAAATGCGCCGAGACAGTTCCATTTCCTTTTATTGTCTAACAACAATTCTTCATTGTTTGCAGTTTTTTCATTGTTTTTTTCCCTCACTTGCTGTTTTCCACCATGCTACATTCATGAAGCTTACCATTTCGTTGTAATTTTTGCGAAGGTAAACTGCGAGTGTGCACCAGGGAGCCCGTCCGCTCGCTAAGAGTGGTGCATCGTTCATGTGAGAAATTTGCAAAATTACGTAACATAAATGACCACCGGAAGCGGACACGGCGACAAAGTAGGACCACTTGCGTGGACGTGGAGAGAATAACGCACAGGTATGTCTGCGCAGGTTGTTCAAGGTGTAAAATACTTTTTTTGTCCGTGTGGCCGGTGCTGCCTTGTTTGTGGAAATTGCCAGTTTTTGGACCCAGTTTTTGAAGCCTGTGGTTTTTTCGGTGAACGGATTTGGCAGGTTTTATTGTATTGCATCACACGGGGAAGGAAATGTAGTGAAAACTACGCTAGCAAAAAATAAAATATAGCATTTTGCAATCGTAAAAGTCTACCCTTTACGGTTGAATGTAATTAATTTTTTAATTAAAAATTAATGAACAGCTCAAAAAAACGACTTGTGAAAATGTGTTTATAATTAAATAGAAATAAAAATACAAACGGGTAATGCTTCTTTACGATATGAGACATAAGCAATACATTTCAAGCAAACAATTTCAATTAATTCAAATGTTTTTGGCGCACATGCAAAAACCAATCTATTATTGAGTTTAAGGAACGTCCTTGTGACCTACAATTACTCCTTTCTTTCTACTGTCAATTAAAAAATCACATAAAACTATAAAGTGATTAGATTATAGCGCTAAAAATTGAAGGACGCTGCATCGTTCAGCGACCGATAAAACTGAATTAGTTATTCAATTTACCAAAATAAAATGGCGTTAACCTTAGACACGAGGCTGCCCACAACGCGCCTGTTCAAAACATGACGAGGGTTTTTATCGTGTACCGTAGTCAAATAACAATTTTTATCTAACAACGTTCGCCGGGTTCTATTTTCAAACTCTTTTTTTTACCCTCCCTCAACACGGACGGCTGCAGGAGTGTGGTGTCGGGTCGACGGCAAGTTCGGTTAATTAATTTTTCACTATACTTCGGCAAAGTGCCCGAACTCTCTAAACTCCCACTGGCATGGCTGGGAGACACTCTCGGGCGTGCGGGCGTGCCATAAATTAAATGCCCATTTTCTTCGCCCCGGCCATGCCTACATCGGGCGTTTTTGATGCTGGGCGACCCGATGAAAACAAGCCCGATTTCGTGAACATTTATTCGTTGCCTCCGGGAATCGATTAGGGTAAAGGTAGTCCACGGCTGTGATGTGATGTTTGTGGTTTGTTTTATTTTCGGTTCATTGTTTTTTACACGCTTGACATGCTGCTCGAGGGAAAAGGGAAAACGTGGAAGGAAAATGAGGAGCGGTGCTTGAAATGCGAACGCTAATTACTTTCAACAGAGCGCCATGATTATTCTACGCTCTCACAGTTGTTCCGAGAACGATGACGCAGGGAGTTCTTTTGGCGTTGTTCCCAAACATGGAGGTTGACCATGAGTTCAGGTGATGTAATGATTGCATTTTTAGTTCTAGACTCTAATAAATGTAGAGATTCGATTCAACAGAGATCGTTTGTTAAATACTAATGAAGGTCGGCAGAAATATTCTTTTCACAGGCGACAGAGGCTTTCGTTTATTTGCTGTTGTATTTTGAAAATTGTCCAGTTTGATTTTGATTGATGGAGCTTTAGCAATATGATTCCAGAAACGGAAAATAAACAAGATTGTGCTTTAAGCATTGCTCCTATCACGATAATGCATACCGCGCACCAAAGATGAAAAGTAGGCTGGAAAAGTGTTTTCACTGGCTTTGTTTGTTTTTTTTTTCCCCTCGCACGACTGTTCCACGAACTCCGCACAGGTTCGGTAGGTCGGTTTTGTATGTATCCCCTTCCCGAGCGTAGAGTGCCCGCCTCAAACCCGAATCACGTGATGGCCAACGGAACGTCACGCTGTTTTATTGCCCCGTAATGATGAGCGCAGCACGAAGTGTGTCTTGCAGGGCCTGGCAAATGGGCCTTCGCTGATCCGGGGAATGGGTAAATAATGATAGTCAAAAACAGCAATAAAGACACGCAAAAACGTCGTTGGAAATCTTTCCAGGTGAAGCGTTTTAACGCTCCCAGGGTGATGGCATTAGCCACGATCGAGGACAGGCAGGCAGTCCAACGCGATCGGGTGGCTGGAAGTTTTCGCTTCCGAACTTCTCCAAGGACACTAGCACCAGGAAAACAGCCTGGACGGGGGAAAAGTAACCCGCAAGAAATAGTACTCCATGCAAACAAGGATTACTGCCAGCGTTCATTTGCCGTTATTAGAGTTGGCGAAGAACTCTACCTTTCACATCCAATATCCTGCACCCGTTGGCCAACGGGAGAAACAGATTCCGAAGCACGCCAAAAGTTGTTGGACAGTTTCCCAACTAATTGCGTCGCCCTCGGGTTTCGGGCAGCGCTTGGAAGCAAAAAAACACGTTCCCAAAAAGGCGACCTTCGCGTCCGTAACTGCTTTCATCTTTCCTGCTGCTGACCATTTCCAGTTGCGACCAACCAACCGCAATTACTTTGCCGTTCCGTTGGCACACACAAAAAAAAAAAATTACCGGAGCCCATTTCCGGCCTGAAGCTACCGTAGCGGTGCCGATGCTAAACAAGGAAGATAGCAGGGTGGAAGGAAAATGACAAACAGGGGTTAGGCTGCTGTCGGGGACATTCGTATCCTCCGCTTGGAATGTAGCTTGAAGGGTCACATGTGAAACGTCGGGACCTACTTCTGCTTGTGAATGGATTATGTACTTATCTCACATTATTTGTGCGGTAAGCACGGCGATGCGAAGGATATGCGGGCCGCATTGTTCGTGTTTCAAAAATATCTTTTGCTTTATTGATAAGATTATCGTCGTAGAGGAGACTTTCAATTCGTGCAGCACCCGCGACGTTGTGAAACTGGCATCGGCAATGATAAAACATATAATTGAAGTTCAAAGCAATTAAAACTTCTAACAAGTATAACTTTTGTTTAGTAGATCGACTTTTTTATTTGCTACTGCCCTCGTTTATTGGACACCGGACATTCAAATATTTGAAACTAGATTTCTATTTTATCTATTAAATTCAAGGCTATGCCGTGTTTGTAAATGGTCGAATATGAGAGTAAAAATAGTTTATTAGCTTGTCTATAGAACCAAAATCTCATAACTTAAAAAGATACACACGTAGATTAGTTGAATTAGAATTACATTTTAATGTAAATTTCTATCCATTCAATCAATAAAATATACAATCAGTAAGTTATTATAACCGAAATAAGAAAATAGATACTCTTTTAAATTGGAAAAAACACAGTCGGTGAATAACCCAAATGAAAGGAACGATTTAAAAAAATATATTAATATCATTGTAACGAGTAACCGAACGAAAAACTGAGAAAAGAACTGTACTTTAAAAAAAGGCATGGTATAATTCAATTTTCTCGGTGCACATCAAAATCGGTGCAGGTTAAACGTCATGACAGTTTCTTTGTAGCTTTCTAGTCTAATACCAAAACACCAAAGAAAGACCAAAAGTACCAGCTCCCCAGAGGATGGCAATTTGTTTGGACAAACAATTTGCCTTTACGACAACTGCGTCTACCTAAAATAATAATAACGTCCTCCTGCGGAGATGTAAGTACCAGCTTCCGCTGCAGTTGTAAGAGCATTACTTCTAAACCATTGCATCCCCCGCCGAGCTGGGTGGAGAATTTCACTCGGTGGGCAAAGTCCGAAGAGGGAGGGGGGAGGTTTGAAGGTTGGAGGTTGAAGGACGACGCGTGGAATTACACACGGCCGAAGAAGTACAAAATCTCTGGTGTCCTGTTTTTTCGCAGTGTCGTCGGTCGGAACTTTTCAAATTACAATATTAAAGTTTGAACAGCACCGAAATGGCATTTTCCGTCCCGTTGCGCCGCATCAGAATGTCGAGCATGGTATGTTTTTTGTGTGTTTTTTTTTACGCAACCCTCAATGGTGTCCTTTTTAAGCATCTGGAATTGAAGCGGATAATATCCTTAAGAGATTGTTTTCGGTGCTTGCTCAGGGGTTCGATTCTAGCTGCGGTTGTTCCTTTTTTTTTCGGCAGCGGCAGCGAAAGTTGTGTAAACTCAAATGAGAATTTTGGTAAGCAAATTGGTAGCAAAAGAATGCAATTATCTGCCGAAATTCTTTGGGCCACTGGTCAGCGAAAACTTTGCGGGAAATTTTTATGCACAATGGAGTAATGCGGCAGCTTAGATCGCGCCGTAACACAATTGCCGAAACGATTAGCTAACAATTGGAGATTTAGAAAACATGTTTTGCGTTTTCAATCTGCTCGCTATTGGATGTTCCACGAGAAAAGAAAAAGCTTTAAGCCTAGTGGAATTATTACCGAAACATTTGGATGCAGAAGCAGGACGGAAAACATTCGTTTCAGCTCAGGGAACATGGTGTGCGTATTGCATAAAATGCGACCAGACTACCATGCACCTGGTGGATTTTTTTTGTTTGCTCTGCCCATAGGAAACCATTACCCATATCTTCGTTCGATCCCATTGGGAATGTGCCAATTTGTGTCGTTAACTGAAGTTTTGTCAAGCTTTCCAGTCGACTGGAATGTACCTTTTGCCGAAGCTACTTGTGGCTATTTACAGTTGTGTGGGTGAGAGTTTTTTTTCCATTTTCCCTGAAGGTATGTTATTCTGATTTTGGACCGCAAAAAAAAAAACACAGGCATTTGAAAGCAACTCGAGGCTAATGTGTTCTGTCAGGTCGTTCTGTTCGCATGAACCAACTGATGACACTTTATAAGCAAGGTAGTACAAGGGAAGAGTAAGTAAAGAGGGTCCAAAAGGCGAAAAAAAAGGTTCCCCCAGGAGGTTCGACCGTGCCAGGCTTGCTTTACATTTCATTTCGGGCTATTAAGTCCCCCCAAAGAGGACGGGAAAGATGTGTAGATAAAGTCATGTTTCTTTACCTGGAAGGGATTCCTTTATTCTTTGCTTTTTAACAGAATATTTTTCGGGGAATTTTCCTAGTTTTGGCATAGGAATGAAAGGACATAATTTCGAGGTATTTTGTGTTTTAAAATCCCACATCTGCGATTTAAATTAAAAAAAAAATATTTCAGAGTTTCTTATGCAGGAATTCTATATTCTATGCAGGAATTACGTCCGTAATGGAGAGTATTCACAAAAGTGTGCGGAGAAAGTGATAGACTCAAAAATATTTGTATTCATATGACCTCGACGTTGAACCCCAAAGAATCCCGATGATCGTGAGGAGTCGTGTTCGAGACGGCGTACGCGCTCGACTATCCCCATCAAACATCTTAGCATCAATCGTTAAATAATATAGATAGAAATAGATGAGAGATTCCTGAGGCATGTTATTCAACGCAGTTTTGCAATAGCAATGCCGTTAGAATGCGGATATGTAATGAAGTTACATACATCGATAAAATGTCAAGTAACGTAATCTGGCTCTCGCTCGGATAGAGGAGCGTGACAGCGATAGTAAGGAAAGAGTAAAATAGGTAGTTTTGAGAATTACACTGATTGCAATTGGCTGCAACATTTCTATACGTACTATAAACATCCCAACGTCATGCCTGGGCTCGTGCCTAAAGGGTCCAGCCCTCTAACTTTTCGTCAGTAGCACAAGATAGAATAGTAGTTTCGTTTCAAAAAAATTTAAAACATGAACTATAAAAAGTTATAACATATTAATGAAAATTACTCTTGTCTCTGTTCGATTAATGCTCAATAAAGTTGACGAAAATGAAGAAAGCAACAAAAATGATCTCCCAAAGATAATCTAATCACCAAGTGCGCAACATTACCCCACCTTGCACTACATGCATATTCTCTTCCATGTTGAACTTGAACGTAACCGCGAAAGTTTAAAAATTTCGTATGTAGCCACATTTCGCATGGCTGCCAATCACCGCAGTTGCAGTAAAGTTTTGTAATTTCTCGCCTCCAGAACACATCATGGTAATGAATTCCTGCAAGTTAACCGGCATAAATGATGAATCCCGTGAAAGCAAGCAAGCGCGGCTAGTGAAAACGGAATCCACCCCCAAATGAGCTTACAATTTGAAAAATGAACAACTCGACAAACTTCCCACTTGCAGTGAATTCACGCCACCATGTGATGACAGTTGCGAGTCACCTTCCTCTTCCGTTCGCAAGTTCACCAGACTGGGCCGCACTCTCCGCACTGAAGGGGGTAGTTAAAATCGGGCAACATTTCTCGTTATTTACTTTCTACTCTACTGATGGAAATTTCCATTATGAACTGTGCTTAAGTGCGGGAAAGCGGGGAAGGGAGTGGGGGAGGGAAATGTTGCAAAAAAACTGAACGAAATGAGAAAAACTTATCCCAGGCCCCGCAGAACTGTCCCTACTATACTGCCGACGGAGTGCTCGTTACAAAGAGGTGAAACTTGGCAAACTTGCCTCGTTCGCACAACAAATATGAAGTGCCATCAATCTAACTACCCCGGGCACCCGCGTACACACTTATGCCGGCAGCATAATGGATGTCGGTAGGAAAAACGGATCCAAATTATCGCCCCCGGCTGGCGCACGGCTACCGGGCATGCCGACAGAAGGGCGGCTGGTGAAAGAAATCTCTCAAAGTGCTATTAATTTCAGGTTCAGGCACACTCTCCTAAATTTAAGCACTGGAACACACAACAGCACACACACACGTCGGCGTTTTTTTTAGAAAAAAGGTTTTTAGAATACATTTTTCGTGAGGGGATGATGAAAAAAAAGGATTCATAAAAACTCTCTTGGGATTCGAATAAAAACTGCTGATGGAACGAGTCAAGATGTCTTGTTTTTTTTTTGCGAGACAGTGGATTATAAATGGTCTGTCGAAAAATTTACCCGGGGCGCGCCCGTTTCGTTGACAAATTTTTATTTCTGCACAATCCACACACCGCATGTGTTTAAGTGGTTCCGCGCACCTTCATAATTCTATCTTGTCGCGATTCGCTGGCTTTTGCTGGCCATTGTGGGACATAGCAGCAGTAAAATCAGGAGCAGATTCAACTGTGATTAGAGTTTACTTACTTATGCTTTCCACGCTCCTTTCCGCTTGTTTCCAAGTGAATCTCATTGATTCTTATCAAGCGAGTGGAGCCGGAAAAGATTGTTTTGTGGAAGGAAAAGAACGAACGAAACCAGACTGTTTTCCGGCTCCCACACCTCCCGGCTGCTCCTTGCGAAATCTGCGTTACGATAATCTTCTGCGAGTGCTCCTCGAATGCCACTGCGGACCGCGTCGCTCCCGGGTGCTTACCGGAGCGCGACGGTAATATTGCCACGGATTTCCCGTTGCGGAACGTGACCAGACTGGACAAAGTACCCCCGCTCGGTGCTGGTAAGCTGCGCTATTTTTGGGCGGAATGTGTAGGGTCGTGATTTGCTGTTGGCTGTGGATCGCGCTCCGGGATCGGAACTTCTTAATGAGAATTGCAGACGTACGCCACAATTGTCTGCCGCGCCAAATCGAATCGAGTCGAGTGTGGGGAGCAAAAGGTCGGTGTTCTAGCAGCCGTTCAGGCTGGAGCCGGTGCTCTATAGCGATCGTGAGTGATTGTGAAGGTAGGGCTTTGCCGCAGGGATTTCCAATGGGTTTCGATTCTTGTTCGATGCATCCGAACAGAAGCTACATCGGATAGCTTCTGCCCCAGGGGTGATTGTGCAAAAACTTTGATCTCTCGTCGTATGACTGTGAGTTGGTACTACGACTGCACAGTGGGACGTTGGGAATTCTTTACTGGATATCCATTGAAAAATGCATAAATAGAAAGTTGCCTATGTTGGACTGGAGGATGGAGCACATGGCATTAAAAAAATATAACCATTAGAAAAACTTTCTACTAGACGACTGCGAAATCAATTATTAGGAAATTAAATAATCTAGTACAAACTCAAATAACTAACTTATTCATCAATATTGTTATATTCATCAATATTGATACCAGGGTGGGTAACATCTTAAAACAACAAAAAGTGCAAATATGACGAAGTAATGGAAGTTGTGAGAATACCTTCAAGCTTCACTTAACAGGCTGAAGGTTCAACGGCACGAAAGCTTAAGGTTTTGTCCACCGAATCGACGTATTCTTCCCTCTTGTGCGTCATATCGGAGACGCAACGCCAACCAAATGGCGAGATTACGGATGAGCATCTCTTTCATCTTCAGCCCAGTGCGGATCGTTTGTTTCCCCGAGCATCCCAGTGCGTCGCTCTGTGCAGTGATTGAAGATATCAAATGGGATAAAAAAATCATACACGCAAGCCGAGGAAGCGACAACTCACAATCCACGTGAGGCGGAAAGGTGATGTGCGCCACGCTGTTGTGTAAAAATCAACGGAAACTCCACCATTCACGGGTAAATCAACATCCGCGTGACAATTTCAAGTTCCGGCAGATGAGAATTAACTTCCCCGTTTTTACAACCGCTGCCAACTCCTCCGCAAGCGAACTACTGCCACATGGCTTGTAGAACACATTTTTCAGCAAGTCGACATCATTTCGAACACAACCATTTAATTTCCTGCCCCGTTGAACGTTTTCCTCCAGTCTGTCTTCTCCTTTCTTTGCCCTCGTGACGGGATCGCTCTGTCACCGCATCGAATGTGTGATAAATAGGAGAAAAATGTAAATACCATCCCCGGTTGCTTCCATTCCGAGGACGGATCCGGTGGAGCTCAGTGTCAGTCGGTTGACATTTTGTCACGGTTGTCATGGCGTACGTTTTTCCCCCTAGCGAATGCTACCGTAGGGCTGTTCGGCCATTTGTGATATGTGGTGGTTCATTTGATTCTTCGTGGGCTCCAATTCACCGTCAGTGTGGGTCGGCGGCTCCGTATCGGTTGGCCCAATCCCTGCCATCGGTGACGGAGGGCAAATGTTATGTAATTGAAATCAACAAGCTTCCCAACAGGCACGGTTTCCTCTCGCTCGGCACGTTGTCGCCGCTCTACCTTGACGGCTCGAAGCTTTTAGGCGGCCAAGCTGGAGAACTTTCGATACGACGGGTAGACGACCCAGAGGGAAAACACATTTCGCTCGATGTTCGCATGATGTTGCATGTCTTGAAGCACTTATTTTGCCAGCCGGCCGGTATTTTGCTTCGTTCGACGCAAAAAAGATGGAAAGGGAAAATCAAGATGACGAATCATGTACTTGTGGAAAACGGATAAAGCAAAAACCTGGCTGGCAAAATACAACCACCCTGCGGAATGAGTCCTCCGGGAAGTAGCGAGACTAAGAGGATGGAAGGATAGCAAGGAGGTGGACGGATAGAATGGTCATCCGCAAGGAAAAGACAACCGAGCTTGTGGAGGAAGGCAAAGGACAAAACGAAAGCAAACAAACACCACAAACGAACACCCACCGCTTGTTATGAGGCATGTATTTTTTGTGGTCTTCTATGAAATTGCTCGCAATGGTTTTAGTATTTGCTGTTGTGTTTTTTTTTGTCTCGTACCCAAGACGACAGCTATACGGGACAGATTTATCAAATTAATCAAATTAATACACAAAAAAAAGAAGATAATTCTTTTTTATAAGCTAAACATTTTCCCCCAACTTTGGAAATGTTTCGAGTAAAGAGCTTATCATTTGCCAGGTTGGTAGTGCTTCATGAACCTCTCGTCCAGAATATTCCATCTAAAGCAAATACATTTAGATGAAATGAATCCACATAAAAGCTAGGTACATCCTCCGTTTGCCTTGTTCTGGAGGACAACTTTGAGCCCTTCGATATGGCTCTGTTCAACATCGCTATGTGGTGTTGTATTTTTACCAATGACACACTTCGTTCAACACACTTGTTTCCAAGGAATTTTCTTTTATTTACACCTTGTTGCTATCGCAGAGCGTAGGAGAGTTTACGTCAATAATGAAATTTTTAAAGATGAAGCTCCAGTTTCACGACGTGTGGCAAACTGACCAGCTTAACGGCGCTTATCATACCTGCTCAAGTGCGAGCACAAATGTTATGTAATTCACTGCACGCTAGTAGCAATTGCTTGTTTTCGAGTGCCGCAACCAATGTTCCGTGAAGAAAATATGAACCATTCAACGCAAACCTACTTCACGGGCCAAGCGACGAGCAGACTTTAGCACAGAATGGATGACAAAAGTATGTGAAATATCTGCTCTACCTGAGAGTCACCATCACGTGCTCCTCGCATCGCTGACGGCGTGTTGGTTGTTTCGTATGGGTAACCGAGCGCCCTGGGCGGGAAGGCGGCAGGGCAATAAAGAGCATATAAAATTGGCCATTACAGTATTACGTTACATGCAGCACATCGGTTACGCTGCCGGCACGTTGCAATGGTAGTATAAGCAGCTTTGCTGGCGCGGAATACCGTAAAGTGAGATGAAATACAACAAATTGTCCCTTCACGCGGCTCCTTGCGCTGTCGAGGGTAAGTATATGCTGTCACCCAGGAAAGCTTAGGGGGGGGGGGGGGGGGGGGAGCCATTCTACTAATCCAGGTATTTTGTTTAATGAAAATATCAAATTTTCATGTGTGCATGGCTTGACGTGCTGCGAGATTCAGGCCAAGAATACTGCGCGAATGGGTCAAATATGCTTACATAAAGCCGTTATTACAAAGCTGTCCAAAATTTACATCCACACGTCCAACGACATTGAACGTGTTGCTATACGAACTGTATATACATTATTTTAGGATCTTCTGTTGTAGAACTGATTTCCCTAAATTGTTTATTTCATACGAATTGTCATGTTAAAAATGAGTTAAGTTTTTATTTAAGCATGTTAACCAATGTATGCTTACCAAAACCAACACAATGAAGATTTATCTAGCAAACGTCTCAACACATTGGATTTGACAAACACAAAATTCACACAAAACACAAATTATAAACCTATTCAAAAACGTATATGCTTACAAAATTAGTACTACTTTATAGAAAGAAATAATATTGTTATTTACTCTTTGTAAGGTATTCAAAAAGTGGCTTGCAATTTTTTGATGTAAAAAGGAAAATTTTCTTCTGAAATCAGGGGAATGTAGGGGGGCAACGAGTACGTTCTAATAACGGTTCTCCTTAAGGCAGATACAAATATTGTAAACACGCACGCAGTCTTCGAGAATATGACCTACATTTTGAGGTTCGCAAATAGCTAATAAATGATTAGAAGAGAAAAATTTAAAGCATGGTAAAACCAGTGCGGAGCTGAGTCTCCTAAACGAGCAAGGAATATAGAAATTACAGAAATACTCGGTAGCTTAGCTTAAGCTTAATCGTTTTAATAAGGGTAAAAACTTGATTCGATCATACATGTCAAAGAGAAAAGGTTAAATCCGTTTCTATAGTTCCTCCCCTTTTTATTCACAGCCAGGATAATGCGTTTTAGAATAGCATTTAATCTGTGCTACTGCTGAAAAACAAATACTTCTATTTTTTTGTGTTCCATTCCCTTACCACTTCACCCGTTTTGTTGGTTTTCAGAAAGCCATAAAACCAGCTATTTATGGTTGATGCCCATTTCACTCAAGCGCTCTACTAGAACGGTGCACATCACTCTAGCAAATAAAATGGTCAGGCACAAGTTTGGCCAATTTCAAACCGGATTTGTGAGCAGCGAGGCTCGGAACAAAACATTTAAAAAACCCCTGCTGTAATTAGGGTAGGAGTAATTGCACCAGCGACGGGATTTCAGTCTGGCTATTTTCCCATCATTTAATCGCCCGTGCAGGACGCCGGTACCTTTCGAGCCTGCTGAAAATCGTGTTTGTTTGTGCGCTCCGGGCCCACGGTCGCCCTTTTGAGTCCGGGCCAAAAAGTGCCCGCTTTTTCGCCTGCTCCTATGTACTTACCGACCACTTTCAGCTCCAAAAATATTGACGTTGGCGGGTGTGTTGACACCTGACACTCGTACAATCCGGCGTCCCGGTCCTGTACAAACTTTATCTGCAGCGTCCAGTCCTGTAAGCGAGTGGCGAAACGTGTGTGGCGGCGGGTGGCAAGGGTGGGAAAGGAAAACACACGTTAGTTGACAGAAATCACATCATTTCGTGGGAGTGGTGAAAGCATTAACAAAAAATGGAGAAATCTTGCGGAAAGAGAAGGAAAACCCCGGAACCTTGGTGACGGTTCCGGGAGGCAATAAAAGAAACGGCACCGGAAGACGGAATGGAACATAAACACGCAAACGAGGGGGCGTTTCCGCGGGCGGGGGGGGGGGGGGGGGAGGAAACAATAAACAAAAGCAGGATAACTGTGCAATTGGTAGACCTCTGAATTTTGCAGGTGGGTTGCACTAAATCTTTCATCGCTGCTGTACGTCGTCAAGCCAACGGTGAGCAGATGGTAGTCCTTTCGCCGGATCCACGACACCTGTGTTCGAAAGAAGAGAAAGAAAAAAAGAAAGAAAGAATGTGAAAAATCGCTGAGTTGATCATGCAAGGCTTTTCTGCCTCTGAAGAACCTTGCGCTCAGCGAAAAAATTTTTTTTTCTGAACAAATCGGCATCGTCGCCGTGCAGTAACTTTTGTTTTGCCCTGCGACGGAAATGCTTTCGAAAACCCTTTGCCACTCATGGCTACTGAAGTTCGAATACAACGACCTCTCGGACTACCTTTCGCAACAATGACCGCCGTGCGTAATGAAACCGTTAATTAGGGAGATTTTACACCCATCTCAAATAACAACGATAAATGAAAGATAACGATATACTTCTCGCCAGAAAGTTCATGACGGGTGTTTTAGGCTAAGTTTGCCTTCTAAGAATTTTATATCTGAGCAGTCTTTCTGGAGTGAAATCTTATTATAAAATTCATAAAATTTAAAATTAATGTTTAGTAAACCATGCTCATTTACAGCATTGTGTTTCATTCTTATAGCAATGCACATTTCCTCTGAAATGATGATGAACATTTATCTTTCAAAACAATCATTTTGCTGCACCGCATTGTTCCAAGCACGTGTTACTTCGAAAACAGAAACAGCAATGGATGTTGGAGAAATTAATCGAAATGATTGTAGTAGCCATTTTCACAAATCACTAAGCACACGCCTGGCTTAACTGCCAGCGAAGGGCAGAACAATATCCTGCACAAAGACAAAGAAATAGTTGTTTTGAGAACGCCCAACCGGGTACGTTGTTGCGTATGGTGTGTGTGTTTGCAACTCGAATGAATGTTTTCGGCAGGATCTGCATACGGACGGGGGCGTGCTAGCACAAAACGCCCTCTACACCCCGTCCTGCCTGCTTCGCTGCAGTATTCGGAATGGTGAATACAATAGATCACCCACCTAGGGCGCGATAAGAAATGGCCGGCAAAAGGTTATGTACAGCGTCCGTGTCTACCGCGCTGGATCCCTTCAGCTGCCGGATCGGGATGCAGTGCTGTTGGCGAATCGGCAGCCGGAATTTGGTCCGTTGTTCGTCCAGTTGAAGGGCCGCTGTGTTCCTCCCCGCGGGCATGGACGAGAGCAGATTGAGAAAAGTTGTGCAATTACACTCGCTCGCCACCGAGTGGAGTGTTTGATGAATGCTTGAATAGAGATTTAAGCGGAACCGGTCGGAGTCCACATTTTATCCAGCTCGCTTGTGTGCCCGTCCTGGATCCTGGAGCCAGCAAAACCGTTCCGTGCGCCGTATTTTTCGATGGCATCCTTGCGGAGTTTGACGAACGACGAGTTAAACTCGTGCCTTCTTTCGACTCCTGTCAATTGTAGCAAGAGTGAAATGACTCGGTGTGGATCTGCGAAATGTCCCTCAAATGCTCGTAAATCGAAGCCGGTTCGAAGGATTTTTCGTGCCTTCCTTTTTTTGTTTTGCTTGCGCAGAATGGACCGTGTCACCGAGAGCTCCATCGCCATGGGACGGGATTGCGTGGGATTGCAGGACGCTTCGAACGGGACACGACGATCGTCATCGATGCTGCTCGATGGGACTTCCGTCTGACGTCGAGTTGTAGTTTGAAAATGTTATTTATTCATCGCCCTCGCCGGCGCAGGGACTGACTGACAGGCAGGAATCCTTTTCGCCAGTCGAGGCAGTCGCTCCGGTGCTGGAGACTCCAACAGAGACGTGTTTCGAACGAAACACTGCCAGCACGCGAAACGCGCATTTCCACGAGCCGCATTATTCTGTTTGAAGGAACACAATGCAATGTAGCATTTCCATTAGCCATCGGTTCGGAGAACGCTTCAATTCGGAAAGGGAAATTCACTTTTATGAATAGTTGCTACAGTTTTCTGCTGCCAGAAGCTATGGTAGTCACATGTGACATTTTGCGCAGTACTGGAATCGCTAATGAACGCACAGGGATTGGGTTAGGATTTTCTTTTTTCTCTCGGTCTTGCTTGATTTTCGTATAGCTTCCCATGTTTGGTTGGCTGAACATGAACCGCTCAAATCTAGTTGGAGGTCTTTTTAACAATCTATGTGCAATTCATATTCTTGCGCATTTACATTGGGCGGATTATGATGCATGTAATTGGTCCACTGCAAACAGGAGTCGACTGAGCTGACAAAGTATTTCACAGATTCCGCGTAGACATAAGCAGTGAAAATTTCGTAGCAAGTACTGTAAAATATCCATTCGCTTGGTTAAAATGCTCGGAAAATAAAAGCTAATCGCTAGCGCCCCGTTGGATAGCCTTCTTATAAAAAAAGAAGCTCCTTACAATGTATCACGAACGTGTGCGATTTGTATGTTTTGTGTGTCAAACGTTCGAAGACACCTAGGTTCGCGGACCAGTGTCTCCTGTCTCACCTTTTCTTATACTAAATAATCTTCATTGTACCAGCGCGCAAAGTATGCAGAGACTCCTAGGATCGAATGGTCAGGTAGAGCTAAGCTAACGGCCGGATAACAGGCTATTAACATAATAAATAGAAGTATACTGCAGAAATATCCATCAATCTATCAGGATTTGTGCGGAATGATCCGGCGTTCATTTAACGTCGCCATTGGGACCATTCGTTACCGCTTCCGGTGGTTCACCCAGGTCAAGAAAGGGAAGTGGTCTGAACACACTCATACGCTTTTCTTTATAAATTTACTTCCACGCTCAGGAGGAGCTCGTCTGTTCCGCACGGTACCTTGTGAGCTCGACACCGGAAGTGATGGTTTATTACGCTCGTCCAGGGGTGCTGGGAATTAGCATTCCAGTCACGAACTCGTCCCCCCGGACTCTGTGGACTCGCCGTTTTATCTAGCGGGTGTCCGTCCTCGCCTCCGTGCAAACTCCACTTCCCAATCACTTTTATCAGTAGTCCGTAATGAACCATTTTCCAGCGTCCGAAATGGCAAGCATTGATGGTTCCGGTCATATTTTACAGCCTTCAGCCGTACCGGTATTTTTCTACGCTGGTTTCAAGCTATAATTTTTAATCCGAGCTTCGATGCGCCTGGCTGGGCTTCGTTTAGGTAGCTGTTTTTTTTTTCATCCAAAAGATCGTCGTAGCCATAAAGCTCTCCGTCTAATTTTATAAAATATGTTTGATAGCTTTCACACAAAAAAAAAGTCTTACCGATCTGAATTGAAATAAAAAATTTTTTAAATCTTGTACGAACCTTTCCTAATTTTGAAGGTAGTAAAATATATTTCAAAGTTGAAGCTATTCTGTTATAAAGCTGCAGGGCTCTTATGCACAAAAAACTATACAGACTTCTTCTCTCGGGTTTTGCCGGATCACGAGTAGCGATGCGTCCCGTTCCATATCTGACGGATGAATGCGCCGAACTGCACTGGCCTGAACTGATCTAATGTGAATTGATCCCCTTTCGCTATCCGGCTTCTTAATTTTATAGCTACTTATGTTATGTTGTTGGGTTAGATAAAGTACATCTGTTCAATGTTATGGTGTTTGCATGTTTTCTAACTTAGGTAAAGAGAAGGTTTTTCCGTGTTTTCTCTTGGGTCGCTTCGTCATGCGCTTGGTTCTTACGCTGAACCTTTCTGCTTAGGTGTCGTGTCGTACACATGCCTTTGCTTTTAACCCGCTCTTTGGGATAGCGTCGTGTGCGGTTCTAATTTATGACTCATTTGCCTACGCTTGGGTGGTTCTTCCTTTCTGCGTATTGTAATTGAATGCCTTACCTTGTCATAACTGCCCTGATTGTTCAATGAGTCTTAATGTTTACCACATGTGTTGAAGCGATTGTACGGAGTGTAGAGAGTTTTCCCTATCTGTATGGTTTTAGAATAACTGTATAGCAGATATGCTACAATTCCTGAATCTCACCTAAAGCAACCTGTAGAGCTCTATAGGAGCGCAATTATCAAACCTTCGACGTTCGGGAAAGATAATATAAATGTGAAATGTGAGGGCCATTAAATATGTGAACCTGTTCATAACCTCGGGCAAATGTGTTTAATGAAATTTCCCTCTTCAGTTATTTCGGAACGAACTGTGTTGCATTTGTTGAAAGGTTTCTAGGGAAGTGTTTTCAACTTTTCAAAAACCGAGGAGAACTCGCTGGATTCTCTGCCAGATTGTAACGGAAAACAAAAGCGTTGGAACTGTTTTCGAACAGTTTCGAAATACTATGTTGCGCTAAATGCACAAATATCTTTCTATTGCTCAGAATGAGGGTTTTGGAATAATCACGGCATCAACTAACATTTTGCAGTGCAGACGTTGCACTTGCAACATTGAACCGGTAGCTTCACCTCTGCTTGTTTTGCTAGTTGCTCTGAAATGTAATTACTCGTGCGCGAAATGTTCATGTTCGCAAACGAAACAAGAACTGACCGTCCAAATAAATAACAATAACCACTGGAAATGCTTGGAACATTACATATCAGCAAAAAAAAAAACATACATAGTAGTGATTGCGATAAATGAAGTTAGTTCGCTGCAGTTCACGTTCAGTAAGAGGAATGGGTGCTGAATTTCTAAAGCAGCTTTTTTTTTTCTTTTTGAATCGAACGTATGAACCTTCTCGTTTGCTGTGAAAGCTTTCGCGTGGAATGAGGTCTTATTTTTTCGGTTCAAAAATTGGCATTACAAGAAACTCTTCCTAGTTCAATTTGCCAGCTTATAAGCGATCCTTTTGCTCTGTCTGCAGTACAAATCGGGCCCATCTGGACCGTAATCAGCGCCATTCGGTAGTTCCGGTAGTAGATACCACACGTATCTGTCCCCTCCCCCTGCCACCTACTTACCACGCCCTCGCCGATGTGATGGATCCGGCAGGGAACGTGCGCCGTGCTTCCGATCTGTGACGTCACCGTGGTGTAGTTCTCCGTCCCGAACTGCATCGGCATTTTGTAGTACTTCAGCAGCTCCTCGCTGTCGCTACCGTGGTCAAAGTAGTTGAATGAGCCGGGTGCCGCCCCGTTTTCGCCGCTTTCGGGCCCATTCTCGCCCGTGACGTGGTGTTGCTTCTCGAGCGCGTTCGCGTCGCCACCCTTCGCCGACTTGTCCGGCGTGTGCGGCGAGAGAAGGAAGAAGGCTGTTCTGAGTATCATATCGCTGCGGTCCATCAGTGACGCCATTCCTGCGAGAAGAGACAGGGTAAACAGGGGATGAAAGGCAGCGAAGGAGCAAGAGGGCGTTCTGGCTTGTCATGTTACAACTGTTGCAGCACTTCAGGAAACATGTGTTAAGAGTTTGCTCCTACTAAATACTCGAGTAATCAAATAATAGTATTTGGAGCGTTTATTTGCTAGAAACGTATTAAAGAATCTCTTTCAAGGAAAAACCTACCTTCGATGCGAAACAATAGCAGTTTAACTGTTGTATTTGACAGATAATTATTTTAAAGAAGCTCTAAAGTAAACAACTTTAGCCTATTAAGAATAACGAACACTCATACATGCAGTACTACAAAGAATCATTTATCGCTTGGATTATTTGATTAATTAAAGAAGTAATTAAATATTGGTAACAGGAGGAACACCACTGACATTCCAATATCCTGTGGTAATGAGTTGAGGCTTTCGAGTGAATTGAAGCAACGACCACAATCGTCGCACAATGCCTGCAAGCGTCTTGATACAACATAATATGACATGTAACATAAACAGATCCAGCAAGTCAACCATGTAGCGATCCTTCGCATATCATCGCATTTCAGCTGCGCTGAATTTACTGTAATTCCACTGCAACTTAAGCCAAGTAAGTTGTTTATGAAATGTGTAACATGTGTTGTGGAAAAAGTCTTGAAGTGAATTGATCAGGTTTAATTAATTGGAAACGACTACGAACGAGAAAGGAAAAAACTTGCCTTGCCATGAAAATTGATGCAAATGAAAAGCAATCAATTATTCATGGTCGAAAGAACAAAAGCAAACGGCAAGGTGGATTACCCAGGAAAGACGATGAATAATCGTCCAATAATTGGTGGTGTGCTGTTACCGGTTCTAGCTCCAGGATTCCTTAACACGCCCGTGTCCTCCGCTCACTTCCTAGGAAAGCAGCGAATGACGTCAAATATAACCCACTAGCACACTGGTCCTAATGTCGGGTGGGTGGTTTTTAATTTGCTAAGCGTTTTTGTAGTGGTTGTTCTTTTTTGTTGTTGTTGTTGATGTACTTTCCCTGACACGCTCCGTAATTATGCAAAATGAGATGTATTTCTTTTGCGATGCGTGTTAACGCAAAATCCACGGTGGTAAATAGAGGAAAACGCCTCCGACACCCACAGTGCAGTGGAGGTTTCAGGGCGGTGGTGCAGCGGGCGGGAGGGAGAACCTAATTCATCACCTTTATCGTCACCAAAAAAGCGTGTCTTCGCAGGCAACCTGGCACGCGCTTCAACCACAAATTGGCTAGCATTATTAACTTTCACGCGTTTCAAGGTTCGGTGTGTTTTTGTGCTGTGTTTTGTGTCTTGAAGGATGAAAAATCACCCCCGGAAAGTTGCGTGGGCGCATTTTGCGGCCGTGCATCGGTTGGAAGAACAGATGCGGAGCTCCAAGCGCAGTCACATGTGTTACCATACGGAGATGGCACCGTCGGAAGAGTGTTGTGCAGCCGGAAAATGTGCGTATGGCGCAGAGCGGCGATGCCATGCGACCGACTCGGTTCCGGCCGGCGGAACTGGCGGCTCGCCTTGGGCCAGGAGGTCCTTCGCCGTTGGGGTCGGCGACGTTGCTCGGTTACGATTTATTGCTTCACAGTCAATTAACTTCGAGCAAGCATTCCATACCTTCAGCGTACACCACATTTGGCACCGCTGGAAGGCACCCGGCAGCAGTCGCATCGGCACTTGTGCCGTTGTTGGGTGAAAATACTTGCCGCCCTTATTATGGGCGAGCCGGGAAAATGCTTTCCTTGGGCAGCCATTCCTGGTTGGTAGTTCGGACTACCGTTGGCCACGTCAGTGGAATGCCGGAAGTGGCACTTTTTTCCTTCCTTATCCTTACTGCCAGCCACCGGGCGTTGCGGCACTGCACGGGAAAAGGGGAAAACAAATATAAATTGTTGTCGGATGTGGATCAGCCCATGCACTGGTATGTGAGTTATTGTTTGCCAGCGCTGCCGACGTGGCATTGCTCTGCACGTCGAGCCCGTAGATGCGATACACGGGCCGGTGCTGGTTTGGGCTCCTATAATCGTCTTCGTGACACCATTTTTCACATTTATCCCACGTCTCGTCTGTTTGTGGGCGTATTGTGGGCGAATGCAAGAACTAAAAACATGTGAGCAGGCGGCAGCAACCCACCCTCCTCTCCCTAGTGGGGAGCCATTTTTCCTTCCTCGTTTACCGGCGAAATGGTTGGGGTGAATTGTAAACCATCTTGCGGGCGGGGGAATTTGGCCGAGAGTATCCGGAAAAGCTTATAATTTATTCGCTGCTACAGCTCGGTACATTTCATGCATAATATGTGTACCGATATCGTTACCACCGTAACAAGGCTCGTAAAGTCGGCTTTCTTGTGCTGGTGCTCAACGACCGCAAGGACAAGGGGATCTTAAAATAGTCCAGTAATGTGGGCAGCTCGAGGGCAAACCACAACCGACGGTAAGCGATTTGAAATCGCATCAGGAAGGGGCCCGGCGATCCTTCGAACCTTCGAAGGTTGAAAAAAGGGGATGTTTGCAGACAGAGGAACGTGTTGATGGGATGCTGCTTCCGACAAATAATGCATGCGATAGATCCGATTCGCTTGCATCCCGAAGGCACACTGCAGGCGGCAATCGATTAACGGGAAAATGCATTCAAAGTGAGCCGTGCACTGCCCTGAGCCGAAGTCGCCTGAATTGTTGATGTTTGATAAACAAATTGCAGCCAGCTCATCTGGAAGGAGGACAGAAGGTTGGGTGAAGATAAACTCAATCGTAAGTATATGAACTGTCCCACTGCTCAACCAATAGAAAATAGGTAGCAATAAACAAGGTCTTATCTGCTCCTTGTGGGTCCTGCTATGTCAACAGAAGGGGCTCCCTAAGGGAGGATGATGGGGTCGTGTGTGGGTTCAAGTGGACGAAGTAAGCAAGTAAGGACATGTTTGCCCTTAGTTTGCATAAATGGCACAATCGGATGACGATCGAACAGAGCAATCGGCTCAATCGATTCCTCTGGCCGATGTGCACTTGCTGTTTACTTCGAAATGATTTTCCAGCATCCCTCAGTACAACGGCACGAAAGTTGCGTGTCTCCGTAGGTGAGGGGGCTTGTTTCTTATACATTATCATTTGAAAGCTTTCAGATGAAAGCCATCAAAAGACACACTTCTTAAAAATGCGTTAATGGACTTTGAAGGCATGCAAAAGGGATCAAAATCTGCATAGTAATGAACGAATTGGAAAAGGAGGTCTGTAGATTACGAAGAATAATTGAGCAAACAGTCTTAGTGCACCCAGTTACGGCAATTACCAATGGTTTGTCAAGAGGAGAGATTCTTTTTCTATTCAATTGGAGTGCTTTTGGCCCTAAATGTAAATTGGTTTGCTGATTTGAATCTGAATCCGAATAAATGCTTACTCATAGACATTGATTGGTTGCGTTCGATGGAAAAGCTACTTGAAAGAGATTCGTTATTATACTGTTTTTGTATTGCATACGTTTTGTAAATTCAGATTGTAATGGATTTGCGTGTTTTCTGCAGTCTGCAGTGCCTTGTTTTATTTGTTGACCTTCATTACGAATTGATTTCGTTTCATGTTCGTCCAGTTTGTCTACACATCGATCGAATCGAGGTTTACAGTCGTTGCGAGCATTGTGATACCGCTTTGCTCTTTGACGTCACCGTTTTTCCCTTCACAAATATATACTGTTTTTTTTTACTAAGAAAGGAGAATTGACAATGGACCAAACGCGACACTGTCCTCTGGATTTTTTAGTTTCCTATCTCAGAGCATTCGTACGATTGAATTGATTTTCGCAAACATCAATATCGCTCTTTTTTTGTGAGTTTGCAGGGATGAGGATTTTGGAAATCAGTACCTGGATTTAGCCTGGCGGCATTTTCATAATCTCACCGCGCTCTACCGTTGAACAAGCTCGTAACTCGAGGAAATTTGGTTCACAAAAGGGTTTGCTCGCTAGGAACAGAAAAAGAAACAGAAAATCAAATCTGTCTATTGAATTCTAAAAAAAGGAGCATCACAAACGGACAAAAGCTGGCTTAGAGGGAAAAGAGGAACATGGTGGCTGCTATGCAGTGTGTTTTGATTCAATATTTACAGGGCTTTGAATATATTCATTTGTTGCACTCGTGTCCACACTTCGCCACCGGACTTTTCGTCCCACGCAATTGACTAAGAGAATGGTTATTTTTATTTCATGGCAGTACTCTGAGGATGTAAGCCAAGAGATTAGCAGTGGAGATTAGATTTGGTTTTGGAAAGTGCAATGACCAGCATCAGGTTGTCAAATGTATATTTTATAACATAGGCTGCAAGGCATATAGGTTGGTTTGTGTAGTACTTTGAAACAGCATTAACAAAATGATTGTGTTGAAAAATTTAAATATTGGTAAAAGTGTTCAACCTAAATTTACTTATGCACTTTTATTGGTTGACACTGCACTTCTTTTAATGCAAAAAAAAAGCACTGTGTTAAATGGCAGTTTGAAGGGACGGAAACAGCACGCAACGTGTTTATCGGCTGTAGAAAACTCGTTAAAACTTCCTACCTCACTTTCGTTTCGTAAATTCTAAACGAAATGTTGTTGATTATGAACATTTTTTAACACCCAAAGTATCTACAACATCATGTGGAGATTTCTATTCAACGTTTTGAAGTGTGAATCAAGAAACTTTACCACCGACTGCAACAAAATAGCACGGAACATGCAAACAAAATGGCTAGGTTAAGAAATTGTGGTGGAAAAGTGTGTGGTTTTCCATACTGTTACTCAAACCTGTCGTCTGCAGCGTACGTTGAATGGCAATATGCTGCTTTCGCTGTGTTTGCAATAGATTTCGCAGCAGGAAATAAGTCCTACATGTTGTAAAAGCGAATGGGGAAGGAATGACGGCGTCACTCGTGTTTTCGTTTGCGTCTAGCAAAAGACTGGCTCATGCACGGTATGCGTGGAATAGAATTGGCTCAACATGTTGAAGATGTATTTCAGTACTATATACAACTTCTTGCAGAAAGGTATAAAGAAATCAAAAAGATGATGTTGAGACACACCTCTTAACCCAAATGGATTTGAGAAGGTTGGGAAGACGTAGGAAGGAATTTAGATTTAGGATATTTATTAATCGAAAGAAAAAAAAAAGAGATAACACAATAAAAGTTTCATACGTTAATCTCTATCTTCTAATAATCAAATTAGTTACTGGTGTTATTTCGCTAGAGCTCATTTGCACGTCGAATCTATGGCGCGAAACCAGTCCAAATTCCAACTGGCGCGCGGAAAATCAAACATTATATAATTCAAAGCTGTTCAACAAATCCGATCGTCGCACCGAGCTCATTGCGGATTATATTTTCGATACACGATCAATTTAACTAGAGAAACCAAACGCCCCCAGCTGAAGCTTCCCGCAACCCGAATGCCAGATGTGTCGGGTGTTTGGCTCCGGTCGTGCGTGAAAATTCTGAGGCGTGAGGAAGATGGTCGGAAAATTGCTGAATAGTCTTCGGAAAGTATAATGCGTGGCGAAATTGGATTCACCGGCGGGCGGAGAAACTTTCCGACCCGTGAACAACCTTCGTCAATTTGAGATGTTGGCATGAGTCTGGTCAGGCCGGTCTGTTATTTATGGCCACGTGGCTGCCAGCTGGATACATGCATGAAAAGCGAGCCTTTCTAGTCGAGGATTCTCAGAAAGTCTAAAACGAATACACCTAGATCAATTCGATCATAATTTCAGTAATCCTAAATGCAGTCGACCGATGATTCCTCGACCGAATGCGATACGATTGAGCTTTCTATCACGCCTAAATTTAATATCCATTATTGTGTTGATGTGATTTTCTCCTGAGTACCTTGCACCCTGCTTGCGTCGTGGCTTCCTCGTTTTACTGCACCATAAAACGATGGCAGTCAATTCGGCGTCGGCCAACAATTAAATCGAAAAAATCCGGCGCTAAATCACATTTGACAGTTTACCTCTTTTTATCATTCCCTTCTGTCCCGCTCGCTCTCCTCCCTCTCTCCCTCTCTCTATCTCTCCCTTTCTGTGTGTCTATTTCTTCACTGTTTTTGTCGATTCGCAAATAAAACGGATGTCGCTCGTTTGCAAACCGGTACCATTTTGTCGTAGCTTTTGGCAGTGAAGTAAAAAAAACAAAGCGATAGCCTCAAGCCTCGGTCAGCGGTCGAGGTACGTTTCGGGCTGGAGGCGTAGTGCAATTTCAATATCCTCTCTCGTCGTCGTTAAATGCAAATGTTCCTTCGATTCCATAAAAATCTGGCCGAAATAGATAAAAACGTTGCAAAGGTCGCCGAGCTTTCGCTCGGGCGCATATTCGCTATTGCTTGTGAGCGAGTTTTATTTTTTCCTCTTTTTCCCTCGCTGCGCCCGGCAACAATCTAATTTATGCCCCGCTTTTTGCCACTCGTTTTATTCAGTTTTTGGTGTTGTTGTTTTCCTTAATTTTCCCCTTTCGTTGGTGTCCTTTTTGAGAGGAATGGCCTATCAAACATCGGTAGCAGCCCTTGCTTCCTCGCCGTAAACGGGCGTAATAAAATTTTCAGACCATGATGCACATCACCGGGCAGGACAGTTTTCCTTCGTTTCATGGCCTGTCTCGTAAAACGGGCCGATTTTTTGTTTGTCCTCTGCTGGCCTCGAGCAGCAGTTCGAGCAGTTCGGGTAGCAATCGGGCAATGGTCGGCGCACTTACTCGGCAAAGTGCGCAAATTGTAGTAATTAAACCCTTGGCGACCGGTTGACGTCGACGATTGCCAGTTCGCAAGGGCAGAAGCTGGGTCGTGCTGCCCCAGAAGCGCCTGAAAAGCCAGAGCTGCAGCCGAGGATGGAGACCGAATGTAGACATTACGAGGCTTACATATTTTGGAGGACGTAATAAAGCATGGCGTGATTGGTTGATAGTTTATAACCAAGGGCTGCCGCTGCTGCCTGCCTACTGTATTCCGTTTCCTTCAGCCCGAACTTGCGAAAGTCCGATGAATGGTTACGCTGGCGGACCGCGCGGCTGCCGCAGTGAAACGTTAATTGAATTGCTTTGCATTTAAATTGAAAATCTTCGGCATTTGATTGACTGTCTCGTGCCTTGCAGTCTCGTGACACGCGGGCTCGTAACGGGACACACGAAAGTAGGACCAAGGGGAGTAAGTTAAGCACCGGAATAGAAATGGAAATGAAATACATCTCAGCCGAGTTGGATGCTCGGAACATAATGAGTAGGTTACTGCATTTTTTAAATTAGGTTAATTAATATTCGTAGTCGTTTTTCGAGAATTTCTTTTGAAATGCGCTGCCGATGATTCGGCAGGCAACACTGGCAAATGTTAAATTTAATATGAGGCATTTTCTCGGAAAAGTCGCACAATTTATGAAAATAAGGGATCGAATATTGAGTCTGAAGAAAAAACAGGTTTTAAGTTCAACCTTAACGAGACCGTAATCCCTGGAAAACAGGCTCGCAAGATCATGCAAGTACCCTTATAGTGTGTATAGGAGCAACATAAGATCAAAGAAATTTTGCAGAAATATTTCAATGATGTAGAGTCTCAACGCGCCACGAGTAGGTTGAGGTGTACGAATGTAGCTTGATATTCATGTACAAATCCTAACGTCTTGTAACTGATTTCGATTTTACAGGCATTGAAGAATCACGTACAACTAGAGGAGCTCTCACTAATGATTCATAGACAGGGGTTCAGATTACCATAACTAGAAATCTAGAAAGGGTTTCTAGGGTGCCACACATTCCAATCCCATAAGATATGACTTAAGACATTAAACGACACGAGGAAAGTAAAGAGACTGCACAATCAGCTACGAAAAATCTTGTGCAGATTTTTTTTTTTAAACAAAACGAATGTTCCACAAGATCACTTGAATCATTTTTCAAAATTTCCATACATTCTATCCATCAATATGTAGGAATTAAAATTTACATTCTTTCAAAATGTCTACCAATATCCCTTTTCATAATGATTTTAACGTAACGCTACCAGCCTTGCAAACTTTCAAGTGAACAAAAACTCCATGTATCTCAACCGGTTCCATCTAATTGTGATTCAAAATTAAATGGTATAATGTTTCGTGACAAATTAATTGAATAAAAAAGTTGCGCCATTCCAACCCTACTTAAAACTTATTATTACTTCATTTTAATTTGCAGCAATTAAATTCTGCTTATCTGGGCATCATGGCGCATCAAAACTTCATCATCAGCACGTATGATGTATGAACTCCGCTTGCTATGGCCGCAAGGGGGCGCACACAATGTTTGCTCGGGGTTTCGCCCGGGCATAAACATGTTCTGAATTATTTCTATCGACTGTGAGCCAAACACGACGCCAGACGACACACGAGACATTTGTCATAGTGAAATAACGAACCACAGGCCACCCATCATGCCGATAGCGGTATCCTTGCCCAAACAGCACAACAACATTAACTCTCGGGCAACCCGCGCTGCCTCCATAATCCGGCGGGCACGTGGACCACCCCATCCTTCCAAGGCTTCGGATAAAGAACCGACCGAGAGGGAGAAACAGTGAAACGCTCTTAGCATTCATATGGCCGGATTCTTGGAAGGATTGCCCGGGACCCAAAGAGGTCCGCAAACGGATGCGCACGATAGACAACCGTACCGGGTCCCCCCGAGGCCGGGTTTCAGCTTTATTTATTGTGAAACTGTGTTGAATGCGAACAAGGCGGGAGCGAGAATGAATGAATTGCGAATCCACCGCCCCCCCACCCCGCAGGGCTTTCGCGAAGAATCGAGAAACGTCGCTGGCCCCGGGGATACAGCGAGCTGGGTGCTGGATCAGACGCCCTTGGCTCGAAGATATCCGAAACGGTTTGCGTCCAGAAGTCGGAAAGCTCCATTAGATGGAAGTAAATGGGCAGCGGAAAGCAAATACGACTGGCGTCACTAAACGCATAAACGCCGGACAGTGCGCTGGGGCATATGGGCAGAACGATGGCCGAGCGCGTGTAAGTGTAATCGAACTGTCTGTCTGCACCGTACTGCCGTCTGAAGGCCCGTTGAGGATTGCCTGTAGGCAATGTGCGGCTATTTTATTCATGCGAAGACTTTAACCGCTGCAAGGCGCGGCTCTTCGGGTTTCTGTACAGCTGTTTACGTCTTGGTTGATGGATTGAGTCTTGACATGAGAAAGGATCCCTGCTCATGTTTGAAGAGAAGATATTTGTACCAACAGAATTATTGTATGAGATTGCACATCAGTAAAAATATCTAATCAAGTGGTTCCTCTTGTGTGTGGCAAAGGGAATTGATATGTAAAAGCGAAAGATGGGCTACAGACAAATTGCTCTATGCCTTTTGCTTTTTCATATCTTATATTATTCTTCTACTGTTGGTCTTGAATATACCTCGTGTATATCCGTAGGAAGTATCATATATAAAATGAAACTTAAAATTTCGTTTAATGTAAAGACAAATTAGATTCATGGCTAGCTAGCTTTAAAGGATATTGACAAAGATTGTCGATCTAATTGAGAAAAGTTGTCAAGTTGATGTTGTCAATTGTTAAAATGTCAGTTAAGTTAAGTTTTCGATGGTATAAATTGAAACGCTGAAATAACAAGACTATCGTAACGTAGCAGGCGTGAGAAAATGCCTAAACTCTCAGCTCTTCAAGCTGTGTGAGTGAGGTGTGCGTTGTAGGGCCACCGAAAACAATGATTAAATAAAGAAATGACACTATTAGCGAATCCAGTCAATTTCCAGTAGCAAAGGATCAAACTCTTGCGACAGTAATTTTACTTGACGTGTGGTACGTAGCGTAAGTGCTTCCAACGAACAACGAAACTGAACCTCTCGACAAGGTACTGTAAGTCGGTGCCCTACCACGCAAACGTAAATACTCTCCGGCAGGCAACTGAATGGTACTTACCCGTGTTAAGCTGAGGACAGCCCTGCAGAAAGTACAGCACAATAATCCACGTCCTAAACAGGCAGTTCAAGTTCGTCGATATCCTCAATGGATAAACGGCGTTTATCATAATTTAGAATTTTTATGACGCGCATCAAAACGCCCGACTGGTGGGCGAAACTGTATAACCGGAAGCCGAACCGGTTGATGCTGTGCTGTCCCGTCCGAGCCGGGCTGCTGCCAGTGTCTGCTAACCCTTCCTTACGCCGCAGGGTCGTTCGCGCGCTCACTCGTAGCGCGGCCAGAGGACATGGAGCTGGGCCAGAAGACCGGAGGCTGAGCAGGCAGTATTGGGCGTTGCTTTTGCTGTTTGTTTTGCACGCTACACGTCCGGGTCCGGGGATTTGTTTTTGGGTTTGGCCTGCTACAGTCGCTCGATGAACCTCGTGCCCATCATTTCGCACATGCCGGCTAAAGGACCCACTTGGGAGTACCTTGGGCTGGGGTGAGAGTTTTCCGCTATTCCAAGTGCGAGAGGAACCGCCCGACGAAGCGTTTTTCTTTAATATCCTTGCAGCCGTGGGAAGGACGTGTGAAGATTAAAAAACATGATTATGTGCTTTGGGATTTCTGTCCCTGCTCATGAGGCAGCCACTTGTGCACCCGTTCACCTCTTTCTGCTGCAGCCAACCAACACACTCGCTCACAAACACTTTCTAGATGGCTCGGGGCTTTTTTTCACACGCTTCTCAACATCCGAGAATGAAACAAACCCAACTGTTCACTGTTCCCTTCACCTCGAACTCTCGGCACACGCCCGAAACCCTCTCGTCCTGAGTGCGGAAACCGAAAAACTTTACCGACTTCACACATCGGCACACGGTGGCAACAGACCGGAATCACTTCACTTCATCGGACACCAGCGCAACTCACTCACGCCCCAAAACGCCATGGTGCCATCGTCCAGGCGGAGAGTCCTTGGCGTTACTGTGTATTATATTATTAGTGCTGGGCGTTGTATTATCATTTTAATTTCATATTTTTCTGCTTGCTTTTGCCATTTCGTGCACCCCGTTGCTCTGCACACAAGACACTCGACACACGGCACACATACACTTCGGTCGACACGTACGTCCTGCGCTGCTTTCTGTGGGGAAGATAAGAGGATTATTTTCGCCTTTTATTATACAATTGATACTTGTGTTTTCTCCGTCCCGTAATCTGCCGAGTTACAATCACTTTTCGCCGCGTCGTGGATCCATTTTCGGGCTTGCGGTGGAAAGATGAACCGGGCAAACACACCCAAAAAAACTCTCGTCTAAGAAAACGAGGTCTCCCGGCTGGGAAAATCTGGAGAAATGGCAGACTCCAAAAAGTGAAACACGAAATCATGTGGGCAGTGGAAGTGCGGAGGTGTCCCAAGCTTCCCAGGGCCATTTGCAGCTTCAGCAAAAAAGGGTGACTTTCCTACCAAAAACGGATGAGCAAAAAACTTCGCTTGGGCCCGTTCCAGAATTCCAGAATGCTCCGATGCGACCGATCGATAGTTAGCCGCGTTGGTGAAGGAAAATTATGTCATTCTCTATTTGGTGCACTGGCGAACTTTAGCTAAAAGGAAACTGACACTAAAACATTGAAATACACCAACGGCCTTCAATGGACTCACTATCATGGACGAAAATGGGTTTGCAGGCAATGGAAAATACGATTTGAAGAAAGATGCTTTTCGCATGGACGTTGGAGAGGTTTATAAGGAATAATAATAAAGATTTAGGGTAATTGGATTACGATAAACACCTTTTGTGGAGAATAAAAATAACCTTATATGCTTCATTACTAAAATCAACCAAACTAACATGTTTAGCCTGCTTTGATGACCTTGATGTTTGAAATTGATTAGTGTTTACAAGAAAGAGTTAGAGTATGCATTAACAGAATCGTACAAGCTACAGAGTTTCAAATTATACAGCTTAAAATTTATAAGCATTTTCTTTCCTCTTTTCAATCGTACTATGCTGTCATACTGAATATTTCTTAATTACAGCAGTTATAATTCCGATTGAACACCTTTCCAGTATCATCCATTAAATTGTTATATTAAATTACGATAAAGCACCAGTTGCATGGAATTACGCGCACAACGATATCATTTCATTCATTCGAACAATCGTGCACGGGAGTTCAGAAACACAGAAGGAGCGGGTATCATCATTTGCCCTACTTTATGACTCCCGCTGGGTCGCTTCTCGGCGTGCGACACCGTGTCAATAGCGGACGGCGAAGTTGTACGCGAACGTGTGCAGCTCTCGATCGTTGTGTGGGACGGAGAACGCAAAGTTCGAAAATCAATGCAGATTGCCTGTGGGAGTTGTTGTACCACGCTTGGAAATGGGAAGGAAATCTGATTTCCCCTACGAGATATCAGAAGTAGTTTGCATATGTTACGTTTGTTCGTACTTGTTGTTTACCCAACATACTTTGTCCACGACAGATAAAACGAAGAAGAAAACTGAGTTCAAAAGTTCGATCAAGTGAGGTTCTTGCATGCATGCATTTAAATGAAAACTGCAAGTTCCATAACAGGATGATGTAGTCTATAGGTCTAAAACGTTTGAAAGTACATATAAAGGTTCAAAAACAATAAAATTGACTTGATAAAGATACGGGCTAAAGTTAGCTCATAGATTCAACATTGATTCTGATCAACATCACTTGTACCACAATTTTACTAAACATACATTTTGCCGTAATCTGCGGGGAATTTTATTCGCTTCGGTAACGCTAACATTCGGTTCGGTCCAATGGCACGGTAATGGAGGCAATAAACTCATCCAACGTCGTTTTATTATACCGACGTTCACCTGAGGTCTACTTTACCGCTCGTCAAGAGTCAAGAGTTTTCTTGCAGCTCATGCAAAAAGCTCTCCAGTGGCTCGTTTGTTTGATGTAGCAGAACTAACTAAACGCAAAGCGAGATGCTGATGACCCAATCTGAAACAAACGATGTATTTTTTTACCTTCCGTTGATAGACGGTACCTCTTCATGGAGTTAGATTTCTTTCTAACTTTCTACTTTATGACTGAAACACAATCGTCGTTAAATCTCCCTTTAGACTGATGATATTTTAATAAGGTTTTTTTTTAAAGGGATGAACCATTCCTACCTTCCTGAAACCTTCTGAACGTTTCGTATCCGGTTTTGGAATTCGGCAGGCAATTGAAAATCACAGTTTGATTATGCTGATATTAGAAGCACACGGCCATAATCGGAAATTGAGAGTGTGGAATTAATTAATTATTCATAACATTTCCCCTATGTTGACGCGCCGTTTCCAAAGTCAACAATGAACGGTAGACTCCATGCATGTATTTGTTTGCAATTAAATCACTCCGTTGGCATTCGTAATACCACGAAACGACAAGCTTGGTAGTAAAGGATTCCCCTTTGGCTGTCCATTCCAGAAAAAAACCATTTGAATTGAATGAGTTTAATGATTCTGACGTGTCGTGCAAACGTTTTGATTTAAGTATTATTATATTTATGTTTACATTACAAAGTATTTCAGAATGATTTTGTTTCTTTGTCCGTTGTTTAAATTTGTTATATAAACTCGTAAATTTAAGGAGCTCTTGCTGTTTTGTACTGGTCATTTCCTTCGAGCATGATAACTGGGACACGAAAATGGACCTTTAACACAGGAGGAAATATCAAAGTCCCAAAGTATGTTTGAGCTGTTATCTATCTTAAAGCATCGCTCCGTGCAGCCAACCTGAAAGATATCGTACCCGAGATGTATTACGGGCCGGCGAACATTTCTAAAAGTGGAAATCCTTTCAACAATAACAACCCAGCAACGATCCTGCGTCGAGAGGTTGATTAGCACAACAACGGCGTAGGAAAGCGAGGCCGCTGCAGCCAACCCGACGCATAATAATATTGAAATCCTCTTCGCCGCCATTCACGACGGAAAGCTCCTTTCGGCTAATCTACTGCACACACGAATGACTTTCTGTTTCTTTTTTGCGTTCCACTTTAACGACGGGATTCGTTGGGATGAAAAAATGTGTCCCTCGTCCCCCTTCTTCCCCTGCCAATCCACCGGGAAGTTCGTCCTTTTTTTGTGTGTGCGTGGGTGTTGGGGCTGTGCGTATCACAATCAAGTACCGGGGCGCAGCACAAAAGGCGACGCGCGTAACAATCAGCGTAAGCGGCAGCCTGTAAAAAGCAGCCAGCCCTTCCCGGCCCGGCACCAAAATGGCGAAGATGGTGCGGGGATGGTGTGCGCCCTTGAGGCAAAGTAACTTAACTATCAATAAATCATCCATTGTGTTGCTTGCGTTGGCCGGCGAGCTTTGCTGAACGCGCCGAGCGGAAATCCGAAGGCTAGTAAATTTTCGCCGGATTTCCCTCGTTCGGGATGAACGTGCCACGGTGGTCGACGAACCGGAAAGATTTCGACCGAACGACCGACCTTTTCGGTGGTCGCTCTTCGGTTTGGACCGGGTTTTCGCGCTGGACGATGGATGGTGGCAGCGTTTCTTGCATTCGTCGCCGTCGTTACTGTTCCCTTCGTTGGGGTGCCAAATTTTCCCACGCCCTATACTAACCTCGGCAAAAGAGGAGCAAGACACGTCTGGTAGGTTTGCCAAATATTCAGCAACTAATTTAAGCTGCACTCTATCTATCCTACCGGCACAGGTGCGTCCCGTGGTCGCTTCGGTTGCTCCGTTTTGTCGATTTTGCTTCGTACGGTGACGCTCGAAAGGTTTCTGCTTACGTTTGAAAAGTTGATGAACTTTTTCCAACTCTTTTACTACCGGCATCTATTAGTGGTTGAGTTCTGATGGGGTTCTGCTGAGGTTGGCAAACTGCTTTAGTCGTTGGCAAGGTTTTACAATGTGAAAACGGGACATTTGGCAAAATTCATCATTCGTCGCGACATTTGGATTTTTTTTTTTTCGTTCTCAAAGACATAAAGTGTTCAAGTGACATACATTTTAAATCTACTCTGAAATTTCTAAATTACCTCTGAGCGGCATCGATCGAGTTTCAACTGCACGAGGTTGACGAACACTGGCGGTAGAGGCAGTGCAGCCAACTTGCGGGAAACCGAAGCTGCTTAGCGGTGGAAATTCAGGGAAATTAACTCCGTCCACCACCACCACGAATGGCACGGGATTGGTGCGGACATGATCGTGATTTCAGCTAATGAAGCTAACTTTTGCCCCCAGAGGTCCCGAGAGGCTCGGTGCTTTGGAACATACTCGCGGTTCTCCAGCCCTGTGCAACCGAACCGATAATGAGCGTGGAAATCAATACCACGACGGGTGCAAAGTTGCGTGCAGATGAACCGCAAAATCACACCCTCGTCGTCCCCCCGTTCTGTGGCAAGTTTTCTCCTCAAGGAGCGCACGAGGCCGGAATATAACTATAATTATATGCTAATGACTTTTCCCGGGCGGCGCTTCGGTTCCTCGCCAGTCGAGATTGGAGATCGTTTAGCATCGGACCACGGACAACCGCGTGATTCATTTCCATCGATGGCTATCGTTATCTTTCGAATGCCCTTCGGCCCCGAATGGGAAACCGGGGATTTCTGGCGCCGTGGGGGCTTAACTTTTACCATTGATGCGTGATCTGCGTCACGAGACAGGTTTCTCGCAAGAAGATGTTGAAGACCGGTGCGCACGGAGAGAGTTGAAGGACAAGGCTGTTGAAGAACGGTGCGAGGTTAAATGTGTGCACCTCGCACGGTATCGAATCATCTCAGGGTATTTGTTACACCCTGCCCCCCGAGGGAAAGGAAGGAAGTTGGCTGGGAAAATAATAGCGTACATTTACACCGCAACCCGGGCGGATACATGCCATTTAATGATCGACTGTTATGGCGTTCATTAATGTTTAGGACGCAGCAGCCACCCGACAGCCTCTGATAGCCCACGGGAGCCCTTAGGGGCGTACGCATAATGCTCACAACGGAACGGTGCGTGCCAGCATCGTTTACTCGCCCGTCCTGGTGCCGGCGTTGGTGATGCTAGACGTTTTTCACTAGTTACTCCAGCACACGCACATACCAGATTGCAACGTTGTGTATCATCAGTGATGGCTCCAAGCTTCGCCTCCGCCTCAACCCACCCTTACAACCCTCAACCGTCCACGGGACAGTACGATGGGACGCCATAAATGTCCTGGAAGACAACTGGCGCGCGATGAAATTAAGCATTTAATTTGTTCGCCCGCATCGAATGTAGCGACGGGGCCCGTATGGAATGGTTTCTCTCCCTGTCTCGAGCGGCTGCAAGCAGTTACGAACGGTAGATAGTGACACAATTGTGTTAGGTTCAATTCAATTTATACTGACACGCACACAACCATGGAGTGAAATGGAGTTTCGCCGCTTTCCGATAGCGTGAGAACTGTGTTGTCCTGCTTTTGGGGGATTTTGTTTTTATCATGCGCGTTTATGTAGACGATTTTAAAATTGGATTCAGTTTACGTGGTTCGAATACTTCAACTGTAAACATATTAAGAGTGTGTCCAATGTGTTGAACATAAGAAGAAAAAAATAGTGTCCACTGTGTTGGACAATTCACACAAACAAATCCAAATCCTATCGATAGGACTGACTTTTACTGTAACGTCAATAGGATGAACAAGCTGTTTTTTGGAATATCTTTTTATACTTCAAAAGCTCAAGATAAACCAAACACAATATCCACCTTCAAAATGCAACATATTTTTTAAACTTTAGATCTCATTATGCACTTATTTGTTGACAAATTGAAAAATGAAGGTACAAAAAACAAAAATCCATTTTGCGATAGATTGAATAGAAAACCCTTTAGCTAAAGAATACATTATATGCCTTCTACGGCTCGTTTTCCTGGGTTTTCACGAGGTCTCCGGTTCGCCAGTCTGCAATTGCATTAAGAACACCAAACATTTTTGTCGTGTGCGAAAAGAGCGAAACGGTGTCGCAATTTTTCATTTGTTTTTTTTGTCTGGATTTTGTTTTTTGATAAGCCTTCTTATCAGCATGAAGGATAAGGGAGTCCGTGATGCGCTGGAGTTTGTGGATGGAATCCGATTTTAACGGAAGTTTGCCTTTTAAATACGCTTAAGCTTCGGGACAAACTTCCAGTCCGATTATTTGGGTAAGTGCAAAGGGAGCTTGGTGAGAGTTTTCCTCAGTGTTGATGACTTAGTTTAACTGAGCGCGTCAGGGGAGATCTTCGTTCTTAGATCTTTTCATTTGATCTTATTATTTACATTTTGTTGTCACATCTTGTGTTATTAAACAAGAAAAGCTGAAGCACATGAAAAGTTATGCTGCGTACTTTAATCGTTCAGTTGGTATTATACAACAGATAAATTAATTCGTTATAATGAGCTTTGTTTAAGACTCATTTTGCATATAATATGCAATGTGTTTCTCAGATTATGCAAAGAAGCTCTTATGAATAAAGATGTTCATCTAAAAACGGTAATTGCACTTCAGTTTGCAATATAAGTCACCTCACAAATGGTGCTTAAGAAGCTCACACCATGGGCTCGGTGTTCTCTATCAGCGTCCTGCATCCATTTTCCTACTACAACCGAGTGCTCTCCGGTGTCTCTTCATCACTAGCTCGAGCGCCATTCACAAACCATTTTTAATTGGTTCCTTCACGGAAAGTTAACACCAAGCTATTCACACCATCGTCAACAGGGAAGAGTCGATCCCCCTTCCTCCCCTCTTTTTTCGCCATCCACCCGCTGGCAGTGGACCGCTGCAACAAGTACAACTTATTAAATTTTCATTTCTTCACCCTCGTTCATGGTTCGCTCTTCACGGCACGCTCGTCATGCTCGCCACGCCCGCTAATCGTCAAACATGGAACCGCCGGCAAGTGTGCCCGGGGGTGGGTGGGCGGAATGGGTTTTAGCTCGTAAAAGTTAACGAGGGATGATATCATTTGCCAAAGTGCCGAACCAGCCGAAGCCAGTCGAAGCCACGGTCCAGGTGGTGCAAATGATCATCATTCCGAACGATCGTCGAGCTCCGGGCAGAAATGGTTGTCTGGCACACCGATAAATCCAATCGGAACAACTTTTCTATGGGGAAATATTGTTCGTGGCTGTTGCAATCTGAGGCAAAACAAAAGCGCCTGCGAGATGTGGTAGAATGTGCGGTAACAAGTTAGCCGCCAGTTAAACGACAATGGGATGCGATGCGCTGCTGCGATATTGATCAACAAACTTTTGGAAAACTCAACGATGAACGTATTTTCCACAGGATGTGTGACCTGATCGTTCCTTGGCTTGTGGAAACTATCGGCTGTGACCTACATAATTTTAAATGAATCGACAGCTTTATAATTGATCGTGTGCGCCTTGTACTGCTGACAGTTTTTGCTCTGTTCGCAAGCACACCAAAGACAACGTTTACAAAGGCGCAGGGAATCTCCGAGGGAGATGGCATGTTTCGAAGCAAGACAAGTCCAACCCCACCAATCAATTTTAAATCCGTTACAACCGCGCCCCTCCCGTGAGATATTGATTTTAGCCCAGAGGGAAGCGTTGGGAGCATTTTGTTTTATTTCCTTCAGAACGGGATAATCCCTTTCCCTAGGATTTTGTTTTGTTCGGCACCGAATTATTTGGATCGGAAAGTTTTCTTATAAATTTCGATAACGACCAAGGCGGAAAATTCTCACAGTTAACGCAAGCAAACGTAAAACACAAAACACCAAATCATCGGTTCCTGTCGCCCGCCAACAGTAAATCAGCCCTCTTTGGATGCGTGAACATTTATTTATGGGCACAATTCCATCCGATTAAATTGATTTTTGTTTTTATGAAGTAAAACGAGGTTTTATTTGTTACTTTAGAAAACTCAACGGTTCCGAAAAATCAATATAATTCATTTAGAGCTTTCATTTAGAGAAACAATAATCTGTGCATCAGTTGGATTTTATCGTAGGAAATGAACACGTTGCGTTTAATGTAAAACGAACAGAATGTAATAGTTAAATTACATAATCTCTCACACAAATATATTGAAACAGTTATATTATACAGTGCACAAGAAATATTTCCATTTGGCAATGGTTCTCATTCATCCGTGTTCTTATTTTAAAGTACTCCATGAGGGAGCATTTCAAGTTTTTCCCTTCATCTGCACCCGTTTTTATCAAGATAAAGTGTATAAAAAATTATCCAATAAGATGCTAACAAAGCAAACCCTTCACTGGTGCATCTAAATTTTCTCTCCTATCTTCTGTTATCTAACGATCGGCCATCCGAAATTTGCCTTTGTCCGAAAGACCAATCTTGTTAGTCGAACTATTGTTGTTCTCAAAGCGGGAACAAGTTTCCCTTCCGGCTGTCCTTTATCAACTTTCTATCGTGAACGGAATTTTTTTTCTCTGGAAAATAATAGCCTTTTTCCCGCGGGGCTCACTTTTCCGATCGAAGCCATCGTAAATTTCACTCCAAGCATAGCACCGAAGATGTGTTTTTCACTCGACAAAAGGATTGGAACAATCTCACCGCAGCACGCTCGGCCGGAATCCATGGCGAAGCTGGAAAGATGCGGGTGTTTAAGGAGATAGGAAGGGGGGGGGGGGGGGGGGGTGCAAATTTCCAAATAAATTATGAACACTACGCTGGCGGCACGATCAATAGCACCGTTTCCGCTCGATAATTACATCAGGAAGCGTTTTCTATTTCGCTCCTCCGCCAGCAGAAAGCGGTTACGAACAGGCGGATGCTGCAGAATGTGCGGTTTTTCCAGCGGCGCACGTGAAGCGGCGTTCCGGCGGACCGGAAACGGGAAAATTTAATTTCCTCTAATCAAATGATGATAGATATTCGCAAACCGCGTCGCGCCCGGGTACGCTGGATGAAGGATTTACGGAAAAAAAACATACAAACCAGGAAAACGGAATAAATTGCACCATTGGGGAAGGGCAAGAATCCACGCGGGCGTTAATCCATTCCACATTTTGCTAACGTTCAAGAGAAAACATCAAACCAGCCTACTTGCGCCTGACGTTCAGACAAGAGGGCGTTTCATAGTCACGGATCCGGACAGGAACAGGAAAGATGAATCCCGGGGCGACCTTGAGGATGCAAACGAACGCCAAGATATTGCGGGGCATGCCGTCCAAGTAGGCGTTTGAAGATTCGGCCAAGGACCTGCAAATTTATCACACATTTTCTCGACTGTCAGCAGCGGGAAAAAGAAAACATCACGACCCTCCATCATTGTCGGCTGCCAAAGGTTCATTACGAAATTGTTTATTATTCATAAAGCAAATCGAGTAAACGTAGTAGGCTTTGCGTTTTGTTTTGAAGGAACACCGGAATGAAAGGGAAACAGAAAAGAAAACTCGCACAAAGCGAAGCGGAAAGGACCCATCAAACGAAAAACAAGATCGACTCGTAAGGATGGTGATTGAATTTGTTCAGCTCCCGCTGCGGCGTGAACCATATTTCGAAAACAACAGGAACAAGACAGCTAACCGTGTCGTAAGGTAAAGAAAAGCGAATCCCCTCGCATCGTGCGGCTGGGTGAAGCGTGTGGGATGAAAAAGTGCTGCTGGAAATGAACCTGGAACGGGGAAATCTAGTTAGAGAAGTTCATCTATCTGGCAACGGAAGGCAACGAGCCCGGTGGCAGTGCTGGTGATAAGAAGATTTCCTTTCGTAACGCCACCTTAGACAACCACCAACAACCTAGCAGAAAGGTCCGGAATGAATGCGTCCGTTTCGTTGGTGAGTCCTACTCTCTGTCGGCTTGAGTAAGTAAACTATACTCAACAACTACACTTGGCACATTTGATGCGAAAACCACCAGCTACTACCACATCCCTGCTAAACTTGTGACAATCTAACGCCGGGCTGACGATCACCGATGCTAAAACGGATTCCGGGGCGATGTCCACTGTGCGCGTGCATGTCAGTTGTGTGGTTGGTGGCTTTTCCGAGCATTGCCCGTCCGTCAAATGCTTACCAAAGCCAACTAGCATCAACTTACGAGCGGTTGGCGTGAAATCCAATTTGCCCTAACTTTAACCACATCGCCGGGGTGAAGAGAAGGGCAGGGAGATAAAGAGGGTGCGAGCACTGCGGAGCGTATGTAGCAAACTGGGTAGGTAAACTTTAGCCTCGGTCACTTCGCAACACTTGAGACCGGGCTTGAGAAGGCAGCGGTCCCCAAAGTCCACCCCGTGATACTGTCGGTGTTGCTCAACCACAAACTCTAACGTGGGAGAGATCACTTTTCGAGCCGATTGGCCAACTTCACTACGGCGTTGGGCTATTAAATTTCCACTCCACGGCACACAAAAGCCTTCACACCAAAACCACGGCACTGGCAGGCGAAAAGGGACACATTACTTCCGTGCGGCCGCTTCGTCACTACTTTGAGGCAACAATCCGGAATGGGTCAGCGATCATTTGAAACACAAATTGGGTTCCTATGTTTTATTCATTGCGCTGCACTGTGCTTCGTCCGCCGGCCTCGATCTCGCTCCCTTTCTTCTTTTCATCGCTTTCGCTTCCTTTTCACTCAACCCTCCCGTTTCCTTCATCTTCTTCCTCTTCTGTTCCTTTCGTTGAACTCACAAGTTTGTTTTCTTTACTTGCGCTATTCAAAACTTTCCCGGTTGAGTTGGGCGCATTTCGTGGGATTCGGGTAATTTGATTTTCCATTCATTCTACTCAACATACGACCCGCGTGAATGTGTGTGGGTGTGTGCATTGGGGTTGTTTTTGTTAGTTGTTGGTTATTACACAATTTTTCAGCAACTTGCAACCGTTCATTTTGGTTTTCGGAACCCTTTGCAGGAAGAACTTGTTCAGAAAGAAGGATCATGCACTGGGTGGGTTTGTTTTTCTTTACATCAACGTACTTTAACACTGTTTTCTCCTAGCTAACCGTAGCTTTTCGATGGGCTGCTCTTGTTTTTCTTTGAGAACTTCCTCGCTGAATACATATGTTGTCGCACTGTACACTGGCAGTCTCTTGCACTTACACGCTTGATAAATCACTTATCCTTTATTATAATGGTAACTTCATTGCTTTGACGACTTTCGCAACGTTCGGCTGGGTGGTGCTATCCGATCTTGCCTCGTATTCCTTCTCACACGTGCGTCTTCCCCTCGTTTCAACCACGCTTTCCCATGTGCAGACATCTTTTGGTTTGCCTTCCTGTAGCATAAGGGGTTTTTTTTCTTTTACTTCTCAGTGTCCTTAGAGACAAAATAAGGGGGAAGCTGGTGAGCATCACATCGACCGATCGACCGCCGGATGCCGTAACGTTTCACCGACGAGGCGATACCGACCCGGCCCCGTCTTCTACGAACCTTTTGCGTGACACGCCTGTGAACACCGAAGCCGCCGTACGACAACTGATCTCGGTGTGCCATCGCACATCCGCTGGAGGCTGCCAAAAATCTCAACGAGACGGAGCAAGCAAAACAAAACACCATCCTGGGTTGGCCGGCAGTGGGTGCATGTAAGGTTTCGTCGCTCCTCGAGCGCATGCCCGGCTACTTCGGCAAGGACGAAGTTCGTGACGGATCGTTCGATTCCGTCCTGTCGTCGACACCGTGCCACATGCATTGGAGAGCAGCCCTAAGGGACCGAAATGAAGCAATCCCGAATCCGTACGGAAGGCACCCGTTTTTGTTTTTTTTTATGTTGCTGTCGTTGTGTGGTACTGTTTTGTTTCGCGAGAAGGGAAACTCCCCCGGTGCTGTTCGTTACCGCCGATCTGCTTTCCCCTGTTTGGCACAAGAATTCTGGCACGCCGCCAGCGATCCGTAGCCGTGATGGTGGTGGTCGTAAAATCAAAAGTCACCATCATCAACCGAACCCCACCGGTCGGTTTGGCGGTGGGGTTCGGAAAGGTGTTTTCCTTAACCTGGCCGTAAATAATCGGCCAAACGACCACGGAACGGTGTGGGCTCGAGAAGATGATGAGCCCTTCTGGGCGGGTTTGGACGATGCTTAGACAGCTTGACTGAAGTGGGACAGTACCTTCTCGCGCACACGCCGATGGAGGGAGGCGGTCTCGCGGTCCTTGGGTCGAGTTTTAATGAACGCAGACTTCCTCAAGGGCATTCCCGAAGGTGCGGTGGTGTGCGTTGGGTCATGAATTAAGGGCCGAAAAGGACCATTGATAATTTTGCGGTGAGACGATGCTTGCGGGGTGAACTTTTCTACACTGAAGGCGCGCGGGGAGGATATCGCGTACGTACGGATGAACCGATGGTAATGGCTCGTATTGAAGCCTCCCGGGTGGGGGGACTGGTTGGAGCAAGGGGTTGATGATGTGCGATCATCAACAAATTCTTACGAGTGACAATATTCTTGGTTCCGTGATGGGGTGATGAAATAAAAGCAGAGTGAATAATGAACTTTCGAGTCACTCAGACGAGGACTATTAAATTTTGGATACTAAAAGAATCTTGCTAGGCATTCGTAATGTCAGTTACGCATTTGTGAGGAACAAGTACGATGGTCTGGTTCAACACGCGGTTTCTGTTGATTGTTGGACAGCACTGTCATTTGTTTTAATTTAATAATTTTTATTTGTGTTTTTTATAATTTTTATCAACAAGATCTTTCATGTCTTTTGGTTCAAATTTCTTAGTAAAACACAAAAGATTGCTTATATTATTTCTAGGATATGATGGAGACGCCCAATCATCTAACGTCACAGCATGATGGAGGCGCCTGGTCATTTACGGTCTGCTCTGCAATGTTTTGTAAATGGAGACGCATGGTCATTTGTACGTTCAACGGTGATGCAGTGTTGAATAAATCGCTCGAAAGGCTAAACCTTGTCGCTACTAAATTGAACTGATCATAGCATTTGCAGAGCTCTTTCATGAGCCATAGTGCTAGAACAAATTAAAGTGCTTTCAAAAAGGAGACGAAAACATCAGTCGGAATTATTTTCCTCAATAACATTTGAGATGATGCTGAGCGATTCTAGTCCTGCGTTTGGAAGTGGGAAAAGGGAAATCTTACGCCATTGCAGTTATCCTATTTTAACAAAGAACTAGGAAACAAACTCGTCGACATTCCTATACCACCACTCCATCGATCTCGACTAGTGATACTTGGAATGAAAGGAGTGCGATCTCGCAATAGCATACAAGATAAATAACACTACTGCACCACACTAGGTATCCTTAGTCACGGTACAAGGCTAGCGATACTTTAGAAGTATTTCGAGCACCCGAGAAACCGAAACGCTGACCAGCGTGGAGGATGGGTTTTGTTTATGCTGAGCTTCCACTATCGGTTGACGACGCCGGTTCACCTTGGGGCTTATCCACCAGCATCTATGGCGGAACACGGACGACGCGTTGTCAACCCGGCGAACGCTGGAAGACAAGCAAAACATTCGAAATTTGGTTTCAGGAATTTTCCGAATTCCACCCTATTCGTTCCGGGAAAATTGCAGCCTTTATACAGCATAGCAACGCCTAAGGAGATGATGTGTCGTGCTCGTATCGAGTGTAGTATAGACGATGGCGAGCTTTTGAAGCGCCATCCTAGACTGACAACAAGTTGCTCCACGGTAGTGGGTTCGTGATTATATACCTTCAGTGTGAACTGTCCTCGGTTCCGGTATGTCGTTCTCCTAAACTGGAGATTATTAATGGACGTAGCAAGATGAAGAACTGAAAGGAGCCACACGCACACATGCAGGCACGGATGCCAACAACTGTTCGATCTAGATCGCTTACTGGTTCGCCCATCGAAAAAAGGGCAAGTGAAACGCTAGATTTATTTTTATAGATTGCCCTCGGTAACTCTCGCCATGAACTCCTTGCGTGTTTGCGTCCGTGTACGTGTACTGTACTTGACCGGTTACTAGCGTGATATAAATAATGGGGCTCGTTAACCATATGTGCTGAAACCGATCGCAACCACTCCTGCCGGAAGCTATCGCTAAGGCGTGTGCGATGTTGCTCCACCTGATGTCACAGTCACCTGCGGGCGAACGGTGGGACATTGAAACCGGTTTCAGAAGCATAGCATCGCATATTGGAGTAGCGATTCGGAGAAATCACTTTCATTTTGTGTATCTCGAGAAAGGCCAAACATCGTGGACGCCATGGGCACAGAAATTTCGAAAAGCGTACGAAACAGATATAAACAAAGATGGCGCAAGGAAGCCAGAAGCTATTGAATTATATGTGGTCGTTTGTTAAGTACAGCTCCTCTGTTGGGGGTTACTCTTTTCGTACGTTGCTATTTCACGCTCTGAAGTTGTTGGTTGCTTCAACAAGGTCACTCTTGTCTTTTTGTCGTTGGTTTTTGTTGAACCTTGAATCTTCGCATTCCGGGGACTTTCCAACAAATTTCAAACGTCTCACCGGGCTAGCTGCGATGAGCGTTGTTCCGGAAAACAACTTGTGACATAATCAAACAGCTTATTAAAGCCAAGAAAATACACGTACGCTAACGCATACCAGGAAGTGAAAGCGGAAAAGGCAAGATATTTTAGACGATCCAGCCCAAACCAGAAATGTGACTGTGGCATCCGAGAGTTTGATTTGAGGTTAGGTTCGGTCCCGCGCCAGGCTGGGCCACCAGTACGGAGCGAACCACTTCCCAACCGCCAGCATATTCCAGAGCGATAAGAGTGACGATGAAAGGAACAACATCGATGAGCCTCAAATGCTCAAACGAAACGGTTGTTTTAGTTTCCGCCTTTGCTGGCGGCGCTTGCTAATAACCCTAGGCGGTTGTGGCTCGATCACGGCTCGGAACGGCAGGAATGCCATGGAAATCGCCTGCAAAACCGTTCCAGCTTTGTACCGGAACAACATGAAACAGCACACACACGTCTCATCACGAAACGAATGGCGCTGTTCAGTAATATTATTAACCACAAACAGAACTAGAGAACTTTATTGTTATTGTGCTCGGTAAAGTCGGCCCAGCGGGGGAACTTTTTCTACCGCCAAACGCCAAACGAGCATTCCGTTTTGTTCGCTGTCTTGCTCCGTTTCCGGTGGTGGATGGATCATGCTCAAGACAAGGAAGGGTGCAAGAAGGAAATGGATGGACTGGGAAGGCGTGCGGCTTGAGTGGCCGGAATTCCGGTACATGCCATGCCCCGGTGGCACATCCGAGCGGAGGCTTCTTTTTTCTTGTCCCTTTTGTTTGCGGTCTACGGGGTAGGAAGAGATTTTTCGTTGCGTCTAGCATAAATTTGTCATGATAATGAATTCTTTATGACCGTGCTCGTCGCGTCGTGCGCCGGAACGCACGTAAAGCGTCGTGCCGGAAGGGCTGCTGATGGCTGCTTCCAAGGTGACTGCGAGGTGACTCCACGCGGCTGAAGGATAATTTATGTTATCTCCACTCCGGATTTGCAGTAAAGATTTTATGCAGCAACGGCTCGACGAACTGTCGTGAAGAACAGTATGAATGATCAATTGGAGATGTCGATGACATTTTTTATTAGTCAAATCACAGAGGATTGTTTTAACATAATGCAGTTTGTCAGTTAAGCATGACGATTCTAAAAACATATACTGTTAATCGTTTTGAAGATAGTTGCAAACCATTCGTAAACCATTGAAGTAATTAATTGAATAATCCTCCATGGGACTTTTGATTGTAAGATTTTCGTTTGAGTTGATGAGGTTCTCTCTCTTTCACTTTAGTTTGCACGTAAATTAGCTACTGTGCAAGGTTTTGCTTGCATAGCATCTAACCGAATATATTTTTATCATTTGAAGAAAAACGGAAAATAATGATGCTGATGGTTTTTGTTATCGAAAGGATCGCTAGGTTCGTTTCCGGCCATCTTCTACGTATTTCAAATTGAAACTAGACACATTATCAGTCGTTGGACCGATTTGGCCGTGGTTTTGAGTGTTAAGTTCGTATTTGTAACATTGTTTGCCAACATTAAAAATCTGGTCATTTTTCTAGAAAAGCATGAAAATTGAAAAAAGATAAAACCATCAAATAGACAGTTTCTAGCTGTTCATGTTTTTTGAGGAAGAAAAAAGAGTATAAGAGAATTGTGAAAATACAGTAGTTGCTAAAAAAACGGTGACAGATATTAATAATTAACACGAATGAATTAACAGTTGGTTTCTAGGAAGGCCCTTTCGGCTTACCAATAACTTTTATCAAAAGTTTCATCAAAGGGATAAACTTTCTATTTATTATTACTATTGCTGCGAGCAACTAGACTCCGTCCGCGTTTGTAAATAATGTAAGCAAACATAAGGGTTAGCACACTGACGAGCTATCGATAAGTGACGAGGTTCATAGAAATCGTAAGAAGTTTCTACGGGGTTATCGAATAAAATACAAAATAAGCGGTGTGTAAAAGGTAAAGTGCTTAGCAAAAGATTGAGGAAAACGTTGAGTGAACGCATCGCGTAAAAATATAATTTGTCTGAAACTGTAGGGTAAAAAGCCGTGCACAGATATCTCTATTCAATTTTAACTGTTCACAGTGATTACCATATCTCAAAAGTTAAGAGATCAATGTCGACAGCACAAAGTCGCTAAGAAAACAAACACCAATAATGAACACGCTCAACAGACGAAGCCCGTTTGGACTTGGAGGCAAATACTTTCCTTCGTCAGTCGATTTTTTCGAACAACCCCGTAAAGGTTTCGTAAATTGTTTAGATTCTTGACCCAAAAGTTCATCGCCTTACGAACGCTCCTTGCACAAAATTTTAATGGAAAACTCATTCTTCAGTCGCAGTTGAAATATCTAATATGCTACGGGCATCTGTGGGCACCAACGCTCCTGTTCGCGTGCAGCGCAACACCATTCCATCGTCACCTCCAGAACTACGCGCGTGCACGATGCAGGATATGGCACCCGGTCGGAATGTAATTGAACTTGGTGCCCGATAGGAACGGCAATACACTTACACACACTCGCATTCCTGCACCGTGGCGCAGTGTGCTATCTATTTTCAGCATCAATTAGAAAATGCCTTTGGCGTAATGAGTTTTTTCCTTTATCGCCCGTAGGACTTTTCTTTTCACTTCCTTCCCCATCTAGAAAGCGGAGAGCCGACGATCGGTTTGGTTCCTCAAAGCGGAGCGCCGTTGGTTACGGGAAGATGCTGGCACGGAAGTCTTTTAACACCGCACCGAAACGTTGGTGGAAGTTTTGTCGCCCTCCTTGCATTACTGCTCATAACCTCACTTAGGTTGTTCTATGTTTTCCCGCTTTGTACCCAGCTTTTACTTCCATTATCCATTGTTTCTACCCTCGATGTAACGGCGGAACGTGGGTGTGATAGAAGCCAAACTGCATCCTTTTAATACAAAGCAGGTACCGCCGGCGAGGTCGTGCTGTAATGCGGCAAAAATATCCCAGTCGAGTTCGGCGTTGATGCCGCTCCGAACCGGAACTGAAGTTCGCCTTTTAACGTTCCTTTTTTTTTGTTCTTCCTTCGCCCGACGGTCCTTGCTCCCCCTCCATAGTCCTTGCCAGCAGCAGCAGCATCAGCAGGAGCAGCATTGCATACGCGCTGCACCCAAAGAAACGGTCGTCACCTCATTCGTAGTCGCTGCGGGGGAGTGTGCATGCTTTTTTTCTGTTTCCCCATTGCTCCAACAGGGGCTTAAATAAGTTTCCTATTGTTCCCCAAGACATTCATCAAAAATTCATCCAACATGCTCTCCGACCTGGCCCGTAGCCTGCACTGCGATTCCTCGGATCGGTCCATGCGTCCGGGTCAGGGCTGTAACGATCCAACCGAACCCAGCGGTGAAGTCTTTTTATGATGAAAGAGGTTCGCTGGTCCCGTTCCCCGGCGTTCGTTTCCATTCCTCCATCAGGCGAATCCGGTCATATTTGATGAACTTTATGCCGGTGTCGGCCGGAGATAGTTACGTGATCTGCGCTCCCGGTTTGCCTGTTTGTTTGGCCGCGGCAGTGTAACGGGAGCAAAGTTAGTCCCCGGGGCGACTCCAACTTCACAACATTTCCCCGAGCTAGCGGGCCAGCCGACGGATCGGCACGCAAACGCGTGAACGTGTTCCCAAGGTTACGGCAGCCCCTTTGCAGCTGGAGCAATTCGATCATGTTTACTTTTTATTATCCAACGCTCGGAGATCGGTGGCTTCCCCCGGGTGAGGAAGCGATTGACGACGCGACGCAAAGCCGGCAGTCTCGCGCGCGCACAACCAAAGAAAAGATAGCAAAACCCCTAAGGACGCTATTTTCCAACCCGTTTTCCCGTTTATGTACCATTTTCCTGGATATTGATGACATAAATCTGGCAAAGTGGCTGGCATTTATTCAAATTTTTTCGAATTGGAAAAGTTTCGAATTTTCCCTCCGGGAGGGGGCTGTGGCCCACCGTTGTTCGCTCGAAGACGGGTGTCTCGGAAAAAAAACGGGTGGGATGGGGTGCTGACTTCCCTTTCACACTTCTTGCTGTTTCCTTCTGCCGACGGTGCGTTTGTGTTGGCACCTCCATGTGCTTCTGTGTGCGTTTGGGGCCTTCGAAAAGGAAACGAAAAACCGCTCCACATGGAGAAACGCAGCGGTCTCGCCACTTTTTGGGAGCACATTAGGTGGATCGTTTTTTGGGGTGGGAGAGGGGTGGTGGGGAGCGGTATTCTGTTTCGCGAACCGATCGTGACCGTCTGTTCCGCGACGACACCATGTGGAAATGTTGCGCATTGTTTACAATGGACTAGATTTTCCTGCCCGCTGCACATGGGACGGGCGCTTGAACCGGGTGGGCGGCCTAGAAGAGATTCTCCGCACATGCATGCGTTCGGACGTATGTGTGTGTGGCCATAGCCACCGATACAGAGCATACTTTCCGGAAAAGTGGATTCAAATAAATTACTTTCGTTCGAGTGTCCTGGCGTTGGACAAGCTTTGTGGAGGAATAGGGAGAAAAAGACAGCCACCGGCTTGCGTGAGTGTGTGTGTGTGTGTGTGTGTTTCTAAGGGAGATGGCGAGAAGGGGAAAACTTCAAACGGAGCCCTCTTTCTTTCAGCCGGCAGCAGGAACCACACGTTCGAGACGTCGTTCGTAGCAGCGAAAGCGAGCGCTTACCATCAAAAGCCACTTTTGGCACGATTACTCCTGCCCGGAGCGAACGGAAACGGGAAAAGCTCGTTCTGTGACAGTGTGGAATGCATAATTCGAAGGAATCGTTGTCATTTCCCCGCTCCTTACGGCCATCGGCGTGAAACCAAATGCAGTTATTTTCCCTTCCGAAGCCGGGGCAGTTTCGTCCGCAAATCCACGGGCGTATCGTGCGGGCGTCGCCTAGGCAAAAAGGGCTTCCGAAGGGCTGGCCCGCCTGTCGATGTGCCGCATGACGAAGCGAAAGGACCTTTCCATAAGTGGATCGGCAAGCGGCGCTCGCTCGACCACGGACCGTTTTCCTGCCGAGCGGGATTTAGGTGGAAATCATATGCCAAAGTTGCAAAAGCAAGCAAAGTCCGCAAGCTCTCGGCTGCTGCAGGCGACCCCCATCGCCTTTCAACCACAAGCCACCCCCTCCCATCCTTCCTTTGCCCTTCCTTTTCCATCTCTCTAGCGCCGCGCGACGTCTGCTGATGATGACGACGACGAGCGCCCGACAACGAACGACACAAAAATGCAAACGCATAAAGGATCAATGTGTTTCCGGACGAGGCGAGGGATGATTCGGGTAAACTTTATGAGTGCCGCACCGCAGTGCCGTCCCTTGTTCTTCCGGCCCCGGGATCTTATCGTCGATTGCAATCTAACTGCTCGAGTAATATGCAGTGCAGCGACCGAGATGAAGTTGCGGCCGACGGGCTAGCGTTGTTCCGGTTGGCGTGTTTTGCTGGCTGCCGTGCGGACCGTGCCACACGTGACTTTAAGCCGTATGCACGTCTGCTCGCCCGGGGAACGGGTTGGCGAGGGTTTTTTGCCGAAATACGTGCTGCATGATGGTTGTGCAAATGAAGAGTTGAATTTTCGGTAAAAAGATTGGTCGACCGTAAGCCGGTGGAAGAGAGTCCATCTTCTGGGTGAATACAGGGATGGTTTTGAATTGTTTGAACTGCCTTAAAGAACTTCCCGAAAGACTGGACTAAATGAATCTGCTTTGCTGGAGTAAATTTCACGGAAACGACGTATGATGGTAATTAAATCATTGACCCAAATCGAATTCAGAAATCACTCTTTGTCGATGTTTTATAAATGAAAATATGCAACTTTTGAAAAGCATAATAGTTTGCCAAAAAAAAATTATAATTTAATTTCTTTTAAAATTCAATGAATTTTCCCCGACAGCAGGGAAAGTGGGAACTGTTACAAATTTGGGTTGTTTCCACTGTAAGCGAATGAATTGAATTATTCCAGACGAAACGTGATGGTTTTATTCATCTTTATTAATTGCACAAATCTGAACCGGAAACGATCGATCGAACACCGACTTTCTCCCGCAAGCTGCCTTCGCCTTTCGCACGGGAATATATTGATTTAAAACTCGTGTAACGTTTCAAATGGCCGCTCCGGTGCGTTAATTTGCATAAACAAATCCGCTTCAGCAACAGTAACCCCGAGTTGGAAACATTCGATTACGACTGAAGTACCGCTGACCTGGACCGTGCCTTTCTGCACGTAAATAAACCCGAGCTTCCTCACCATGATCAGAACCAACACCATCCTACAGCCGCGTGCGTCTCCAGCCTCCGAGATCCTCCAAAGGTAACTAAATCGCCGAGGCGTGGAAGGTTATGAAAAAAAAAATCCCTCTTTTTCGGGCGGCCTTACGATCAACGTTCCCTGGAAAAGGCTGCCAGCAAACGGAGCCAAACCAGCGCCGATTGTACCCCGTTCCTCCACTGCCCCTGGGCCTCTTTCTTTTCATCCCCCCCTTGAGCCTCAGTGCAACAGAAAAACAAGGCCTCCTACAACCTACCGACAACCGGGTGAGTTTTTGGCAAACAAAGCTTGCAAACTTGCAGCGGCCCGAAACAACACACCTTTTTTTCCTGGGTGGAATTGGGGATCGGTGGCGGTGGTGGGGGAGAGTTTAGGCGAAACCGAAGTCTGGCAATGTGTGGTGTGGTGGGCAATAAAATAAATTTATTTCGAATCGCTAGACGGTCGATGCAAATTTATGGTTCAATATGTTAATGGGCGACCACAAAACCCGCAAGTGTGCAGCGAAAGTTCGCTCGGATTTCCAGGAAATGGAAACTGGCCGCATGATCGGAACCGGGTCGGCGTGCGATGCACTTAACATTTTCTACATCACACGACTCCACCTCTTGCCTTGCTGTGAGGGAGGGAAAGCAACCGGATGGCCCCAGTCAAAATAAGAGCCGAAATTCGAAACTGGTTCCGGTGGCTCGTGAGTTGGTTCGATGGTCGCGTGAAAATCCACACTGGTTGGAAAATCGGAAAACGATCTCCGTTTGAGGCAATCGGCGATGTGAGAAAGCTTTAACAACCTTCCCGCAGCTCGATTGAATCGATCGTGTGGTTTCGAAAGCAGACGCGCGAAAAGTCGGGCAACGCGTGTCGGATGTCGGTGAATTTGGATTCACAATAATGCACATGGATGATGAACGGTTGCAGCTGAACTGGACTGGAGGGTGGGGAAAGCCGAGACCGCATAGGCGGGTGGCAACACGAGCATAATAACCATAACTTTTCGCGAAACTTCAAACGAACCGACAAATTCGGCAGCCCACTTGCAGCAACGCTTATTGCACGAGCGTCTTTTTTTGCGGGTTTTGTTTATCCGTTTCATATCGAATTTCAATTTTATTGGTCAGCGTGAAACATCGTTTACATCCGCTTGTGCATGTTCACAGCCGCAGGCGCCAATCAAAATTGGTTTTCCTGATCGAGCGGAAGCCATTTTATAAACTAAAACAGTTTTAGTGTGGCGTAGCTCTTTCCTGTTTATTTTGTCCGTTACAAATCAAACGAAAGGCTAGCATCATTCGGCTGCTTCTTGCAACAGTTGAATCATGAAAAATAAATCATTTAAAAATGCATGATAGTTTGGAAACAGTTAATCGGCATTTTATTTATCAAACATAACATACCTCCATGATAGTTTAACAAACCCGGCGCTCGTATGCGTATCTAATTCAGAATTCTAATTTCGTATCCTATCATCTTGAGCCATTTGCATTGGCTTGGCTTAAGCCATTCCTTAATAAACACCGGATTCAAGCTTCCTTTCTCGACAGATTTTAAGGCGCTTCATGCTTACTGAATGAGATTTTTAATTTAGAAATTAATAATAGTTCTTTTCAACTATTCCCAAAGTAATTGCATTTAGCAAGTCGCTAAAGAATTGTAGTTTATACTGAGTACTTGAACCACTAAGTCTTCAATCTTGGCTATCGTTAATTAAATTCACATTTCAACAAACTTATACCAGAATCGTTTAGTAAGCAATCTAATGAATTCAATAGAAAAAACTCGTTAATGCATTTTTGATAAAACCCTCAAAATGCAATTAACAAATTGCTAAGAATGGTTGTAGTACACAGAGTTGTCAAACAACTGAATCATCTTTTGTCATCAACCTCAACAATATCGCACAGCAATGCAACTCTCAGCTAACCATTCCTTGGCTTCGTGCTATTTTCCAGCAGCAGATTAACAGCCCACGGAAACGGCACACAATTGCATTCCAGCGCGAAAGACATCCGTCGGATGGTAACAATTTTTCCAATTTTAATTACAAAACCGTTACATTCCGCAATTAAATTCCCTCGTCAGCCGACCGACCCGATGCAATTAACGTGCCCATCCTACGTCTTATCGCGTTCCTGCCCTTACAGCAACGGCACACTGATTGTCATTGTGATTTGCATGCTTCTCTCTCTGCGCCATCTTATTTCTGAGTATTTTCCACCACTGCCAAAGCCACCGGCTTGCACTGCAAATGCACTGGCGAAACTGACGTGCCCTATCCCATCGAGCAAGAATGAAAAACTAACCGACGAACCGATTTCCGTTAGACTTTGCTCCGCGGAGAAAAATAGAATTTCCGGAAGCCACCCGCCGGAAACGACGACAGAAGGAGTGGCGGCACCCTGTGCGGTTCCTAGCGGCTGCATCTAGCGAATCGAAAATGTTTTATTCAATGGCAAGGAGTAAGTTTGTCAACTCATTTATCCTTCCACCGATGTTCGCCTTCTCGTCCTAATTTGAAAGCAACTGCGCGTTTCCAATTCACGTTCGATTTATACTCAATTTGGTGCACAGCTCGTCGTCGTCGTCGTCGTCGTCCCCGTCCGGAGCTCCTTCAACAGTCGGGTTTTCACCCTGCTGCTTCCTTTTTTTGGGAGAAGCGAGTTTTTCAGTTTCGATTTTCTTGATGGGAATCTAAAATCCATTCCATTGAAGATGCTTCAGTTAAATCTAAATTAGATAGTCTCAAAACTTTGAGGGAAAGCAGATTCCAACCTAAACCTAATGCGTGTAAAATGGGAATAAACACACTATGTGTTGTTCACTCTGTTTCAATTTAGACTGTCTTGGACCATTTTTCGATTATAATATTTTAAACTACTGACTGTAACATGAGTCAAAGCTTAACACAACTATCTACCTTACTAAGATTGAGCTAAACGATTGCTTTTTAAATAATGAAAAGCCCTTGGGTAAACTCGGTGGATAAATACACACTTCTGCTACCTTCTGCATACTAAGCCATCGTTTCATGTTTGGAGCTATTTTAAGAAAGGATAAAAATACGAATTACCTGTTTACCTACCACTGCCAACGATTGCATTCCTGAAAGCTGAGGATCAACGCTAAGTGCTGAACGGCATTATCATTTAAAAACGCGAGTTATCCACATCGAACGATCTCGACCTTCTTCGCTGGTGTTAAACGACCCCTGCCGTCGGATAAGGCTTGTTTATTCGCTTTCCATTCACACGATTGAACGCAATTCCGCTTGGCGTAGTGCGTAGGTGCAGTGTTGATCCACCGATCCAGTCGACGGCTGTGTACACTGTGGGCTTTCATCATAGCTGTAACTTTTGATTTTAATTGCGTTTATATCCAGTTTGAAAAATCCCTTCCACGTTCTACCTCCACTCTGTCGAACGCTTAACATAACCAACCCCCCCCCCCCCCCTAACCCCTTTCCCCGTTACGAAGTGTTTGCAATTGACCGAGTAAGTCGCAGCATCATCCACTGTTGCTTTTAAAGCCTTGTTTAATCCAGCGGAAACGGACGCGCACCGTCCATCGGTTTCCGGAAGGGTTTACGGTGAGCTTTAATGGGTTTCAATGGCACCACCCAAGTCACGGATCGATTACAGCGTCCCATTTTCCCCGGCGGATTACCGAACACCAGGTATTTGCGCCTTAATACAGCAATTGGCATTTTAATTGGGATAAAGCAACGGTGCGGCCTCTGGCGAAGGACGTCGGGGCTTTTGAAATGATTCGTCCGGATCGCATCTTTTTTTTTTTTTTTTGTTGGATTTTCTTCCTACCCGCGTAATGTTCGACCTGCATTAAGCTTGTTTTCTGCTTTTTATCAGTATCAATTAGCCCCCGGAAAGGTTCTGGACCATTAATAATGAAGGAAACATTTTCAAAGGAAGCACACAATAGAAGGGTGTCTCAAACTGAAGAAAAGTTTAATGGCAGGCTTTAAGCAGTTGTGAAGAATAAACCAAAGCTTGAGTTGAAAAAAAAAATCAAATTAATACGTTTATTCAACAATCGTGGTTTTGTTGAGGTTTGTCCCTTTACGCTATGGATTTTCCTACTTTTCCTTACTTAATAAAACCGTGAATATATTCATATTAATTAATTAATTTATTTAATTGGTTAGAATAACTAAGCATTGCCTCGTAAAATGTTCGCAAAAACCAGTTGCCTTTAATGATGATCAAACAACGAGCCGTTCCAAGCTCCTAACAAGGTAATCAAACAATTCCAAAGTTTTTGACTGTTTATGTTGGGTAAACAGTAAACTTTTCATGTTCCACAGGCTCGACAACGAAACAGTTCAAAAATGAGGTGAATTTTATGCCGATCTTTTCATCCTTACGAAAATGTAACGTGTTTTTTTGTTGTTGAATTTGCGGCGTACCATTCAGCCAGATGTAATGCGTAGAGCAAATATTAAACTCTACACGAGTCCTAGGCTGTTTCTACCCTCTTTACCGCACCTTTCAAGGGGCCCATAAGTGTAGCTATACATGCTCTCAATATTTTAATTTGTTCATCATACGAGCATTTGCCGAAACGTAGCCTTGGACGTGGTTTGCTTAGGGCTGTCCTTATCGCAGCACGGATTCCCTGCCCCGTTCCGGCCACTAAGCGACGTTATCAATCTCTGCCTTGGCCAGGGCTAGGTGGAGCTATTGCGGGTAGGGCGAATCATTTTCCCACCACATGGGAACCCCGAGCCGCCAGTAGCGCCACAGGAAGAAGGAAAATAAGGGAAAATGGAAGGAATTAACGATCGCTCAAATGGTAACACGTGGAATAATTTTTCGGGCTTTTGCGTCCTCCGACGGTGATCACATGTGCGTGTGCTGCATGTTTCGAGTTGCAGAGTTGCTGAGGGAAGGGATTTCCAAATACAAACAAAACTAAAACGAAAGGGAAAGGGGGGGGGGGAGATGAAAAGGATACGAATCCCTATCGATGCGCAGGGATGGATGGAGGAACATTGGCGGTGGAAAAGTTTTGAGATTGGTGGAATTTTAAAAAGCCATCCAACCTTAAAGATGCTGCCCTATTTTCCCACAATAACTGTGTGTATGTGTATGTGTGTGTGGGTGGATGTTTGTGTGACGCCACACGTACGCCGTGCCATGAAACGTGTTCACCGAGAATAGACATACGTATGTATGGATCGTAACAAAGAGGAACTTTGCAGTTGATGTTATGGAAATCGTGATGGTCGTGTGACGGGAAGTTTTGCGGACGAACGCGATCTGCTTGCGACGCAACCATGCCGTCAAGAACTAGGTGGTAGAAGGCAGAAGGTGTAATTCACACGAGGGGACGAGAAAGAAAAACATGCACGGAGAAAGATTAGGTAGGAACAACAACCGCGACAAACCACGAGGCATACCTATCGTTCGCGCAAACCGCCGAGTTGCAGCTACAGATTTTGAACACTTCAAGCTGCGCATTGTTACAATTTTCCTCGTGTCGGAAGTCGGACTACAACCAGGCGAAATCCCACGGTACGCGGCACGCGGCGAATTCGCTCGGAATGCTTCACACGCAAAGATGACGCGATTTGAGCGCCCGGGCCATCCAGCCAGACGCGTGAATGAGAAGCTTCCACCGGCAGCAGCCACCTACGAGGCGGTGCGTTTTAGACGCTATCGGATAATGATACGACAAACAGAGAACATGCATAGATAATCTCGATTTGTTATTCAAATCATAAACTGGTGCCCGTACTTTGATCGTATCCTGATTGTTGGAGTTTCGCCCGTACGTGCGTATGTAAGAGAGCTCTGGTTCTTCCTTTATACAGAAAAAGAGCCAACGCGGTAGTGTAAAAGAGAGATAGAGAGAGAGAGAGAGAGGGAAAGCGGGAGAGAGTAATGGAAATGGATGAAAACGGACCTTTTCGATTGTGGAACGGCTGACGAACGTGTGGGCGAATGACGAGTACCAGCAAATGGAACCAGCTGGGAAATTCCTTGAACCACTGCAATCTGTCCACAATGGCGTGTAGCGAATGTGCGAGTTTGGAAGGGAGCAGTGGTTCCGTGGCACAAGGAGGAATTATTTTGAAATGTTAAATCTTCTAACGATACGAATCTGCGTTGAGTCCAAGTCCACACCATCTAGTGTGTGCAAGAATCGTTTTAAGGCCAGGTGTGAATGTGTGTGTGTCTTTAGGTGTGTGTCAACGACAGCCAGCTCAGTGTCTAACTGCTCGGGTGCGTCCTTTCGCTAGTCAGATAATTGAATCACCTTCACTGGCAATGGTTAATTGGGTCTGGTAATCTGGTACGCCATTGTCAGTCGCGGATACGACAGCGATTCTCCATTAAAGTAATTTTCATCCACCGCAATCTCACAGATGCGGAACAGGGCGTGGGCGTATGCAGCTGCTCACGCTGTATGGTTTTGATTCCAACAACATTGTCATTCATTGATTCGTTGGAAACAGCGCGCTTCCACGCCGAGGGAAAGCCACGCCGTAGGTATTAAGAAAACCCATTTCTGGTGTGTTAAATTTACTAAATCAGACCACTGGGGTTTTCAGCCCGGTTGTCCCACTCGGGATCCGGCCATCTGGCACCAGCTGGTGACGAAACCGGGGATGAGCCAGAAAGGGACTTGTGAACATAAACATATATTTTTATCTGGGTGGCATTAAAAAGGGATTCTCACGGCTTGTGCGTGCCTGTGTGGAATGATTTTCGCCTCTGGTTGGCGCTGCTGATGATATTTTTGTCTTAAACTTTAATACGCATCTGCTTCCAAGTAATCCGCTTCGGGATAAACAGGCAAAAGGGGAGATATAAAGCTCGGATAAACTGTGCCGCTTTCGACCAGGACAAGAACACATGCTTCGCATCGGTATGAACAGGGTTAACGGAAAATGGATTTATCTTCTTTCAGGTTTCTTCGTATGGCGAACATTCGGATTGTGCGTGAAAGATTTCCGCTGATATTAATTTGATGGAGACGCCCAGTCTTTTGTTCATTTCCGATCGCTTAGGTTCCCTTTCATACGGGCTACAGAGATTGACGAATGTGTCTTAGTGTTGTATAATTTTGCTCTTTTGTGTGAGCAGAGCGTTGCACTCAGCACACTAAGGTGTGTAGTGAGCGAGGGGTACTTCTTAAGTGAGGCAGCGCTTACCTCTGCTCACCTCTGCTCAGCTCAGCTCACCTCTGCTCAATGTTCACCTCTGCTTAGCGCTGCTCGATCCACAACGCTGCTCGATCCTCTCCTCTGCTCAATTCTCAGTTGTACCCATGCGTCAAGCAAACGCATTTAAAAACATTCCAAACAACCCGCGCGCACACTTAAGGTTGTGCGTCCAGCTGTTACATTGCGCAGAAAGAAAGACACTCAAGATTTGCACGGAACAAATCACGAATATGGCTTCGCGAAAATTATGTACGTCACGAACAAGCGTCGAACAAACGTTTCGGAACAAAGAAGCAAAGCAAAGAGGAAAACTGGCAATTGAGCAGAGGTGAGCATTGAGCAGAGATGAGCATTGAGCAGAGATTAGCAGAGGTGAGTTCTGCACTTTCTAAAGATGTACCTAGTTTTGAAGCAAGCTAAGCATGAGCCTGCTCAGTAAGGTGAGCAGAGTGAGGTAGGTACCTCTTTTGCTCATTACCCAACACAAGCTACAATTGCTGGTTTAATAAGAATTTTGCGAATTGTTATGCCACATGGTTTCCACACTGAGCAACACGAAGCTCGTTGACTTTTACCGCAGCAGCATTAACTATGCATCGCATACAATATTCCCAGCAAGATGCCATTTCCATAAATACACGCGTGATTGAATTCCTCATAACTGAGCCTACGCACTTCAAATTATAGCCTTTTCGTTGACCCGCCATACATTCAATCAGCATGGTTGGATCGACGGCACCACCCGCTGTTTAAGTGCAGTCCCACAACGGGTAATGATGCACGGTTCATCGAATAAGCTTTAACGAATGGGATGCTTATGTTTACTTGATCAAATTTGAACAGCTGCCTCATATGCCACACGTACAACAAAATAGGTGACTTTAACTTGAAATGGTAGCTTTTGTGCCATGACATCAGCTTCAATAAATCATCATTTCGAGGAAAACCTTCAGGCAGCGAGTCAGATTCTAGGGGAAAAAACGTTTCCTCGTTAATCCTCAACAAAGTACCTTCACGTGATAGCTTCTATTGGTATCGAAGTATTCTATTCCCTATCCACTCTAAATCCACGAGAAAAAGGTGAAGGTTTCCATTCGCGTGCAAGCAATTTTTACAAGTGAAACCTTAGCAGAAATGGAAACGGATGAAAAATGAACATTGGCTGTTTTGCAAAGTGAGAGAAAGGTTCAAATCTTTCTTTAGTGGCAAATTAAACATTCTACGATATGATGAATATTCAATTAATAGTAGAAGCAGCAGTAGTAGAACAGAATCAAAACAATGGTTCTCTATGGAGCTTCTAAAGTATGTGGTTGGTGATTAACAGAAAAAGATATTTTTGAGGTTATGGAAAAAAATTCTCAGTGTTTTAATTTGTCTTGTCCTTTTATGGTTTGTTTTTTAAATATAATGTTTTTTCCGTTGCTTGGTTAACAATAATCCTTTAAGATTATGCTTTAGGTTAAGCTTGACTTACACGGACAAAATCAAACTACGCTCCAATTATTATACTCATATTTGAGAATGTTTGAACCAGCAAGACCGGTTTCTTTGGAGACATTGGTGAAAAGTTAGCTTTCTTATGAAACGTGTTCTATTTTCTAACATGAACAAAACAACAACAAAAAACACCGGCAAAGAGAAACAATCAGCAGAAACAACCGTGCGGCTATGAGAAATTAATTTAAAAGCAAAAGTGATGCTACAGGGCAAACCACGGTTCTTCGGCCGGACCACAGCCAACTGGGATGTACTGGGCTTAATTACTCCCCCAGCTGTGGGGGAGGGTTGTTTTTCGTGTTCTCTCTTCCTTGCTGTCCGCCCCCCACCGCTCTTGAAGCTGCAGAAATCCTGCACAACCTGGAAATATTGTCGTTACTTTCTTTGCCTTTCCCGGAGCGTGTTGTTTCGCGGTTCGTAGCGGCAAACAATGCTCACAGGCAAACGCAATTCGAAGCAGAACGGAACCGAGTCGGAAAGGACTTGAAGGAGCAATTTATGTACCGTCTGCACCGTCCCCCGAGAACCGTGGGCTTCTTAAAGCGCAAATAAGATCACATCACAGTGACGCTTTTCGTCTTCTCGCAGTACTCTTACCCGATACACACAAGTATCACACATACACACACACACACGCGTACACTAGCTCTTGCACCCGGCAAACAATGGTTGTTTTTAAACGCTACAAATTAGTGTCGAGCGCAACATTTAAGCAAATATTTTAATTAAATCAGTTTCCATCGGACCCAGGGGAACATGCGTTGGCTTGCTTTACCGAAACAGAGGAAGCAGCCATAAAAATATGCAACAAGATGCAATGCGTTTGCACCTATATTAAAACGCCAACTTGATGAATTAAAAAAAGGACTGTAGTTTATTGCTCACCGTTCTGATTCCTCTTGGCACAACAATATGGGAGATGCGTTATGCCAGATTCTTTATTTATATTTAAAAGGAAGTAAAACATTTCACTTTTCAAATTCATGTGGTTATAGACACGCAGAATAACCAAAATAACGGCAAGCGTTGATAGATAAATATTTTAAATCTCGTCTTTTTCCGTTTACGGCAGCACATTTCAATACAAATGCGTTCGGGACGATATCGGTTTGACCACACACCTGCGGAAGCTCTTAGGAGCGGACTTATTTTTTTACTGATTCACAAAGGCTTTCGGGGAAAATATGTCGACTCTTTTTCGACAAATTCGCTAGAGATTAGGCGCGTTTGGTATTTATCCTAACGTTTGGTGATGTTTTGTTCGGTTTTCTCTATTATTTTTTTCTTTCTTGCAAGCGGCTTCAATACTATTCACAATCAGGCCGGGTTTAACTAAATTGTGTTGCATGTGTACGCGCCCCGCATTGTTTCTACTTTGATTTCTGGTCACCCCTATCTGGTCTCTAACACACAGCGCAAACACACACAGCGTGCACACCGACAGACATCCCTCACCGTTTATCCGTGATTGTGCGTGCGTGCGTGCGTTCCTTGGGCGATAGCGCAGCCGAACGCCGGGCAGGTCGCCATGAACGATACGACATAAATCACCACCGTCCGCGTGCCCCGAACATGTGCAATGGCGACGAATTTTTCTGTCGACTTTTTGAACCACCCTCCGGACCCCATCCACAAAACGCAAACGTTTTGCGCCTTTCCACAACCGGCGCCAGCGCGAAAACTCGCGCTGACAAAAGATCATAAAAATACTTCCGCACAATCATTCATTCCGTCCCATTAAATCAGCGGTAAAGCTCGACCCCGTTGTTCGCCGTTCATGTGCAGCATATTTCAAAATGTTTCATAATGTTTGCATCAGGCTGGGGCAGATTTTTTTTCCACTATTGATCATTCACTTCTTTCTATCAGTTCGGATTTTGTATGTGTCCACGTGGACTGCGCCGTGCTCCTCGTGAAATTCAGGCTCCCAAAAGCTCCCCCGGAAAGGGGGGGGGGAGGGGGGGTGAGTGGGACGATTGTCACTAAAAATCACGTTCCGTGCGTGCGCTTCGATGCTTTCGGGTATTTGGGATCCATCACAATGATGATTTAAATCACCGATGAAACTATTCATAATATGAACACGGGACGTTGTTCAAGGGGTGTAACCTAATAAATATTAGTCTAGCACAAAATGCCAACGACACAAAGATTTAAAATAGAACCCTGCTTTCCTGCAAACGACGTGCAAAGTGAAAAACGATGGTCTAAAAGTTTTCTCTTTTGCTTATTTTGTTTCACTAGTTTTTAATGGTCCTACAATATTGTTTTATATTATTCGAAGGAGAACAAAAAAGGTAACAAATTATAAGATTTACCAACTCAGGTGCTAAGGTGTTATTTATGGTATACATTCTTGGTTAAATTCACTCACATCGCGTCATTCTTTAGCCGTCGTCAAGCAGTAATGTTAAACTTTATAAGGGCATTTAGTGTTACAAGCCAGAGGAGTTCCGGGAAAGCCAAGCACGTATGCCGGCTCAAACACGACCCACGACGTCGTGGGTTCGAATCCTCTCCCGGTTCACAGGAAAAAAAAAGTCTCGTAAGCCCTAAAACTGAAACTGGCCTAGATCAAAGGATATTAAAATAAATAATTATTCAAATAAACAGATAAATAAATACATCTGTTCAGTGCTTATTCATTTGGAAACCTCTTGAACCGTTTCATCTGAAAAAAAAAGTCTGCAAACAAATTGAAATTCTACGTAAATGATTGTGTAATCTGTAAATTTCAACAAAAAAGCTGACTCTTCATGATTGTATCCAATTTCTGACTTTCACTTCATCCAGCACAATCGACGAACGATAGGAATTGATTGTTTTTAAAAGCTTGCCGGGGGGCAAGCTTATGCTTTCTGCTCGATTGTTGTTAATATAGCTGAGTGCTCTTACCGAATTAAATTCCACCATCAGCCAACGCACAGATTCGAAACGTTTAACGTAACATGCTGTCGCTTGGCCTTGGTACCGGTTATGGTTCGCTGTTAATAAAAATGACAGGATATTACCACCTGCCCCGAACGAATATTTCATTAGGTGGCGCTATCGCTGAAGATGTTACCTTCGGGTTTTGTTTTTCTGTCTTTTCTTCTGCCCCTTGTGCGTCCCTGTCTTTCGTTCTTGTTAATTAAACGAAGCCATTCTAAATCATTTCACTCAATCCGGCTGACAGAGGACAATTTTTCTTCGTTTAGATATGACGCCTCCAGGCAGTGGGGAAGATGTTGGCCCACGCTCGACTGAAAGCGCTCGGCAACCGAGGCAAGCAACGCCGATTCGGCTACATTGTTTATTATTCATCTGATTCCGCCTCCCTTCCGGGCACGCGTTTTCTCATCCGACGAACGCATCGCGCACAGGGGAATGCTTTTTTCCACCATTGTTGTTAACGGACAATAATTCACGTTGATAAATCTCTGATGCGCCTCGAATTGGCGACAAAATCTGGGTACGCCTTTGCCCGATCGGCACCCCCTCGGACGGAGCATATGCCCCGTGCAGCGGTGAGCTGTGACAATTTATGATGCATTATGAACACAATGGAACGATGGATTAAACAGTAGTTTAAATATTAAAAAGGATTATTGTCATCAAAGCACTCTGCGCTGCGGCGCACGAACGAAAACAGAGCCGAGGATGGCATTAAAGCACTTCTGCTAAACCCTCGGCGAGCTTTTTGATGGTGATTTTCCAATGGGTTTCCACTCCCGACGACTCAGATCGGAAGAAATGTTGCCGATGAGGGGGCATTATTTTCCGGTGCCTTTTTTGCTCTCTTTCTACCAGGCTCCTTTCCAATCCCGCTTCGAGAAGAACCATCCGTTTTCTTTCACGCTCGCTCTCCCAGGTTTCATGATTTTTTTTTAAATTCGTCTGCCGCCTGCTTTGTTTCTCTTGTGTTTATTATAATTTCCAACAGCTGTCGACGGGAGCAGAGATTTCCACCGTTACGTGATAATTCGCTGTTGTTCTGTTGTACGATTTTTATTTTTTTGCCTGTGCCAACAAATTCGAACCACTTTCCGGCGCTCAAGCAACAGTGATATATCCTTCATAAATTAACTCATCTTGGTGCGTCCTTGGAAATATGCCGCTGCTCAATCGGTTTGCAATTGTAAGGAGCATGGGCAAATGTCTTATGCAATAATGATTATACGCCGCTCAGGTGATTATGGAAAAGTAGAAGATTTTAAAGAAGATTTGACATTTTAGAACTTTATTTTCTGGATCACCTTTCTATAGGTTCTTGCCCTGTCATAGTTATTGTTAAATACTTCCCGGTTAAATACCGGTTTAGAAATAATTCTTAGATTGTCTGCTCTAATGGTTGCAACTCATAGGCTTCAGAGCACAACAAGGAAGCAACGAAACTTTTAGTATTTTTTATAAACAACATGTAATAAAACATTAAGCGATAAACCACTTTTTAAACTGCTCCTGTTTGCAAACCTCCACTGTTCGCTTTATTTGTTATTCTTCGTGACGCCCGGCAAATCTAATTAATTTGATCCAGTGACGGACAGCCGGCGGCAAAATGTCCAAAGTACACGTTTTTTTCTCATCCATTGCTCCACTCCAGTATGCCGTTAGATATTAAATTTTCCAAACCAGCAATCTTCCACGTCCCATATGTGTGCAGTGCCACCGGCATGATCGATGCTTTTCCCTCCATAGTCTCTTAACTATTTTCCTTTGCCGTCACTTTTTCTGACTCGTCAATGTTCCGAAACTCGTGCTACCCGCCTTGCCGTTGCGCCTCGTACTTCCCGAGCCATATTTTGCAATGGCGTCTGCAAGCGCAAAAGAAACTTCTTGAATATAAAACAGAATTTATATCCGTCTGTCTCCGATCTGGTTTTACCAAAGCATTCAATTCGGGTTTTTTTTTTTTCATTTTCCAACTTCTAGTTTATGCCATTCGTTTTCCTTTCAAAATATCGGTGCCACACGACTCATGCTGCTTCGTTGTTCTTTATTTATTTTATTTTTTTATTATTCGAACTCCTACGCTTTCTCGAAATTTCTTTCGCCTTTCATTCATGCTTCAATCATCCTCACTCTAGAAGCAATTTTTTTCCCCACACTTATTATGCTTGTGTGCTCACTTTCTTGGGTGACCCATTTCCGCCGGTCTCTTTTGCAAGTGGACCAGTACACATTTTCTTTCATTCATTTCCGCAACACATATGGCTGCCAGAAGAAAAAAAATCAACAACGGCTGCCCAATAACCTACTGTTGTACTTTGATGTTTTTTTTTTCTATTTTTACCATTTATTTATCGCCTCAACCCGTTCACATATCGACCGTAAAAGTTGACTCACACTTTACCGCCCGTCAGTATGTGTTTTTGATCGTCTGCAAAGTCCACATGTTGGCGGAGTTTTATTATATTTACATTGGGTGCTGAATAGTGCATTTGCAGACAACCGACATAAATAAATCTTTTTCCCCAATAAAAAAACGGCAGCTGCAAGATGTGCCACGGAAGGAAATGGCCCTCATAGTGGTCTCGGATCACTTTAGCCGGAAAATACGGGTTTAGATACGGAGTACCAACGCGAAAATAAATGTTTCGTGGAATGTTTCCTTTGTGTTTAATTAATTTCAATTGTGTTCAAATAGCAGGGTAATTCTTAGAAACAATTGAGAATTGAAATTGAGGTTTATAATAATTCATTTGGATAATGACTGAAAGTGTCAATTTAAGTACTTTTCCGAGGAACTGTTATGGCTTATCTCGATACGGCTCGTCGCTCCACCAATCTTTCCTACCTTAATCTAGTTTAATATCAGCAGAATCTCAGAACTCATTTCACTAGCTCTTTCCAGCTAACGAATTAATTTCTGGCAATACTCCACGGAAAATGCCAAAGTTAATTGTTTGTTAAGGCTGGTTTCATGCCTGTCGAAAATTAAGCACAGTCTCCTAAGTAGAACGCAACCATGACAGCGACGATGTCAAGGAGAGAAAGAGTGTGTGAGAGAGAGAGAGAAAGGGGCAGAGATAGGAGGAAAAGAGGATCAGCACACTAAAAAACATATTTCGCAAAATTACAGTCCACTCTTTCCCTCCCTTGCCACACCCTTCGGGAGATGCGCACCAACAAGCTCCAGTCAAAAATGAAGCCACGGCTGCAAACTCAGCTTTATGTTGGTCGCCGCTCCAGCCGCACCATTAGCTAATTCAACCCTTCACTTTGCCTCAGAAGTGAATGGCCATGGGATGCTGTTGTTTACGTAAAAGCTCAAGTTTTTCCAATTTTTCGGCAATGGATCAGCATCAAGTAAACATGTTCGCTTCCGGGTTAGTGGCTCGCTTCAAAAACGCTAGCATTTACAGTGTACGCTGCGAGATGCTTTAATATTTAAATTTAGTTTCAAAACAAAGAATGGAACAACAAACAAAAACACCAAGGCAGAGTTGGCACGAAGTGCAGCGCCTTCTGTTAAACAATTTGGCACAACATCATCAAAAGCAGCTTCGGAATTAACTGAAAGTGTCGAAGGCAATGGTAAAGAGTAAAAGCTGACTGGACGGCAAAGTTTTGGCAGAATTTAATGTTTACTTTACTGTTCATATTTTAATTGAATTTTTTTCATCCAAGCTTGTACCAAATAGCTCTTCGTAAGAACATGCACATTCTGCAAACAGTTTCCATACTGGAAACGATAATAAAACTTTTCAACCGTTGCCGGTTCCAATGAAAACGGATTCCATTTGCTTGACCATATTTTCTAGGGTTTGTGATGGGCATTATTTTTTACCTTTTTTCCAAGTCATGATGTTTAAAAGATCCATTTAACGGTCAATGTTGCTAATGTTGGTTAAATTTAATCGAGTTGGTTCGTTGACGAGTAACATTGTTTCATTTTTTTTTTACTCAATTGAACCACAATTATCAGTCATTATAAGGTATTTCAAGGTATTCTTTTTTAAACATTGATTTGCCATTAAAGGCATAATTTCGCTGTTGTTCATTTCTATAAATCAACGACGAATGGGATCACGCTCTGCTACGCTTTGTATCATTGCTTTATTATTAATTACTTTCATTGCAAGTAAATGGATTCATTTAGAGCCATTCAATTTTACAGAATGCCTGGTATAATCTGGTGATTTGGAAATTGATTCGGAAATGAAAACGAAACAAAATAAGGAAAGAAAATAAATCACAAAGCTTGGTACTGTTAATCAGATCATAATGAGTGATCGAAAAACATTGTTTATCTATTAACGACTATTTATCTCATTTCTCATTAATTTGAGTTACATTAACCGATTCAATTCCTATCCACTTTGATGGAGGTAGTTAAAGTCGGTGGAATTGTACAACTTGATAATACAGGTTAAAAAGGTTTAATAAGTCAATTGTATGCAATATTGGCGTGAATGTTAGAATCCTTCATAGTTCATTACGAATTTTTCATTACGAGAAAAACTTTATAAAGGTGCTTAACTTACAGTGTTAGCTTAAATACTCATGACAACTTGTCAGGTTGAATTCTCTCATCGGTTCAACCTTCTTCTACCTTTAATTAACTACACTGCAAGCATCTTTATCGTGACAACAACGCCTGCCAAACTGTCCAGCGATAACCTCTAGGACCAGAATCAGAGTGCCTGGGACAAGGATTTGGAATTACACCGTTCAATGTTCATCCAAGGTGTTTGTAGACAGCTCGGTGGTGTCCAGCACTTCAGATTCGACGACGATTGGCCCAAGTCCCGTGTCCCTTGGTGGTGCTACAACGTCTAAGGTGCTCGCGTTGTCACTTGTGCTCGGTTCTGAAATTGTGCCGGCAGGTGGCGTTGTGGTACGCTCCGTCTGCTCGAGGTCCGCACGCTCGAACGTGTGCACTTCCCCGGTCGGCTGCGTTGGCGGTGCGGCACGTTGAGGTGCAACCGTTGTTTCCCGTCGGAAAGCATCGGTTGGTGGTGGTAAGGTCGTCGTGGTCGTCACGGTGACTTCCTCCTGGACCGGTAAGGTTCCCTGGTCTCCTGCGCTGCGCATGGTGAACGGGTTCGGGTACTGTGACTCCGGCGGGTAGTGGAGGGCCAGAGGGAACGGAAGGGTGGAGGCGTATCTGTGATCCGGTGCGTACGACAACACATCCGGTGCGTGAGGTGGCAGAGCCCGAATAGGAATGAGATAGTGGGCAACGGGCAGTCCACGAACTCCACCGTCGCGCACTTCAAAGGCAGGGAATTCACTCCGAACAACGAACGGTGTCACCTCACTCGTCACCTCCACTGGCGCAACTGGTGGTTGGGGCTCGGTGGCTGGCGTCTCCACTGGCGTCACGCTCGAAACCTCCTCCGCACCGCCAAAGTAACCGAACGTCAGTATTGACTTCAGTCGGCGCAGATGACGTGCGAAGAAACCCACGTCGGGTGTCGCCGGAGAAGTCGCTTCCAGGGTTCCGGAATCGCCCTCCTCCTCCTCCTCGAGTTCGTTGCCTTCGGTGTACGGTTGCTTGCCGAGGCTGATGCGCTTGGCCGGTTGGTAGCTCATCACGTAGTCCTTGATCAGCTCGAGCCCGTCCGGCGTCGAGGCGTACTCTTTGATCGCCTTGATCGTCTCGGCCGAAGTCGTCGTGCCCAGGAGCGCCATAACGTCCTCGAACGGTGGCAGATGCTCAAAGTCGGTCACTCCAAGCTGCTTGGAAAGGCGCCTCAGCTCGGCCTCGTCCGCCGGCGACAGGTTCAGCTTTTGCAGGTAGGCCGACTTCGACACGTCCAGTGGCTGGTCCACCGTCGGCTTAGTTCTGGCCGTCGTCGCCTCCCCGGGAGACGCCAGCTCTTGGGTGGGAAGTGAGTTCGCTTCCGGCCACCCGACTACCGCAGGCAGATAATTGCTGTCCCCTGCTGCTGGCTGGAATTGAACCGCTGCACCGCCACTGCCAATTCCTCCGTAAGCCATCACCGGTAGGTACGGGCCCGGACGGGTACCGTCGGTGAGGGACGGCGTACCGGGGATGAACATCACCGGATACGGCGGGTATGGTCCCGGCAGGCCCGTAGAATGACCGTACAGCAGGTGCACCGGTGGCTGAGCCGGATCGCCGTAGATGGGCACCACTTCCGCCGGCGGGACTTCCATCGCCTGCTGGGCCGGTTCCTCGGCTCCTCCGCCACCGAACAGCGCCGACAGCAGGCCACGCTTGTTCCGGCCGAGCTGTTGCTCGCGCTGGGGCTGCTGGGACTGACGCTTATTAGTTTCGGCAGCCAGCGTGACGCCCAGCAGGACACATCCGGTGCTCAGGAGCGCAAGTAGCTGCAACGACACAATACAGCAAAACGGCATATTAGAACAGACCTATATTCACGCACATCGATCAAACACGCATCCTTGTGCCAGCCCTCGGCAAGCGAACGTTATGTTGGGCTTAATTACATTCGCACGGAATACAAACCACCGGCTTTAGCCCAGTCCGGAAGCTGGTATACGGAATGTTTCACTATGCCAGAGTCAATTAGTATCCATTAGACGTTTGTTCAGGATTCACTAAGCAAAGGCCAATGGGAAACGATTTTGGAAATTACATCGCTTGTAGCATTAACATTATTCTTAAACTGCCCTTCAGGAGCAATCAAAATTCTTGGGTCTTTTTGTTAATAACACAATAAAATCGAAGAGGATAAGAATTATTGAGAATAAAATAAAGCTAAGAGTGATTTGCAATAACAATAAGAATTGCCAAAACCTTTCTCTCGTAGAGTGTGCAATGATAATGCCTGTTATTTAAGGAATATATTGCAGGCATTAAGTTGCGCCTGTGTGTTATCGAAAGTGAACATAGAATAGTCATCAAATAAATCACCAACTATGAACTATAACATCGGAAATTCTTCAAGCATAATTATTCCAAAGAATATGTACAATAATTATTCCTAATGAATGTTCGATAATGAATGGCGAGCAAGTTTAAAACATTTTGCTATAATTAATCCTGAATTTTCAGAAGCACACAAAATAAAGTAAAAAATAAGTTTTAATAAAAATATGTTGCTTCGTGAATGATGCCCGCATGATTGCGATCGTGAATATTATGACTCCTAAAGCAAGTGTTCCCTTTTTCCATCAGGTTATCCTAAAATCATTATCCTAAAGGAAATACAATCGCCACAGGGTACTGAAAACTAGAAAGTTCACCAAATTTTACGTACACAAACATTTCCCCCCCAAATTTCCCTCCATCTCCCTTCGCTCCAAAGTTAACCAACCGAATTGTTCTGAGAAAGTGTGTTTTGTTTCCCAAGCTTCCTTGTGAAAAGCGCAACCTGTGAGCCACTAACGTGTTTACGGAAACCCATTCCATACTTCAACTCGCACAAAAGATCACCCAACCCCGGGGGGGAAGCACATGATTGATAAGGGCAAAACAGGGGGGGGGGGGGACACCGTGCAACCGGTGGCATCATCATCCGACAAACCATCGCTCAACATCGTCGAGCCTAGCAGCGATTCCACCGGCAATCGTTCAGGAGTTTTCCGGAACCCCAGGGATAATCGTCCCGCAGAGAAGCGATGTGAAAAGTTTGGCGTGCCCCGCCCGTTCGCCATCGACCGAGCAATCGGCAGGAATTCTAAGATTCTCTCCATAACTTTCGATCGAAAAAACATGCCCTGCAGCGGTGCAAGGGTTAAGGTGAGCGGGACCCGGGAAGCCGCCACGTTTGTGGTCTACCGTAAGGCATGCAGCGTGCAGCATTCGTTTCGATGGCATCCGTCGCCAGGTGGGCGATGAAAATGTGGGTTGCATTCCGTGCCATTTGCCGATGGCGAAGTCGGATGCACGTGCAACCCCGGTGCAACTGGCGGCCTGCATTCCCAGGCTTGCACTGGCATTCGTTTCCTCGCAACCGCGCTCCGATTTTACTCGACTTCACTCGAGAAGTGGTGCGAATGCGCTTGTAGTAGATTTTCTTTCTCTTCTTTGCTTTATTTGTGTCTTAATCCTTCAGTTTCATCACCAGAACCAAAAGCCCGCTCTCTGCCACGAGGACCGGAATAGACGAATGCAGATTATCCGACGGCCGTTATCAGCCTGCCAACCACTCGCCGTCGTTCCGCGACTTTGCCCGAGGGTGGGTTTCGCCCGGCGGGGGGAAATGTGTAAAAGTTTTCCCAAAGTTTTTGTTTGCACACGCCCCCCTCACCCGCCCTCCTACTCCACGCACCCACTACGCAATGGGAACGCACGCAAATGAATAGCAAAGTTAGATAACTTTCTCACGCCCCACAAAAATGTGGGGGGGATCTCCCGACAATGCACTCGACAGGAGCGGACGGCGGAGCGGAGTTTGGGCAGCTGGAATGGATGAAGCAAACAAACAGAAAGTTCCTAAAACCAGCTACGCTTTAAGAAGCACCGGGGCAATTGATTAATTCAAGCGCCAGGAGTGTGGGAAAACTTTGCTCCATCCCCTTCACGGGGTTCATTTAGAAGGTGCGGCAGGCTTAAATGAAAGAAAAGAAGGAACACATCCCGGTGCACACACTGGAAAGCCAGTCCAAACTACCCTTTATCGAGAGAATTCACAAAGAAAGCTGGAAAAAACATACACTTACTTCTACCATTGTGATCTTCATTGTTCCGAGGGGGGGAGGGCGCGATGGGTGTGGCTTTTCTTTAACCCTACAGTAACTCCGATGCCGACGGTTTCTTTAACGCAAGAATGCAACGACGATGGCTTCACTAGCTGTGCGCAGATTAATTCATCCTGCAAACATTGCTGGCACACTGATATTATGCACAAATCCTTTCTTCGCAAACACAAAAACACACACACAAGCACATGCACGGTCACTAGGTACGCCTGGAAGGTGCCCAGTATGAGCTTCAGGCGAGCAAGTCTTTTGAACCAATCAACCGAATCGCCGTTTCCAGTGGCGTACGTCGTTCTTCGCCTTGTCTGCTCCAATTTCGTTCGGTCCGGGATGATCCTTGATCTGGTAACCCCTTCGTACTCTCACCGGGACGGGTTTCCCTCTCGGTTCCGCTACTTGGTAGACTAATTTTCGCTAAAGTGATTTAACATCTCTCGCCCGACCGGATAAGTTCACCGCGCTAGCGGAAGCACGCAGACAAAGCAAGCAGGAAACGAGTGATTTGAAACAGAACTTGCACGGGCGACAGATTGAACGGAGAACCTCTCGGTTGGAGGTGGTGCGAAGAACTGAAGACACGGCCGAGCGGAAGGCAGCACCAGCTGGTCAGCTGAAGGCACTCGAAACAGAAACCCACCGACTCCGGGTCTACGGGGTCGGGTTTCCTGCCAGAGGAACAGTTAACTTCCCTTTAGGCGAAAATACAACCGACCGTGCAGGCCAAGGTCGTCTTGTCCCTCGCCCTTCTGCCCTTGGACGCGTTCCCTTTGCTAGGGGTTCCCCCGGTCGGACAGGTTGCACTCAATAAAACCCACCCACACACCGATGCACACCGTACAATGGCACGGCTATGGCAGGTAGCGCATTTCTTCGAGACGGGCTTCCCTGCCGATTCACCGGCACCGGAAAAGGGACCAAGGGAAAGCCGAAGGTGCTGAGGTGCGCTGAGCGGACACGGGAAATACCAGAAATGGCTGCCTAATGACGGCCGTTTTCGGGCCGCCGGTCCGGGAGGGTTTCTTCCACGCCGCTTAATTGCTGTGTAATATTTGAATTTAATTTAAATTCCGCTCCTAAGCGTTCGGTTTTCAAAGTGCACTTGCACTTTTCGATGCCTTTCCATCGTGCTTTCGTCTACACCGACCGGGCTCTGCAAACGTGTTCCTTGGTGCCGGTGCATATTGCTTTCACTTTTTTTTTCTCTCTTTGGTTGTTGCTTTATTTTACATTTCCTTTCATTACCTGCCGAGCCGGGCTCGACTGGCCCCCGAAGAAGAGAAATTCCGGCGGAAAAGAAATTTGCCTTCCCTTTTCACTTCATTGGATTTTCGCTTCGCTTTTGCTTCTAAAGACATTTCAAAAGGTGAACGGTGCACCGACGGGAAAAAGGAAGGATTTAAAGGGACGCACGTTGAGGCAGCATTGAAAGGAATCTTGGCAAAGCGACGGAATGGTGACCGAGGGGAATGGCTCGCCGGTTGGGTGCGGTAGGTTGCGCTTTTCTGCCATCGGAAGTCGGTTCGCATTCGCTATCGCCGACTCGACGACTCGGTCCGGAACGACTGGTAGGGCGGAAACGTTAAGTTCTAATTACAGCCGCAATTTGAGAGCTGGAGAATTCACTTCCAAAACTGGCCCTCTTATGAGTTCTTTCATTACCGGTATGGCTCGCTGCAAGGTATGGATTGCACCTGATGGAAATCGATGTTCCTCACATAATCCTACAGCTTTTAGGCACTCTGACATACCATTATCGTTCACATGGCTGAACTAATCTAGCCTTAATCACATTGAAATTATCCAACATAGCTTTAGAATACTCTCGTGTGTATTTATTAATTAGTTTTGATTAAAATTCATGACACCAATTTGCAAGCATCTATAAAATGCGTTTCGAAAGTCGATAAAATCAAACCTCGCCTATCCACATTTTTAAAATTCTGCCAGGTCCCTAACAAAAAAATTTATTGCAAGACAGTTCATATGAATAAATATGGGAGCTATGTTAACCTTTATTCTTCCAATCATTAAAAATCGGACGGTTGGATCATTTGAATGCTAATGCCATGGGTTTGTCAGTATCCTTACCGTAAACCTTAGAGTGAATGTAAATAAACATACAGTTAAACATATGAAGCCAGGCTTGAATGTAATTCAGAATTAAATTAAATATCTTAATCAATTGACTGTACTTAACAAGAGGTTCCTGTTATTCTGCACGACGACTGGAAGTGACCATTTGATTATGATATTTGATTGATGATTAATTGAGGCCCTTATCGCTAAAACGCTTGTTTCACATGATAATCTTCAAGAGAAATTATTCAATCACTTCATCGTTATTGAAACGTTTGTTGTTGGTGAAAAAAGCGAGTCGAAACTGGGTTCGTGCAAAACATGATTAACAACTGACTTCTACCGTCTCTCTGTTTCCAAACAAACGACGACTCTACCGAACGGCGTCCGTTTGCAAGACGAAGGCGAACGGCAAACGATCTTAACGATAATTGATTTCATCATCAATGCACAAATTGTTTTCCAACAAGGACCACCTAGCGTTTCGTCGTGCTTTTGCGAACGACTTGTCCAGCACATGCAGCTGCAGCAGGCTCAGCAACATCATCATCATCATCATCACTAGCATCTTCAACATGAACAGCAGGCAGAATGCTGTTGCATAAGCCACCCACTCGAACGAATCGCCGATGGACAGGAGTCAAAGTGTTTGAAAATCAACAGCAAATATAAACAAAACACTTCACTCGCGAGCATCGTCAAGCGGATGTGCTATTTTTCTCCTCTTTCCCTTGCTTCCTTCAGGCTAAAGAAGGATGGAAAAACCTTTGGTCGACGATATCCGCCCACACGAAGCAAACCTGTGCCAGTTTTTTGTTTCTTTTTTTTTTTCTTTCCTCAATTTCCCATCCGACGGTCCGTCGTTGTTTCGTCCTTCCGTCTCATCCGCACCCCTTCTTTTGGGATGTGTCGAAGGGTTTTCGACCCGTTCTGTGTTGGTTCTTTGGTATTTTCTCCATTTGACCGACCAAAGCGTCCACCGAGTGTACTGTTACGAAAACGCCAAAGGTTGTTTTCCACCGTTTTTCTTTTTTCGTCTGCTCATCTCCCCTTCCCCCGCCTGATGGCCACAGCTTATGTTTTCCACTTCATTTCCTACTGATAACATCTGCAAATAAGAAACAGACCAATACACGCCAGTATTCGAACGATCGCATCGACGATAGCGTTCCAGATGGAAGCGGGGGCAGGATCTTTGAGCCGACTTCTCTGCTATTTTTCCGCCCTCCCACACAGCCCGCACTCCGCTGGTAGGTGTAAGGCTTTTTTTTCGTCGGTTTGAAGATGAGTATTCTGTTTTATACCCGGATATATTTTCTTTTTTTTTTCGTTTGCTTGTTTCTTATATTCGATTCAGCTTTTCCGGACTAAACTGGTACTTATGGTGGTTGGGCTCGCAAGTACCGCAGCATTCAGGCGCGGTTTTTGGTGGGCAAAATGAGGATAAAAAAACTGCACACACAAAAAACTGAACTGCAAAATCATGCCACTCGATGGCCTCGTGCGGAGACTTGAATTAAATTTGTACTGGAAAAGCTTTCAACTTGATGAGGACGCCGCAGCATTGCCGGCCCATTCAATGGCTGCTTTGAGCGACTTTAAAGAAATCGGAGTAAATCCTTTTCGTTCAATGGTGTACTTAAAATAAAATAGTTTTATTTTCACTCACAGCGAGAACCTTTCTAGAGTGCTTGAAACCAGTAAGGCGGAAAATTTGAACAAAACGGGTGCATTGAGATCCCATAGCATATATATTTACAGACTCATTCACGAAAAATAAAACGTTCTAATCTCGTCAGAAGATTCTAATGAAAACTGTAAAAATGGTCGAACAAGCCCAACGCCGTGCTCTTCCTAATATTGAAACCCAAGTAGAGGGTTCTGCAGCACTCTATCAACAATAAATGTATAGTCTGCATCAAGATATATACTTTAAAAACCGTCAAGAGTGTTAGATCCTGCAGCACGGCGACGCTCAACCCTAGTAAGCCCTCTCCTGATGCCTTGAATATCTTGAATCTCAACGGACCTTTTCGTAAACAAATTGGAAGAAAAAATGGACCAACTCTAAGGTCTACATCCATTTTACGATCTGGATTAACAACGGAAAATTTGCTTAAAAATTATAAAACCTCATTGTTGTTAGTAGTAAAAACAGGTAATGAAATTCTGTCTAGACCTATTATGTTAATCTAGTTAATCTAATAGTTCAAGGTAAGGAGAAATATAATTAGTATACATGAAATGTGATTTTTACCGCTCTGTTTGTTTTCAATTGAATCCGTCTGCTCAATTAGGTAGTTATTATTTAAAGAGATTTTACGTTAATTGAAAGCGCTCAACGGCAATTCCATCCAACGACTCCTGCTTTTTCGTACAACATATAGCAGGTCCTGTCCCATACATTTCCATGACGTTGTAATTTAAGAGCGCATCAGTGGACAGACCTTTTTTATTTTCACCACCAACGTGCAGCGTAATTTTAACCATTTCGGTGCTACACGGTCGCGGGATTACACATCTTTCAATCTGTTCCGCGTCACGATGCGCTGCATTATGCATTATGCAAGCGCAACATGCCGAACGAAAAACGGTGACAATTTTACACCCACTTCAGTGAAACACACTCAACGCACAGCGGAATGCGAAAGCCATAAATGCTGTCGGATTTTCTGTGAATTCCACGCTGCAAACATACTTGCGAACACATTTCAACGCGATTTTCGGACACCCCTTCGGCACGTGGTTCGGTTTGTCGCGGGACGGGCCTTCGAAATATGGTTATTTATTTAATGACGACGCACTGCCAGGTACGGGCGGTCATGAATTTACCCAAGCTCATGTGAAATTAATTAAATAATCCATCGTGTCCTTGGTTCACCTGGTTGCAGCCGGGCGAGAACACGGCTTGTTCGTTCTCGCGAATCGCTTAAGTAATCGACACGTTGGTTGTTTTCCACAATGTCCCTACCCATAAGAATTGTAGATTAAAAATGAATTATGACAAAAAAGGAACGTGCATCCAAACCGACGGGGAACAAAGATTTTTGATTGGCTGCTACGGGGAGGCTGTCTGGGAAGCTCGGCTTGCGCACGTCATTTAGTTACAGCTACGTGTTTGAAAAGTCCGAGATTTCGATTTTTCCCCAAACGATTAAGGACATGATGTCACGTAATAGTGAGCAAACGAGTTGCAATTGGATTGGATGTGTAATTTATTTATAACTCATAAGTCCAATAAAAGTGTCAACATATTTGTACCACTCTCGATTAATGTTTGGTTTGATTACATTCAGATACGTTATGAAGAGAAATGTAAATCGAATGTTCTTCATTCAAGAGCAAAATTATTTCTACGATTGGGTTGATGCTATGGTAACCCTCCTTAATCCTCCGTTTTGAGTTTTTTTTTTTCAGTTACGTGTTATCGGATGCTTGTTCCGATGTCTTGCAGGAAAGGTCTTACTCAAGCTGTGGTTGAAGTCTAAGCGAGAGCACTGTATTCTGGAAATAGGCAATCAAGTGCCTATTTCTATCTATTTTAATAGTAAATTATTAAACTATACTTGCTAATGCTAACTGAGTTTACAGTCGATGCTTACGCGTTGTATCTATACACAACCTACACCAGAACCAATGTAAATTATATTTTTTCAGCTAATTTTTTAGGTAGAGCGATAGACTGGAAGGCAGTGTCGGTTTTGTTTAAAAATATTTGATTACTTCATTCACAACAACCCTAGCTCTCGGGGTGTGGAAGATGTGAGTGGAAAAATGATTGTAGGCGCCTAAATGGCTGCAATTGGTGCAATGGTTTAGGAAAGTTCAGGGATTTTAGGATAGTTTAGTATTAGTGTAAACAGGACTGTCAGGGATAGACGAAAAGTAAAAGGGATTAATTAAGGCAGCAGGCGAGAGGTTTTAGTAGAAACTCGTTAAAACTGTGGAAATTTTGAGTTTTTTTCTACTTTCAAAAAAAAAAACTCAATTGGGTAAAGACGAACACAACAAACCAAAAACATCACAAATCGGTTTGTCCGTGCTCGAGTGATGACTACTAAAAACGCAACATGCCAAAAAATGTACCGGAGACGCGGAGCAAGATCAAGTGCAACACGAAGAATAATTAAACCACACTACGGGCATTCGTTCAGGAGCGACGCAACGTTTGCGCAATGCAATATCTTTATTGTGCAATATTTTGCTGCACGAAACCCTAATCGCACCCATGGCGTACCCTCGCTCCGCCTGAGCTGGAAGCAGTTGCTTGGATTTTAATAAGAACATCACCACAATTACCCATTCGCTTTGGCTTAGGCTCCGTTCCTTCCTTAGGCAATGACGCTCCTGCCCACCGTGAAATTCCCATTTCGCCGACGAAGCTTGGCTCCGGCCACTCCTCGTGTCGTCAGTCATTCCGTATTCAATCAATCATACCGGCAGCAACTAAATCAAAAGCATTTCATTCCGGAGCACCCTGCCGAGACTGCTCGTATGGCAATACGCCACGGCAGCTATGAGATTTAGGTCGAGTAGGTTTGTGCGCTTCCGGACGACCCCGAAACAACCCGTGGATGTATTTCGAATTCCCTGGTACGTGGTGAGTCTTTTTTTCCTCTCATGTGCTGGCACTAGCCCCAAAAGGCGGCAAAAGGTGCTGTGGAGCAAGAAAAAACACACCCCGGTAACGTCTCATTCGATTCTCGTGACTCCGAGAGGACTCTCGTAACGGCAATCAAGCCAGCAATCTCGAGCCGAGCTGATGATGAAAGCGCCTGGCCTAGCGAACGCCTAGTGGACGACCGTGCACCGAGATGAAGGACGAACAAAGCACCCCCGTATCACCCCAGCGCCCCGCAGGGGATGGTTTGACTCCGAACTCTTCCGGCAATGGAAGAACGGAAAACCTCCGTCACCCGGGGGATATACAAAATCAAGAAGAAAGCTCGAACCCGATGCGGTCACAATGGGAATGCCGATTTCCCCGAGTGTGGAGCGTGGAAATAAATTACAAAATTTCCGGAAGGAGGCAGTGCGCATTGGAGACGGAGGTAAAAACCCCCGCCGGCCCCTCTCCCCTGAAAGGATCTGAAAGAAAATGGTTCGCACGGACGGCTGAGGAAAGTGTTGAAACGAATGAACGAATAAAAACGAAATCTTCCCGGAAGAGCTGAGCGAAATGGATGGGAAAAAACACTCCTCACAACCGCCACTCCAGTCTACTTCAAGGACCCGAGAGTTCCGACCGCAGCCGCGAAGCCCGGCAGCCTTAGCACGAAATTCCCTCCGGGAATGATGATCGCGCGCGCGCTACGTCAAAGGTGTGAAAGGCTTGAGAGCGTACTTTTCAAGAGTCATTACTTTTCCTTCTTCGCAATCGTACAGCGAAAGCTTTCTACGAAATAGTACCATTTAAGGGCACGACGCCGGCTACATGTCAGCATTGTTAGTTTTATGTTTTCCCTTGCTCCTCGGCTTCTGTGTGTGTTTGTGTAAATATTTTTCTTTAATGCATGGAAATGTCAACAACGACCCAGCGTTCCCTGGGCGTTAACTGTACGACGAGCGGGAAAAACTGATAGACCAAAGTTCAAAGACGAATTCTGACACTTGGAAGTGCTATAATTATTTTTTGCCAGGCCGCGCATCCATCGACCGGCCCTACGTCATTAAATTGTTTCAGTGCTTTCCTTTGCCGCTGCCCTTACTTTTCTCGTGCCATCGTTCGTTTCTTTCGCAATTAATAACGGAAGCGAACACCGAGGTCGATTGATGTCCTTGCTAAACGCTTCTGCATGATGCTTTGGAATTGATTTTTCCTGGAGCATGTTAATCAAGATATGGTCTTTGATGTGTCTGTGGAACGATGAAGTCAACGCAAAAAAAAAGAAAAACAAAGTATTGCCTAAGCAACATGAACACAGCACGCCGTATTTTCGGAAAACAGGTACAGCGGGAAGCCTCGCCACGTGTTCAGCTGATTTCACCAAATTCACATAGATGTTTTCAATTTATCCAGCAGGACAATGAGGGAAGATTCTGATTTCTATAAAATGCTGCACGCTTAATTTTTTTGCTTTGTGTATTGTGTATATATTACTTCCTACGTTAGTTATTGAACTAAATTGAATGGATTTAATAAGAATGCCATTCGCAAAATCAAATTCCATTTTCTATTCAGTAATATATAAATGCTATTCAAACTCTCGCATTAAAAAAAAAAATACATCACAACATTTCAATGCTGCTTTCACATTACGCGGAATTCATTGCATGTCACGGGTTGTGGATCCAATAAATATGGGTTTCCAATAGATGACGCGTTCTGTTGGCAGTTGAAAATTGTCTCAAGCTGAGCCAATATGATTGTTCTAAATTAAATTCCAAATTAAATTTTCTAAATTCACGGATAAACCACCTGTATATAATCCGCACCGCAAATAAATCGATTTTTCCATAAAAGACTAAAAATGCCACAAATGGAATGTGATTGGTATGTGAATGTGAATGAGCTAACACGGTTGTTGATTAAAAATTAACTGCCAGTATGAAGTGAATGACGGACTTCACTCAACAGTTGAGAAATGTTTATCCGAGAAAACTGATACCAGCTTATCACCGTCGGGTTATCTACATTTTCTTAAATTAAATTTATTTATCGCTTTATTTTATTAATATTATTACAATTCCGAAAACCCCTCTTTCATATCGCAAATGAAAACCTCTTTTTCATATCGCAAATGAAATGCTTGGTTAAACTATTCCTGGAAAACTACAACCTAGACACAGTTAAAACTCTTTAAAAGATATTCATTACAATGTACACATAATTGTCAATGTTAAGTATTTAAAAGTAGAGTAACTGGCGCTTAATTATGGGATAATTAAGCTTCTTCCCATTGTCGCCGTTGATGCACTTCGGCGGGAATCCCTGTGCAGCTTGAAAAAAGGCCCGATGCACTCGGTTCCACTGGCTTTTGGTTGAAATTAAGCTACGCGAATACGAACTGCTAGGAACAGGCGGTGCCTCCGCTTGCGACCCGCAATCACTATTAAGTGCCATTAAGTTCCCGAAAATTAGCATACAGCGAACGCGAGGCCAACTGATCTTTCACACACGCACACGGCAACACAATTTACACATCCTCGTCGCCGTCGATTGTGGTTGTGACGTTTCATTCAAAAGTTCATTCCTTACCGACTGCTAGGGGCAGTGTTAATCAAACGGCCTGCCGTGGCCAGAGGCGGAAAATCGGCCCACCGGCCCCCTGGAGGTGAAACTTGTGCCAGTGTTGGCCGCGCGCGCACGCCGGAGATAATCAGCTTGCTAATTAGCCGGCTCGAAAAATGTGCTCCCATCGTGGAAAACCCGCCCCCGGTCAGTTGCAGTCGCGGTCAGCCGGTTGGCGGTGGCGAGCTGCCTTAATTTGATTTTAAGTGCTCTCAATCACTCGAACTGTCGCCGGCAACGCTGGCCACCGCTGGGACGCGGGGATGCGCGGATGAGCGATGGTGAAAGTTAATAATTAAGTTGGTCGAGTCGGTTCGATTCAATTAGGGGCCGCCCGCGTTTCGGGATAATATAATCTCTTTATTTGGCATGGCGCTCGCCGCACGCGAACGGAGTAACGCAACCAGGTCGGTAAAAAAAAAACCCAACAAAACTATCGCTGGCGAAAAGCACGTTCCCGAGATGCTGATGACCGGAGTTCTAGGACCGGAGAAATCACGCCATTACCACGACCGGATGGATAAACAAAGGAAGACAAAGAAAAAAACAATCGGTACTCCATTTAGAAAATGAATTATTCACTACGCCGCTCCGATCGATGATGGTGGCTCGTCTTCCGGCGGACCTTCCGGGACATCAGGCGACTTTCACTTCCGTCGACCGGGATCGGTACCGTCCGGGACGGGCTGGAAACATTCCCCTTTCTCGACCGACAGCTCGTCAAGAGGCGCGGATTTGTGTCCATCCAGTTCATTCCGGTTCTGACCAACTGCCGCAAGTGCAACCGCAAGCGGAAGGGCGCAATGTAATTCGCCCCGCCGCCAAGACCACGCGCCCGTGTGACGAGGCACTGAAGTGGATGATTAAACGCATTCCAGCCCCAGCTGGCGTACCCTGCTGTGCGTCATTTGGCACCCATTTGGCAAGCTGTCCGTCATTGCTCACCGCCCGAGGAGTTGTTCCCCGGTTCGTGGTTGTGTGGTGTAAGAGTGTGCGCGTGTTTACTTAGCAGTCCGATGATTTACATTCCGGTAAATCGAAAGCAAACGAAGGGTTCACCCCCCCCCCTCCCGCTCCACGCACACAAATGAACTAAGCCACCGGCAAGTTACACCATATCGGTGGACGAGACCTGGTGCAGTCCTCTTCTTCTACTGGTAATCGACACTATTTGCATTGCCAATTGAGCCGCCGGTCTGGTATGGCCAATTGGCGCCAACCACTGCTCGGTAAATAACGCCCACTGCCTCTCCTGGACCTCCACTAACTTTTGCTTCCCTGAGTAGTGGTGAACCTGGGGCTTCCCTGCAACATTCGGTGGGTGATTCCCGCATTGCGTGGGCAGGATGTGGAGGACCATCCAACAACTGTCATTTGTAGCAGGCCCACGTCTGACAGCACCGTACCAAACAAAAACAAAACCCAACCCAAAACCCCCCGGTGGCCTTTGGCGTATAATGGGCCCCAATAAAGAAATTCCTTTATCGCTCGCACTTTATTGATGCTCGATTCGATTGCCGATATGCCAACGGCATACAATCTTCATCATATTCATCACCATCATCAGCATCGATCAGCGCACCGTATGTTAGCACCAATGCGTCCGGTTGTTGGCCACAACCGGATATGGACACCGGGACGATTTGAGTAGGTTGCCACCGTCTCTCCTGCTCTCCACCACCAAACACTTCAACTGATCACTTTACGAACGAATATTTTTCCCCATTGTGTCGTGTTCTGGTTAGCTTGTGGTCGTATTTGCTATCGAGATGACTCTGTGGGACGATCGACGCCTACCAGTATCGTGGTTAGTGGGTTTTTGGCATGTGCTTATATTCTTTTTTTTTTCGATCACCTTACATCCACCCATCATATCTCCATCTGGTGCAGGTTCCTGGAGCTTGTTAGTTAGATTGCTGTTCGATTTTGATACCATTTCCGGGCCGGTACCGGTATGCGCGTAGTATCGTTGCTCTTCTTACAAACTTACCCGTCACATCCCGGTTCGGTTGGACATCGCCACCCGGCTGCCACGAGCTGTTCGGGTTATGCTAAACCTTAATTGAGTTAGATGCTAAATAAGATATCCGCAGTCATCGGCGTGCCGCATCCTCCCGGTCTCCAGTGCCACTCGCCCCGGGGAGTGGAAAGTCTGGCCGTTTCCATAAATATCTTCGAACAGCAGCGTACAATCTATGTTGGAGCTGGTACCGTCTACGTATTTGTCTATAAGTAATATGTGTGTACTGGGTGTGTGTTTGCATATTGGTGTCTGCAAAACAATGCGCCTGCGATGCGATGGGCTTGAAAATTTCGGAAAATGTGTTGCCAACTACGAACCGAAACCGGAGACGAACCGGATCTGCTGCAGGTGCTCCGACAACTTGTCCCCCGGTTTGGCTCAGAACCTCCGGCTCGCAGCTCTGCGGAGCAAACTTCCGGAGTCACTTTCCAATGATACTCTGGTAGGGCGGCGAGCAGGGGGAAAGGGAGGGTGGAGGGCTACCCGGTTCATGCACCCCGGCATCATCCGGTTTTCTCTCGGTTACAGTCACTGCATGCAGTCAATATTTCCTTTAAGGATTTTCTTCACCCCGTTCGACTTCCACAATGCATCCCTCCCCCCTGTCGTGAACTAACACAGTTTCAGCTTGGGTCGGAGCGAATGAACCCTCCACCCCTCCTCCTCCTCCTGCTCCACCACCAGCCCCACCGCAGGCAGTCGACATTGGGCGGAATGTTGAAAGCAACCTGCTCGCATCGACGTGATTGTAATTTCAAACATCAGTCAGATGGAATAAATTGACAAACGAATATGCCGTACATATGTTACCATGCCTGCCGTACCCTGCCACCATCTCCCTCATCCCAACACTCCAGCGCAAAGATGAATCGACGCAAACTGTAGAAAGTGCGCAACAAAACATTCGCCATGGCACAATGATCCAGATCAATCTCTTCCATCGACTCGAACGAACGAAGGAGAGATGCAATAGGGAGGGGGGAGGGGGGGGGGGGGGGGGAGAATGGACCGATTGGTATCGTTTTTCCATTTGCCTTCCGTCTTCTTGGTGTAGGAAACGTATTAACGGCCCGAAAGAAATCTCACAGAGCGAAGCTAATCCGGTATCAGTCTGCAAAATCCCGGAAGAGCGCAGTTTCGGCGTCTGTTGGAGGACCGGGCAAAAGAAAAGCTGTTACGACGTAAATCTCCGTTGTCCGGTGGGAAAATTTATCACGCCCCAGCTTTGTTGCCGCCAGCTCTCCCCAGGAGCACCGTTCTCTCTCGGGACGTACGTTCGGTATGACATTCAATTAGCTCAACAATGCTACAGAAGCTTTCGACTGACAGAAGGTGAGTTCCAGTATCCAGGAAACTAGGACTGAACCTTCCGTTGCAAATGGGAAAAAGGTTGTATACCATTGTATACCAGGAAAGTATGGCCAGAACGATACATCCAGGTTAATCCCGTGTGGACTTACGCATCGCCAGACCGCTCGACAATGCTCCAGGTTTCTGTGAAAATGTGTTGACTTTGCATGTAACATTTGTTACCTTCATCCACCTATTATGCAATGTCCAGGGAATATTATGCTGCAGCAAGAATCTCAAATCGTTTTAAAACGTGATGAAAAATTCAACGATAATTGGATATACTTGAATGGTTATAAGGTATATCAAGTTACCAATTTAATTTTAAACTTGTTGCATGTGACATGTCTGATAGCCAACAGACATATGCTCTCAAGTCTTATGGGATCGAAAATTGACGGGGTAGATTCTTTAAATGCGATTCGCTTGCCACATTAAGAATCATGCATAGTAGCATCCTACCAAAAAGAAGTATATTTAAAGATTATGTGGTTATATCAGAAGGATGATTTAATAAGAGCTGCAATGATGATATCTTCTCCACTTATAATGTAGCCCTTGGAAATTGATCTAAAACTTCGCCGAAGCACCACGGATACAAACAATACAACAAACATGCTGAATTTATTTTTGCTGCGTAATCTTTTCTTCATACATCTTCCCTCGGCAAATGATTCATTACAAAACAAGCGGCACGGCATGTGCGAGCATTTTATCAATCAAATTGATTAACACTTTATTCATTGTTCTTTGGCTTGCCGGATCAACTCGGCTCAGTGGATCGACACGTTTTGGTATTCCTTTATAATAAGAAACCGTTCGGGAAACCCGCTGAAGAAAAGATAAAAGCTGATAAAACTTCATTACGTAAATTATTATCTACCAGCCAGCTCCATGAATCATCATGCCGTTAATCCCCCGGTTGGTTTTATAGATGAAAATCAAAACAAACACCATGGCCCGCATTCAAGACGCACAAAAGCGTTCACCGTTGTTGAGCAAATTGTTTTTCTGGCCTTTGAATAGTCTCTTCTTATCAACTTCAAAACCGATCAATAGCTACTTCCACTTCCCTCCTCATCGGTTCCTCATTGGCAGTCGGCTTAGGAATTTGTGCTAGCGAGGCGCGCAAAGAAGGGATTCAAATTTAACTAATCAATTCCCGCTAAAAATCAGTCCGGATTTTAAGTTAATGAACCACATCGCTCCTTTCCCGAAACCGAGGCATCTTTTGGAGCGCTTCGTTAACATGTTTGTCTATTTTGAGATTCTTTGACGCCTCATTTGTAGCTTCTTAAGTTGAAATCCCTTTCGATGGCACTAGGTTCTTAAGTTTGCCAGGAAACCGGCTCACCGCAACTCCACGGGAGGCTTCCACTTTTGCTGGTGCCTTAAAACTGTGCCGTGAAAGCTGACGGAGGTTCAGGTGAGGAGGTGAAGTGTAGAAAGCCCTGCCACACTGTATCCGATTAATAAACCCCGTGCAAGGAAAACGCTTCGGTAGTGCCATAATTTCTCCAACTACCTACTGTATGTACCAACCGAGCCGAGGGGTTGTTAATAATTTATGACAAGGCTGACAATCATAATGAACGATAATAAACATTTGCATACACAATGGAGGACATTCGCGCCGCTGTTGCTCCACACCCTTTCTCACCTTCTGCCTTCCTTGTCCTCGGAAAAACCGCACGGATGCGAATTCGCACACGTATGTACATGTGTACGTCCGATAACAGTTTCCACCGGGCGGGGCGGATCGAACTGTTCGGTGTTATATTTCTGTGCCTTCATTGTCGTTCGCCCTCGTGCCGGAGAGTCAAAGGACACCCGGTGGAGGTTTCCCTCCCACCCTTTAGGCCCCTATGGCGGAGTTGATTCATCGCCACTCATGTGTTAAATTAGTTAAACTGGTTAATTGTTCGAAATATTAGGGCACTCATTTTCATGCAAACCGATACCGGCCTCGGTGGATCCAGGAATGGAAGGCACGGTGCCTTTGGCGAAGACCGCAAATGCCAGCGCAACTTATTACGGACTCCTACGTTCGGTGGCAAGTAGAACGCAACTCGAATGCGATTATTGTCGTCATCGATACACTCTCGGGTGCGTCCTCGCTCAACACTGACGGCGGAAGGGAGTGGGCCAATGTGGCTCGCCAGGCTCACTCCAATCAGGTGCAAACTAAACTTTTCCCGAGGGGGAAAACATTATTCTCATCCGCCCCCTCGACCTGGTGCGAGGAAAGACAGACAGCTATAAATTAATTGCAGTTCATTGTAGAATTGCCGTCCCAGTACATCCCGGGAGCTTTTCTCGGAATCTCTAAAGACAGCTGAACTGTAATCCACGATCGAAGGTGCGAGGAAATCATCTGACTACGACTTCACAAACGTAGGGCTTTTCTTGCCGAACACTAGTCATACCACGGGCATCGCTACGGCATAGAGTATAAATACTAGTTAAACAGTGTTATATCGATGAACATTTTTCCTTTACGATCTTTACGCAATAAAATTATTTCAAAATATTAGAAGAGGGTTTGTCTTAATTGCTTATTTCCTTTAACTATCCTAAGACTTTCCAAAGTGTAAACTGTAATCAATTTACTCTACTATTTCGTAAAGCTTATTACTATCTCTTGGTATTTATGATCACATACGAAAAATCATTCAGATATAGTAAAAGTATAGCCATGGCACATTTGCTGAATTCATCTCAGTAGCGAGCCATTAGGATTTGGGAATTTTCCAGGGCTACACAGAAAATAAAGCTTAAATTATTAACAAGGAAAACACACATTATTTTTTCATGTAAACTTCACAGCTTCAAGGTTGCAAATGGCTCATAGTAACTCTGTTCAAATATCTGTCTTACCATTAAGGCGGAGGTCCGGAATAGCCGAGCGAGTAAGCTGGCTCAAACACGACCCACAACGTCGTGGGTTCCAATCTTCACCCGGAGCGAAGGACTGACTATCCACGAACGTTAAAGGGGAAAAAAGTTTCCTAAAAAACCTAAAGTTCGGTAGGCTTTGACCAAAAGGTCATCAAGCTCAGAAGAAGAAGCAGAGACGGTTTTGTCAGAGAACAATGAAAACGTGTTATAATTTAATTTTTTAAAGTAATGAAAACAGATCAAATATCTAAGCTGCTGTGCAAATGCTAGTATACTTCTTCCGACGATTCTTGATTGGAAGAAGAACAAAAATGCAAATCCATGGTACGCTTGGTGTCACTGATGTCCATTGAAGGTTTACTAGGGAAAAAGGATTAAAAAGCAATTGTAGAATTCTCCACTCTGAACCCACCCTCCAGTCCAGTTGGTCAACCGGGAGAGCCAGTTAGAATCACCATAAATAGCATTTCACCCCTTGCACTGGACGTTGTCCTTGGCTAGTGAAACATAATTTCTTAATGGTGGATTAAGTCACTTACCGCGAAACCGGCGACTCCTACGCATGCGTCAACGCCACAGCGACCGGAGCCGTCTCATCCTTTTTCGCACCCTTCGCCATCGTCATCAGCTGTTGGGCGTGCTGGCGTGGGGGCCATCCGCATGGCGATGCTAACGGCGAAAGCTTATCTGCTGCCCCGCGATCTCCAAGATAAGAGCCCGGCTGATACCTTATCGAGGTTTTGTTTCACACTTTTTCTTGTAATTCCCACCGGCCTTAGTTGCCTCGGGTAACCACAGGCAGCGCCACTAGGCCCTATAAAAGCTCATCCACCGGGCGGTGTGTCGGCCAGTGACTGACTTCGTTCTGAGGTGGCTCAAATCGCTCGCGGCTAGTGAAACCAGTGATAGATCCTAAGTGGTCCTAAGATTCCGATTGCGAACGATTGCGTTATTTCCATTCCAGTGACTCACCCAATTTCCAGTTGAGGCAGTACATGTGGAGCTAGCGGAGTGCAGTTTTGTTTTGTTCGTGTACAGTTTCTTTTTTTAATTCCGCGAACGAATTTCGCCTTGGGTATTTTCGCCTCTGTTAGTCCAGTGCGTTTCATCCGGCAGTGATTCCTTTTTTCGGTCCTCCCCAAAACTGCCCCGGAAGCATTCCAGTACACCAACATTCCAGCACGCAGCGACCAGATCCGCGAGCCCTCGTGCAAAGATGGATAAAATTGCCAAGCCTGTAAGTTCCCACCCACCGTAAAATGGTGCGTTCCGTGTCCCGTCGAGTCTGTAAAACAATCCATCATCCATTTGCTCAGTCGAACGAGAAATCAGTTTCCCACTATTGCGTCACTCCCGGCGAGCGAGGTAGGGTGGAGTGTACCGAAAAGAAAAACGAAACACCCTTTCCCTGCTCGCCATCGAGCGAGCGAGCGAATGGCACGTTGCGGAGGGCAACCGGGAAAAGTTTGGAGACTGATGAAATTTTAATTTCATTACCACCGCTCCACGGTGGAGGAATGCCGCTGAATAAATGAGAGATGGGGCTTGGCGAGTTTTCTAGGGAGGACGAAGGTTTTCAATTTTCCCACCAGCCGTTTCGCTGGAAAGTGTCGATGGTTGTGAAATGGGAAATAGGAATGTGCAACCTACAATTCGCCGGCTGAGGTCGAGGGAAGCGGAACGTTGCGGCACTTGAAGTGCAGCCCGACAAACTTGACCAATCACAAACACTTTCCATTTCCCACGGTGGCCCCCCGCCCGTGGAGGCACTCGAGACTTCGCTCCCTGACAGAAATGCATCTAATTGCACGCCGGAAGTCACGCGCCACCTACTGCAGCAACCGATCGGAATCGGGTAAAAGCAAATACCAATTAGCAAAGCGTCATTTATGGATCAATTTATTCATACCCACCATTTTTTTATCCCGGCTACACTCCATTTTGTTATCGACACCGGGCTTGAGGGCCATTTTGTTGGCGCGTGTGTAAGGCGAGGGGTTTCATTTTTATTTTATTTCTTTTTAATTTGCTATTGCGTATTTTTCTCTTCGCCACACGGAATAATGATCAGCATCGATGCGGCGAAACCTAATTCCACGAGGATCCGACGATTTGCAACGCGGGAGGACCAGGAGTGACCATTCGCTATAGTTTCGATGTTCCAATTGATTTCGAGTGCAGTGGCATACAACAAAAAAAAGCTAAAGCTTTTCGATTATCTCGGTTTTCTCTGGCGTTTTCATTCGCTTCATCCGTTTTCGCACTGGGAAGCAACCCATTGGTACGACTTGTAATACTCCCAATCGTTGTGAAATAACTAGTTTCACTGGTTGACTTTTATCGCATTCATCATGTGGAGAGCAAGGAGTGCAGTGTACAGCAGAACAACAACGTTTTGCTCATGTCTGGCATGAGGCATGAGCGAAGCATGGTTAGAGCTTGCGGTGAAAAACGAATGACGCTGAGTGAAATATAAATTGGACGAATCGGACGTATTTCCCATAATCATTCACGTTTACAAAATAAAGTGTTTATGAAATTGAAAAAAGGCAAAATCCGGATAGCTAACTCTAACAGAACGGATTACATACCATTACAATTTTTCTGATTTGCTTAATATCAAACATCGAGTCGAATGGTTTCAATTTAAATGGTTTTAAATTCACATTCATTGATATCAGCTTACAAATATTTCGACTAATGTTATACCAGAGAACCTTACAAATCAGATATTAGCTTAATCAACAACCGCAGTTCTAGTTTACCAGCTAAATAATGAATACGAATGTTTAATTAAAAACACTCCTGCTTTGTACTGTGGGGGAAATGTTGCATTAATCAGCACCAGCTGATTGATGAAAAGACTTTCTTTAATCATGCGCCTTTTGAACTTCAATAAAATGCACGCAAATAATTATCATTTATAGTGTACTGCTTCTGCAGCCAAACCACGACGATCGACCCGCTGATGTGCGTAGTGCATTCCGTGTTGCATAACTTTAGGCGTGGGTGATCCTGTCGATTTGTGCATCCATCAGCTGCGTTTCACCGGTTGTTGCTACTACTGCCAGCCGTTGTTACCGGAAGGATGCAACGATTCAGTTTGTCCGTTGTAGAAATCCAAATCCCAATCCGCTCAGCAAAGGCACACACGACGTACGATTCGAACACGCGGAGAGCTCGATAAATATTTATAAAAGTAATGGATTTATTATGCCACACTTGTCCACTCAAGCCGTTGCTCGGGAGAGAGGAAACAGAGCGGTGCTTCGGGAGGTGAGGGATGCGGTCACAAATCAACTAGTTTCCGGAGTATGTCAGTTTCCGAAGACTCCCTTCTAGTGTTTCCGGCATGCTTTCTGCCGGATGACCGACGTTGGATGGGATGCTGCATGTCCAAGAGCTGCTGATGCGACAAGCAACTTTTTCAATAATTCACGACGCGTATCAAACGCACATCAAATAAATGCTCGTCCATGGAAACGGATAACAAGTGGAAGGCTACACCAGCCTGCCGTGCATCGACGTCCGGCATCCCGCCGGGATAAATGGATAAATCATGGCCGACGACAAACAGCACATGCGACTGATTGGCCGTTCGGCAGTGCCACCGTTAGCACGTTTTAGTAGCGTTAAAAGTTAGACAAACAGCTGGCAAATGGGCGATTGTTCACCCGGACGGTAATTGTGAGAGACGCTGACGCAAATCAGCGACGCGCCCAGGGAAATCCGGGAAATTGGAGGGTAATGCAATTGGGAGCCCATTTTCCAAACCACCGGCGAGATCCGTTCCTATTCCGATAATCGCTCGCTATCGCTCCGGGGCACACACTCATTAATGACCCTTCGCTGGATCATTATTGGGAGGCAAATGTTCCCCCCATGGCCCCCCAATTACATAGACTCTTCCTGCAGGCTCGTCGACGCCGAAACACCGATCGTATCGACTAAATAGGCGAAATCGCTCCCAAATTGCTCCTTTAATGAACTGCAAAGTATTCTTCAGCGAAGTAAAAAAAAAAAAGGAACACCGAACCAAATACACAACTCAATGGGTTCCCCAATTACGGCGTCGTTCACGGGCTTCCCCAGTGGTTCGAGTGGCGACTCGACGCCCGGCAAAACGATCGATCGATAGCGAAAATGGTTACGGTTTTCGGTGCCGTCGCTCCACGGCATTTCCTCGCTGGCCACTCTATTTGTCACCGCTATTGACAGATCAAATAAACTGCCATTTCACTCACTATCGGCATCCGTAGCACCGTCCGGCTTCCCCTGAGCAAACCAACCCCCCACTCCCCACAATCCCGGTGGCTGATGCGATGTAGCATGAGCTCGAATCGAACGCACTAGGTCAACATAATTAAAAGGTAACGCTCGCAGCTCCCAAACCCGGCCGGCGATAACGATACCGCAAACGGAACGAGAGCCCGAATGATCCATCGAATATGGCAAGGCACTTCGCACTCCTACGTTGCTTCTTCCACTCATCTAGCGCTACACACACACACACATTGGTGTCCATCAATCGGGAAAAAGCGGAAACCGGTACCGTATGTTGCGCGCATTCCGCCCACAAGCACATGCTCGGACAAATTGGCGCCGGAACGATCCCGTCTCGATAAGACCGCTGCATGCCGAAGTCGGCGACTCATTAAATTATTACAATTATTGCACAACCAAACTCGGCGAATTATCAGCTGCATGCAGGGACTCGCTGAGGTCTATCTTATCTGTACGGATTCGGAGTTTAGTACGTTTGCCGTGGGACAGAGAGTGGACAGCGGTGTCACAGATAGCAAAAAGGGGAAAACCCCCCGAGCTCATTGGCTACGTCAGAGGGTCACTGAAGGAGAAGAAACACACAAAAAATTAAAACGGGAAGCCGTCCCTCGGCTTTTGGTTCCCAGCGAACCGTGTCAGAATGTCATATGATTCATTCCGTTTTGAAGCGTTCGTTGAAGGTCTCGAAGGAGTTTCCGGTACTAATCAAACTTCCTTCCTTTTTTTTTCTTTTCCTTCCTGCCGGACCGGTCGCCGGGCTACGACACACAAAAACTTCTAATCCAATCCGGCGCACGTGGACCTCCTGGAAATGGGTAGATTTTTCTATTTTCGGTCGCCGTCACGGTGGCACTGGTGATGGGCAAACAACAGGATGACGACCCGCTGAAGAGTCTGTTCGCCGGCGCTGGGCCGAACGTGTGGCCGCCGATGATGAAGTGGGGCCGACCAGGACCACCGTACCCTCCGCCGGTGGACAGTGGCAGCGTGGAGTACGACGGTGAGTACGGCGGCCAGCCGGATGTGGACCAGGGCGGAAGTGCGCCGCTCTCGATCGTCAAACGCTCGCACGCCCGCCAGCCGGTCTGCGAGGTGTTGCTGAACATGGTTTACGTGGGCAACGGCACCGATGGGTACGAGTACCGGCCGAACCACTATGTCACCGAGAGCTGCCTCGGGTCGTACAACAACTTCCAGAATAAGGTAGGCGGAGCGGGCGCTGGTGCGGTCCTCCATGATTGATTTCTGACATTGCATTCCGACGTGCGCCTTCCGTTTCAGTGCACCGAGACGGGCCTTTCCTGCACCCAGATACGCCAGAAGATCTACATCACCCGACGCAAGGCGACCCCAGCGGACAGCCAGCCCACCAACTGCTGGGAGCACGTGGCGCTGAAGGAGGTGCGTACGCATATGCGATGACGGAGGTTTAATTAGTGAACCATTCCCTCCGACTCCTTTGTCACACCTTTGACCAATACTAACGCTTCCCCCGACCTTCCCCCACCATATAGATTGACGCCGGCTGCGAGTGCATGTGGCCAAAGGAGCACATCGGGGATAAGCATTCCTTCCGGCTGGGCAAATAACATCACCATGAAGAAGCGATGTTTTATCGAACCTTGAGCCTACCGATACTACCACCACTTCCACCACCAACACGTCCGCCATCGAACCCGGTGCAGCGTCGGCGTTGCCTGCTTGATCGAGCACTGATTAATGTGTAAAATGAGCCCTTTTACGTGTTTATCGCCCGTGCGACAAGTATACTGTACATACCAAAAATCCGTGACAAATGAAGACCCTGCGAACTGAGCAACATTTGGGAGGCGAGGGGGGGGGGGGGGCGAAGGGCCACATAGCTTTCCCTAGACATTGGGAGCGTATCTAAACGTGCAAAGTATTTATACATCGTTAGTGAATTATGCATTATTTAACGTCGTCGTCGTTGATGGTACACTAGAAGTCGTACTGCAACCATACCCATACTATTAGTACTATCATACATCTATCTATTTATTGTCCACACATAAAAAAAAACCCCAAGAATCTAAATAAACAAACTATGATAAATAACTCCGCTGGCCGTATCGATGCAGGTGGAGCGCAATATGCTAGTAAACCTTCGTGTTGTTGCTTTTTTGGTAAACTAAACTACACACCGTTAGCGTCGGGGTGTGCGGGACTGCGCCACGACGAATTATCCGATAATCGTACGCAATCGACTGCATTTCGTTGATCCATCCCGAGCGAAACATTTGCATATTTTATCCCGGCTTAAGCGGGTCATTTGGCGCGTTGGTAGCGTGCCGGGAGGGTACAGCAATATTAATGCGAAAGGTAATTCAATTCCACTCGGAGTGCAAACGGCATCAATTAGGATTCTTCACGGTCACATTTCGTCTACCTTCAAGCATCGATTGTTTGTAGAATACATCATGTTACTCATGTTTTGTGTTGTTTGCTGGCCTTTAGGATATAAAACAAAAGAAAATGTGATTAAAAATTACATTTTACCAGTTTAACAAATTTAGACGCTGTTTCTTCCAAATGCTTAAGATGGCAACATTGAAAACATCCTGCATGCATCTCTCTCACATGAATATTGTTTTCTCATTCTCATTATCATTCTGATCATTCTGATAACGTTTAAATATTGCGATGAAAATATCACATAACATATTTCACTCATAACAATAGAATCTTAAAATCTGAAAAAATATTTGAAAATTTATTCTCGTACACGTGCAACGATATTTTCTAAATATTCATTGGGTTCTGTTCATCCAACAAGCTCAATACTTTTTTCACCGGGTCAAATGAACAATTGGCTGCAGGTTTGGAGTTATGTATCAAGATCCCGAATCGAAAATTAATTTGAATTCACAATGGTTTAACTTTTGCAATGGTTTAACATTTCACCCAGCCATAGTTTTAGTCTGAAGAATCACAAAATTAATTTTCCGGTTGTCTTCTGAGGAAATTTCGAGGTCATTCTATTGAACATAAATATAAGAATTTCTCTGAGCTGGATGCACCAACGTGTAAGAAGGAACGGATTGGAGCTTGGTAGGTGCTATACGATACTCTCAACACTAGCTTGTTTACATCCTTTACCTCGTCACGAAGTGCAAAACAGTTAAGAAATTTCTTTAAAACCTTTCTTTAAACGATGAGTGTATCGGAAATAGAATTTCTTAAGGCTCAACTAGCCACTGCTAGGAGCGAAATGAAGAATTTAAGGTAACGTCTCTTCTGAAGCTGTTCCCGGCAGTTGTACTGACGGTGGTTTTATTCATCTTGAAGGCAGCAAATCTCGAACCTGCAACACATGCATACGAAAGAACTGCAGAGCGCTCTGAAAGTCCTAGACGGTTACCGGTGTCAAGGATGCCGAAAGGATCAGCAAAACGAGGATAAGACTAACGTGGTTAGTATCAGCAATGCAAAAACTTTCACAAAGATTAACGCCCCTTATACATTTACAGACAAATGAGGTCACCGCAAATCAAGAAGAAAGTTGTTCCTTCAAGCCGATAGGCATCATTAGAACCGTGTTTAACGAAAAGCGAGCCGTACCGCGTCAGGCTAGCCTAGCGTCGGCATTGCTGAGTAGGATTGATATCTCACCCACAGTTTTCAACAATCCGAGCCATTCCCTGGAAGGTTTGGAAAGCTTTTCTCATATATGGATCATTTATCACTTTCACCGCAATCCGAATCACCTGAAGGCAAAAGTAGCCCCACCGAGGCTAGGTGGCGAACGAGTGGGTGTGTTTAGCACAAGATCTCCCCATCGGCCATGTCCAATAGGGCTCTCTTTAGTGCAGCTGGACCGAATCGAAGACTCCAAAGTGTACTTTCTTGGAACAGATATGGTACGAGGATTCGATTTGAACAGTAAGATTGTAGCAATGCATAGATCATTTATATTTAACCGTTTTTATTTATAGGTTGATGGCACGCCTGTTTTAGATATCAAACCCTACATACCACAGTACGACGTGCCGGTAAACATGACCGAAATAGAATTTTACAATTCACGGGAAGCACCTGATGGAGAAGAAACAAGTTTGTTGGATAGCAATCCGTCCGGATCAAGTTCCCAACCGTCATCTACCGTTGCCGTCCCGAATTGGGTGTTGAACAGCGCAGTTTTGGATGTTGTTTTCAACACAAATGCTGAGTTGCAAATGCAAGAGCTGGGAATTGAAAAAGTAAGAGAAGCTGCTATTATTAATAACCTCCTCATATAAATTATTATCATTTTTGCTTTGTAGACTTCCATCATCGACGTACTTAAAGCAGATCCGCGATCGGTGTATTTGCGTACAAAGTACGGTTCACAGTTTTATACTTTCCGCTTAGGTGAACATACCGTCACGTGCAAGTTTGACGATCAAAATTCCACCGTAACTGTTCTGCAAGTTAGAGATGTGGTGATTTTTCAAGAAAATACTGACAACGGTTTAAAAGAATAAAATACTGCTACAAAGCACTGCTTACAACCAGAGACTGAAGAGAAGTTTTTGTTGTTGTTTTGGTTGTTCTTCAACAGTTGGTTTGAATCTTTTTATCCGCCTGGATCGGATTCATATTCATCGAACGGATCTAGATTTCCTAATTCATCTGTTTTTATTGCACTATGGTTATCAGTCTGGACAAACGTGTTAAGTAAAAGATAGGTTTAATTCATTGAATACCATATTGTACTAGGATATAAGTTAAATGAAAAATGGAATGGCTTGTTTTATTCAAAGATCAATAATTCCCAAATCACACAGAATGGTATACCGACATGGAAATTAAATCGCCCATAGTGAAGCGATATCCGAACCCGCTTGACCCAGTAGAAAACAAAAATGCGGATTCACGAATCACAGCAGCGGAACAGTAACGTAGAAGGAACGGATCAGCCACCATGAATCCCCTTGCGAGCGCACCTCTTTCAGAATCAGTATCAGCTGAGCTGCGGACGCGAATAGTTTCACAAGGAAGGTCAACGCGCGTTGTGTTCGTTTTGCAGCCTGCCGTCCTCTCCGTGCATGTTGATCGAATTTTGCAAAAAGGAAAAAGAGGCATTATGCTGTGATTATAAAGTTCGCAACTGGGAGCAAATCAATCCTGGCGCCGCACTGCTGCCAGCGATAACGCGCTCCACCACCGCCATCGAGGAGTGTGAAACGATTAATAATTGTACCTCTGCACTCGCGCGAGAAAGAGTGATAATGTGCCCATAATCATAATTCGCCGCAGGAGTAGGGAGAAAATTGCAGTGATTGCGCCCAGGCGAGCCCGGCTTTCCTGTTCCTTTTTATTGATCCTTCGCTGGGACTACCCCTGCACCTAGAAAATTGCTGAGGCATTTTCGCAAGGCACCCCGAACGGTGGCTGAAAAGAGAGGCGCGCTGGCGAAACACTGAAACATTCCGAAGAGACGCAGTTTGACCTTGCTCTTGGGATAAGTACAGGTTTTTCGAGCGCACGGGCAAGGAACCGAGACAAATCTGGGCGAAGGTAACATGTTCAAGGACACTTCGTATAGGCACAAGTGGTCCACAGGTTGGGGGAAGGCAGAACGGTGAACTTTTCTCCTCAATCTACTGGTTAAAGACAGGGTGAAGTAAAGTAAAAAAAAAACCGAACGGCAACGAAGTCGAAGCACGCGCGATTACCGTTTCTTTCGCCCGTTACCCATTCCTTCGCTACCTGGTGTAAACACAATGTTCACTTTGACGGTGTGCTTGTGAAGTTTTCCCACGACGAAGGCTGGACGTTTTAACGGCGTAGTGCAGGTGGACAGTGGTGCGAGAAAACACCGCAGTGTGTTGTTTATCTCGTGAGTAAACATTCCGGTCGTGCTGTTTCGTGCGCATCATTCGCACCGGTGTGCGCGCGCCCTCGCGTTTGTGTGAGTAAGATTGTGTACGGTGACAACGTTTATCAGTCGACGCGGTTCGCGATCGTGATAATAGCTGGGGGGGGTGGACCTTCGAGACATTCCATAAATGTCCCACGACGCGAGCGAAGCGCCCAGTGAAGCGACACCTTTGCAACGAGAAGCCCAGCAGAGTCCAACGGTGCACCGTAGCAGTTCGCGCAATAACGCGGTTCCTCCGGCATCGTCGGTGACACGGAACGAGGCCAGTTTTAGTGCGAGCAGCAGTAGCAACAACAGTGATAGTAGTGTTTTGCCCCCGTTGGCGGCGGTTTCGAGTGAACGTGAACCAATCGTCGCATCGAACGGCGGACGCAAGCACGGCACGATGGATGACACGAAGAAGGTGCTGCTCAAAGTTGGCTTCGACTTTCTTATCCTATGCTGTGGTGAGTACGAGCTTCCATTGTCCACGCTTATCAAAAGGGACGCAAAAAAAAACAAAATCTAACAGCGCGACTCTTATCATTTGCCATACAAGCCAAGTTTGTGCTGATTTCCATTGTATTCCTTTCGAAAGATGGCGAGAGTCTCCTTGCATCGGTTAAAGACGTCATTCAAAGTCGCAAAACTCACCCGGAATCCGGATGTGAATCGCATCGACCGCCACTCTGCCCAAAATGGTATGCTCAGCTTAACCTTCATGGAGCGTGCACGTGG